>JADWOT020000003.1:19432493-20632493 GCA_036345935.2 Taenia hydatigena
GCTATGCGCAAGACCAACGGTGCTTCCAAAAGTACACATTATTTCTACAGCCTCTTACATAGGGGCTTCTAGTCCTCAGCTATCTTCTGTAACTTGCACTACTTCCGTGTTTTCAAGGCTTGATAGCAGTGGAGTTTGTTGTCCATTCACTCGTCATTTCCATCAGTGCACTTCGCTCAGTCCTTTCTTTAAAGGCAGCATAGTAAACCATCACCAAGAGACGTGCTCTCTGACGCACAGAGGTACTGCAAAGCGGTGGCTATGCCGGTGGGATAAACAGTGCGACCGTTAACAGGAAACCGCAATTGAGACCGCAGTAGCCACTAGCTAGCCAAAACGTGTCCTCAGCTCCATCAAAGTGTTTTGGAAGTAATCCTCCTTACTACCATTGACTATGATGCACGGCTTTCAAACTGCGACAGAAGCAGAAAATCATACACAATCCGACCCTAAATAGAAACAAATAATTGTTACAAGACGACACAATGCAACCAATCACTTCACGTGCCAAAGGTGAAGAACTAAATTGCAGCCAAATTCAACTGTACTGCATCGGCTTCCGCTACCCACACTAGTCATTTGTGTACAGTCGTCCTTTCCGTCTTTCACTTCATCCTCTGCTGCCGGCAGGCTCAAGACACTATCTCTTTCGGTCCCCAACCGCTATGAGTGAGGTTGAGGCACAGTGAGCGCCTGCCTGACTGTTTCCTGATCGCTGAAGGCGCAGCACACTTGTCGTCTTCATTTGACACTGGCATCACAGCGATTATTAGCATGCTTAAAGTCCACCGTTGGCTGATGTTGTCTTACAAGAGAAATCGAACGAAAGCGCCAGTCTCGAGGCCGATCCTCATTGTTAGCGTCGTCAACGCTAAAAGGTCAATTCTCGAAAGGTGCGATAAAGAGGTTTCCTGCTGTAGCCCACCACCTTAGCAACAAATCACGTCAAATGTGCTTTCCCTCGATTTACTTGTGTAGTGCAAGATGCGGACTTAACTTTACTGTGAAAATATACATGATTGAACTTCTGGTTGTGTAAGGTGAATTGCTGGTCCAACTTAATGTCCACTGAGCTTCGTCAGTGGAGCGAATTCCGGTTTCGGTTAGCACTTGATCCACTTCATCTCGCGTGGACTCATTTGTGGGATCCAAAATACAGGTGAAGAAGTCGTCGCTATCACGATACGCCGTCATTATTGCATGTTCTCACTAAGGCATGTGAGTTATCGCAGTGCCGATGACTACCTGCATTTGTGCCATCAACGCCCTTCAGAAGGCGACTTTTACCATTCGTGTGGTTGACGTAGACGACTTGAAGGATAACCGCAGTGACGTTTGTAGGGAATTCAGTAAATAATTCGTTCCTGTAGTTAGTTAGTCAGTTAGTAAACTAATCAGTGGGCTGCCCATGAGATAGGTGTGGCACTCCGAAGTGATTTGTGGCTACCCATTGGCGGATAAATGAGGTGCCAGTGGGAAGTTCGAGCAGCAAATATTGTGAAGGTAGGTCTGCGATTACGGTTAACGAAATCGCTGCATCACAATTCACCTAGTGACACACTGACTGCATCGGGATTTACAAGTGGTAGGACCAATCTCCGCCCAGCATAGCTCCGCAGCACTCACTGCTCACGTCATTCACATCATTCTCAACTTATCCTGCATCAGTCACAAGACACAATCAATCGTGCGCCAACTCGTGGCCTAAGAAGTCGAGCCAACTTCTCTATCACTAATAGTGAGCAATTGCCGCGAGAAAAGTAATAGTCGCCCCAACATCACACTGAACCTGCCAATCATCATCATCATCACCACGTAGAGGTGGCGCTTCGAATTTTGAGCCCGAGACTGACGCAATAGACGCGTAAAGTGCTTTCACTCAACGCTTGCTAAATGGTGCTACGAAGTGTTGTTGGGAACACAACGTTGTAGTTGAGAGCTGTAAGGTAGGCTCTCAGACAAAGGTGATTGCACCCTCTCCACTTCTTCATCAAGTCGGTAGCGTTGAAGCTGTAATTACCCGATTGCAGTGCTAATAAAACTAAAGAGACTGGTTAGTGCTAATGGCTTCTCGCAAGGCGCAAATCCATTCATCGAGGCGGGCAGCGCCTATCACTAGCGATTAGTCTTGGCGATACAGTCCATCGCCTCCAAGTAATCAGTTATCCTAAACTCCCTTCCGACTCAAATGCAAACAGATGCAACTTGGGTAGTGACACATAAAGGAGCTTCAGTGATAGCGTGTCAATGCCTAAAAGAGGTAAGGATGAAATCAGGGAACGTACAGAAGTACTTACGATTATGAATCCAACCCCTTCCTCACAACGCCTTAAGTCAAAAAACTGTCGCAGCCTCTTCCATTCCCCATTGGTGCGTTTTGCGCTCGTGAGAGGTGATACAGCCTCTTGCAATTGTTTGCATCAGCACAGCGGGTTTACTGCTGTTTGGTTTCTGCAATTTTACTGATCTCCCCAATGGGTCTGCATTGGAGATGTTGACAAGCAAGCAGAAGTTGCATGGGGCACATCCTATTGCCGATGCAATCTTTCCTGAATGACACTGCCTAGGCCGCTAAACACTGTCTATTCTAACAACCATTTTTCACGACTAACTAGCCCCCTGCGCCTGACAAGCAGCAAAGTCAATAAATTTCGCCTTCGTTTCGGACCTGTCTAACTCAAATACAACTGCTGATGCGGAGGTGAACAGAGTGCCATCACTCTCCTCATCTAAGCATTTTATTGCTCCAATCCAATTAATCAGCATGCAACTCTGCTTTGTGCAGCGATATAGGCAACTTCGACAAAGAGCACGTCACACGCGTCTAACTTCAGTGGCAAGCACTAAACTCGAGAGGCTACATTTGGGTGTAGCTTGTAGCTTGCATGCTCAATGTGATTTTGCTTTTCTCACCGTCACTGCAGGTTGTTTATGCAGTAGACAGCAAATGACAGTGCTGCTTGAGCTGCTATGTGGCGCACGATTGTCTGCGCCTTGTGACCAATGGAGGATAGATCGAGCAATCGCACCACACTCGCATTCACCTCTGACATCCAGCAACGCAGACTCGCCACTTGACACTTGAGAATGGGATGAGCTGAAGAGTTTGTACCGCTGAAGAATATTCAGGGTGAGACTCAGTCCTACCATTAGTAAATGCTAGAGCTAGAGCCCATAATGGGACATTTGCTTATTAGGCAAAGAGAGATTGCAACAATTTAATCACCCGTGATTGCAGATTCAGCTTCACGACATTTACTAAATGTACCTCAATTTTAGGGCAAAATGCAGTTTCAGATCAGCCAAGAATACCTCAACCACCTTTTAATTATCCATTCAACACACCAGTCATCGCGACATGCATTAAGCCAACCTGACTGACTGCCTAACTGACTGGCGTGAGGGATTGCCTTACGGTCGCCAATCCTGTTACTCGCAACTCATCAGCGCCTACCACTTTCATCACTCAAAAGCGGATTATTCGCCTTTCCACACACTCGTTACGCTCAACTCCCACCCGCTTTTTGCACGTACTGTAGACTCGATCGAATTAATGCGAAACCCCACCACCCCCTCTCAGCCATTGGTAAGACCGTTGACAGTGAAAATGCATGCCATCGCCCACCCTTGGATGGACCACGCGCCTCCCGTAAACCGTGCAGCGCTGACGTTGCATCGCAACAGTGCAGCCTTGTGCCCCTCTCAGTGGCCAGGCCCGAGTACACAACGTGAGGGCCTTCGCAGCGCAAAATCATTCATGTGAAATACTCAACCATGCAGGCGATGTGATGAGGTGAAGACATGCAAATTCTCAGCATAGGAGGCTGGAGGAGGAATGCCAATCTAGTGACAATGACTTCATTTAAGAGATGTGTCGAAATGTCGCAGATATTGCGCCACCAAGTGATTCCCTACACTACACAGCTGTGCCCCAGGTAACAGCTGAAATGTTGGTGTGATGGAGCAGCATAGATACTGACTTCAGTGGTGTCACAAGCCACTTGCATGCGAAGGCCTAGACAGGGGGACGTGGTAAACGTGGCCTTGCCCACCTTCAAATAAACAATTAAAACATGTCGGTATCCAAAGCGCTTTGTAGGCAAGCGCACTGGAAAGAGTGGGCATGTATACGTGTGTGAAGATTTTGTTCAGCACTTTAGCAATCCATTTCCAAATTTCGTGATTGAAAAGACTGAAAATACATTTGCGCGCAAAATAAAGCAAGAGCAACGACGTGACGAGGCGGAGACACTCAACCCTCACCGTCAGAGAGAGATCAGTCTTGTTGCTGTTGCTGTTGTTGTTGTTGGAGAAGGAGAGCACTTTCGTTGAAGACAGAAGAATGCGGCAAAAGCGCATCGGTCAAGGGTGTGCAGGCGGTAAGCTGACGATGCCGAAGACGAGGACAGGGAAGAGGTGGCACCAGATACAGGAAAATTGGATTGAGCGATGAACACTTGCCACGCTCCCCCCGTGCTGCAGCCAAAGCGCCAACAACTTCCATCTACTTATTCATGCAGAGACACTCCCTCTCGCCTTATTACACGTCATATGTCCAGTCACTTGAGTGAGTATCCACAAGACAGTGTGAAATCCCCATATGACTTGATAACACATTCTGCCAGTGATAGGAACGAACAGCAGACGTTGTGAGGTCCGATCCACAAGCACGGCGACCCAATCCCCTGCCTCCTGACTGCAAGAAATCAACGTCTACCCACACACCGACCACAGCAAGAGCGCCGACTCAACCAGACAATCCCTCCATTGGGGACAGAAAAGAAGACCCCAAACCGGCTACTCTAGAGGCACAGCACACAAAGATCCTCATGTCAAGCCGCTGCCTCCAAACAACCATCCACACATCCCAATGACCCACCACCTCTCCACCCAAATGCAACAAAGCCAGAGAATTTGTGTAGCACTAAACAGATATTGCAGTCGCATCTTGCCAATCACTCAAATTATTCAATATCAAAATCTCAAAATGTACAACAAAGCTTCCAATTGTCAATCCAATCGCATCCCCGCAACCCGTTCAGTCAATCGATTGGCGTAGCTCCTTCCATTCCTTGTTCGTTCATTGCTGGTTTGAAAGTGTTTTGTTGACCTCCTCTGCCCATTGTTCCACACTGATGTAGCCGCGTTACTCCCGTCTCGCCTCAACACCACCTCGTCCCCTCGTCCATGGACATCACTCTTCGCTTGCAACCTCTCCTCCTTCGCCAAAAAGTAAGGCGGTGGATCTCTCACCTCTACCTTGGGTGCAGTGAAATTCAACTTCGCCTTCGACACGAATCCCATCACAGTGGAAAACACCGACACCACGTTCTTCAGTCTCACCACATCATCAGCATCGTTGGCAGTGCGCAGGAATGCATTCACCACCCACAGTCGCAAGGCAACACCGGACGGAGCACTCTCACACCTCAAATGAGCAGCCATGCCAACCAGCAAGGCCAGTGAGGGAAACATCTCATAGTTTGGAGGAAAACGATTGTAGACGGCAGATGAGAAATCCGGTACTCCATCGCCCTCCCCCAGCGCAGTAAGGAGTCGACTTAGCGACACATAGTGGTCATACATCACCATCAACTCCAACGCACCGTGCATTAACTCCTTCTCCACTGCTGGACTTACTGATGCACCGCTCTCCTCCATTCTCCTCACCACTAACGCCTTCAAGCCATCATAGTGCTCCGCCACAGCCGCCGACTCACCACACTTCACATTGTAATGCGTTACCACCGCCAATACCAACACTGACAATATCAACGGACACTCTGCAATGTCACAGTCTCGGTGATCCATCTTTTGCTGGTGCCACAGTACGCACGACAGCGACAATGCAATGCTCCAATCGGGCACCTCTGACGTGTGATCCAATCCGATGAAAGCGTAAATAAAGTCATCCGCCGAGCAACCGCGTGGAAAATGCATAGGTCTCACCTCCATCATGTACGTCTTGAAACTAAAGTGCCCCTCATAACATGTCTCCCTCGCATGGGGACGTAGGCCCACCAGTTTAGAGGTAAGACCATTCGCTTCCTCCACTCCCATTATCAGACAGTAGTGCACATAGCGTAGGATTCTGCTCGGCCCATAAATACACGGCATTTCAATCAGATAATAATTGCTGTAGCTTAAAAGGCCACCAAACTTACTGTAAAGTGGTACAATGAATAACTTCTGCAGCATATGGAAACGATACAAATGAACTAGCGCAGTAGGCCAGCGATAAAGAAAGTCAACTGGACGATCCACCAACCCAGCACCTTTTAACAGTCTAGCCGCCGTCTCGAAGAAGAACATGGGTGAAGAAGGCCTCTGGCGTCGCTGCTCCTTCTCTTCCGCAATCCTCCTTCTCGGCGCTTTCACTGGCGCAATCCCTTCGTCCAAACTAAGCAACGCGAGTACTTGTGAGGCCTCCACGAAGTCTGGACAAAACGTTTCCAAATACAGCATTATGTTGTTTGAAATATAATCCATGCAATTCGGATCCGTGATCGACTCCATTACCGCCTGTAGGACGTGAATGGGATTGGTTTCCGCAACCCAGTCTATCACTGCTCTTAGTTTTGCTGAATTATACGATTCTGATCCCGACAGCTCAAATTTTATCGCAGCCGGCAGTGTGAAAAGCAAGTCCGTATTCATTAGCAATGCAATCAGAGGCCGTGATGCTGCAGGCACGCTTCCCAGTGCAGACATTTCGGGATGGTACACTTTCAACTTAAGGACGGACTCTCCATTCTCCTTGTCCACATGGTAAAAATCTGTTGTAAGATCGACAAGTTTCACCTCATTTATGACAAGTGACCTAAGCTCCTCGGGTAAAATGGTAGGACGTGATACAAGGTAGTACTGCGATGACATGCTTGCAATTGGACAGCCAAGACAATAAGCAATTCCAAGACATAGGGGCATGGAATTATAACATGATTGCACACAATACAAGCCCAGATCCTGAAAGCAGCTTGTCACAAATTGACGTGCACAAGGGAAGAAGTCACTGAACATGTGGTACTTTACAGCTGCAACGTCGAAATCAGCTTCCTTGTAATTCTTCTTACTTTTCAGACAAAAATGTGCATGATATTTCAGATCTACAGTCTAAACACCAATGTACAAACCAAAACTTACACTTCTGACCGATATTCCACCAACAATAGGAATTGGCCTTAGACCACACTTGAGGATATCTTGTAGAGCATCTTCAAATAAGGCCTTCGCATGAAGTAGATCCACACCATATGCACCAAACTCATCAACATTCATTGCTTTCTTCACCCTGTTGTTTAACAACTCGATAGGGTTGAAAACAAAGTACAGAGAAGGTGGTGGCTCAAAAACGTACGCATCACTACCACGAACAAGACCAAGCAAACCCGCAACCATCACTAAAATCAACTGCCCGGCTGGCGAACTATATAAACATTCTGGTAAAATCAAACAAACATGTGTCTAGATAAACATGGGTAAGCTGTGTTTTTACTAGCAAGTTAATTGTTTTGTTTCGCTTATAAAACAGTCTTAGCAACTTCCTCATAGGGTCCGTGCTAAGAACATCTCTGTTGAAGGATAGGCATCATGCGTCTATTTATAAACGAACGGCACGAGCGATGGCGTCATCAGTCAAGGCGGGTAGACGTACGTGACCAAATTTTCGAAGTAATTCCATGAAGTCTACCTGTCATTGTGGTCATGTGCCGCCGTAGCATCATCCTCTTTCTGTCCATTTTCCTCCACGACCGCTCTTAAATAAGATTGATTTTCTTGCGACATCTTTCTTACGTCTGATAAAGTGGTTGGGGCAGGAGAGATAAAGGACTGGAGGGAGGGCGTTACTCAACTTTGGTGCAGTCGACCTGTTTGTCAAGTAGAGGGTTAGAGCATTGTTGCTTTCTCTCGTCGAGGAGGTGCTTTTGGCTTCAACGTCCCGCGAAAGTCAAAGGCAAATCCGCTCTCGGTTACTGCAGTTTGTGTTAAAAGTCTTATTGCCTCTGAAAAGCTTTGCGCATAGTGTTTTTTCCTTAACTAATAAATAGGGCCATCCAAAACACGGACTTGGCTTCAATGGTTGATTCATGAGTGAACACACGTAGTACTTTGTTTGTTTGAACTACCGGTTTCGGTCAGGGTCACAGGGGTGGCCGTATTGCCCAAGCTGCGTAGGCTGGCCTCCGGGCCATACCAGCAGCTTATTTCCCTCTGTCCGTTGAATATATGTATTCTACTCTAGCATTTTGCCTTCTTTTGCCTTCGAGGGAGCCTCGGGACGCTACAACATAAGCTTCGAAACAACTGAGATGCTCAGTGCAGCGATATGGATGCTATTGCAGCAGCTAATCATAAAGTCATTCGACACGACGTTTAATTCATAGTAGTTATGCTACCATCACGCCATTCCAAAAGGAATTCTACAAATCACACAAGAGAGGAGAGAAAATTGGACACTCTTCTTCCACCACTGCAAAAGGCAAGACCTCCCTCCACTAAATGCATTTCCAAGGAAGATATTAGTTTGGGTCAAGATTAATGCGCTAGAGGTTGACACTATCCCACCTCACTTCTACACCCTAGACTCCGTGCCGTAATTCTCAACTGGCAATTGTCAGACGTAAGCACTCAAAAACCGTATGACTGCATGTTGGATGGAAGAGGCGGAGTGAGTGGAGTATGAAGTCGGCGTAGCGGTGAAGGTAGCTTGATGCACGCTGAACTGCTTTCTTATCGAGACCAGAACTCTTCGAAAAATGCAGCCATCCTAACGAGCTTCTGTTGTGCTGTCACAGAACTGACGATTACGCATTTTAATAGTGGTTACCCCGACGAATGACTTTCCTTTCATTCGTACTTCCTCTTCACGAACCATCAAAGAGAGTCACCTGGGCACTTGATGAGAGTGGTGCAAGCTTGATCAGAAGGCAGGGGAAAGTAAAGTGGCAAAGTATCGCACCTGCGATTGGTAGGAAGGCAGCAGTTCTTATCTCACGTCCCCTTTGCTGAAAGCTCACTCTGTCAAACTTCACTTTACGGATCGCTGTGCACAACTGCATTGACTTCAAAATATACAATGAATTTTGCGACTTACGAGGGAGAAGGGAGGCGATGGATCTGTGGTAACTACAAGGTCATCTCAATCCTCCTCCCATCTAGGCTAAACACAGGGGTGCCTATTCATGGCTACCCTAATGCTGAACCCATTTTCACACTCGTCCGTGTAAGGGAAACGATCTTCGGGTGGCAGAAATGCAAATGACTGAAGGAATGATCACAATACATTGTGGCATTTCATGGTCCTGGGAGCATACTGGGGCCAGTGCTGCCAAACTCATTTTCCACAATCTTGCTCTCCTGAAGGCAAATCAGCTAGGACAGACTAATTGCCTCGTGTTTATGCATTACCACAGTCTGCATAAGTAAAATACTCATTCAATGCAGAACAATAACCTCTAACGCTCGCACAATTGCTTGACAATTGGAGAGATTGTCTCAAGGGGACACTCATGGCTCACACACTCCCAACATTGGCATGTGAAGGCCAAATAAACACTGACAGCAGAGACGAGTGATGCAACAATGAAGACGACTGAAACCACATCGTTGAAGCAGTTTGTGATGCCAATCGTCGGTGCTGTTAACAATGAGCAGGAAAGAAACACAGTGGGTGTGATAACAACCTAGTGCTCCCCACGAATGCACCATTTGAAGGTGTGCTGATTCACCTTTGTGCACTTGAAGTCCACTCAGTTAATTGGTGCGCGAAGTAGATGACAAAGTGATCCGGGCAGGTTTGAGTGCCTGCTGCAAGTCCAGTGTAACAATGTCAGCAGCACAATTTGTTAGACAAATCACCTCCAGACCCCACCACGGATAGTCGCCTCCAGATTTTGGACTCTCGATATCAAATTGACAAACCGCATTGCCAAATCGACAGGCACCGAGGCAGCAGCAGTGGTGGTTATGGTGGCGGTAATGGTCGTGGTGCATGCATCAGTTGCAGCGTCCTCGTATTCAGGCACTGCAAATACCATCATCACTCCGATGTCAGCCTTGATTGCCCACTCACCAATTTCGTCTTGGATCCACACCGCCTAGTGTGCGAAGGCAGTTGGCATTGGAATGGGTAATTTGGTAGAGCAGATGCACAGTGAGAGAGACGCCACCAATGACGTGAAGGTTGATCGCCTCCATGCAAGAGAAGTTGTCTGCGCCAGCTCTGAGTGAGATGCTGCCACAGCTCAAGGAGGCTGACGTGTTTGGGAGATCGTCAACGATCTCAGGTTGACAGGTGTGGCGATGGTTTTGCAGCAATATACCGACCCACCGAACCACCGACCCACCGACCCACCGACCGACCGACCAACCGACCGACCGACCGACCAACCGACCGACCGACTGACTGACTGACTGACTGGTATGAATGCATTAGAGTTTGTTCCACAAAAGTCACTGCAGTTACACTCAATCGGTTTGTAAATTCAAGCTTTACTAAGCAAAAAATAACCATTTTGTGTTTCCCGATCCTCATTTACATTTCGGCACCCTCAGTGAGCTCGCAATTGACGGACGTTGATGGCGAAATTGCATGTGGTCATCGGCAATGGGATAGCATTGATGGTATTCCGTTGGTGAATCTTAAAGCTAAAAGAGAGAGGCAACTAAAAGAAGGAAATAATCCACAACAAGGCGTCGACATTTGTGCGCAAATCACATCTCGCGCGCTACGTGGATCTCAGCACACGGAGAGAATTAACATTTACCACCGACTTTCTCACCACTTGCGAGCCGCATGTTAGGCATTCTAATGCCACTTTTCGTGGTAGAAGCCGGTCAGCGTATCCAACGCCAACATTTTCTGTAAAATAACGAAGTCAAACTTTGTCGCCTCCAAGTCCACCCGTATTGCCTAAGAGGAGTCTGTGCTTCCAGCACACACGAACGCCTAGTTTCCCGAAGAGTGACTGACCAACCTTGTGTACTTTCCCACCTCAGGTTAATAGCTTACGATAAGCTGCAAAGGCAATCAGTATTGAGGAAGAAGTTAAAAGTTGGTTTCCTACCCAACAGTCGTCCCCTGACTTCACTTCCAAATTGGGTGCACCCATGAAGGCTTGAAAAACACCTCTTGCCAATGCCATCCTTACGGGACTGCAATGTAGACAGGAGGAGGAGGGTGGGACAAATTTATGATGCAGAAGACGTTATGATAATGCGCTAAAAGGGAGAAAATAAGCCACCGAGGTTTGAGGGAGGCACGACAACCCCACGCGTTTCTTCGGCCTGCTGTTTTGGAGGCAAGAAGCACTCACCAAATGACACACTGAGAAGGCTGCAGCAGTAAAGGCCCGCAACACCCACGCAGGCAATTGCATCGAATGTGTTCTAGCCTGTCACAAACGTGTATCGAAAAGAACCAAGTGCTAACAATGCCTTCGCCAATTGTAGAGAGGGAGACCATTCTAGTGCCAATGACGCGAAAAAGCGCTCTTGCGGAGCAGCACCTCGAACCGCCACAACTCAGAACACCACAACAGCGAGTTAACCAAACACAATTCTAACTAACACTGATTACTTGGAGGCGATGGACTGTATCGCCAAGACTAATCGCTAGTGATAGGCGCTGCCCGCCTCGATGAATGGATTTGCGCCTTGCGAGAAGCCATTAGCACTAACCAGTCTCTTTAGTTTTATTAGCACTGCAATCGGGTAATTACTGCTTCAACGCTACCGACTTGATGAAGAAGTGGAGAGGGTGCAATCACCTTTGTCTGAGAGCCTACCTTACAGCTCTCAACTACAACGTTGTGTTCCCAACAACACTTCGTAGCACCATTTAGCAAGCGTTGAGTGAAAGCACTTTACGCGTCTATTGCGTCAGTCTCGGGCTCAAAATTCGAAGCGCCACCTCTACGTGGTGATGATGATGATGATTGGCAGGTTCAGTGTGATGTTGGGGCGACTATTACTTTTCTCGCGGTAATTGCTCACTATTATTGGTAGAGAAGTTGGCTCGACTTCTTAGGCCACGAGTTGGCGCACGATTGATTGTGTCTTGTGACTGATGCAGGATAAGTTGAGAATGATGTGAATGACGTGAGCAGTGAGTGCTGCGGAGCTATGCTGGGCGGAGATTGGTCCTACCACTTGTAAATCCCGATGCAGTCAGTGTGTCACTAGGTGAATTGTGATGCAGCGATTTCGTTAACCGTAATCGCAGACCTACCTTCACAATATTTGCTGCTCGAACTTCCCACTGGCACCTCATTTATCCGCCAATGGGTAGCCACAAATCACTTCGGAGTGCCACACCTATCTCATGGGCAGCCCACTGATTAGTTTACTAACTGACTAACTAACTACAGGAACGAATTATTTACTGAATTCCCTACAAACGTCACTGCGGTTATCCTTCAAGTCGTCTACGTCAACCACACGAATGGTAAAAGTCGCCTTCTGAAGGGCGTTGATGGCACAAATGCAGGTAGTCATCGGCACTGCGATAACTCACATGCCTTAGTGAGAACATGCAACAATGACGGCGTATCGTGATAGCGACGACTTCTTCACCTGTATTTTGGATCCCACAAATGAGTCCACGCGAGATGAAGTGGATCAAGTGCTAACCGAAACCGGAATTCGCTCCACTGACGAAGCTCAGTGGACATTAAGTTGGACCAGCAATTCACCTTACACAACCAGAAGTTCAATCATGTATATTTTCACAGTAAAGTTAAGTCCGCATCTTGCACTACACAAGTAAATCGAGGGAAAGCACATTTGACGTGATTTGTTGCTAAGGTGGTGGGCTACAGCAGGAAACCTCTTTATCGCACCTTTCGAGAATTGACCTTTTAGCGTTGACGACGCTAACAATGAGGATCGGCCTCGAGACTGGCGCTTTCGTTCGATTTCTCTTGTAAGACAACATCAGCCAACGGTGGACTTTAAGCATGCTAATAATCGCTGTGATGCCAGTGTCAAATGAAGACGACAAGTGTGCTGCGCCTTCAGCGATCAGGAAACAGTCAGGCAGGCGCTCACTGTGCCTCAACCTCACTCATAGCGGTTGGGGACCGAAAGAGATAGTGTCTTGAGCCTGCCGGCAGCAGAGGATGAAGTGAAAGACGGAAAGGACGACTGTACACAAATGACTAGTGTGGGTAGCGGAAGCCGATGCAGTACAGTTGAATTTGGCTGCAATTTAGTTCTTCACCTTTGGCACGTGAAGTGATTGGTTGCATTGTGTCGTCTTGTAACAATTATTTGTTTCTATTTAGGGTCGGATTGTGTATGATTTTCTGCTTCTGTCGCAGTTTGAAAGCCGTGCATCATAGTCAATGGTAGTAAGGAGGATTACTTCCAAAACACTTTGATGGAGCTGAGGACACGTTTTGGCTAGCTAGTGGCTACTGCGGTCTCAATTGCGGTTTCCTGTTAACGGTCGCACTGTTTATCCCACCGGCATAGCCACCGCTTTGCAGTACCTCTGTGCGTCAGAGAGCACGTCTCTTGGTGATGGTTTACTATGCTGCCTTTAAAGAAAGGACTGAGCGAAGTGCACTGATGGAAATGACGAGTGAATGGACAACAAACTCCACTGCTATCAAGCCTTGAAAACACGGAAGTAGTGCAAGTTACAGAAGATAGCTGAGGACTAGAAGCCCCTATGTAAGAGGCTGTAGAAATAATGTGTACTTTTGGAAGCACCGTTGGTCTTGCGCATAGCGTGAATTCACCCACTTCCCCTTTCAATGTGGACTTCAATCTGTGTGCAATGGTGAGATTTTTCCTAAATTGTCTGTGCTTCGCCACCACACTCAGCCAAATCTAAAGCTCTAGCAATTGAATGCAAACGATACTGGGTGCTGGAAGGGATCAGGCTGCGTACACATTAGCACGTATGAAGACCGCTGCCTCAGGGAGATGTTCCTGCAAGCAGTAATCTGCAAATGAAATGCAGTTTGCAAGGAACATCGTGCAATGCAGTTTGCGAAGCACAAACCACCTTCACTGTTCCAGTGTGGAGGGAACCTTGTGTCTGCTAAAATGGATTTGCAAAGCATGATTTTTACTTATTTCTATTTAGTAGTATCTCCCACTTTAGATTTGTGCAGCATTATGGTTGGTTGGGCGTGGTGAGACAAAACGTGACTTAGGTCCTTCAAAATGCTATTTTCTTCATTCCTATGTTATCATCATCGAAAGGGAACATTTCCTGCCTCCATATAAAAGGTACACTTTGAGTCAGCGTCGAAGATAAAAGGCACTCCAAGTGACGTGCAGTGTTGGTAAGTGGAAAGGCGCTTTGTTGACGCGCAATTGCAGAATGAGTAGAGAGTGCAGTCAACGTGGATGAGACACACAAATCACTGTCGTTTTCGCGGTGTTGCATGGTTTGGTTGAAGTCGTGTTCGAGCAGGTGCGAGGTGCGCAACCCTATACGTGCGACATGCCACTCAGTGGACGTGACGTGGAGGCAGAAAGGAGGTGGTGGCAGTATTTTCCCATGCTTAGACCACAGCCGTGTTTGATAATGTGCGTGCCCCACATGTCGCATCCCACTTATGGTGAGCACTTGCTTTGGCAGTTTCGTAATGATTTGTGCAGAGGATCGGATCCAATCGGATCGGATCGGATTGCCGTGTCTCTACATTTGAACATTTCCGCCATATATTAATTTGGTGACGGAAAGGGCGTTTGTGTACTACCCACACATCCAAACGCCCTAATGCACCCATTGCCTGACAATAGTGTGTCTTTACCATGGGTCGACGTCTTGTGCTGTGCTACATTTCTCTTCCACCATCTACGTTATTGAGCACAAAGTGACGTGCGAGGATGCGTTGCTACTGCTACTTGTGCTACCTAATTTTCTCATTGCTGGTAGCATTAATTGCATGGCTGATGTGCACGTTTGAGATGGTAGTCGTATTGCCTGCATTGGAGGTGGGAGCTTTGTTTGGGATTGACGCCGAGGGAATTGTCTAAATACCAGGTGCTACCCGAGAGTGAGGTGGTATGGAGGACGCGAGCTCGGAAATTGCCTTGTCGCCGCGAGTACGCCACCGTACGTTGGTGTGGTGGCGGTGGTAAAGGCGGTGGTGCTAATGGTGGTGGTGATGGTGGTGGTGGTGACCACAAGGCATTCCTCAGGGAGTGGTGTGCGTACTACGGTCCACTTACTGCTCAAATCGCCATGCGGCTCATCTCCCTCGTGGCACCGTGAAGTGAGGGATGAGGAGGGAAGGGAGGAGGGGCGGAGAGTGGGAGGGAGAGGGGAGGAGGAGTGGGGTCGGGGTGTGATTGGACTTCGCCGCTGATATTGCGCATCCACGTGTGCATTCGTGCCTGCATTTTTGTATCTATCTTTTGAATACAATTGCTCAGAAGGGAATTGCTCCAAAAGCATGGACAATTAATTTGCGCAAAGTGCACACCTCTGCATGCAACGAGGTACAACTAGACTACTGTCACTTGGCCACGATTTAACTAATCTCTCCCTCCATGCAATCCGAAGTGAGGCATTCTTTGTTTGCATCGGTGCGGGGACTCAATGCGTTCGTTCAATCGGAGCTGCTCATCATGCTATCGTGTACAGTGACTCAGCTGTCGGTTGCGGTGTGGTGATGGGAGAATTGGATTCGCAGCCGTTGTTCTTTCGCTTGATGGGTGGGTGAGTAAGTGGGTGGGTGGGTGGGTGGCCTGACCTCGGAGTCGGGCCACTGTCCTCAAGGCCATCTGTCCGTCGGCAGTGCATAATGTGTTTGAGTAATGTGCTCTCCTTCAACTTGGCGTGAGCGTGGGAGGCTGCATTGGTGGCAGTGGAAAGCGAATTGCACCTGAAGGCACGTGTCTCCTGCTTACCACTACTACTGACGGGTGGTACACCTTGGTGAGGTCGAAGAAGTACATGCACTGTGAACAGGGGAATCGGTGAGACTCCCAACGGAGGACGTTGAAGTGACGTCCACCTATGAAATGCGACGTAGTGGTGCGGTGTGGTGTGGTGTGCAGAAAGCTCATGACAAGTGAAGTGGTGCTAAGCGTGGCTTCTCTGCAAACGTTCTTTACAGAGTTGTTCTCCTCACCTGACATGAAGGCGTCAGTGAAGTGAATCGTCACTTGAGAGCTCCACCGTCATGCCCGTTGTTCCTCAGTCCTACTGCTCGCCAGCAATGCAATCGAACGTAGATGATTGTTGATTCTTACTAACTATTGTTTCAGCATTCAGTGCTCATTGAAGAATGAATGGGAGATCAAGATCTCAGAATGCTGGAGTTGCTGAAATTCTTTTGTGGGCAGCAGCAAATGATCAGCTATTTGTGAGCAACAGGTGAGAATTGTCGTTGAGGTGGAACGCATCTCAC
Organism: Taenia hydatigena; assembly: GCA_036345935.2. NCBI lineage: Eukaryota > Metazoa > Platyhelminthes > Cestoda > Cyclophyllidea > Taeniidae > Taenia > Taenia hydatigena. The sequence goes on from JADWOT020000003.1 coordinate 19,448,867, forward strand.
GGCCATCATTCGCTTGCTTCGATATTGCGGAGGCGATTCGCTGACTCTCATGCGTAGGAGAGTGTGTTGCTCAGCGTCTGGGTAAACGTGTGTGTAGCAGGGCTTTCCTTTTGCTGTTGACAAAATGTGGTAGTTGTGAGTTAGTTCCTGTGTGCTGTGCATTTCGAAACCTCAAATAGTAGCACTCAACGGTTGGGGCATTCTGTTTGAACTTCATCACTGCTTCCATCGTTCCGGTGTGCATAGCACTGGAACGAGGGCCGACGGATGGACTTGGAGTAAGTTCTACTACTGTACACGTAGCAACAGGCTTCGAGCAGCTCCTCTTTGCACTCGTAGCACACCAAAGTGCCTTCTTGCACAAATGCGAAGGTGGTGGAGACGCCAATAGTATATTAGTCAAACACGTCGACACCCCAAACGAGGTTGGTGGTGCCAATATGTCGCAGCATAATATTAATACAATTCTGCAAGCTGCATCACCTTGCTAAACAATGTGCACGATGTCATGCTTCTTAGTCTGTCAAGTGGCTCAGCTCCAAATTGGGTGCTCAGGAAACGCCCAACCACTACTGCCAGCATTGCTAGTTGTTGCAGTTCGTAGCAAAGTTGTGTACGCCACAATAGTCCCGCTTTCTAATCACAAAACACTGAATAACCCATTATCCTTACCATTGTTGCTGTCATTTTTAGTCAATCCTGCCACCAGTCTCCTCCTCCTCCTCCACCACCACCACCCTCTCCTCACTCCTCACTCCCCACTCCTCTACACACGACGTTTATAAATACGTTTATCCCTCAAGCTAATTCATTGTTCCTCCTCACCTGCTCACCTCCACCTCTGCCTCCCTCCACCATTGCATGTATTTGTGTGGTGTGCGGTGTGTGTGTGTGTGTGTGTGTGATTTTTGCGTCCCAACTTGTCTCCCTTGTTTAACACTTTGACAACATTGTTACATGTCTGGTGTTGCATTGTTGGGGCTCTGCTCCCCTCCTCCTCCTCCTCCTCCTCCTCCTCCTCCTGCTCCCTCGCCTTCCTCTTCACATAAGTGCACACACACTCACGCATACACACAGACAAGTGGTCGGAAAGCCAGGATGAGGTGAGTGAAAAGGAGGAGTAAGAAAAGGAGGCGCCTGAATAAGTGGACCTTCCTACCCCAACTTTGCTGATATAAATGCGATGTGAGTCACGTGGTGCCTCGGCAATTCCGCAAACGGGAAGTTGCGGAGGTGTGATCTCGCCAAGTCCCACGCCATGCATCCTCTAACACTTTCACAAAAGCATGTAACTTTCAACCAATTGAATACGAAATCTCACCTCTCCAAAATCTGTGAAGAGGGCACAAGGAAGGCCATCACTGCACTCTTGTTGTTGCTCATGTGGTTTGGGCAAGACTTGTTTTGTAATGAGTTGATTGTTTGCTTCACTCTCGGTTTTGTTAAGGAACACCTTACAGCCTTCGCCTTCATGCCGCCTCCACGCGATCCGGCCTCTCAATCGACACAACCTCCACTTCTCCACCATGTGAATGGATGCGTGTGGATGTGGTTGAGCAGTGATGAAGGGAGAACAAAGTGAGAAGGGAAGACAGACACCAAGTCCTACCTCTGGAGTACTGCTACAACACGTCCATTGTTACATGACTCTACCGTGGGACCTGTGTTACTGTAACCAGCTATAGAACACTCGTGCCACGACCTGCACATTCCTCCCTGCTACAATGCATCTCCCCTCAGCGTGTAACTGCAACAGCAGTAGAATCGCCACGAGGTATCAGTGATGTCGGCATCAAGTACTTCTCCAGATGAGTGCAAATGCGGGAAGTCTAGCAACGCTACGTTTTATTGGCAAACATCACTATGTTTTGCTGTAGTCAGGTTGGTAACAGCCGAACAATGACACGTCTGCTGCGTTTTAATACGAATGGGAGCATATTAACAATGCTATTACCGAATGTCTATTGGTTGGATTGCATGACAAATTGCACAAATATATCAGTACATCTTTTCGGGAAGCGCACACTTGAGCTATGTGTTATTGGTAGCAAATGGAGCCTACCTGCTCTCGTGTTCTCATGGTGATTGGCATTAGTGTTACCCATCGTTGATATGAAATGGGTGATAGTGAGTGGGTTGGAAAGCCTGTTGGTTGGAGATCGGGACCTGAGGCACACGCGCGAGGGCCTTGGAGGCGCATTACCGTAGGAGGTGGGAGCGAATCTCCATGCTGCCATTATGGAGGCCGCATCGTGAGGGAATGAAGAGACCTTGCTAGCCTCTCAGATACTTACAACCAACATCGCTTTGTCAAAATGAAACAAACCAGCAACACTTACCGCAAATGTCAGTTCGATGGCACGTGTAGACTGAAGTGTATCGGGAAAGAGGAACTTTTGATGCAATGTGAAGTTTATGTTAAAATTGATTCACTACATTTGTAATGGTTGCTTTACAGTCGTTTCGATTACATGAGAAAGTGTAGCCAACCATCTTCTGATTACGAATAATTTCGTTTGAATTTTCTTTTGCTACTTACATTTTGACCTGCTTCTCCTTTTACCTTGTTTTAGATACATGGGAACAATGCTTTTGAAGTATTTGCCAGATGGACAGCGCAACTGCATTTAGGTCACGTTATTTAAGACGTGATTCCTGACTATTTTTTGTTATATCCGACCAACAATTGTTTCTTTTTTTACAACTTTTAAACATTTGATTGGCTAAATGGACTGTTGTTGCCATCCGCTTGATACTTTTTTCTTGATTTAGATCATGCAGATTAATATTGTTTTTGTCGCTAAACTAAGTATTAAATTTTAATTATTCGGTTTATTTTTTTCTATACCGTATCTTCTGTTATCAGATTTTTTGGGAATTACTTTTTTTGAACAACGCCTTAACAAATGGAAATCACTGTGAAAATCTCGAGGCAGTATTTTACTCTCCACTCTAGATTTTGTTAGATTTAGTTTTCAATAAAGTTTAGAAATCAAATAGCATCCGCTTTGAAAATCACTCAAGTTCACTTGTTCTATTGGCGAATAATCGCCTCGCGCCTACGCACCCCTTCCGCAGTTCCCCCCTCTCCTTGCCACGCTTACTATTGGCTGACCAACACTCTCCCGACTTCCTATTGGCTAAGACGCCTTTCTGATACCGTATTTGGCCACAGCCTGGACAAAGTGCCGCACTCATTTATCAAAGCTGCATTTTACAGTCCTGTAAGCTGTTTTTCCTTAATCCATTATAATAAAACGTAAATCGATGCACATCCGGTGTTAAGATTATGCGAATTGATCACCAAAAGAAGATTGGTTTCGGTCTTTTTCATGCATTTTCCAATTGCATAGTGATAATGTGAATTCAACATCCCATGTAGCCAAAAGACAGATAAAGTAGTTGGTCGGGCACTGGGAAATCAAGCGTGAAGGAACTTGTAAGGTTGGGTACATGGATATCTCAAATAGGTTTTTTTTCAACTTTTACTAAGTGGCTTCAAAATATCTTTGTACATATAGGATGGTGTAAATTATTAAGAACCCAATTTGTATTTTTGCCTAGAAGTCAAAATTTTAATCATACAGAAACCATGAATTCATTTCCTTTTGCGATTAAAAATAATTTTCACTCCCCTGAAGTTACATTAAGCCGACCACATGGGATCTTTCGGTCTCCATTCGTTTTACTAAGGAGTAAGCGTTGTTCAAATACATCAGCTTAGCCGGTAACTGACTATGAACTGGACCAAAAATTAGCAATACTAAAACCGAATACTTAAGCCTGTTTCTCGAGTTATGCTTATAATCATTCACACGTAAAATATATCATGATTTCAATGGCAATAAAACTGATAGGACCAATGAAGGAGTCATCTGGGAAGGAGAAGGTCCTACCGCACTCAATTCACGCTCTGCTGCAACCAAAAGGCATAGAAGAACCGACTCTATCCATTTTTCACCTCTTTGGCGAGCCTTTAGTCTGCCTCTTGCTGAATGGAGAGGAGCGCCTCTGTCTGGCGCAGATATCCTCACGCCTGCTGCGTGGCTATTCCTACAACGAGATCCATAACCGGCGCGTGGCGCTTGGCATCACCTGTGTGCAGTGCAGCCCGCGCCAGCTGGAGTTGCTGCGCCGTGTGGGCGCGATGCCACTGAGCTCACGGCGCTGCGGCACCATTACGAAGCGCGAGGCGCAGCGTCTTGTGGAGTCCTTCCTGCAGCACCTTCCTTCACCACCCCGTCTGCCTGAGAATTTCGTCTTTGAAGTGGAGCATCACTGCGGCTGGGGCTGTTCCGGTCTCTTCGTACCTACACGCTATAACAGCTCGCGTGCCAAGTGTGTCCAATGCGCCTTCTGCCATGTGAGCTGACTCTTGTCCAATGAGTTGTAATTTGTGTGTGGCCTTAGGACTAAACGATTGTAGAAGCCAGCTTGCTAACCGGTTGCCATAAATATCAGTTTAGGAAGTATATTCGTATTAACAATGTGTATCAGAGGCTACTATTTTGTGCACCGAAAAGCGATGCCTCAATCTTAGCAACAAAATCGACCAAGTCAAGGATAACTCGATTTTCGTTTAGTAAACATGATTTTTCAGTTGTAAAAGTGGACGTGACCATCAAAATGATTGTCAAAATACTATATTCCTTTCCTGTATCACTCTAAACATTTTGTTGAAATAATGCTCTAAATGAAAGCAAAATTATAAGCATTCCTGCAAAGGTTCGAAAGAACACTGTAGTCACCGGATTTGCTGTGAAGGTTTTATCCTAAAGAGTCTTTGGAGAACTTGACATCAGGCCGTCATACCATTTTCGCACAGAGATGCACGCAACAATCTGCAATATTTGTGTTCGCTTTTCCTTCACATTTCTGCTCCTTAGGTATTCTTTTCGCCCAACAAATTCATCTTCCACTGCCACAGCGCGGCTGAAACTGGTGTACAGCAGCAAATCGTCAATTACCGCCACCCCGATGCGGCTAACTTTAATGCTTGGAGACGCCACCTCCTACTGGCTGATCCCAATCCCCCGGACAGTCTGCTCTTCGCGTGGGAGGACATCAAAGCCATGTTCAATGGTGGCAATCGCACCAAAAAGGTCCCTCTTCCTCTACCCCTTCCCACATCTTTCACCACCACCACCACTGCTACTACCTCCACTGTCACCTCCGTTGAAGCTGTGGAGGAAAATCTTAAGGAGCCCGAGGCATCGGCGGCGCATAGCACGCCGCCAAAGCGCCCCATGCTGCTCGGTGCTACTCCATTGCTCCCCACCGACGTCCTCATGTTGAAACCACACGTGAACCTCCCTTCTCTAATGAGCCAGCACGCCTCTGAGATGCAAAGCTACTTGTGGCTGAGTGGCCTGACCTCAGGGGAGTCGGTACAATCACAAATTGGTAGTAGCAGTTACGGTGCTGGTAGTGGAGACGCTTGTGGTGCCGTTAACGTCAACGACAGCCTCTCTGCATGGACCGCCCATCTGCGCGAGTACTTTGAAAAGATGACTCAGGGCATCTTCCTTCCGCCTCCGCCTCCGCCTCCACCGCCTCCATCGCCTTCAAGTGCGAATTAACTAGTCACAGAGGTTGGTGTAACCAAATAAAGCTGCTAATACATGGTATGCTCTTTATGTGGTGATCATACATACAAACATTGAAACTGTGATTTGGTCAAAGCGATCATTTTTGAGAATCGGAAATCCACCGATGAACAGGAGACCTGACAAGGCCACAGCAACGGCAAGCTGTATTCGAACAAATAAGGGTTAATGGTTGAATTTTAACTTGGGTGCTACTTATCGATGATGTATAAATCACAGTCAAGGGAAAAACATTTGAATTTTAGGTGATAATGCACCTCATTAATTACCAAAAGCATGGTTGTGTCAGGTTCTGAGGATGGCTTTTTCTCAATATCGAGAAGGCAATAATAGGTAGTGCGCTCACCTTCGCGCAAAAGTAGCACAGGGCCTGGCAGTACCACCTCGTGGTAATAGTTTTAATTGGGGACAACCCTTCTACGTCTCAAACACAGTAATCCGAATTTGTTCTCTCAGTTCCTCTAGGAACGGGTTTCGCTGAAACACATAAGGCCCCCAAATTGGCATGGGGCTTGATAAGCTGAAATTTTTCAGCCACTGATCTGATTTGTGGCGCTCTTTACTGCTAAGCAGTTATATTTTTCGTCATGTTCTTGGCGTGGAGGGGCGATTTAACGTACCTAAATGTAACACACCATGGGACGTGTTATCTTCCCTTTTTCATGAAAAAAGCATTCCGGCAGTTGATAAAGGGTCTTCCTCTTAGAACCATTCTTTTGGGTTGTTGAGAGGAAATGGCAAGGATTCAGTGGAACTGGTTGACTATTGTTACTTTAAAACGCACGCGCTTGGCGGGCCTTATGCCTACGGTTGTTCTTGAGCTCGAATCGTTAGGTGGAGGCTTGTGCAATAGCTGCTTTTGAAAAATAAAAGCAAGCACTTCTCATTTTTGCATCTCTGCATCAACCAGTTTACGTACATCTAGCGACCGGAGTAAGGCCTTAATGCAAAAGCATACACAAAGGGATAGAACCGTTATTTTGATGCTGGTGATGGACCATTTAAGGGCCACAAAATTGCGCCTTGTCGAAGGGTTTTGACTCCAGACGATTGCATTAGCCCCAACCCTAATGCGTATCGGCGATGCAGATTCTGTCTGAGTGACAGGCCTTCATTCGTCGTCAGACAAGTTCTGGGGATGGGGGCTCTTGGTACGCCCCGGAGGCGGCGCTGTCAGCAGAAGCACCGAGGTGGAGCTTTGCATGTCTGCGTAACCAAAATGAGGCGTTAAACAACCGAGGCACTGCACATGACTGGATAAGTACTTGGTTTATTGTTAAAAGTGGCTGTTGAATTAGTGGCGATCTTGGTAATAAACTCCGCGTGAGACCGTACGTTTGGCTCTTTTCTATAATTTCAATCAGTAAATGTTAAGTTAGGGCACGATTTTGTATTGAAGTGATGAGGGAATACGGCAAGTAGCGTGAATTAAAGTCAGGCAGACAGTGAGATCCTTAACTCTCCTTAACTCTTCCAAGCGTTTACTCGAGGAGGTAAGTGAGGTCGGGAGAGATTGATTAAGAAATTGAAATATCCCATTAACTTAATTAAATATGGAAATCGTGGTCTTTTCGTGATCCCACGTACCCATATTCCATTTGCCTCGACTCTCTTTGGAAAATTGGAACACTTTGAAACCCATCAGTTGACCCAATAGTCTCTTAGTGATTTACTCGGGAAACCCAGTTTTCCACCGTGAAATGCATATTTTTTCCTCTCAGAAAGCATCCTTGTAATAAGTTACGTTTAAATTGCACGGATGATTTGCATAATCAATCGATTGAGGAGTTCTGCTGCAGTTTCAATGGATCGACGCCTGCTGTTTCAATGGAATGGCCGAGTTTTTACTAGCTACTGCTGATACCAAAGAAACAGATTCAGTTCCAGCTAGCTGAAAGCGTCAGCTAACATTGTCTTGCGACCATTTGACATGCAGTTAGTCTGAGGCGTCAATTAGGAGTCCTTGAATTAGCGTTTTATTCAGTACACGATGCTTTGAAAGAGTAAATTTATGTTTTATGAGACGTGCGGGTTTGTACAACAAAAGTGAAAAAGAAATAGGAATTAAGAGAACTTATGAACACCGAACCAAATTGCAGCCGAGCAATGCGGATCAGTTCGTGGCTTCCCGATTTCTCCTCTTCGGATCCCAGAGTCATTACACCAGCCTGTCTACCAGGCCCTAGACTGAGATGGAGTTGCTTGGGCAAGGACTTACGTAACTCGCCAAGACGGATGACTGAACTACTCCGTAGCTGATAACGAAACCCAAGTTTTGCGTTTTGCGAAATGGAATGGAATACATTAACCACAAAAGGCATGCAGCATGTGGGGTTCTTAACCCATTTTTAAATTTGCGAATTCGAGAAGTGCAGTGAACATATACGAAGAAGGCCTTAAATAAAAAATATTAATGTCCACTTAGATCTGGCGGAAACTCTAGAGAATACGCGATTGACCGTTTTACAATTGTCAAGAGATCATGTGTCCAGACCATGTATTCTATGTAGTGTACTCCATGCACAGTCACCAGGGAGATCACGTCTTGAGCTATAATGAACCTATTAAATGCGAACAGATTGATTAAATTTAATGAAGGAGACGGAAATTCTAACGTCCTTTTGTCATAACTAACGGGATATTGACACAATAAAATCCACAATGAAACACTATCGCTTGTAGTCCACTTAATTCTATGATGAGTGGGTGAAGTGTCCATTTGGGAAATAAGGAGCGATTTTACTGAAAACTACTTTTAAAATATGCTATAAATCTAGTGGAGCCACCTTCTCATTTGCCAAACCAGGTAGACAAAACTAATTTGATAAGATTTGTTAACGAAAATGTGCGAATGCGAGTCAAATCAGAAATAGATCAAAAGCGTCTAATTGTTATAAAGAGTTATAAGTCGTGGGTAGAGTAATACCTGCTTGTTTGCATGCACCTTTTGCGTGACAAGTGGGTAGATTGGATCGACAGGTGTCATCGATCCTAAAATGGAGAAAAAAACTGACTCTTCCATAAAACCTTGGTCACTTGTAAAATCCTCCATAACCACAATGCACAATGTCTTCCGCAACGCGGCTTCTCCATTAATGGAACTTAAACAGGGGGTGGAAGGGAGTTACATAATCTTTCGACAACTATCGGTCAGTTCAACCTAACTTCGTGACTAGGCGGAAAAATCAGCCCGAAATTATAAATTAAGCTTTAACTAAACCATTTATTTTCCTCTATGTTGTAATGCTATGGCTACTTGTTTTACTCTTCGTTCTGGCACCGCAGGCAGTCAAAGCTCCACCTCCGCACTCCCGCCTAATGCCATGACCTATTCACCATAGCAGTAAAGCACTTTCCTTCCCTACGCCAAAAATATATATTTTACCCAAGCAACATGCTATCTTTGGTCTTAAAAGAGTTGTTGGTCCGCAACAACACAACCTAAATGAAAGGTCATCCACTTAACTCAACCTTGCTTCATAATCATAAATTGAGAGCCGGTGAAATCGTTGCATTGCACTTTTATGCGGCAGCCAGTACAACAAGCAAATCACCTATCATCGCGAAAAACAATATCAGCGAAAGAATTTTATACGTTTATTTGTGCTAAGAAAACACAGAAAATTTTGACTAGTTGCGAATTCGCCAAGGAACTTTATAATTATATATTCTGATCCTACCAGAGGCTGGAAAATTTTAGGCACTTTACTATTATCATTTTGCCTTAGAAATGACATAAAACTAGTAATATGTGGCTCAATTGTCAACAAGTTACACGCAAAATTTGCTACGACTAAATAAAGCTAGAGTTTTGGATGATGCAGTACCATACTCTGTGTGCTTTTCAAATTCACGTTTTGGCGCTTTGATAAATTTTGTTTAAACTCGCTATATCCTGAATAGTGCGCCTGTTGCGTAGTGAGTGTCTGAAAATGAGTGGTCGTGGGTCTCATGGTCTGTCTCGTCCTCAAAGTGGAAGGTCGATTCGCCGTAGAAAGGTATATTTCTATTCGCTTCATTCAGTTTTTTTACTATGCGGTAACTGGTTTTCCCATTTTTAGTCCTTACTGTACCGAATTACCGATACTATTACGTCCTTCCTTCCTTCACTCTTTGAATCAAAAGAGGTGAGTTGTGCCTCTTATTAAAAACTCGGATGTAGGCTCCTTTGGAAGATAATATTAGCGAAGTTAAGTGTGCAGAAAGTTCATCAAAGAGGCCTCGAACTTCTGCGATCTCTGAAGTACCCATACACCCAGGCTCGTCCCGCCTGCCAATTCAGCTCTCTATAAGTCGTTTAGAGGGTGTACAGATCCCGACTGTGCCTTTGTCGATGCCTATAGGCGTGGATGTCGATCTGGACGCGGCGGATGATAGGTCGGAATTCAGTATTGGCAGCAGAGCCTCGGTATCCACTAGTGGTGTGTCGTCACTTCTCCCCCGAAGTCATCGGAATGAGCATACCACAGTGAAACCGCCGCCTAAGGGTTGCATGTCCGAGTACGTTAGGCAAGGAAACAGCTCGAACAGAAATAAGGGCTTTATCGAACTGTGGACTGATCTCGAAGGGTCCAACCAATCGACTCTGAATATGACACACTCAGCTCCCAAACGAATGCGTACGGAAAGTACTCAGAGCTCGTCATCTAACGTCTTCTCGTCGCCATTTTATCGTGGTAAAGTCGCGTATGGAGGGGCTTCAAGTGTGCGTTGCACATCCCAGTCGCGTAATGTGTTTGAGGTTCGTTTGGCGTATATTAGGTTTCATATTCTTGAAACTTCATGTGGGCGTGTTAATGTTGAATTCTACATTGCTTGTTATTTGCTTTTAATTAGCATGTCGCCCCTCTTCGTTATATAATGGAAAATAATGAAGGCGAAGCATCTAAATGCGTGCCTTCATCTTCCAATGCGATACTTAGCGCCACTGCCCAGCGTATACTTCAGAGTCTGGAAAGACATAGTTCCACAGCATTGCCTGGTAACAAGATCCCGCCTCCTGCGCCAATTCCTTTCTCTCCACTTTCAACAGTAAATTGGCATTCGTTTAACTATAATCCTCACTTTTCTAGCCTTTGCAGCGAAGTACGACTCGTTATCCTTCTTATATGGCTACTTACAATCGTTATAAGGAATTCAAAAGACGGCTTGCCGTTCAATCATCATCAACTCCACCCGTCCTTCCGCAACCTTCCATCGTTCGTAACCGCATTGAAGAGCATGACAATGAAGATGTCACTCGTCGCAAAAACGATACTGTTGCCGTCACAAGGCCATCAGTACTTGAAGTTTCTTCCGGATCATCACAGGCCTTAAAATCTACCTCGATTCAGCCCCATGGTGCCTTAGCCGAATCCGAGAAGTCACAGTCGGCGGTAATGTGTCATTCCAGTGTCAGTGTTGCGAATTCTACCGAAGCGCTTGAAACTACCGGCAAAGTTGGTTCGCAAGTACCTAGCACTGTTCACGATGCCTGCACCCGAGCGAAAATGCCGGTGGAAAGAGAGTTCTCGTCCCCTACTCAACAAACCGAGTTTGTTTTTTCTAATCCGATTGCTCTGGGACCACCCACGCGGCCTTCCGCTATTCTCCCAGATGCATCCGGATTTATTTTCAGCCACCCGAAATCACAATTTAAAAGACCGGCCCTTGTGGAGAACTCGTCCTTACTTCCTGTTTTAATGTCATCCCGGCAACCGATGGTGCCAGACCATCCGTGTCCATCTAAAAAAGGTATTTACTGGTTATCCGTAGTTACAACTCAACCGCTCAACGTTAAGGAAAATACTTTCTAACTAAAATTGCAAAGATCCACCCAGGTCTTATGCCTAACGTACCTTTGCTACCGATCTTCCTTTTTCTAGCCTCATTGCCATCTGATCTGGATTTATGGCGGTGTGAAAGTTGTCTAATGGAGAATTCAGGAAGGGATGGTGTATGCAAATCTTGCCATCTACCGGCGTCTGTTCCGAGTTCCTCAAAGTCTAGTTCTTCAAGCAAGACTTCGGGCAAACCTTCTTTTTTGGTTAATCTCCCATCCAACGGTTGGGCGTGTCCTACGTGCATGGTCAAGAACAAAGTGGGAGTGTCTGAGTGTGTTTGCTGTCACACATTGAATCCTTCAAGCGAGGTGACCACCGATGCTTCGAAGGAAAAAGTCGCCACCGCACCTATTTTTAATTTCGGTCCCCCAAAATCAGTCTCATCTGCTGAGCCCATTTGTGCGGTATCAGCGGGAGGTAAAGCGCCAGTTTCTGGTTCGGTGTCCAATTTTGGCATTTCCGTCACCTCACCGAGCCCAGATCCACCCCAAGTTGTCAAACCTACAACTCAGTCTTCCCTGATTTCCAGTAAAGGATGGAACTGTCCTACTTGCCTCGTTAAAAACGATGATAGTCTTAAAGATTGTCCCTGCTGCAAAACCTCGAAACCTAAGTCAAGCGATTCCTCTGCTTCGAGGGCGGCTGATTGTGCTTCCATCCCCGGTTTTAATTTTAGCAAACCCGCTGGCAATAATGCAACACCCACCACAGTTACTTTTTGCTTTGGAAATAATTCAGACCAAACAATTACTACTAGTTTCAAATTTGGCGACTCTGCAGTTCAGAACAATGAAATCGGGGTTAGGTTTGCTAAAACAGACAAGAATATGTGGGAATGTCCGACTTGCATGGTCAAGAACAATGAGGACATTGCTTCCTGTCCCTGCTGCCAAACGAAAAGGCCGACGTCCTTGCTGAAATCCCCGCCTAGCATTCCGAGTGAAAGTGGTGACAAATGGGTTTGTCCTACTTGCCTAGTTGGGAATGGTGTTCTCGTTGATCACTGTTTGTGCTGCCAGACTAAAAAGCCTTCAAAGTCTAGCTCTGTCTCGGTGGACGGTGAGTGGACTTGTGCTTCGTGTTTAGCAAAAAGTGGTGCTTTGCTATCGGAGTGTGTTTCTTGCCATGCCAAGAAGTCCGAAATAAATTCTATCATCAGTTCTCCCAGAACATCTGTAGGTAGTAATTTCGGGTCCCCTCAGTATGCTTCTTCTCCCCCAGTCGTCATGTCAACACTGAGGCCATCTTTAAACTTCGGCTCTCAAAATCCAAATACAAGTTTCGGTTCCAGCTTTCCTTCAGTCGTCGTGAGTACTCCGTCGTTTTCTTTTTCGAAACCTGCTGATGCCTCTAACACTTCAGCTAAGGGTCCTGAACTGCATGTCACCTCAATGTCTTCATGCTTGAAGAATGGTGGCTTCAACTTTGGTCCCTCAGCTACAACATCCGGATTTGATTTCAGCGCCAAGAAAGAAAATGTGACACCCGTCGCGGGTGCGGCTACGAGTAATTTCTCTTCGGTTCCGTTCAATTTTGGATCATCGACTGTTCCGGCACCTGTGTTCAAGTTTGGACAACCGAAGCTATCATCGGGTGGTAGCTCTGATAACGCTGGAAACATAAGCGGATCCACGCCTTTTATGGCAAAGTAAGGAGGATGTAAAATGACATCAGTTTTATTGGGCTCTCACTAGTTTGCATCGTTAATCGTTGCTGTCTGCATTCGGGATTCAGTCATAGTTTTTATTTTGTTTCTCCTTGATCAAGTATGTGAGCGATGTAAGAAATCGATTGTGATCGCTTGCTGCACCCTTAAAGTAGTAAGCCTTAAGCGTTGCTATGTATTCTATTAACCCGGTACTTTTTGCGTCTTACTGTCAGTTGCGCCTCGAGTTCGTTGGATTTTGTGATACCGTATTTACTGGGATAGCAATAATCGATGTCTAAATGGACGCCCGTGGTACTTTCTAATAGTGTCAATCTTTCAGCGCTCCCGAAGAGGCAGGATTGAATGGACGTCGGATTCGGCGGGCAGTGCGAAGGCAGAACAGGGAGTAGCCGATATCTGCTCTGTTGCGATTGGCACTGATATCGACGTTTTCTGTGGGGCCTTCCTTTAGAGCAAGTGCTTAACTGTACATGCAGCAGAATATGTATATACCCCAATGTTCACTACAATGTATATACCCTCTTGATTTCCCCCTCCACATGTCTTCTCGTATCCTCTATGACGAAAGCTCAACCTCACATTCGGCGAACCGAGCAATTTTTGAATAGTACAATGCTGCTGCCTCCTCGACAACTTTTGGCAACCTGAATTGTCAAACCGCAATGAGGATTGTGTAATTACCTTTATGCCGATAATATCATGAGTAGTTGTTTTGTATCAAACATGTGTATCTGTTTCATGAGGTTGTTCTCCTTGTCTTCTCTTTGTTCAATCGTCATCCCTTGTAGTAGGTCAAATGTTGGCAAGATCAAGGGTGTCTGCTGCCTCTAAGTCGCGTCGTTAGCAGTCCTCAAAATACGCATCTTGGAGCTTCGTGGGGATTCTATGATGCCGCGTGGGACTCGTGGAATATCTATCCTCGTCTTACACTGTGTCGTGCGAAATGTTGCTCAAAGCTCTGCGATTTGAGCGGCTTTGTTCGTTCTCTAAACTTTGGAGTGAGGAAGGAACTTGGGTGTCGCCTTGGCTCCGCGCGCAACTATCCACCTGGTTAAAGCCTTGTCCTAAACGCGGCTCTTCTGGATTTTGGTGATTGTGAAGGGTAAGTTATGGCGCTGTGAATGACATTTTACCGCCTAAATTATCTGAGGACTGCAAGGAATGCAAGTCTGACAGAGTGAATCACGTGATTTGAGTCAAATACTAGCGCTGGAGATCTCGCTCGAAAAGGATGCAAAGATTTTCGTAGTCAAGTACACAAGTGGAGATAAATATCGCCCTCTTGATGTGATTGACTTCGGTGCATGGGTGGGACTCGGGCTATGCCTGACGCCATAGTGATACTGGTGAGCTAGGTGGTAGTTGAGGGACCCAAAACTCCTTGAATGTTGATTACTGGCCTAGATTTTGCACTCTCAAGTCCTTCAGGTTTTGAATTGCCTCCCAGACGGCGTCGCTATCATTCACAAGCAAAACTTACCCTTGCTGTCACCGCGGTTCCACCGTTACATCCATTTAAAAGCAAAACCTCATTAGAAATAGGTAAAATTGTTGCCATCCAGGCGGTGTGACGTACTATCCGGCATGGAAACTACCTGTTTATTGACCAGAATGCAGGCGGTGGCGATTGTCAGCCCTCATCTCTAGCGGTGATCAGACACTTCTGAAATGCAAAACTTACATCTGCCCTCTACGCTGTCTACGCTCAATGTACTTTGCCATCGAGGGCATTGAAGCGTATAAACAGTTCAATTGTTAGCTGAAACAAACTAAAACTGTGAAATCGCCACTAAGGTAAAGCCAGAGCCTGAAAAACTACTCATCGTGTCACCATCTGCATGCACAGACAGGAAAGTGTGGTTGATAAGTCAGTCGAAAGGTCCACTAACAGGCGTGTTGTTTGTCAGGGTAGCAAAGCATGGTCCACTGTCGCCGCTTAGACCATTTCGTGTTGCAACCGATCGGCAGAGGCCTCGCAAAGTGTATTGTCTCTGCGCATCCGCCGTGGTCCGCTAACCACCCAAGAAAAGCGCATTCCATTATTAACGGCAGCAGGTGCTTCGCTGTCACACAGTCCTTTTCCGAACGCAGGAGTTTGGATTGAGCGCATGGAATCTAAGCGTTAATGGATCAAATGATGAGCCAGTATGAGATGCAGATCTGCAGATGCTACACCATCTAAAGCGAAGAATAGGTAGCACAACAATTACTTCTTGAGGTTACTAATAGCCTGAATGGATAAAGCTTTTTCAGTCAAATGAAATTACCTGTTCTTGATAATCATCTCTTTAGTTGGCTCTGCGTAGAATTGATTTGTGTTTGAGATTTGTACTTCACTAGAATGCAGCTGGTGGAATGAGTAGACCGACCTCCGAAGTTTTTTAGGTCTTGCTGTTACTATCTCTACTACTTGTCCGTCAGGTCGGCTTGCACGATACTCGCCTGCTCTGGTAGCGGCTTTATTTATGCACGTCGGCACAATTGACGTAAATGGAGTGTTGAATTGTGGCTCTTTTGAACAACAAAATCAGTCGGTCCTATTGGAGGACCTTCAAGCACTCGTGTGAATGAATGCTTGAAGGTCACATGCCCTTGTGTTATTCTTTGACAAGCAAAATCGTTTGTTAATCACACTCCACCCAGAAAAACTTCGTTGCTATGTTTATGATGATTAGGGCGAGGCATTTTTGATCATCAGTATGGGTCGGAAGGTGGTCATCCTAAACAGGCGTTTATTTAGTAAAATCGTCGCTTTGTTAACCATAAATAAAGAAAATATTCTATTGTGTGGTTGCTTAAATTAAGCTTTTAGGCACCACTTGGGTGTTTCCTTACTCCCTTACAAAATATGGTAGGTGATGCGGCGGTCTGCCACCTCCGGGACAGACAGCGCTACAACGATTCCACGAGTCAGAACAAAAGTCCACATGCAGAGGGGATGCGAGGCTACCGACCCAGTCAGGAGGCCATGTTCCCCAGCCAAAGTGGAAGGTTGACCCTTAAATGTCCATGATTTCAAAAAACGCCCAGTTATGGGAATAATTAGAGTATTGCCGCAGTCGTTAAAGATTTCTGTAAATTTTCTGAAATCTAATTAATGCAAATTCCTTACGCAAAACTGGAAAATGGATTTGCAATGTACTTTTTTTGTTGCAGTTTTGCCAAAAACTTGGCTCCTACGTGATGCAGTGTGAGGAGCTTGTGGTTTGACGGCGAAGGCTGAGACCATTACTTGGGGCTGGCCGCAGGTTTTTTTTCCACCACACTCTGAATCACCACACATAAACAAGGTAGCTGTATTGGTAAAGAAAAGTACATACAAGCCTGTCATCCGTAACGCCATTCAGTTCAGGCACGGTGTCAAAAACTACTGCATTCATCCACTAGATGGGCTTTTAGCGCCTCGATACTTTCTGAAGCCAAAAGAGAATGTAAAACCGGGGCAGGATATGTATTGTTGCCGTAGAGAAGAGCTAAGGGTTGCTCGCATGGTCTGGAGAATAGCCTATCCGGCGAAGCTACAGTGGCGTTGGCCTCGGCTTACGCATTGCAGTCTACACGCATTCGGATTCGTGCATCTACTTAATTGTAGTTAGTATAACTTGGCGTTCGCGCGCAGCAAATCAATGCATTTGAAGCAGGCGAAAACGTTAAACATAATTATCAAATTGATGCGGTTAATGATCGCGAATAGTTAGACACTTCTTTTCAGAATGGTTCATTGGTCTCACTGTCTGTTTAATTACTCGACCCTTTGGTAGACGTCGGTTGTGCTTCATCTACCCATTACCGCTTTCTAGCAATGTCACCACCCTCTCACCCCTTCCGTACACTAGCTGTTTGAGCGCTTTCCTACTGCGTTGGCTTATTATGACTTTGAAGAAGGATCGAGGCGCTGCACATGCGGCAGGCCGACACTCTCCTGCAGGTAAAAAGACTGAGACCAGACTACTCAAGAAGGATGAAATGGCGAAGCTTGGAGTGTCAGCATAACCAAAACCGAGAGCCAAATAAACAAGGAACGTTTTACATAGTCCATCTTCTCTTTCGAACGTCATCCTTGGCGCTCCTCAATCATCCTCCCCGTCGGTCATCACAACATAATTGGTGCTGTAAGAAGAATAGCAGCCACTAGCCAACCGTTAATGCCATTAAAAATATATTTGATTGCAACATCACTGGTTCCTCTTGTAAATTCTACTGGATTTGGAGTTTCGTTCTGTTCAGAAACTATTGGCCCAGAGAGTTACACAAGGCGCTACAAAACCTCTCTTCTCCTTCAAGCGTCTCTCTCGGCTACCACAGCGCTGCAAGGAGAAAAGGACCCACAAGCTAACCGTTCTATTTTTTTTGAGAAGGCAATTGACCGCAATATCGCTGGTTCCTCTTAGCAATTCTACTAAGTCTGGAATTTCGGTTGGTATAGGGGATGCATTGGTGGACGAGGGGATGTGCTGGTTATCACTCGTATCCATTGGCAGTTGTAGTAACACTGGTCTGAGAGCAGAGTCCCATGACAAAGGACGGGAGTTAGCATCATTTCGCGTCTATTCCTCTTCGCCACAATGTTCACGTTTTAGAGCTACCCAGCTACATCCCAATCTGGGGTATTGCGTGACACCTTCATCAACATCTTCATACAACTAAGGCGAAGAGCTTTGTAACTCAACTCTTCTAGATAACTAGTACCGCGTCTGCTGTTATTAGCTTTCCCGCAAGCCACTATTCGGGCAATGCATTTCCAGCCCTAATATTTTTGCTTCTTTTATCTTCTGAAGGACCTTGGTGAGCCACATTTGCATATATGGTTCTTAATTTATTCGATCATAGAGGCCAATTTTATGCTCGTATTACAATGTGCGTTGGAATCTCGCAGTCCCTCTGACTTTGTGCAAAAATATGGCCAGGTATTTGTCGGGCTCCGCAATTCGTTCTCCGTTCTTGCGGATGAAATTGAGAGGAGGAAGGAATTCAAAGATCAACAGATGGCTAGATTACAAATGGAGGCTGCTAAGACCAGCAAAAACACCTTTGAATCTCGTTTATTTTGTTCTTGAAAGCGATAAGAAGTAATTTTACTTTAGCACTACAATAATCTCGACTTGAATTTTGTACTTTTGCGTGCTTCAGAGTCTCTGCTGGTTAAATCAAAGTGGGTTAACATCTACTTATCCGAACTTCTTTGGACCTGTCATTTGGTTTTGTTTCCAACACTGCGGTTGACACTTGTCAGTGCCCCTGAAGGCAGAAGAATAGTTTAAAATTTCATCATCTTCCCACAACTTCTAGGCAAAGCATCAGGCAAATTGGACCGAATCACGATTTTGCCGGACCTCGGAGCGCGTTATTAATCCCCTTAAAACACCACGTGATGTCCACTGGGTCACCCCATGCTCGTAGTGACCATGACCATCGCAGCGGTTCCCATTGCTGCAACTCTCTTCTTCATTCTCCTTTCTTATCTCTTCTCACGCCAGGTGAAAAAGAAGCGGTGGCCCCGTGATTCACCCGATGTGCAGATTGTCCACTTTCTCGAAGGTTCCAGTGCCATCTGGAGGAATCCCTTGGTCTTGGGGGTGGCTAGCGCCAAGTCTTTCGCGCCAAGCACTTTCGCTGAATACCTCTACTACGGTGATCTGCTGAGCTGGGGTCTCTTTCTCATGCGACTTGTGGCGCTAATTATATGTCTTACTCTGTGGAGTTGGCTTTATCGACTTGGCTATGAGAGCGTAGGGCACTACCTTAAGCATCGCTATAGAAGCCGGTTTCTGATTGGTTTATACAACGTGAATTTATTGATGGGAACTATTTATATATACAAGTCTGATGTCAGTCCGATTGGATATGCATTTATTGAATTCTACAAAACAAACAACTACCTAAGCCTTGCGTTTCTATGCTTCTTGGGAATTACGTCATTTGGAGGCTTCAGTGGAACCATGTTTGCAGTGGTCATACACTGCGTGCTAGAGGTGGTCGGACAAGCATTCGTTGCGATGTCAATATCGTCAATCTCAAACATAGGTCAAGGTTTTATCTCCACTCCAATTTCACCATGTTTCACCAATCTTGGTATCTCAGAATTCTTACCCGTCCTGTCACATCTCATAACCATACTGCCTACTTACCAGATCCTTCGAAAAGCTAGTAGTTTATGGAAGCTGAGATTATCAGTGGCGATATGTGCTGCCGTTCTCCTCTACGACCAATTCTGGTCAATGCTCCTGGCCTCGAAAGTGAAAGAAGTTGGTGTTTATAATAGCAAAATGCAAAGTGGAGTAGATAGTCGTTCCTCTATATGGATACGATCTTTCCTAGGTGGTGTAAATGTGACCAGCAATCTCAAGATGGATCAAGAAGTCACTACATGGAGCCCTGCAGCCTATATGAGTGGCCTCGACTTTGATTATGAGTTTTGGGACTTTCCGCCTACAGGAGCAATGGTTTTCTTCTGGACTTTACTAGGTCAGCTCAGCATGTTCACCGCACTCCAGCTGCACATGATAACTGTGCACACCATCGAGCGCTGCATCCCCACGTGGGTGCGAGACGTAGTGGGCAGTTCAGTATCGGAGTTAAGGCTCTTTTACATATGTATCAGGTTCTTCTTCTCCATCATCGTGATTATGCTTATCGAGGAGGGCGTCTACGAACTTGTCCACCCCGAATACAAAGGTCTAATTGTCCACGCCCCTCTGTTAGAGTCCACACTGGCCATAGCAGTGTGTGCAGTCACAGTGGTTGGCTGGGTGGTGCGCACTGTCGGTCCTGTACTAATGAGCGTTCTGGCCTTGGTAGAAATCGTGGGAATGCTCTTCCTCGAGCAGATGCTGATACGCGAATTGCAGCAAAAAGACTTTGTCTCCGGTGAAATGCTTTGGCAGGAGGGCGAAACTGTAGATCAGCGTCAACTCTGTAGCGCTGCCTGGCTGCCCTCCCTCATGACGGTTGTGCTGCTTCTCGTGGCACTATCAACACTCACCTGCTGTCATCCCAGACGCAGCGTCTTCCTTCGAGACAGTGTTGGACGGCGTGAG
This sequence comes from Taenia hydatigena, assembly GCA_036345935.2. Lineage (NCBI taxonomy): Eukaryota > Metazoa > Platyhelminthes > Cestoda > Cyclophyllidea > Taeniidae > Taenia > Taenia hydatigena. Next base: position 19,469,001 of record JADWOT020000003.1, read on the forward strand.
AACAGCACGGAAGAGGTGGAGGATGATGAGATATCTGAATCGTCGGAGGAGATAAAGTAGGTGGTACGAAACTTCTTGAAAACTCTCCTACCGCGGACATCCCTATCTCCGATGGGCAGATTATGCAAAAGAGGTGCATTACTAAACCAACCTTTTAGTAGTCTTAAAACAAGGCGATTCTAATGCTCGCCTAAAATGCTACTAGCTATTTATCATGCAATAAAGCACCCTCTTTCCTTCGATCAGTTTTCATGGCACAGTCTTATCTTGAGTCAGACCCTAAGATACTTCACGTCACCACATCTACTCAAAGACACTAACCATGCAACTAGAAAGAGGAAATACGGCACGCCTTGTCACAAGGGTGGTTTTGAATTAACCCAGTAAGATTCTACCGGTCGCAAAACTCTTCACAGCAAGCACTGACTTTGAGTTGATAGAAGACGAAAGGGAGAAATCTTCTTATTGGATAACGACTGAATCTTCCGAGTAGGCCAAGAAAACAAGTTTCCTCCAGAGAATACTTAAACACCCCAGCGAACTGGATAACACACATTTCTACAAATACCGGTGGATAATTAAGCACGACCTTTACCTTTGTTTGTCTAAGCAGTGCAAAACTCTAGAAAAGTCCCCTCTCATCAATTTTGAGACATTATAACCCAGCATCCCAGCAGACATCCGTCGCACTTCAACAAACAAAAGAAGTTGAGTGATGAGAAGCATAAACTTCATATTATTTAAAATAAAGATGCCGGTAAAAAAGGACATTTATGCGAACCATATGAGCATGTGTGTGTGTGTGTGCGGAGAAAAGTGGGTGGATAACAGCGTGAAAAGTTAATAGAAGTCCTCCCCATTCGCCTCGTCCAGCTTATCGGCGTTTTTGATCTGCTCCTGATCGCGGTACATCTCATAGACCTGCGCCGCAGTGGTCGCCTCCTCAGGCCTCTTGTCCTCACGAACGCGCAGGAAGCGCGGGAAGCGCAGGGAGAGGCCCTTCTCTGGGTCCGCCTGCAAGCCAGACGCAAATACACGTTGAAAGAGCAAGGCAGGAGTGTAGAGTAGGACGACAGAATTGAGTGACTTACCATTCCCGCCGCAGCCTTGTGAGCCGGAGAGATGCTAATGTCCGCCGCTTTCACCTCCCACACCTGAACAGGCTCAAACCAGTGGTCGGGTTCCAGATTTTTGGTGTACTGATAGTAGGTCTTAGCTGAAGGAATTATATGGTCCTTGAAAAAGTCCGACAGTTTCGCCAGGTCCTCATCCTTCAAACCAGTGCCGACCTATCAAAAAGGGAGCAAAAACCGATACCGAGATGACATTTAGAACAGCTGAGGAGCATGTGAATTAGGACCCACTTTACAAATGGTCTGGTATTCCTCGTCATCCGGGCTGTAGCAGGCGAGCAAAAACCCACCATAACGGCCGGTTCGCTTCCCAGTGCCATGGAAACCACCAATTACGACTAAATCGAGGGTGTCACCAACACCTTCAAGGTAATCCTTCTTGAGCTAAATAGCACAGAAGCAAATCTATTATTTTAAACTCAAAATTGCGCATGGACAGGCGATACTCATTGAGGCCCACTCACCTTCAGCCAATTTCGTGAACGTTTGGCAATTTCATAGGTGGCGCCCCTATCCAATGTCTTCACCATTAAACCCTCACAATTTCCTAAACAAATGGTTAGAAAGGCTAAATTAAATAAGTCATGCCAAAAAGGGGATACCGACAAAAAGACAAGCATCTAACGTGCGCAAAAAGTTAATTCTCAATCCAGCCACAAGTCGCATTTACTAAAAGGGTAGTCTAGAAATTAACGCAGTTTTGGATAAAAGGGTGCGGGCGGATAATTGAAATGCCGCTAATGAAATGGTGGTCCAAAGTCCTAGATCCTATATCAGAGGTTATATGCGCAAAAATAGTAAATCTAGGGCAGAGAATCGGACAATTGAAAGCAAATTTCAGACTCCAGATCACCCCAAAACTGCGCTAGGAATGGTAAAGAGACAATCGCCGCGTGAATTGGCGAAAATGCAGTATTTGAGCCAATAAAGCTTGCCTTTGATCGACTCATCCATAAAGCGTGCAATCTCGTCCGTGTCGGAGCTATCCAGGGAAGTGGCAAACATAAATTTGCCGGGGAGTGTCGGAAAAACAAGTCTAAAAAACAGGCAAATCAGGAAGACGCGACTTTAAACCACTCAATCTGCAAACCTGCAGTACAACAAAAGTCAAAAGCACAAAACAGCTGCGCTCATCCGGGTAGGTTAAAGAAACAAGGGGGTAGAACGTCAATATAGGTGAGCATTGAACGTATTCAGCAAATTAAAGACTGAAGACTTGGGAGGTTGCTTTGCATTTCACCAAATTGGCAAAATAAATGACTCTTGAATGTTCACTCCTTCGACAAAGAGAGAAACGTGCCACAGTTGAGGAGAAGAGGGCTTCAAAGTGAGAGAGGATAGTGATAAACAAATCCTGGCACTTTTGACTGCGTTAGTCCTAGTGCGCTATTTCCTAACGTCCACGAGCTATAACAACTATATCCGACAGACCCAGACAAGTGGATGAAAGCCCGCTCACCTAACAATGTCCGGAGTGTTGAAATGACTAATGAAACTAAGTCTCACAGGATTATATGCTGTTATGACTACCAGCTTACCAGAGGACTCCAGCACAACAATTAGGAGGTAAACAACAAGCATCCTAGCAACATAAGTGTTGCTAGTCAATCGCTCCAAAAGGTAACTTACAACACACTAGACTACGTATCATTAAGTAGAATGACCTTGGGTCGACTCGTTTCATCAAAACGTTTTTAAACAAGGAAACGCACCTGAGGAGTTCCCGCCTTTTTCTGAAAGGCTGATCGGTGAGAGGTATTCCGTTCAAGTAGAGTAGATCGAAGGCGTAGATACAAACACGAACCTTCACATCTTCCTCATGCACGTCCTACAACATTTCATGGGCGGAGGCACTAATTGGGCGCAGACTACGAGGAAGTAATAGATGCAGCGTATAAAACCTAATGAAGTCGTAGATTCAAGAGCAAAAAATCGAACAAATAGAGCAAAACTGAATGCCAAACTAGGTTTTCCCAAGAGCTCTAAATAGTTTATTACTGTTTGTCTGCAACCAAAATTCACGGTAAAACTAAGGTGTTGGCAATGAAAAGTGCACCAAAAAAAAACTGAAATAGCAAGATCCTCCTTTTCCAAAAGGGCATAGTTTTCACACCTCCTCGCCTGTAGTGACTTGATTCAAATTTGGGTGAAGAATGGGCGAATACCAGAGACAAAATCCCTTCAACAACTCACCTTGCGCTTTCGTGTACTAAGAACCTGGAATGGAAGGATTTGTGCGGCATCAACATCCCAGGCCACTGCCTCCGAGTCCAAAATGAAGGTAGTTACAGAAGAATTCGCCTCGTGATCAGTAGCGTCCATGGAACTGAGCAGTTTGCAGACCTCGTCAGTGAGTTTAGTGTTTTGGAGAACACTAGCCACCAGACTGTTGACGATATCCGGGTACTTGGAGGTGGTATCCTCCTGGTTGCGCGAGTAGACTCGGACGCTGCCGTCCATCAAGAGGTGTATCTAGTAATTGGACATGTTTGGGGCACATCATGCAGAAGGCGGGAAGTAAAACACAGTTGCAGTAGTTACTTCATGCGACAGATGGCAAACAATCGAAGGCACGAAAAGAGTTAGATTGACTCAAAATACATTTATCTTGGTAAAATACATGTTAGTTAGTAGCATTAGCATTATCGAAATTACTTAAAGGGTACAGGTGGAAATCGCCACTGGGAAATAACGCTAGGTGATGTAGTGACCTCTGCACAATACTTAGTTTCATGATCAAAATTCATCAACAGGTTAGAAAAATTTCTATTACGAAAAAGAGTAGACCCAAAAACAGATAACTTCAGCTATTCTCAGTTCCCGTTGGGTCCAAAAGACAACGTGAAGATTTGAGAAGGGACCCCTCATCAATCCATGCTAAGTAATGCATTACACAAAGGATTATTTTAGAATTGCCATCACCACTCAGAGTTTCCCCTAAAGATACAAAAAAACCGTACAGGCCATCAGTGTAGATTAGGTGACACTGAAGCCTACTTGAGCACGCTCTCCGTCATACTTGTACTCGCACGTGAAGTCAGTCTGATCAAAGCGCTTAAGAACTTCAGTGACCCCGTGGGTGGGGTACGCCAGCATGGGCCGGATGGGAATACCAGGGATGATGCGGCACCGATTGTGTACATCGTCCGGCCCGTCCTCCAGGAGGCTCTGAACAATCTTCTCATAGTTGGGACACTGTGCGTAGGCTTGTTTCACGTGCCCCACCACCATTTCGCAATAAGCTTTCCAAGCTTCCGCACCACCCCTTGCCTTCCAACTGGTGTCCAACACATTCGAGGTCAAGGGCTGACCATCGGCTAGTAGGGCCTGGACTGAGTGGAAAGGAGTCAGCGCCACTGCTTGTCCCAAAGCGGCGAGCACGGACTGCTCGGCCAACCCGATGCGCAGCTTGCCCTGAAGGCTTCGGATGAGATATTTCGCCTCGCATTCACGACATGCGACCAGGAGACTCTGGATCAACTTCACCTTTTTCATCTGAGACTTTAAAGTGGAAAAACGATGAAAAGTAGGTCACGTGTCCTAAAAAGCTTACCGCATTCCCAATCATGAGGGCAATCTCCTTCAGTCGTTCGAACACCTGTTGCAGTGTCAACGGTTTCGGTTTGAACATAGTCTGCTGGCGAGATTTAATGGCCTAAAGAGGTGTTTCTTGATAGAACCAGCATTGTACCTCAGCCACAGCTCCAAGGTCGCCGAGGCGATTTAATTCCGATTTGATCCGAACATTACTAGCACCTACAAGGAACTTAGAGGACGTGGATTATGCCACCTGTAGTAAGAGTGAGCGCTTTGATGAGAAGGCTTTCACCGACGCCCAGCTCTAAACCCTCATAGGAGGGACCAAGTCGATTGATTGACATATAAATGCAAACAGGCAACTCCTTGGGAGAGAGAACCCCCACGGAACGGTAAAAATTTGCCAAAACTTCAATTATCTTAAGGCGGCTCGAAATGCTTTCAATACATTCAAGTGTCTTTGCAAACGCAATATAGGGGACGCTAAAAGAAAGGATACACCATTAGGGGGAATGCTCACTTACGGTTCATTGAATCGCCAGCTGGCATCTTCCACAGGATCAAATGACTCTTTGGAAGGATTAAATTCTTCACTACGAGAACCAAGTGAATTTAGAAAAAAACTCACGTTGATGAATGATCGGCATTCGAATCTAGATGTGCTACATAAAGCAACCAAAACAATTGCATACCAGTCTTTGTTACATTCAAAGCTGAGGACTCGAGTTTAGGAGATAGCCTCGAAGCTGTTTAAACAGTAGAATAAAAGTTCAACTTACGAGTCGGAAATTTCGTTTTTGTTGCCAACACATCTTTGCGTTTCTTGGATAGAGGAGAGTTCTCCAATTTGACTGGTGATTGTTTCTGCAAGGAGAATCAGGCCCTGACAAGCAAGTAGCGATGCTTAATAATCGATAAATCATAAGCGCCTCAAATCGCTACATTTGATGTGGGCATCACTTGAAAAAGCGATGCATATGCAAAAATTAACCTCGATTTCATCCGGCTGAGATTGTCGACCCGAAGATACAATTTCGCCTAGCAAATGCAAAAAAATAAGAACGCTACCTTTAACAACTACTTCGCTATTGCAGTTCAGATTACCAGTTTCCTTTAGTATTTCTCGATGGCAATCAGAATTTAAGACATCCGGCATGGAAGAGCTAGCCATTTTTGAAGACGCTAAACACTAACAAAAATGTAAGAGCGCCTACATTGTGAGTCGTCACAAGAATCGTCGCTCCCCACAAACACACGTCTTTTCTTCTGCTTTGGAGACCGTGTGGGGGATGCATGTTTTAGCCTAAGCCTAACCGTAAGAAAGGTAAAAACATACCTTTCATCTGGTTTGGTGGAGAAATATGATCTAAAGATGTAAGAACGAAGTTAAAAACTACAGTATATGTCTCTGGGGCATTGGATTACACAAAACGACTGGACTCAGAGATGATGCATGAAACAGACAAGTGACATAGAAGCGTAGTGAGCAGATAGGCGTTAGACGGCCAACGAGCATTCAAAACAGTGCGCACTAGAGGCATGAACATATTTCTTGCATTGAACAGAATAGTAAAGGCGATTGTTTGGTCCAAAACTAAGAAATCCGTTTATTAATCATTTATTGCCACGCAAATTATGTTACTGCCTAGGCTTAAGCGGTCCCACCTGGTACTTTAGTGGCTGTGTTGTATGACTCGACGAAATTGATCACTCTAATATGTCCATTTAGCAAATTTTGACGCCTTGCATCATTATTCCACTGTCATTTCTCACGAAGCCAAAAAGTATACGTCAAATTTGTCAAACGATTTTAATTGTTCGAACAGTTTAATATAACTTCTCACCATTCAAATTCACTTGTTGACGCCAGAGAGGTTGTCGGTGTAAGCTGGTCGGCGTTGTCTTATTATTCACGGTCCTCATCCATGGAAAACAGTCATAGATTTGACAGAGATAACGTATTGTTCAATTTCTAATTGTTTTAGGTTATACTTGCCCCCTTTACCTACCTTACGCAAAATTCGGGCAAGGGTATACGATCAAAATTAATAAAAGCTTTTAATTGGTGGCTAAATATCGATCAGAAGAAACTAGATATTTTGGAAGAAGTAATTGAAATGTTACATAATGCGAGCCTTGTGTAAGTTGTCTTCCTTTTTCTGTCTCCCCATGAGATTTAGTTAACGTGTTTATTAACGCTTATCTTTGAAAAGCTTGAGTGTCTTTGCAACTCATTAATTGGACCTGTTTGTTTGGATTTTATTTTATCTGTGATTTTGCCTATTTTCCTTTTGAAGCTTCTAGACTGGCTCTACCTATATTTCATAGGATCTTCGAAGTTTGGTTTTATAACTCCTGTGTTTATAATGCAATTTGTCCCCTGAAATGGCGTTTTGTATTGATTTCTGACTTACCGCCTTACTAATTTTAGATGTGTGACTATATAGTGGATTTATTAATTCATTTGATATTCCTTAGATTCGTGATAACGATCGTATTGCGTTCTGCATACTTTGCTTTACTATTTATAATATCCTTCAGCGGAAACAACTTGCTTTGGAAGTGCTTTCCTTGTAGTGGATCAAAGCTTTTTCATGTCGATTGTAATTTTAGTTGGGTGAATCTTCTAGGTTCGATTTGTGAAATTTTTGTGTTTAGTTCGTATACTTTACTGTTGTTCTGATGCATTTGAACTTCTGAGAGTCCATATTACCCGTTATAATGTTGTCGATTTCAGTAGGCTAGTGGAATGGGCAAAAGTTGTCATTTGCCTGCTTCATTTCTTTTGCTATTTCTACTCTATGTGTTGTACTAAACTTTTATCAACTGTGGCTAATATCATCCCTTGCAGAATCGATGATATAGAGGACAGTTCCGATCGTCGGCGGGGTAAACCCGCTGCACACATGCTTTTCGGCGTTCCCTTGTCAATAAACGCCGCTAACTATGCGTACTTCATAGCATTAGAAAAGGCCCTCACTCTCGAACATCCAGATGTTCCAAAAATTTTCGCAAGTATGCATCACATTTTCTTAACTTCAATGCACATTGATCGTCATGCTGCGCTCTCGTTCATCTGTTCTGCATTAAAATGTGGTGTTTTCCGTTACAATCCCCATTTGCTTTTACATTGACTGCAGCTTGATTAGATTTTCCTCACCCGCATCCGAACGCGCAATGCTCCTTTTTCATTCACAGAACAAATGGTAAATCTTCACCGGGGCCAAGGTCTGGACATCTACTGGCGGTGTTCACTTAAGTGTCCCTCTGAGGAGGAGTACAAGGACATGGTCATACGGAGTAGGCTTCTCTGTTCTCTCTACCACCTTGCCTTTTACAGAAACTGGTGGCCTCTTCGGTATGGCTGTGAACTTCATGCAACTTTTCTCCACTAACACTACGTAGGCACCGTTGCGGTCATTGTCTCACTAGTTCAGTGCTCCTCTCCCTCCTTTACGATCATTGACGTGTTTTTAGGGACTACAAACCCCTTTTGGATGCTCTTGGTTTGTGGTTTCAAATTCGTGATGATTTTGCCAACCTCGTGGATACTTCTGTAAGTTGGTTGCCGTTGTTAACCCCAATCAACTTTCATTTCTGAGCGTTCACAAATATATTGTATCTTCAAAAATGGATTCAGGAACTGTAAGCTTAGCTGTCACCTTTCCATTATTCCAGTCACCTTCTGGCTTAAATCTAGTACGCAATTTTAAGCCACTTAAAGGGATTGTCGCTTTCCAAGCGTGTTGTTAACCCATCAATTGTAATGATTCCGAGAAATAAATATTCAGTGCTGCTGTTACCACTCAGTACCACGAGGCAAAGGACTTCGCAGACGACCTAACGGAGGGCAAGTTCAGCTTCCCGGTGGTGCACGCGATCAACAGCTTCCCTAACGACCAGCAGGTAATGGCAATTCTGCGTCAGCGCACCTCTAATCGCGCTGTGAAGGAGCATTGCATCCAGCACCTCCGCAAACTTGGCTCTCTTGCCCACACCGCGCGCACTCTTATCCAACTGGAGCTGGAGTTAGTTGGTCTCCTCATTGACACCCTTTTAGATAGCTGAGAATTCTTACTGTTTCAATTAAATAGAGTGGGCTGGTGCTACTCGATAGGCCTTTTGTGTACGTTTACCGTACATATCACTGCATGTTTTGCATGCAGAGGATTTTTCGCTCTAGCATTGCCGGCCCTTTTTCTCGGTTTATTATGCTTTTTTAAATTGTTGGCTTTCATGGCCACTCAGAAGGGATTTATATCTAATTGCCTGTTTTATTTCAAAAAAAAATATCTGTCCTTGCAACTTTATCTATTACTTTTCATCACCGTTTTATGATCGACCTTAAACTGAAAGTGCAAACGATAGTTAACGTTTATTTGACAAAGCAGTAATTTGAAGAAAGATTACAGCCTCTCCTAACGAGTTTAAATGCTGATGGGTCTACTCGTCTGTCGTTATCTAAGGATAACGCCGGTTTTACATGCCTATTTAAAACGACTTAATCACTGTCCCGCTAGTACGTGGGCTAAATAGATTATCCCACAAGGATTGTGGTGGCTCTAGGCCCCTTTTTCTGAGTGGAAGAAATAAATTTCTGATCGTGCCAAGGTGTTCCCAATTTCGCATCATCTTGGAGATCAGTTAGCTTTTGGCTGTGCTTTTTCCTTCATGTTTGCTCGAAAAGGTCGCTACTTCGACTTACAAAAACTTTGGATGTCGGCAAAAACAAGTCGTGTTAATTTTTTTTCAGTTTCATCGACACAATGGAGTTCTTAAATCGTTTTGTTTGCAACCGATGACTAAACACCCAAATGTTTTGGTTAATGCGTGGTGTTATGCACTCTATGAAATGCGAGCATGCTTGGCCTTACGTTTGTTCCTCCTCTCTAGGTGTAGACGCATTGTAGAGGAGTTAGGTGGGAATCCGCACGTTCTATTGTTCTTTGAGAAGTACTCGAAGGTCTATAGAGATCCGGGCTCGTGGGAGCCGAAGCCTTTCCATTTGAACCCCAAAAACGAACGTACCACGCCATGCAATGGCTTGGATGACGCGGAGTTCTATGCATCTTCCTCCTCCGCGGGAGACAATTGAATGGCGTCATTTCCTCTTCCTTTATCTGTGCTCTGTCTTTTCCTTTTTTCAGTTCTATTTTATGTATTTTGAAGACGAAAAGATATAACAATCGCTTGAAGCAATCTGCATTTCTTCGATTGACTGTCACCTTTTATTAGTTTTGGGTTTTGGGAAGTACAAAAGTCACAAATTCTTGATCGCCGCGCAGGCTGTTCTGGTGTCTGTCGTCACCTGGCGCTGGCCAATCAGGTGCTCCGACCTGATCAGTCACAATACCTGGGTCAATGAACTCACTCATTCTCTCTAGAATTGGGAGATATTTATCTGTTAGCTGTTGGTTGTGGCTTTGCCTTTGAATGCTGCATGGACGTATCTACAGAAGGCTAGACTAAGCCTGTTGTAAGGTCGAGGCATCTGGGAGTTGTTTTACCTCCCTAATAGTCATGGCGTCGTTCACGCCTTTTAGAGCAATGCTAGCAACTATTTTACCATTGCTGTGGTTGACTGCTAGAATTAACTGAGAATCTCAATTGCGAGAGCTCACGTTTTACAATTATGTGGCCAATGTCGGCGATAGGAGAGCTCTTCCTGTGTCTTGTTCCATCGCGTGGAAGCATAAGGCGGTGCGTTTGTGTGCAGTGAGGCCTCGTTTCTTCAATCCGTTCTGGTGAAGTGTCAAAGTACAAAGCGTGTTTTCGCCTATTTGTTTGAGCATTTCGACTCACTTTTGATCCCGTTCATGGCATGCTACTAAATAAACATTTTCTCCGCCCTTGCTATGCTTTTTTCGTATCATATCTGTCTTGCAAATAGAATTAATGGTAGCGAACGTGGATGATCTCGATAAGTGTCGATTGTCTCGATTTTTCTCCCAAGGCTTCGGAAGGAAGTGATTCGGAAAAGGCAGAAGGACGCCGCTTTGAGCTGCATTACGATTCCCTTGTAAGTTGTTGGTTCTCACTTTTTACTTAAGTGTCAAAAATAACCTTGTGCTTTTCGGATTTGCATTCTCGCAAGCTAAACTTGAATAAATTTTCGCCTAACTTCTCATTGGCAGCAATCTTGTGAAATTAAAGTCCGTACTTTTCTTTTTTTTAAAATAGCCTTGTCGACGGAAAATACCGTCTTATTAAATTTTGGCATAACATGTGTTTTCCTCACCATTCTTGACTGTTTAGTAATACTCTTGGGGACGTTACAAATGTGAATTTAAAACAGGTAGCTTTTGTTGACCTCAGAATGACAGGGAAGAAAAGTCCCACGTTCCCACTGGCCTCGAGATGTTCTCAGCCTACCGTCAGGGCATTCTAAACCCGGACATAGTCAGCACACAGGCTGCCACATCAAAGGTGGGAGAAGGGAAGAAGGGGAATGAGCCTAACACCTCCAGCGCAGTGAGGGTTCCCCCAGCTTGGTTGAAACCGCGTGGCGTGCTTGGTCGTCTGGCTTCCGGTCACGTCTCCACAGCCAAAAGTGTCCCTTCCTCCTCATCTGCCCCGGCCATTTCGATCGCAGCTGCTGAAAAGATTGCTTACGAATCTCCATCGATTCCTACGAAGGCTGGGTAGGTTTCTGTTACTCTTGATTTTTACATTTTCCTATTAATTTTTGGAATGTTTTCTTATCTTAGAGTTCCAGTTGACAGCAAAAAATTGCTGGTTAGTCAACGTCAGGTCAGTTGTCCATCTGCTTTCAGAGCCATTAATCGCTGACTGCAATTTGACGTCCGTTTCCTTCTAGAGAGGGAATCCCCTCCTCGAATTGATTCGACACGTTACTTGGGAGTACGCGGCGATTGAGCCCGACTATGTCTTCGGTCCCAGCCAGTGTGCGTTTTTTCTCAGGTATCAGTACTCTCACCGGTACTACTACTGCTTTTGTCTCAGTGGTGTTATTTATCTATTCTCTAATTACTGAAATTACAGTCTGCGATATCACAACCTGAATCCGGAGTATATTTTCAAGCGGCTTCAGAAACTCAAGTCGACATTTCACCTCATTGTACTCATTGTGTTGGTCGATGTGGTATGTCCTTCCTTCGCTATTCTCATTGCCGTATTTGATTTATGTGAAGATTGCCGTCAAAAAGTGCGTCATCATAGCTTCTTACCTACCCACTTTGTACCTCTGCTGGTCGCCTGATAAACTGGGATCGTGTTACAAAGGTTCTTTACTTTTCCTGTTGATCTACTCATTAGGTATAGTAGATATTGTTTGAACCATTAAGTATTCGTTCACTCTGGTTACACGATGGTTTACATCGATGCAATGTCGTTATCAAAAACACCATTTTTTGGCTTAAAAGCAGCGGATATGCCGCCTTTGTACATCTTAGATGCACACAGCGCCTCTTTGGGTCGGTGCATTGGCTTTGCTATCGTCATCACTACCTTTTGAAAGCAAGACTTTAACCGCTAAAAGTCTAACAGAGACTGGTATTGAGCTACTTTTTATTCTCTATTTTTGAACAGGACGACGCTCATCATCCTTTGAAAGAGTTGAACAAATTTGGACTCACGCAGAACGTAACAGTACTGCTTGCTTGGAGGTACCTCTTCCTCTTTTGTCCATTTAGTCTTGAGTTGCAAAGCTGTAAATTATGTGAAGCCTACAGTATTGTCATGGGACTTGGGTTTAAAAAAAAGCACTTAATCTGAAATTCAAAACTCTAATTAATGTTTATATGCATCTGGCAAATTTATCATGCTATATTTTGCTATGTACTCATGGCTTCACCGGACTAGAAACGGACAAGACACATTTATGTGTAGGGTCGACCTCTTCCGCACCACCGATTCCGTCCGCTCTCACTTTGCATAGGCACCATTAGCCTCATTTAAAAAATGCTCCAAGTCTGGCGTGTTCCCTTGCCAGCCTAGATCCTGGATTTGATCTTGAACTCTGGGCTTCTTCACTACTCTTGCGACTCAGTCTGTACGGTTCTCTCTACTGACTTCCTGATCCGTTAAGTGATGTGCGAGTCTAGAAGTGGGTTTATTGCAGGCTTGCAGAAAGGCCGAGCGGTGTGCCATCAATGTGCTCATCTGATCGTGGAAGGCTGAGGAGGTCTGCACAGTCGAAAAGTTATCCAGCCTCATCAGTATACTACTACTTTACTGTTCCAATGGATGACACACTCCCGTTCATAATTTTGATGTTAAAGAAGGAAGTGAATTCTGAAGCTCTTTCTTCATGCCGCATTTTGTCTCTTACAGCTTTCTTGAAGCGGCGCGCTACGTAGAGTGCTTTAAGGCATTGGTGAACAAGCCACCAGAGGAGCTGCAGCCAGAAGTGGCGATCGCAACGGCGCAAAAAGATCAGTTGACTCTCGCAACCGACTTTTTCACCTCTCTTCGCGTCGTCTCGCGGTCGGATGCCGCTGCTCTCCTCTCCCGTTTCGGGGTACGTCGTCTCTTCTTCTCTATTCAAGGGAGTTTTCAATACCTTTACACTGCCATAAAAGCCTAGGACTGGGAATTTCAGCAACATACGTGTTCATTTTAAAGGTTGTAGGATTTTAAACTTAGTTATCATACAATCCTTTTCTTGCACAAAGTTACGACGCGCCCTACTTGCGATCTTCTCTGAATTTCCGATCAATTGTGTTGGAGGAGTGTCTGGAATTACTCTGTATGATTTCGATGATTTTCATTGGTTTATATTTTTCGTTGGAGAACCGCGCTGGCGAATTCTTTCGGAAATAAAGGCCAAAGGTTGGCGGATAATTTCTTTCACCTAATCATATTTCGCGAAGTTGCACTCATAAGCAGAGATCTGGTGGATTGGGGACAGACTCAAGACTGGAGGTTTGGATAGCGCACTCAGAGCCGTGCATATCCAACTTTGATGTCGCGACATGGTAGCTTGGACTTCTGCATAGCAGTCTATGCAGTCCGAATCAAAGCAGATCTAGCTGTGTCGTTTTGCTGTTCAGCTTCTGCTTGCCACCTTGATTCCTCGGAACAGCTTTAGATCACCTTCTCTTTTCCATCCATAAAAGCTCCAACGCCAGCCAACTCTCGTTTTCCCTGCTAATGAAGTACCATGCAGTGATGTTTGTGTGTGTGCGTGTGTGTAGGAAAATCTCATTACTTACAAGTTCATGTGAATGGTGGTATTAGTGCGATAAATTACGCCCTCATAGATTAGACAAAGCAAAATCGCTTCTAGGCACTCTGCCTCCTAACAAAGTTTACCTGTGTCCCCAATAAGTATCATTATATTACTGAGGCATGTTTGTCACTGCGACAATTTCACCGTTTTATTTCATGAATAAGCTCCACTCGGTAATAACTATTTCACAATGCATACATATGTGTCCATCATCGCAACTTGAGCATTTCTAGTCACCTTTCAAAAGCATGCTCATGAGGTTGGAGAGTATTCTCTGCTAAATCAGAAAGGCTCGAGTTTTTCGGAACACCATCACTAATCACGAGTCATGCATATGAAGGTTTAAAGTTAGATCAATTCATATGATCCTACCATTGTTGCCTCTTGCTCACATCGCGTTGCATTATGAACGAAATAATTGACGTCACTTGATCACGCTGAATGGTTTGATGAGTTGCTGATGTCGGAGTACGATGGAAAGGTTGACATCAATAAACTGCCATACGGAATACAACAGATTTATTTATTTTCTATGCTCAATGCTTCCGCCATCGCCAGATTTTTTAATTAGTAGGGTATTTTTCACGCCGTGAACAGTCCTATATCATACATGTGCTTCCATTTCCTAAATTAGAAGGTTTGTCGAGCTTTGATATCTCTAATTTTTTATTCTGTACTAATAGCTTCGGGTGATAAATTCAACTCTGCTAAACGTGGTCCTCACATACCTTTACGTGTGTGTTGGTGTGTAAATGAGGTCTACGCATGTCTTGTTCCTGTGTTTTCACCAGTCTAAGCCTTGTGGGATGTTAGACCGAAAGTGAATTTAAGCCACTTCGTCAATTTTCTTGTTATGCATGTCAACAAGAAGAGTAAGAACAGTGGCTTTGCTTATAGCCCGGGCTTACACCATCTCGCAGCGACAAACATCTGCAGCTCCGTATAAAATGCGAAATCCGTTGGTAGTGCGAGTTTACATCACAGCATCGGCATAACAATGACACCACTTTCTATTGCCTGCTGTCGCTTGCTCTGCGGTAGTCCTGTTCATCCACATTCGATGAATCCACAGTTTGGATTTTTCTGTACTGTATTCACTTCATTTGACCCTGATAGTAATCGCTTCTGTGGGATCATGTTGTCGTCCTAGTGTTAAAGCCATTTCTGATCTTAACTTCTGTGATTTCTTCCCTTCTTCTTTAGCAGGAACATGTGGACACAGTGTTGCGACTATGCACGCACACATTACGTGTTGTTACTGTTACCGAACATTGTGACGATCAAGCTGTAGCACCCTGCAGACTTACTCTTGACCGCCAAGTCCAGTAGGTCGACATGTATGCTTGAGGGCGTGTGTGTGTTGCTTGTTTAGCGGGAAGATGATGACTCCAATTTGTCGTTTGAGTGAAATTGGTAATCGAATCGGTTCCTTTATCAATAGGGGATGAGAATTCAAAGTGAAGCTTTTCAATGTGCCTGGGAGAAATGACAGTGGAGAAAGTGACTTCCAGTGTTGTTTGCGAGGCAGTTAGCCACTTGGACACACTGTAATGAGAGGAACCTGGTTCCAAACAATCTCAACCTAGTGTTGAATTTCATCCTCTCGTCGTTTCTTGCAAGCAATAATTGACAGATCTCTTGCAAATTGACTGACTAGGTCTCGTGGAGTTAGAACACAAAAGGTACTAAAGCATATCGCAGCATTTGCCACTTTAACAGGTATTCAATTTTGGTGCCTCATGATAACACGGAACTCAGGCGCCCTTTGCGTCAATTTCGGCATAACATAAAAGCTGCGCACTTCTGATGTTGTGATAGCAAATAAATAAGATTGGGATCCACATAGTTTTTCTGCTTTGTCAATTTGTTAAAATAGTTCACTACTAGAAAAGAACGGCTCATGCGATTTTCCCACCGACTCCTGTGTGTTTTGATATGGATGAGGCCGCTTTCATTCGCATTAGTCGGACTCTTCTCACACGGAATCCCGCACCATAAATGTGCGTATTTTTGAGCAGCTGGTGGACCTTTCGGGAGTTCTGCATTGCGGCGTCCTTCATTCAAAGACGGATTTATGCGTTACGCATTAGTGGTCAAAAAAAATTCATCCGAGAAGGGGATTCCGTGGATAATCTCGTGCATCAGACACTTTGGTGCTACACTCTTAGTAGGCAAATGGAAATGTCGTTTTGAATGTCACATCATCCACCTCAGGAGATCTATGAGTCTCTTTTCTTCAACTTCCTCAAATTGTTTTTGCATTTGCCAGGGTGCCAATCAGGGGCAGCATCAGTGATCTTTTTGCTGCTGAAAAGTTTTATGCAGCTAGAGATCCTCACCAAATCAAATGACGCGAAATAAACTAGACACTTCTGGCCTGATTAGTGAAACACTCGCCACTCGTCACATGCTGCACACCGGTGGATCACTTGCTTCCCAACCTTTGAGGCGGAAAGCTCCGAGGTCGTTTAATTATGAATGCTTGTTTGCCCTTCATTACAGACCGTTTCAGATATCATAAAGGCGGACAGGAAGATGTTGGAGAGTTGCCCCGGTATAGGCACCGTGAAAGCGGAAAGAATCTACGAGGCACTTCACTCTAGCCTCAAGCGAAAGGACTTCGATTAGCTGACTCAAGTGCTTCACCAGACTATCCGACAAAAAGGCAGATCATTTTCTGCTGCTCCTCAGGTTGAACTTTTTATACAGCAAATCACATCAACGACCCTGTTCTTTTTTTATTCGCAAATTGAATAGCATTTATTCATCCTTCCAACTAAATGGATTTCCACATTCATTGGTGTGAGATGTAGGACCAGTGGGACAGTTTATCACTACCATGTTCTTTTCGAAGTGAGCGGTTTCTATGCATTGCGTATACGTAAAGGCTGCCCAAAGATTGAACAACAGTTTTCTATGTTGATACGCCTACTAGGTGTTGCTTCTTGCTATCAAGGTTTCAGCGGAATAGATGAGCACCTAACGCAAACCCGTTGGCGGAGGTGGTGGGTGTGTGCACATCGACAAATGGAGCACCACAAATGCACGACTCCTCGAACCGAGTATGTCTGATTCTGCACCGCACCACTAGGCCGAAATGTTGTCATGCTTCGGGGCTGTCAGGTCTCACATCGATCCGAAATGTGTCACAAGAATCACAACAAACCCGCGAATAGGCCAAGAGCAGGTCTGATCCTAATCGGGCCCCACCGTCTTGTTTCAACGCTGGCACCTTAGAGGGGAGAACGGGCCACTCACCCGCTTCCACCAAGCGTAGGCAAGACCTGAGGACCCACACACGGTAAGGAGCCTCGGTTTACCAACATCCCACATCCACGCTTTTGCGCTCTCCCAACTTCTGGCAACTAAGAGGACCCTGTGAGGCGAGACTGTACCTGATCCCACCTCTCCTTTTATTAATAAACGTTACCCCATCCGTGCTCCACGCCAGTTCTGACGCACACTGCTGCAGACTCGAACGCATCGTGATGGGTTTGCAGAAATAAGACCAACAAACGCATCTACCGCCCACCTATGGCAATCAAAAGATTTTATAATGCTATACTTATTGTTAAATCGCAGGACTCCAAAACGCGAGAAAAAGGAGGAAGATACGCAAAAGGCTCCAAAATGGCCGACTGCGCAGGGAAAGAGGCATGTTTTATGCTCTCCGTCGGCAGGGGTCAGCAGTTGTTCCCCATCTCTCGTGAGAGCAAGCAGACGCAGGTTGTGCGAGATCAGATTAACGCTAGATTGCGGACTTGCTAAAACTGATACGCAGATGTGAGTTCTCACTCAGTTGGGTGTTGTGAAGAGCCTAGGAGAAGGAAATTGAAAATAGCAGAATAGCAGAATAGTACTATTGCAGGGTACAACATTGAACTAGTGACTTCGATTTCTGCCTCCTCAGGCGTCAATGCAACAAACGTACAATGAGGGCCTCCATTGCACTCTCAACACTGTCCAGCTGTACGAGGGCCATCTTATTGTCTTTTCTGAAATGAAAATCAAAGGTGTTGTAACATATGATTGTGGAGGGGAATACCAATTCTCGCTCCGACCTTGTAGACGACACGCAAGCTGGTTAGCAATCCGCCAAGGGAATCAATTTACAATTGGATTGCGAGAAGGGGTAAGCGGATGTGCATTTACAAAAAAGACCACGGCAATTCACTTACGCTTGTTCTGGATGTTTCTGATAAAATCTAAGAAAAATAATGTCGCAAAAATGCATCCTTAATTTACGTGGACTGGCACAATACCAAAAAAACACCCATATCATTATGACGGCCTAATTGACCAAAACGGGTTGAGTTTTTGGAGTGTATCTACTTCCTTCTCATCATTTGCTGTTCGAAACGAGATATAGTTGACTCACGGGGCTCAGGAATCTACTGCATTGAAAACCAGATTGGCTATGCTAATGCCCATACCTGCGTTGATGTCAGTAAGTAGTCAACTTACTGCATAAAACGGAACCCCACCACATCGAAGCCCTTCGAGTGAAAAAGCGACCGAACGTCATCCTCTGTAACGCTTGGAGGGATGTTGCTCAGATGGAGGACATGACTTGGAGGATAGATATTTTGATAATTTTTCGAATTAGGCTTTCTGAACCGATGAAGCAGATTGTTAGAGTAATCCTTGGTCAGGTGATTGTCCTTGTCTTCCTTTGGCAGTTGCACATAATTGTGGCGCGAGATGGCTATCTTCATTGGCTGGCCCCAAAGCACTTTCTGGTTTAAATACTGCATAGCTGAAAGGGGGCCGCCAAGCAAACGATAAGCCTAATTCGCAAGAAGACTCAACATTGAGCTTACGTGCCCTCGTAGCATCTACCAAATACTGTACTTGGAATTACCAATTACCTAATTTCACTGAAATAAACAAACAACCGCAACTGCTAGAGGAAGTCTTTATGGTTGCATCCAATGGACATGCGGTAACACATGCACCTACCCAGTATGGCCTGTTGGGAGTCACTGAATTGAATGAGGGCGGTGTCCTTCTTGTTAAACATGATCTTCACGCGCACCACATCTCCGTAAACGCCTAGGCAAACACGTGTAGCCAAGGTAAGTGGCACATCAAGCGTGTCTTTTCAGCCGTATGCTTCCAATTTGAAGAACAAAATGACGTTATTCAAATACTACCTGATAAAAGGGCTCGCTATACTTATAAAAGCAATTCTGCTACATCAGCCAAGGGATGAATGTGAAATCCCTAATAAGATAACGGCCAAAGTAAGACAGAGTTCGAAGTCGGTAGCTGTCGACGGATAGCGAAAGGAAAGTAAGACAGTAGTAGACGTGTATGACCAATACCTGGTTCCTCTATGTAATACTTTAAATACAGCTGACAAGGAATAAATCCGGACGAATAAAGAATGAGGCGGTATGGAACTTGTGTAAACGAAGCAAGCAAAAAGGAGCTTACCAAACAAGGTAAATAAGGCGTCCGGATACACTCGCTGAATTAAAATTGATAAATGGATAAGATGTGGTAGAGGATAAGTGACAAGTATAGGAAAATTGGGCAAGAGAAGTATCACAGACAAGATCCACATATGATCCACCACGATTTTAGGGCAGACACGCGACGAAGACGACGCAGTTGGTGATTCAAGTGAGAGAGAGGGAGAAACAGAAAAGAATGAAAAACCAGAGTAAGCTGAAAGAACATTGGAGCGAAAGCAAGAAAAAGAATAGGACAGTCGTTAATGGCTTTGTGTAATAGATAAATTTAAGTCGAGACATTGTAAAAATAGGAGCAAATATCTTTACCAAAAATTTGGCTGCGTGTGAAAAGCGTACTAATGGCCAACAGAAACGGGACAAAGACGCCCTGTAAATGACGCTAAAAACGTCCTTGAACAATTCAAGACTGGTCAGGAAATCGAATAACATCCAGATTATTTGATGGGAAGGAAACAGAGGTAGGTCCGTGAAATGATCTCCAGAGGCGGGAGTATATCAAACCCTTTCTCTATTAGTGATTCATGAACGTACCTCCTCGTTGAGGTTAGAGACAATGAGAACAGTGCTTCCATTATTGTTGAGAGGCAAACGGATTGCCAGGGAGGATGATTGCGCGGCAGCTGCAGCTGCTTGGGCTGCAGTGAGCTTTTGCAGAGCTGTAACTGACTGCGAAACTGATCCGGCACCTGAAAACTGACCGTTTCCACTTCCAGCGCGGCCACTACCAGACTGACCCTGACTGGCAGCCGCATTATTAGCCGCAGCCGAGAATGCCAGCAGGGATGCCATAGCAGGATTAATGGCTGTTCCATTTGCCGTATTTGGGAATGCCGCACCACTCTGTCAATCGAAGGTAACAACTAGTACGAACACAACTACAACGCCATATGAGCATAAAAGCCGTGCCAGATGGTGTCACCTGTGCGGAAAGCGACATGAAGCTGGCAGTGGCAGCTGCAGCGGCAGGAGAAAGCTGCAAACCGGCTTGTTGGGCAAGTGCCATAAGCTGTGTGGTGAACTCAGTCATTCGGCATGCGTTGTTGTTCGCCGCCGCAGCTACCCAAGCGGGTGGCACAGCAGCAGGAGTTTGTTGGTGTGGATGCAGCATGGTCGGACCACCTGCCGTGCCAGCAAATTGCGAAATTGCAGCCGCAACGGCGGAATTCGAGCCGAAAGCGTGGCCACCTTGGCTATGCCCACCACTATGGGACATGTTGTTAGACATCCCGGCTGATGGCAGCCTACGAAGACTCATCAGTTCCTCTTCTGTTAATGGGTTGAGCACATAATCACGACACTTCTGGCTCTCCTGACGGATTTCAAGAGGACCACGGTTCTTTGAAAACTCTACCGAAAGTTGGCAGCATCCAGTGTAGATATTTTGCCGATTTAAATGCTAGAAGTCATCGTTTTATTAAAATCAAGCAACAAAAGTACGCAAGTGGATGTGAGGCAAAAGACTTACCAGCATGGCTACAAAAGCTTGTAAGTGGTTTTCGAACTCGATAAAACCTTGATAATGGTCATTCTTTAGAAAAATAATAACACGGAGGATCTTCCCAAACCTATGGAAGATCTGACACTAGGCAACAGTAAAAGTGGCTTTACTTTATAGATAATAATGTGGTTAATTTGCTGATCCATGATCTCCTCAATGATGATTCGGAGGACTGTGTTCGGATTCCCCTGATTAGCTCCAGAAAGATCCTGCTGTACAACCGAGTTCGCCCTTTGAATAGCTTGATTCACCATGGCATTCTCAGCCTTTAATTCTAAGTGTGGATGTTTGGAAAATTGTAGAACAAGCTGACGGCCGTGTAGTATAGCTGGGTATTCTTGATAGTATTCCACCATATCCATGGCACTTTCAAGAAGCTCCATTTCTATTAGGGCCTGACTACTTCGTTTTGACAACACCATATTCTTCAAAAAGCCGAAGGGAATCGCTAGTAGTGTAACGTCCTGTTCAGTAGCATCTGCAGGGAGGCTTCGGATGTGGACAACATTTGACGGAGGGGTATCAACTTGATCCATTCTCGACTTCAACAGTAACATCAGAGTATATGAAACTATACCTTCTTGTGTTCATTAATTTCTATTTCCATTGCGGCAGTATGCCCTTCACCATTAGGGGTTACAGCTTCTGCATCCGGAACGCGCTAAAAATCGTGACCGCCCGTATAATTAAAGACCTAGTTGCGCTACATGCACGTGCGAGAAATTGAACTCGGGTGCAAAATAAGCATAAAACGAAAAGCGTTTGGGAAAAATGTAAGCTAACCACAGAAAGTTACCTTTCGCTTGCTGGACTAAAACATCAAAAAAGGGGTCATTTAGAATACTTATCGAAGATTCACAGTCATTTATAAAATACATGAGGTGACAATAGAACTATAACAAGGATCTCTTAAAAATTAGAATCCTAAACACAAGCTTAGTCGAACCCAAAGACACGTACCATAAGTTGGGAGTACGACAATGAAGACATGGCGGACGCAGCCACAAGTTCACCAACGAAAAACTTCTCGAGATTCATTCAAACACTAAACATAGAAATGCTGGAAATTCTAAACTTTAATTTTGAGGAACTAGGCTTGGATCATCTACATGCCTTAAGAATTCCCGACTGTCATGGGATTTGCTCATCAAAGTAAACGAAACGTCAAATCCTGATAGCGGAGCCCGGTGTTATAAGGTATATTAACGGGTAAAAAAGTTAAGCCAAATAAAGTGCTTCTATCCATTATCTGTTAAGCGGTTCGCATTAGACTAAAGGCAAAATGCGTCATCGGTTTTGGTTTCGTTTTACTTGCAGCACTCCGAGATTTCCTGAAGGCAAGTGAAAAAATAGCATTCTGGGAGAATAATGCTTAGTGGCAAGTGGAATGAGTTGCAGCCACTAACATTACGCAAAGACCAGCCCACTGGGTGAGGGCGTAATGATCAACCAAGCCAGTACCCGGAATCGCGAGTTGAACAAAAAAGTCGATGCCCTTCACAACTTTGTAAGTTTGAGGGTTGCGTCGCTGCCAAAGATTAAATCAACATTCAGACTTTGTGCTCATATTGTCCCTACTTTGTTGGATGACAGACAAATCCCTCTTGAATTTGATTGAATCCTCAGAAAGTGTATTACCAGCAAATGGGGCGGCGGAGGATTGAAGCCCTCCCCCATATTCCGAATACCACACCCTTGGTGGAAGCACAGAGGCGCAATACCAAAAAAATAGGAGTTATTTACACCAACAGAGTATTATTATAGCATTATTCTCCTGCTCTTCCTTTTCTTTGCGATCGTTCTTGGAAAGGGAATATTTCTTCTCTTGAGATGCCTTTAGTGCGCTCGGTAACGTGAACTAATAAGGTTTTAAAAGAGCTAAGGAGTTGGAAGGGGGACTTCACTCTGCATCGCTTTAGTCGACCTTCTTCTCAGGCAGGTTTGAGTTATAATCCCGCCTCCTGTCCAAAAGTCACATTCGAAGAAACATAGATGCTACATAGGTGCTGAATAAATATCTAGTCAACGGATAAATCAAAACTAACCCTTGGTGCCACCTGACCACGCTCAACGCAATTTCATCCATAGGAAAACGTTGGGTATTTTTGTAGTCAACCACGATCGACAGGAGACTGTTTGTTATGTCTGCTGATACCCTTTTTCCAAGTCTAGTAAAAGCCTTCTACCTAAAAGACTGGTTGTTGGAGAACATAGCGCATTGTGATGATGCTTGTAGTACTTTGTTTGTTGGAACTACCGGTTTCGGTCAAGGTCACAGAGGTGGCCATCTTGCTCTAGCTGCGTAGGCTGGCCTCCGGGCCATGCCGGCAGCCTATTTTCCTCTGCCCGTTGAATACATATATTCTACCCCAGCGTTCTGCCTTCTTTTGCCTTCGAAGGAGCGTCGGGATGCTACAATGCTGCTATCTACCGAGGGCTGAGGATTTTGGACGAATCCGAATTTGTCCTTCCTCCTTTAATTGATGGCAAATTTTAGGTCATGAGTGTAGAGGGTTATTATTATTATTATAAGTCTAAACACGCCTCGACATCGTTATTATAAGTAAGAGAGAAGGTACAGCGGGGCCTTGTAGGAGAGTTCAGAACGGGAATAAGTCGCGCTCCTTGGAGTCGCCACGCCTCCCCGCAACCAGGTTCAAATTGTTCCCCCGCCTCTGGCCCACAAAGCATATTTAAAGAACATAAGTATTACAATGAGCTTTATCTATTCTGGTCGTTTTCTACCGAGAAGTTTAGCCACACTGATTCCTTGTTTATCAGTCATTAGATGCAAATCCCAAACTTGGAAATTTGCCCGAACCTAATAGCGCAATAATGTTACTTTTCATTGTCCATGGTTTTTGTAGCGTCCCGAGGCTCCCTTAAGGCAAGAGAAGGCAAAGTGGCAGGATAGAATATATATATTCACCGGACAGAGGGAGAACGGCTGCTGGCGTGGCCCAGAGGCCAGCCCACGCAGCTAGGGCAATATGGCCATCTCTGTGACCTTGACAGAAACCGGCAGTTCTAACGAACAAAGTACTACATTGCCCCTCTCCTCTTTCGAGCGTCGTCCCCGACGCACCCCTTGGTACACCTCCAGCCTCAGCCATCACAACATACTCAGTGCTGAAGAAGCACCCACGAGCTAACCATGCCAGTCGCCGACATTCGACGCGATTGAGGCGATGCTTGACACCAACGTCAGTGATCCCTCTTGACAGTGCATTGCACTTCGAGTTTCGTCTGGCTTGGAAACAATGTTCGGAATAAGTGGTTCTGCCGACCATCAGTATGTCCGTAGGGGGCGTTAGTACGCCGATCTCTTTCCAGGCGGTCCATGGCTAGTGTCGCTTCAGTTATTGATAGCTTTCTTGTAGAACACGGAGATGGGTTAGATGCCGGAGGTGGACGTCGTTTTTGGCCCGTCCATAGCACATGCACTTCTTTCGCACCACTGCAACATGCCGCAGGTGATAGAGATCGGGATGAAAACCCTATAGAGTAGGGTCCGCTTTCCGCTGCCACCAATGTAGCGTCCCGAGGCTCCCTTAAGGCAAGAGAAGGCAAAGTGGCAGGATAGAATATATATATTCACCGGACAGAGGGAAAGCGGCTGCTGGCGTGGCCCAGAGGCCAGCCCACGCGGCTAGGGCAATATGGCCACCTCTGTGACCTTGACAGAAACCGGCAGTTCTAACAAACAAAGTACTACAGTTTTAGTGTCCTAAAATGGACGCAGCTTTTCTACATTGCTTAAATGCGCCTAACAGTCAAGTATAAGCCTGTTTTAAGTTGCACTCCTTACTACCGATGTAGAGCCCTAAAATTCCCGAGAAATCCTCCTAACTGCAGCATATTTTAACTTTTGTCACCTTCAAGCAACAAAGAAATTCCCTCTTCTATTATGTTGCAATAGGAATGCACTAGAAGTAATAACATGGTTTCCTTTAGAAGAATCACAGTTATAATGAACACCACTTACACTCTAATGTAACCAATGAAAATTTGAGGGATTAGCCAATAAGAGGCCCAGTAAGAAAGTTCTAGTAACTTTGTTTGCTTGACACTATCGTGTATTTTCTGTGGTTGTCCTATTATGGGTGTTGATTATTACAAAGTGCTAGGCCTCGAAAAAGGAGCTAGTGAGGATGATATTAAAAAGGCCTACAGAAAAATGGCCTTGAAATATCATCCTGATAAAAATAAGTCTCCAAATGCTGGGGAGAAGTTCAAACAGATTGCTGAAGCTTATGAGGTACTCGTTTCTTTCCGTTTATAACCTTTTTTAGGTATTGAGCGATCCAAAGAAAAGGGAAATATACGACATGTATGGTGAAGAAGGTCTGAAGGGCGGGGTTGGTGGCCCAAGCGGTCGATCTGACGGCACGACTTTCACCTTTACCAGTGATCCTCGTGAGACATTCCGAGCGTTCTTTGGCACGGATGATCCCTTCAGCACTTTTATGAGTTTTGGCAGTGGCAGTAAAGGCACAGAGTTCATGGATGTTGATAGCGATTTCCTTAACCGAGGTGCATTCAGTGTAAGTTGGTTTTTTTTAAATAATTGTACTTTATTTATGTCAAATGGTTCGCTGTTAAAAAACATACCTGGTAGAGACCAAAATCGCATGTCATATGACCACTTATGACTTGAATGCTGTAGTTTCCAGAGTCTACTCTATTTGAACTAATGAGAAATTAAGTTAAAATTGCATCTCCTCTGGGAAAGGGGTAGTTTATCGAATTTTGCGAAAAGTTACAGGCAGCTGTCTTCTACTTTTGAAATGGCCTTGCAACAAGAGTAGGTAGAAGCTTGCATTAGCTGCAAGTTGCTTAGTTTTTTGTAATTTCCTCAGTAGCTTTGCGTACCGGTTCATTGTTGTGCTCCTATTCGGTTCGTATTTTGTAAGGTAACCGCAGATTCCAAGCGTTCTTATTGTCAATACAATCCTATAATCTCTTCATAATTTGTTTATTTTAACGTCACTTATCATCATTTATAACCTCGTCAGCCAAACGGGTATACTACATTTCCATGTTTTCGTACGTAACTGTAGTCCGAATTTTTAACGTCTGAGTTAATCATGAGCACAGCCAAGAAATGGTGTGGTAATGACCTCAGTATTGCTTCCACTTCCACCAATTATTGCTATACTTAGGGAAGCGAGCATGCTCCTTGGTGGGCCTTACTAGCAGTCCTTAAACGTGTTCAACTGTTTTGGGCCTTTTTTGTGCACAATTTCCGTTAAGACCTTTTCTCAGTGCAATTAGCTGGAGTTTACAGATGGGCTCTTCCATTTGGTCTCTAATGTTCCATAAATGGTATTCTCGTGGCTTTTAGTGTTCGAAATATTCAACTTCTTTTGTTTTGTTCGCCTTCTGATAATCTCGGTTCCCATTTTTGATACATTCCTGGATACTTTAATCATCAGTTCAATTTAAGCAGCACTAGTCCATGTGGGCTGATGATGTTTTGTGGTACCCGAAGCAATAATTTGATTGCATCTTTTTTTTATTCACGGGTCGAATAGGCCCGTTTCAAGCGTGAAGGTAGTTTATCATTGGAATTCAAATGTAGTGTTGTTAATTGTTTGTACGTGGCTGTATATTTTTGCTCAGAGCATATTTATGAACGCGGGAGGCGGTGGCGCATCACGCAGTCGACGAACCCAGGATCCACCCATTCACCACGACTTGAGTGTGTCCCTAGAGGACGTGCTTTATGGCACCACTAAGAAGATGCGCATCACACGACGACGCATGGACGGTGGCACTGAGGAGAAGGTACTAACCATCGACGTTCGCAAGGGGTGGAAGGCGGGTACGCGCATCACCTTCCCCCGAGAGGGTGATGAACGTCCCAACACCATCCCTGCCGACATTATTTTCACCGTTAAGGATCGTTCGCACAAGTATTTTAAACGCGACGGCGCCGATGTCCGCTACACCGCCAAGATTGGACTGCGTGACGCTCTGTGCGGCTGTCAGATTCAAGTGCCCACCATTGATGGGAGAAAGGTGCCATTGAAGGTGGAAGATTGTGTCATCAAGCCTGGCACCACCCGTCGGGTCAGTGGTCAGGGTTTGCCCTATCCCAAGGAACCCAACCGTCGCGGTGACATAATTGTGGATTTCGATATTGTCTACCCGGACCGTATTTCACCCGCGGACAGAGAGGCGTTGATGCGAATCCTGCCACCATATACTCAGCCAACCCTGTGAAAATAAAAGAAGCACTCGCCCACGCACTCAAACCCTTCCTCACATTCTCTGCTAAGCTTGTCCACTTCCTCTATGTGTTTGTACTGCATGTGCTCGGCCACTTTCGTGCGGTTGCAACCATTGTTGATAAGGCTTTGTACTTAGCAACACATATATTTAACCCGGACTCTAGTCTTGACTTTCCTTGCGTGGACATGCTTCCATCTTTGTCGCCTTATCCGTGTACGTTACCAGTGTCTTGGGGAGGTTTGGCTCCATCCTCACTGCTTGGCGTTTTGACCATGCACCATCGCAAGTGTGTGGACACACCTTTTGCAATAGCACAGATGAGTACCTAGCTTAAGGTTATCCCCGCCCCATATTCTTTAACTGCTTGGAACCTATCGGCAAAGGCTTCAATGCGAAGGTGATGTAGCGGCTTGCGAGATCGTTTTGTTCTTCGAAGGCCAAATTCTCACCCTGGCGCATGGTCTTTAAGCTACAAATGCTTTAGATTAGTGGGGTATCGACAAGAACTCCAGACGAAAAAGCGGAACTGTCACAAACTCTTGGTTTGTTTACAGGTTCCTTCGATTTTATGCACCCTATGGGGGGGCCAAAGATTAATCGATTAGAGGTGGATCTAGGTTTTCGAAGTCAACCATTTAATATGTATGTTCCGAGAGATGTATGAAGGGGTCGAGTCTTCTATCATATTATTTTTGGTAAGGAGTATGATGCCAACAACGGGGTGCAGGATCATTAACCATTCGACATTCGCGAGCCCTCCAGAGTGTGTGGTTTAAGGCGTTACGTGGCCTAATGTCGAAGTGGCCTTCTGCGATTGGTCATACTTTTGCTGAGATTGACTTAGAAATCAAACTCATTTCCTGGGAAGAATTGCGGTGAGTAAGCTGTTAAATATGCCTTGTTTGTAAGCATAAAGTTTTTTCATACAAGGGTGTTTCATACACTTCAAGACTAGCTAAGTTAATCTTGCAAGTGGCAATCTATTGTACTTGTACAGAAACCTACAAAACACTATTAAATGTAGCTTTGTGGCTTGGAAATATTACTTTTTGATCTATTTAAAATTAAAATTTAGAAAGTTGGTTTGGGGCAAATGATAATGATGATGATGCCTGTGCTGATTGGGCTGATAGACGTAGAGGCTACTTAAAGCCCATTTTTGTGGGCTCCGCTAACACTATTAAGTTCTCTTGGGTTAGGTGCCTGCGACGGAAACGTCGGCTAGCCATGATCTTCATTGTTTTTATTTTATTATTTTTTTATGCATACAATAATACGACCGTGCTTGCTTTCAACACGCTTTCAGATGTGACATTATCACCTCAAAATCGCTATGCAATTGTTGTTGATGCCGGCAGCAGCGGCAGCCGTCTGTTTGTTTACTGCATTCCATTTCGCAATAGTGGCGAAAATATCTTGCCCTCTATCACCTTATGTTTGGATGATCAAGGGGAACCTCTAACGAAAAAGGTCACCCCAGGACTTTCCTCCTTCGCTTCTGACCCCTCTTCTGCTCAACCGTATATCGCTAACTTACTTTCGTTTGCTGCGCGAAACATCCCAAAGAGATACCATGCCGTAACACCTGTATACATCCTTGCTACAGCTGGAATGCGTCTTCTAACCAGTCGGTAGGTCTCCGATCTCTGATCTCAGCGTTGGGCTTAGCCAGCAAGACGACATTTGGAGCACGGTTCGGAAGACGGTAAAAAGTGAATTTGCTTTCAAGTTTGATTATTCTTGGGCAAAAACTGTTTCCGGCTATTTCGAAGCCTTATTTGGATGGATAACTGTGAATTACCTACTTGGGAACTTTGTTGGTATGTGGCTGGGAGTTTTTTCTTTTGATCTTCAATTCCTTCTCTGCGTTTCGTTCATAAAATTCAAGTACATTCCGCTTATTTTGCTTAGTAACATCTGGTGCGCTTGGATTAAAAGCTTGCTACCATCGTTTCTTTACTGGTAGAGTGTTTTCGCCATTTACTTCACCTTTCGATGGACGTGTCAGATGAATGTGCTTAGGCTTTAAACTGGTTTTCCGCGTTGTTGAATTTGAAATGCTAGCCTTGTAACTGGTGCTCAAGTACGTAAAAACTTGTAGGGGTGTGTCTCATTTCATAAAAATTGAGTAAACACAAAAGAATATATCCGGTTTACGTAGATTTAATCGTGATGCTCTTTCCTGGCACCAGATCCTCCTCGTCAGACCGTGGGTATGCTTGACATGGGCGGGGCGAGCATGCAAATCGCCTATGAGGTACCTCCTGAGATGCATCCGCCTAGGGATCTCATCCTCCCTTTCACCATTGGTAGCAAGCACACCTACAATGTCTACGTTATGACCTTCCTCGGCTACGGCACCCATGCCACCAAAAGTCGGTAAGATTGATCTCCCCATCAAAGTTGTCGAAAATCTGCCATTCTCATTACGTCGAAATGTTCTCCCTCGATTTTTTATCTCCACGTATCTTTACCATAGTTAAGATCTGGTCGAGCGCAATGACCCTATTGGCCTCCTTGGCTTAATCTTTTTGAATCTTCCACTGCGGCAATAAAACTACTCTGTATGCTTTTTTTCAAATCTTTTGCAGAAAAGAGGAAGTCTACCTTTTAGGCATCATGAGCTTTCTTGTTTCATCTACAGCATCTCTAGTTCCGAACTTATTCTCTTCTGCTACATGAAGCTTGCCTCTAACATAAATCAAAAGCGCTGTTGTGACAAGGACCCATGCTTCGCAAAAGCCCTCAGGTTAATTTCATTGAGTTATTCTCGGCACACTGAGTCGTACTGGTTAGTTGTAAATTTAGAACACCTTAAGTGCGGTAGTGAACTTTGAGTTGAAAAATTATTGAGCCAATTCCAATGCTTAATTTAAGGTCCTTTTTTTCTTGTATTTTATTCATTTGTCAGATATAAGTCTTCCCTTCTGCACAATGCTATTGAATACTCACAGTACTCAGGCCTCTTAAAATTGCGTTATCGACCTTCCACTGGCTACATCAAGCCACCAAAACTCGCCAATCTCACTCTCCAGTTGCATTACACCACAAGCGGAGAAGAGAAGTTTATTTTTCTGGTGAGTGGTATGCATTGTCTTCTAGCCTCGCTGGCTTTCGTTGATGCCTGTTTTTCTCCTCTCGCATAGGACCCCTGCCTTCAACCCGGCCTGGAAGACACCTTAAATCCACGAGACTTGAGCCTCTCAAGGACTCTTTTAACCACGGGAAATTCTTCCCCCCATACGGTCACTTTCCTCGGTACTGGAGATCTCTCACTATGCATCACCTACCAGAAAGCTCTACTGCAGCGGCACAAGCCCTGTCGTCTGGACCCCTGCTCTATGAACGGCATCCACCAACCTCCAGTGGACTTTGAGGGCACTCAGTTCTACGCGATGTCGGAGTATTGGTATACCTCCTCCGACCTTGGCACTGGTCTCTCGAGGCCTTATAATTTTGACGCCTTCAATACCTCTGCTTCTGTGAGTTTCAATCGTTCGTTCCCTCTTGCAGGCTAATGTTAGTATTTGTATCATTTTTTACGTCCGTTGTCGAGGAAGCTCGATTTCGCCCCGATTTTTGGTTACCTGTAATAAGGAAATATATTTACCTTCGTGATGCGGTACATGTGCCTAATCAAGTCCCCGAGAAAATGACTGGTCTTTCATTTGGCAGTATGGTGATTTCTGCATCTAGTACAGAAACGTTCTGTGATTGCACTGCCTGTGCACAGTTTTATCACGAGCTAATGCAATCTAGAATAACGTTCTGAATTACTTCACTTTGTTAGAAGTAATCTAGGAGTGAATTTCCCTTTAGCTATCCTAGTTCATAGTTTCTCTTTAAAATCGTCTCTATAGTTTGTTAACGGAATGAATTCTGCCGCTTTTCCCCACCCTTATTTAGCTTGATCTGACCGATCACTCCCACCTCGGATGAGCTCGTGCCATCCGGATCGAGTAATGAAATGACTGAACCATTAAACGTCATTAGTTGTTATTCCCAATTTTCCTTCAATTTCGAATAACAAATTCGGGCACACTTTTCATTAATAAATGCGTTCAAAATTCTACCAGCTAACTATTCGTTTAAAGATTTCAATATGAATATTTCAGAGGTCAGGAGTTTCACCACCCTGGCTTTTACGATCAAGTGAGTTTTTATCCCCACAAAGGTTTTTACTTCGCTTTAGCTTGCAAGTTTGCCTTCGTTAGCATTCACGTCACAATCCCACCCACGTGTGGTATGTATCGCGGCGGTCAAGTGGTGGGGGAAATGCTAACGTCACGATCTGGAACAATTTGGTGCTACCATCCACTAGCATTCCAACACAACTCTTTTTTTGCTATTTTATTTCTCCATTTGCTTCCTCCTCTTCTCCGTGTCTCTCCCAGCCTAAGCCCTAGTATCACTGGCACCACGTGTTCCACACCTCGTAAACAAGAGAAGGAAACACGACTTTGAGTAGTCATCTCAAAATTTTCTAGTTATTTGTCTTCGGAGTGGTGAAATCCAAACTGAAAGTCGCCATGCCTATCACGTAAATTTCTGGGCTTCTCGCTTGAAAAGCGTCATTTGTTTAACATCGCTTGCAGGTTATTTGCGAGACGCCGTGGTACCAATCTCTTCTTGGCTATCGAGCGAAAAATGTCGAATCCTCCGCCATCTTGAATAAGCAGTAAGTTTTGGATTTTGTCATTTTCCGCCTAACAGTTTCATTAGCCACAAAATATCCACTGACTCCTCAGTTGTAGATATTGTCGAATGACCCACAGCCACTCGAAGAGAGTCTCATGGCAAAAATGTCTCAAAGATGCTTGTAAAATTATTTTATGTCAAACCTTGTCAGTCGGATAGCATCTGAGCCATGGTGACATGGTTTGATGCTAGTCCAACTTTGAACTTCTTGGGGTTGTCAAAACAGGAAGTAGCATCTAAACACAACTACGGGCTTTGGGCAATAGTAAATCAACATTCTGTATGGACCTGATTTCTCGCTAACTCCTCTTTCTTCCTAGCCGTCTCTAAGCCTGATAGCGCCACGAGTTTAAGGGATGTCGATTTCCTTTGTTCTACTTTAGAATTTTTTCTCATACGGCTAACGACTTGTATCTACGTTCCACTAGCCACTCGTTACGTAAATCTATTTACCCGGTTTTTCCCCTGCTGGCGTTTTTTTCAAATGGTCTAACGGTATAATAATAGCAATTCCAAGCATTGCAGCTGCTTGGCCTCTAGTACGGCATGGATCTACTTGCTTCCACTGTTCGTTACTTTCAAATATTCCCTCACCATCGAAATAGGCTAAAGCATGTGGGAGATCTGAAGTGAGATTCAGTCTACCATTCATTGACTATACCTTTATCCCATCAGACACTTCGTTAATGGTCCTCGATGTTTAGGCTGTCTTTTTAGTCCCAATATAAAAGTCGTATTCCGAGAAAAAGTTGCTGCTAACTTTTCGACCCAGCTACAAACCAATTCTGGAAATACGAACGAAAGCATAATTACGGAACAGCTATGAGCTAGGAATAGCCAAGGTAACATATTCCAAACATATGCCAATGAATCCCGCCCCCAACTTGTCATTGTCTTGGGTTATGGATTACGCAACAGGAGTACGATACTTAATTCCGCTTCTATTATATGGGCTTTTAGAATAGCCTACTTTTCTAGCAATGGTCTCTGTCTTGGGAGTAGGTGATTTTGCACTAAATTGTCTTCCTTTCTCTACTTAGGGCCGTTTGTTTCAAGGCTTCGTGGATCATTAACGTCTTGCACTCGGGTTTTGGATTTCCTCTAACCTACGCCAACCTCTATCCCATCGATAAGTTGTCAGGCATTGAGGTGCAATGGAGTCTGGGCGCCTTCATCTACTACGCGCAACTGTAAGCTCTCGCTTTTTCATAAGCTCAATTGAGTGCTTACCTGAGTCTAACCCCTTGTCACTCGACTCACCAAGTTAGAACTCAAAGCTGCACTGTGAAGTGTTATTTATTCACCAATCCGTATGCGAGGGACGTCGTTTTCGGTCACCTTGCTTGTCGGTGTTCATCTGCGTCTATACCATGCGGCATGCTAACGACTTCATTTAAGGTCCGTGAATTCTACCTCTTCAAACTGGCTGTCATGTGTGATTCTTTTCACACTTGTATTCATGCTACTGAATGTCCTTTGGCCAAGTCAAGCTCCTCTTTCTCATTTCCTATCCCTCATCGACTGACTTTTGGAACGGCGATTGGTTAGTGTGTTGCGGCATGGCAGCATCGGCTGACTACTAGCCCCCATCCCATGTGCACATTCACACATGCACGTGTTTGTGGGCAACGCCCAGCACCTCACTCGCATAAACAAGTGTCCTTATGTTCTTTTTACTTGATCTTAGTCACAATGGAGGAAGGGATTAAGGCGGTGCAGGTGATGTCGGTTTGTTGAGTTATTGCAATACCAGCGTGTAGTAAACATTAGATACCTTCTTCGACTCATGATGCTTAAGCTGTTAATCAGCTCTCTTTATCTAGATTTTGAGTGCTCTTCATGGAATTGGTGGCGGTACTCTTTTGTCGACCTGCCACTTATATTGCCCTCGTCGTTTGCTTATATACTTCCCTCCTCTGTCCTCCGGTTTGGTGATTCGGTACGAAGTGAACATCGTTTCCTAGCTGTTGCATTTAATAACTCCTCCCACGCCTGTGGTGCCACGTTTAGAGTAAATCGCACCCCTAAATCTGTGTATTCTGCACTTCTTTTGGCTTTGGTTTAGATCTGATCGCATTTGACTGCTTTTCATCCGTAATTAACATCAATTTTCCGCTTCTTGAAATGCTGGAGTCGGGAATGCTTACTGCAGTGCTAGGTAATCAATCGATGGCACATATTTAATTGTGATTCCTTGTAGACCTGAGTTCGAGCTTCTGCTCTCCGAAGAGCCCAATGATCCGGTGGTGCGCTTTACGCGCCGTCAGACCGCTGCGTTCTTGCTCCTCCTTTTCATCTTCGTGTGTCTTTCAATCTTCGCCTACTACACCTACTGTCGAAAACAGCGCCAACGATTTGACTTTGTTGAAGGCCGCAGCGCGCCTTGCTGCACCGCTCCCCTCCTTCTGCCCTTCAAGCGGCTTTGGCGCTCGCCGAAGCTGGTCAACAACGGCGTTGTCCTCAGGGGTGTTGGAAATGGTGGCGGTGTTGGTGGAGGAGGCAGACGAGTCCCCTCCGGCAATTACCACTACTTTAAGATCTCCTCCCCCAGTCTACATGTGAACTTCCGTCCTTCTAACTCCCTACCCTCATTTGAAAACTTCCAGGACAGCAAGGCCGATCCCCCAGTAAACAGTACTGTTTGAAAGAATGCATACCTGTCGCCTACATGTGCGTTTACTCCTCAATCTTTGGGACGCGGTGCGCCTGCATCGTTTTTTTTTGACATTTGGTGTTAGTTAATTATTACTCAACCCCTTCATGTGTAAAAACTGATATACTTGGAGCAAATGAAACAACTAGTTAGAATGTAGGATTGCCTGTGTGATATGTTAACTTTAGATTCCACTCCGGTTTTGTTCATTGTCAGTTTTCATTGCTAATGAGCATAACAAAACTGATTAAATACAGTTTAAAAGGAGGCATTTGTCACCCCACAATTCTGGTGTTGGGCATGTTGTATGCGACACCTCACGCGTCTATTGTTTTATGGCCGTAGTGGGAAGTCGTATGGTGTGTTGCAACTGTTCTATCATTACAATGGAGAAATTTGGGAAGAGGGTGAGCCGATGTTAATGCTATTTCTTAACTACGTTGAGGTTATTCAGGTCAAACTATCCAATTAAACTAACATAAGTTTTCTTCAGGGATTGTAGGCACTAATGACTAAGACTTTCGTCTTTGCGTTGTTGATTGTCCCAACCCTTGCAGAAGTACCAATGTAATGGTCGGAAGCTGATTTCATTTTCACTTACAACTTCACCCTTCAAGAGCACCTTAGACTTTGTCAGCGCATTGCTTACCCATAGTCTTCAGGCTTCCAATTAAGTTCATTTAAGGTATGCCTAAAGATGGAGGAATTAATTTGCGAGAATTGAATAGTTGCTGACATCTGTACACTGATCTGCGTGACTTATGGTTTCGATCATTCAGGAATCCCGTGTGGTTATCAATACTTCCCCTCTAAAGTACTCTAACTAAGACGTTTTTGGTTTTAGGTGGAATAATCTGTCAAGTTTGATTCCACTTTAAAAGCAATCTTACCGAAACGATTTGAATTAGTGCACTTGTACATTTTTCCGATGTAAATGATAGGGTAGTGATTTGATAGTTTGTTTGACCTTGCATTCTACTGTATGAGGAACTAGGTTTTTACATATTGTGCTTTTACTAGACAGCATGGTTTTCGGGGCATGTCGGTGGCCTCTCAGTCCGTCCGTATGTTTTTGTAGCCTTCCGACACTGCTCTGGAGACGAAGGAAGACACGATACTCTGGTGGGATGTCTTGTCGACGTACCGAAGAGATTTTAGTCACTGACATGGTATTGTAATACTTTGTTTGTTTGAACTACTAGTTTCGGTCCGGGTGACAAAGGTGGCCGTATTGCCCTAGCTACGTAGGCTGGGCTCCGGGACACGCCAGCAGCTCATTTTCATATATATATATATATATATATAATTCCACCCTAGTATTCTGCCTTCTTTTGCCTCAAGGGAGCCTCGAGACGCTAAAGTATAGACGTTAGGTCACCTGGTAGAGATACATTGAAGAAGCTCTAGGTGGCCCGTTACCAAAACAGAGGGTTAAGCAAACATTAAAAATACTGCACACTCTCTCATCTTTAAACTTTGGCCTCGGAGATCTCCTTGACCCAACTCCTCAAACGGCCATCACGGCATAATCGTGCTTTCCAAAAACAGCCACGGGCTAGCCGTACTAGTCATCGAATTCCCATGCAATTAATAAGCTACTTGACCGCAATGTCACTGATCCTTCTCAGCGATTCTGTTGGATCTGTTGCCTTAGTCTGTATGAACGCTGTATTGGGGTAACGAGGGGATGTGATAGCCATCACACATGCCCATTCCTAGTCATGAAGGCACTGGCCTAAAAGCAATGCCATTAAGTAAAGGTCAAAGATCACCATGGTTTCTTTGAGAGACGTTTTTGTCTACTCGTCTATCCGGGTTCTTTAGAAAAAGTGGAGGAGCTAGACAGCATCGCGTTTTGACATATTTGATGCTTTTATGCAGATGTAAAAGGTAGGTGCATAACAAAACTTTTCATGCAGTTCATAGTCAGTGTTGCTCTCGTTGTTGATGGCTCTCCTAGAGACTAAGGAACTGGGGTAGACACCAAAATAGGCGAAATCTCCAGCCTTCTTTTTGGAATCGCCACCGATTTCTTTATCCGCAGCATGTGCACTTCCTCCACCACGGCGATTTCCATCACTCAGTAGAAGGAGACAGGAAGGTTGTGCTTTGAGGCATGGTTTGCTTCCTGCTGTCACCAATATAGCACCCCAAAACTTCGCTTAAGATCAAAGCAAACATAATGCTCGGGTAGAATAAGTATTGCCGAAGCGCATTACAAATAGACGACTGGCAACAGCTGGAGGAACAATGCCCTTGCCCCTACGTGGTCCATTACCAAAACCAGGAGATAAATGAACAATTATATCATTACAATGCTTAGTCCCCTCCCATTCTTGCGAATTCAGAAAAGAGCTGGAACGCCACAATGCGACTGTTAATTGAGCAACACGCAAAGCAAAGACAACTTGAATCGCTTTTGTTATAAGTCCCATAGTCTATCGCAAGCTTACAAAATTACATATTTCTTATCCTCAAACACGTTAGTGACAGATGTAGACCCAATCCACTTCAACCTACATTTTACTGCCACACTATGTTACTTAAAAAATATTACGTGCTTTAGGTGTTTGGATTATTGCTTAGAGTATTTTATATAGTTTACTATCTTTGTTAATTGCGATCATTGGTATTCACTGGCCGCCCGCCGTATCAAGCATTCCGTTTCGCGCTGGTGTTACGCGGATGAATCTGGTGGGTTTTGCTTTTCATATTTTTGCTGTTTTTACATCAAGCGGTATTGTACTGTTGGTGCTTATTTGTTAGCAGACGTGTCATTCTCCTTACTTTTTTGCATCCGTTTGCGCTTCACTTTCTTGCATTTGTTGTTGTTTCGCAGACTATGTGCGGCCTCCTTACATACCCAACGATATCCTCCCGTATAAATGCGTTTTGAAAATCTGATGCCGTAATTCCCTTTTAATTTGCAGGGCCACGGCTTACTAGGAAGGCACTTTGTTCGGGAATCAGAGACAACTGATCGTACAAATAATGCCTTAGATAAGGTAACAAACTCGAATTCCTCGCTAAGTGGTACAGAAGCCCGTAATTTTTACCTCAGCTTATTTGATGAAAAGGAGGCACAACTGGATGCTCAGAACGCTTTCCCTCAGTTAGAGCCTTCGTGTTCATCCAATTGTGATTCCAACTCTCGGTCACATTTATCTTCTCTCCATCATCAGTTCGCTGTTCTGTCCAAGGAACCAATTCGTCCCTCTTCATTACTCATCCCTCCATCTAATCTGGGATACAAAATGCTTCGACGCCTAGGCTGGATTGATTTCGCCGATATGGATATCTCCGTCAGTTCTCTTGATGAGGGGGTAGTTGGTGCTGGTGGACTGGGTCGGCAAGGTCAGGGACGTCGTTTTCCTATAGCGACGGTTCTCAAAAGCGACAGATTAGGATTCGGCGCAACTACAAAGAATCGCCCACGAATGACACATTTCGCGCCAAACGACATAAAGGCTGTCGACATTGAACCCCTTTCGTTGCAAAAAAGCTTGCCCTTGCGTCTGGATAAACGACTACGGGCGAAACGCATCAAAGCGGAAAAATTGAAGGAGGTTCGATTTCGACAAGAATTTTACCTCGATGATGATCAATTAAAGGCGCTCTACGGGGAACTCAGGTGCCCTTTTTAGCGTGTAGATAATCCGCGATATATGTACATGACCTATTTTTCACAAGCATTTTTTTATTTGGAAACGTGCTATTTCGTAATCCATTTTCGATTTTGGTGATGATTAGTGTGTCATTTATAAGCTGATTATTTTAGGCATCGAGGGAACGGTTAAGTGCTTTCACTTTTAATTGTACGCTCTTAAAGTGCACCTTGCGCTAGAGGTTGCAGCCCTGATGCACAGAAAATTTGAGGTCGACGTGCGTTCGGATTTGGCTAGGTTCAGCTTGGGGACAGCTCTACCTCCAAAGATCGCACGTCTGGTGTTCCATTCGTTTACTTTGGTGGGGAGCATATTAGTGTCCGGTCTCCGCTTGTGTGTACTTAATCGACGAGGAGGTCTGCTACCTGGCCGACGCTGGTTTGTGTGTGTTCCCACCTGGATGGGCGTTTTGATTGTAACCTGGTGGGTGCGCTCTACGAAAGTGTTCCGCAGCAATTCTGCCATTGGATGGACTTTGAAGTGATCTTTTCGCAAGACGCTTGTAGTCTGAAGGGTTGGGTTTTAGTTGTTCTGGCGCGATTTCGGGACACAGGGGAAGCCCACACATCCGAATTAACAGGTGTAGGTCATTGGACAAAGGTCAGAAGATGAGCTCTCAATTTTACTACTTGGATGGAATCCTAGTAAGATCTACATTTGAATGAGGTCGGGTTTGTAGTTTTAGTCATGCATTCCCAAAGTTCGTCAAAGGCTATAAAACCTCACCAGGATTGGAATCCACTTCAACCAAAGTGTTTAATAACTGTAGAAAAGTAAATTAGCAAAGGAGATTCCCTAAATGTAGTTTTCTTAAAAGCTTACATCTAGCTTTAATGACTAAATTCCAATTGGGACGAGGACTTTTCTGTATTCGTCGAATAAGTTTAAAGAGATGTAGAAAAACAATCTGCTAAGTACTTATTATTGCTGCTATTACCGCTATCGTTGAGATCCATCGACTAATGTTTTCGTCAGTCTGTAAAAATGTTAAAATACGCATTTCGCTTTGTTTGCTAATAAAAAATTTGATAACAATTTAATTTGTTAAATTGGGAAACACAGTTTTTTGCTTTGAGCAATCGTTTTGGTGTTATTGTTTAACATGTCATTTGAAGGTCATTTCTTCGCTTCACGAATTCGAGGTGGACTTTGTAAATTTTTGGGAAGCGCGACATTTTTGCTATAATCATGTCTGCCTTTAAACGAAATGCTAACGGTAAATCAACAAAGCCATCAAAGAAGCCCAAAGAGGTCGATGGTGCGTTTGTCTTGTTGTTATGCATATTAGTGGTATATGTATCCTTGTCACTCATTTGAATCTTTAAATGTGCGTAATACCGGTTGTGACCCTTTCAACGTATTTTGATGTTTGAATATATGTGTTATACTTGCAGTTTCATCTCGTGTTGGCTCCAACTATCAAGTTGATGTTCCCGAGTTTGTTTACAATCGATCACCGTCTTTTGCGAGTGAGCATTCGGTTCGAGAGGTCAATGTTTGGAACCCTGAGCACAGTCCGTCATTACCTGATATGGATATCTATTTATCAGAGGCAAAAAAATATAAGTATGTTGTTTATAATCCGCTGGCTTATTTAAAAAGCTTATTTTGCATTTCGTCGCAGTACTAAATGCTTATTTTTCGCGTCTTTCCCTTAGCCGAATTTTTTCTGCACCATACTTTGTTGGACTTGTGAATGTTCGCAGATTCCTGTCTTCTAATTTAGGTACACGGAAGAATCTGCCAGAGCATTTTTACACTACCACAAGTACAACATAAAACACGCAATGGATGATCTTCCTAATTATCAACCCGTCCTTAACACTTACAACAAGCTTGAAGTCAGGCGTTTCTTGAAGTGTGTAGATAGTAGACCTCGAAAAAATTTTGTCAATGTCAAAGAATCCGTAAGTTGTCTTTGTTTCTTACTTTACCACCTTCAGACGATGCTTTTTTAATGGCCACACTTTTTGATAAATTTGGGTTTTGTGAGCTCATTCGTTCTGTGATTTTATGTTTTTCTTAGTCTACTTAAGGAAGCTTTGTTAAAGTATCTGTAAGAGTGCTTTGTCTTTTAACATTTTGTACGTTTCATTTTATCCACTTTTTCGTTATAAGCAAGATTTTTACTATTATAATCGGATTTGCCAACAGATGTGAGAAACCTCCTTTGATCTTCTAGATTTGAACAGTATTCTACATAATTTGTTCTGCACATTTATTGACCAAAAATACTTTTTTGTTCCACGATGCTTGATGGTTATCTTCTTCTTATTCAGAGTACATTGAAGAAAACTATCAGTTCCAATGTGTCTCAACCCATATTGCGTCCGGTTTTTTTGCAATCACGTAGTATTTTATCCTGATAGCTCTTATCTTGTTTTGTCAGAGTTGTTTATTTTCAGCGTTTCTATTAATTTAGGGAGGTGGAATTCTCGTTAATGTTCATTATTTGAACGCCTGACTGGAATTGCCTTCATTCTTTCAGTTTCCTGCTTACTGCATGGGCGAACTCCACGCTCTGTACTACGCTATCGCGGCGCCCTTTAAGGCTATTCCGCGACACAACCGCAAGCATGGTCGTCAAATGCAGACCTGCTATGAGAGGGCTGTGAAGTGCGGCTTCACTGCTTCTAACGCTGTTTCTGTACCGGTCGTTCCCTCTGCGGTTGATCCAGAGGAGGCTGAGGCGGATGGCTCGTTTGAGCGTTATCTGTGCGAAATGCTGGGTCAAGAGCGGGCCACTAAAGTCGTTGCCGGCGTTCGGCGTGGACGTTCGACAAATGACCATTCTACTACTTCCAACGCAGCTGTGCCTGTACGCCTGCCTTATGGTGGCATTGCGAACGGAGCACTCCCCTTCGGTCGCAGATATATTGCTGCCGTCGCCACCACCGAATCACTTGTCGGCAGTTCTGACCACTCCTCAGCCCTGGAATCTCACTCCAAGTAAGGCTGCATCGCTTCCACAGAGATTTCGCCTACTCCGCCAATTCACCTGCTCAGTTTTATCCACTTGTTCCGGAAATTGTGCACATAGAATCAGCTTCTAAGCCTTGATAATTGACTTTAAAATCGTTGGATGAATCAGCATTTATCCATGGCTTGCGTTTGCATGATGAGTGCATTTTTTTTATCGAAATCTTATGTAATCACTTTTGGTGGTGTATTCTTTGGAAAGCACAACTTTGCGACACGCTTTTTGACTTACCAGTGTGTTGACAGGCGAAGGCTTGATAACAAGTATTTTCAGGTGACGATCAATACCACGATTGAGCCATTTCTGCTTAAAAAGAGACGTCTGCACTGCATTGCTTTGATTTGCATTTATGCACTAATCTCCTTTTAATCAATGGTGGCATCTCTTATCGTGTTGT
The DNA here is from genome assembly GCA_036345935.2 of Taenia hydatigena. Classification (NCBI taxonomy): domain Eukaryota; kingdom Metazoa; phylum Platyhelminthes; class Cestoda; order Cyclophyllidea; family Taeniidae; genus Taenia; species Taenia hydatigena. The sequence continues at coordinate 19,510,463 of JADWOT020000003.1, forward strand.
CATACTTTTCGTGGAAAAAATGCTTAGCATCTAATCGTTACTGTTGCATTTTAAGGACACTAATCGAAATATCCTTGAAGGCTACCTTTTTCGTTATATCCAATCTGATAACACCAAAACTACGCACACAATTAGTAAGTTGCGATGGGTGTGTGAAAATTAAAGCCGAAATAGGATCGTTTGCCGGACTCGCACTCAGGTTTACGCTAAAAGGTCAGTTAGAATCAGGTCAGGCTTCTCGAATGCGTGCACTATTATCCAATCTTCTGTTATGCTTTGAGGCCCATCAATTCATCGTGTATCACCATCTTTCTCCCTGTACTCACTTATGCGACGAGCACGATCGGAACTAATGGCATGAAGCTTGGAATTTCTGTCAAATTTGTTGACGTTTTGCATGTGTGTCTGCCTACCCTGTATTGACAACGTATCTCCTACCTTATCCTGGTCCTTGTTAGTCAGATAGCGAAATTAATAGTGAGGTCAACTGTGCAGGTCTCGGTGACTCGGTGGATGTTTGCGCTTCTCAGAACCGTCATCTTTGTTCCAATTGACTTGAAATCTTAAGCCGGTTTGTGTCATTTACTGCACGTTTATTTTGACATTTTTTCTATTATTATACGCTATATATTGGCCGTTTGAGTAATCATTACATAATAGCGTCTGGCTAACTTATAAAGTTGTGACCCATGGAAAATGTGCTTTTAAGCAATTACTGACTGAAGCCATGGCTTGCTAATGTTCTTCATCTTTTGACACAATTAGTCTTGTCCATCAATTCTTTACCTCCACTGCCACTTAAATGCTTTCTCACAGGAGTGATGCATTCAACGAATGCTTGACCGACTCAACTGTGTGACTACTCATAACAGAGATTTAATGCGTGTGTTCTCTCCTCCATTTCTCTAAATGGCTTTTGTGTGTTGATTTTCCTATCAAAATAGATGTTGTAGATGGCGGCGCTAAGTGTCATCCTGAGTTCCAAACTGAATGCACAAAACGGACTTCAAATTCGAAAATGTGGAGATGCGTTCCATTCGACTTCAAGTCATTCCTCACTCTGTTCTGCTGCGCTTTAAATTTTGTAAGCGCGCCTGAGCCCACAATTAACGCTCTCTGTCCTCGGCCTCTGGTGCGAATTTAGGCTCATCCGACAGCTATCGAGCTGGCCAAACCTCCACAAGAGTCCATTCCTCCTGTGCATACTTCTATGTGGTCAGCAATGTCAAATGAGCCATAAATTGTTAAAAGTGCACACTCCAATGTTTCATTGTCTCCCTGATGATGTGTATAACGGAATGCCAATTCGATACATGCAGCAGATACGTGTAAACTATTGTTCAAGCATTGAAAGCATGTTCGCCCATCTCGGAATTTGTGGACGATCATGATCTCGTTTTGATATGATTTTGATCAGTTGATTATTCCCGGCCACTTTAGTACACCCCTGTATTTGTCAAAACCGTGACGGTTCATTTGCGACTTTTATCTCATTGAGGTCACTGCAGCGGTGACGCATGACAGCGCCAAGTCTTGGGAAGCGCTCAAATCTCAACGCGATCACTTTTCCAATCATTCAGTTGGCTGTGGTGTACTTTTGCCTAAATACAGCCGACATTCGCCCTACGTGTCCTTTAGATGGCATGCATATGTACTTTTGCGTTTCAACTGACCGAGATTGCCTCTAGCTAAATTTTTTGGTTATATGGTTATATGAGCACTTTGAGGCATCACAAATTGTTTCCTCCCTTTCGCAGTAACCGCTTGCCTTCTCTTGTGATCCCAGCCTTTTTATAGTGTCAATTCTCTTAGTCAGGCCACGATAACCTTATAAATTGCTCTCAAGTTTTCCCTCTACAATGGGATCATTTTAAACGAGACTTTCTACTTTACTTACTTTGAGTAGCAATGCTATGGGCTTACTCCTGACCATTCGGTTTCGGCTTCTAGGGCTGCAAAACGGGGTGTTCCCGCGGGACTCGATTTCGACTATGACAAGTTTAAGGAATTCATGACAACTCCCCTCGAGGATTTGAAACAAAAGCAAAAAGAGTCAAAAGCAACTCTCTCATCGTTGGACACTGAGCTGAAAGTCCGCACCGAGGTACCCCGAATTTCTGGTCCTTACACCTTTTGTATTTTCAATGTTAACTAATCGGTCTGCCCGGGCACAGTACCGAAAATTTTTATTATGATTCCAATTACTAGTCTTTGAGCTAAGTGTAGGTCTACCTTGTCCAATTAGCTTGTAACTCCTTTTGGTTTGAAAGAGTTCGGCTAGTCGTTCTATCTTTTTTATTATCCTACTTCTTCACTCTGACTATCCTCTTCCTCCGTTTTAGCTGGTCGATTCTCAAAATAAGCACATTTTTGAGGGCTTGGATGCATTTTTTCCCAAAAAAGGATTTTCGCCAGTGAGTCTTTATTTTTTTTTGCGCCGCGCTCCTCAGATCCACCTCAAAATTTGTGCGCTAAAATCAATGCGTCGGTCACCGATTAGCTCAAAAACCGTTCGTATTTTCAGCCTAGACAAAAAGTATGCAAGTTCCTTATTTGACTACGCATTTGCCGCTTTTGAAGTTGTTTCCATTTCCCCTAGTCCAGTATTGTGAACTGCACTCCTTTGGCGATTCGGTGTCTTCCTTCATCGAATCGTTTAACATTGTGACTACTTTAAAGTATTTGCCTGTGTTTTGATGTACACTGCAAGGTTGTGATTTTGGTGGTTGTGGGAAACTTTTCTGACGGAGTGCAATACTTTTGTTTCCGTAATCTCTGTCAAACAATAGTTAGGACCTAAAACTTTATTGCTACTTAGCCTCTCATCAGTAGCAGAGGTGCGTTTCTTTGTTTTCATTTTCACTTCATGCATGTTTCATTTGACTTGTTGATTGGATTGCAGTTTGGCCAAAATAGAGACTTTGAGCCACATGAAATGCCTTCTACCAATTAACTGCTCGAGAAATCGGGTTGTTAAAGGACACCTTGATGGGACCGTGTGGGGAATTGTCCAAACCTTTGTCGGGATCTAAAATGGATGTCAGGTGCTGGGTAAATTAAATGTTTCGTGGTGTTGTTGGATCATCCTTCGAAGCGTTGGTCACTGACCATCGCCAGCGTTTCACTGGCCTCATGGTTGCTCTCTCCAGCGTAATGAAGTTGTTTGATTCTGAGTCTTACTCTGATTTCATCGAAAGCTTATCTCTTCTACATGCCCAGCTCATCGGTTTTTGTGCATTTCATGTAGAGAATATGACAACCGCTTCCCGTTTGCATCATCATCACGACCATCAGATTACGCTTACCATTAAGCCTCATACCGAATCAACACTGTACTCAAATCTTCTTGATAATTTCCTATTCCCCGCATTAACGATACGTGTGGTGTTTTTTTTTTGTTTGGAGGTGTAGTATCCCTTCTGTTTGGATGGCTGTCACGTACTTTTCCTCGCGTACACGCACACGCGTGGACGAAAAAGTCACAAATCCTCCTCTCCTAATTGTGTGTGTGTGACGAGGTTGCAGGCGTTTCATTGTCCCACAGCCAGTAGTGGCATGTGCTTAGCAAGCTGAAAATAACGCGTATTGGAGAAGGAGAGGAGGAGGTGGAGTCGGAGACGGGGAAAGGGAGAGCACAAACTATCAGAACATTGCCACCGCCTTCAGTGTTGTGGTAGTACAGATAGGGAGAGAGAATTGCAGCAAAATACAAAAAGAAACGAATCTGAACGAATGGAGCCAGCAAGTATCCATCTATCTGGGTATTCCTTTATGATTGCCTGGCGAGGAAAAAAGAGGCCCTGGCAAACGGACGCAAAGAATTAGCCTGTGCTGTTTTGAAAAAGAGCAATCTCCCCGTAGCAGCAGAGTATCGTCAGCCTAGTCCACATTGCCGCCTTCAGGAGGTTTGGAGGGGAGAGGGATGCTTTGCACAGCTGTGCAGTTCTCTCTTCCTGTTGGCACACTTTATTTTCTTCCATCACTGTTGCAAGGGGGCAAAAGCACTAGCTGGGCTCTCCTTCTATTCCCCTTTTTAAAGGCATTTGTACGTCTCTGTGTCTTTAGATTTCCTACCGCTGGACAAAGTCAGAACTGGCGCTTCTTGTCATGGCTCTCAATGAATATGGCAAGGATTTTATTAAGATTGCAAGAATTTTGGGAACAAAGTCGGAAAGTATTGTTCGCGACTTCTACAACAAGTACAACGATAAATATGACTTGGATGCCTTTATTGGGTATGTCGTCCGCCGTCTTAACCTGTGTAGAAATTATCTCAGTTGCATATTCACAATGTTCATTTTGACTTGAAACGGTCAGATGAGTAAATATTCCCACCTGTTTGTGTGTTAAGGATTGCTCTTTCTTGTTCTCAGAAAGGAGAATGAAAAGTTAGAGGAGCTTACGAAGACTTCCTCAGAACATCAAGAAGACGGATCGGTGGCTGGCGATCCCAGTCCAATGGATTCGGCTGCACTCACAACTGAGGTAAAAAAGGATCCTGAAATTGAGACCCTTCTTCTGAATGGATTGTTGGAATCAGCGCCCAAGAGTCCCTTCGCGGAGTTGGAACCGCCATGTATTGTAACTGCACCCTTGAAACACAGTCCCAGAGGTTTGTCACACGCGGAAACGCTTTCTGCCCCCGGTGAGAGGTAAGTCGATGTCGCGCTCACACTACACCGAGATTCTGTTTTAACCCTGACTTCTGTTTCCAGTTCCTCACCGAAAATCTCCCATGTCAGCGCCTCAAAGGAAGCACCCGAGCAGGCAAGTAATCAATCCTCTCAAACTGTGATAAGCAACAAGGCGGAAGTTGCGAAGATTGATAAGAAGGAGGAGCCAAATCTCCAAAGCGCACGTGGACAAAAGAGGCCTCCTAGAGAGGGTGCTGCAAAGGCCGCTTCTCCGTCTCAGTCGACGGAGATTCCAACTGTTAGTAAACGTCGTCGCTCGCGTCGCTCAGTTGCTGACGTGCAAGCGACTCCTTCGCGTCGTACACGCACCTCCAACGCCGTGGCAACTGCGTCCCGTGTGAGGAGTGGAATGCAAACACGAAGGTCCACGGTGGAGAAGGAGAAAGCAGATCGGCAGACGCGGTCGCGGAAACAAAAACAAGGGGTGGAGACGAGAGAAGGGAAGGCTGTTGGTAATCGTAGCAGAAGATGGAAGTCAGAGGGGGGAAAAGAAAAGGTGGTGGTTGAAAGGAAAAGGAAAAATGCGGAGGTGGAGGAGCCTACTGTAAGTACTCGTCGGCGCACCTCGTTGCCTATTCAGCCGTTGGTGGCTACGGCGTCACCGAGAAAGCGTACCCGAGCCTCCACCAGCACTCCCTCTTCCCGCCTCTCCACCCGGCAGCGTCGGTGAGGTGGATCATGGTGTCAAAGTGTTGCAGGTGGATGAGTGTAGTTTCCTCTTCCTCTGGGTTCTTGAAGCTACCTTAACAACGTGTGCGCGACTCTGTGTTTCATCGTCTCATTATCAACTCTTCTAGTCTTTTTATGGAAACTCAATGTCAACGTGTATATGATGCAAACATATTTATCTCCCTTGCCCTTTCCATTGTGATTTGCTCACCACCTTTAGCATGGATGTATAAACTGAAATTTGAACAAATACAACCTCACTTACTCTGCTCTCTTTCATCCCACTCGTCTGTTGGGCAGACGGCGCAGGTGGCATCTCCACATGGTGAAGTGTAGGACAGTTTCTCGTTGTACAACAGTCACTTGTGCTCTTTCTGGTTTTTAAACTTCACAATCGGGTTGCATAACAAAGGAAAGGTCTAGACTGAAGGAAGCCTGTCTCAAACGACTCAGGTGACTCAGGTTACTTGTTTAGAAGTAGTCACTACTTCATCCCAAGGGTGATGGAATTTCCTCGATACTACAATGCGTCTTTCCTCTTTCCATACATTTAAATAAATAAACGGGGTATGAAGAAACGTTGGAGCAGTATTAGTGATGTACTAATAATGGTTAACATTCGTTTCAATGATTTTTTTCGACCAAGATGATAGTCAATGCAGAGATTTTGGTGAAAAATTCTATCGAGAAGTGGCTTCGGCTCCCATCATTGGTCATGCATCCGACTGCCTAGCCTACAAGCTAATGCAAGGTACACGGTTTTTGTGATTGTAGAACTAACTGCAACGATATACGTCAGTGTCCGGTGCCCCCTCCTAATAGTTTACTCTTTACGATTTACTCGAACCTGAGGAAACTAATTGCCGCGCTTCCATCAAGTCTCATGCATAATGGCAGCACCCGTAAATCACTCTCTTCCCTGACTAGCATAATTCACAATCCTATTTTTAAACAACAATTTTTGCCACGACTGCTAACACCAAGTGGAAGGTGTTATTATTCTGCTCACCACCTGGAGAAAGTGCAAGAGAAGAGTTTTGGCTCAACTTGTTTGCTTTGTTGTTTTGTCTGTTTCTGCGACTCCACTGCAGCCTTCTCCTCTTAGCTCTTCTGCGCGTCGATAATGCAGTTATTTGCAGACCTGTAATCGTACAGCCCTCACCGGGACGGCTTAAAACCCTGGATATGCTATGCATCCTATCATTTGTCTCTACAAAGAGGGGTTAGCACCGAGTCCACAATGCGCCTCTCTAACGCCTAACTGGAGTTGGTGACGGAAGCGGGATGAAATAGAGGTAGCTAGTGAGGATAAGTATCGCAATGGCGCCTCCTTGGGAGGTGAATAGAAGTGGCGTCGTGTCGTTGTTATGCTTTGTGGTGATAATTAATACGGGCAACCGTCGAGGGTTTTATGACAGCCAGGCATTTGATATCATCATCCACGGGGAAGAGTGTTGCGCCCTACACACGCACCTGCGTGCACACTCTCGTAGGCCTTGTTTGTGGCCCAACGCGGCTCATTGAGGCACACAATAAGTGTTGTGAGTTGCCATGACGATGGAAATAAGTTATTTTTTTCTCACCCGATTAGAAAAGAAATATTGCTATTACTCCGTTCTCCTGCGTTCTCTCTCCCCGTCCTTCACTTACTTGCACGTCCTGGCAACGACGGGGGAACGGCAGTTCTGGACATAATTTAGATCTCGTCCTTTGCACAGGTGGTGAGATGTATCGCTACCTCTTGAAGGCAGATAAGTATAGAAAGTCAGGAATTTTACAAATTGACACGATTGTGTTCGAGTAAAACAGTTTTACCCTTGATTTTCACTTACTTGGTGTCTTAAATAGAAGTAAACCGCTTTTTAATAAAATTACTTAGAAAATACCTCTAAGACCAGTTCCGTTTACGTTATTATGGGGCTCATACTTGGTCCGCCTTTGAGCTCCGTCATCGTGGTAATATTTCAATCGCCTACTTCACCAGTGAGACATCGCAAGGTGCCTCACGATGGTCCACTCAAAAGTCCTGGAGCAAAAAAAAACAACACAACTAACAGCCACACTAAAATACTTTCTTGTTAAAATAAAGTATTCAAACTCGAATTTACACATCTTGACTTGAAGAGTTGGTTTCTAACCGATTAAACGCATTACTTGTATTCGAGTAATTTTTGCAAGCATTCTTTTCCTTAGTATTGGGTAGAGCAGTGTTTCTCTTGAGATAGATTTCACACCTATTTTATGAGATGGATTAAAACGGCTGAAGGTGTTTGAGGCTCAAAATACTTCATTAACTGCCCTGTGGAGGATCCGTGACGTCTGTAGTCAAGATGGTGGCACTAATTGCGAAGGCAGTGTCACTTACCCATCTGCCTATCGCCGTCCTCTGTTGACATCCAAAACATGCGTGATTGACAATAACAACGCCTGAAGTTAAGTTCAGCTTATTTTGCCACTAGAAGAACAGCTTCGCGTCAACTGTTGTATGTGTCGTATAAGGTAGCTCATTCACATCGTTCGGAATGGCTACTTTGCATTCGCTGAAAAGGCTATCTTCAACGTTATTGGCACCGATTTCTGCCTTAATACATTAATTGTTTGTGTAACTCTTGATTTTGGTAAGACAAGAACCAAGGGACTTCTCCATCGAACTCCTACCGAGTAGTTTACCGTCAGGACTACATCAGTAGCCTTCAAATCATTCTATAGGCTGTCAACACGGATTCTGCCACAGCATTGTGCCCTCAGTCACCTTCAGGGCAATTCAGTAAAAGTTACAGCTGGATTGTTGAACACAACCACTAATATTCACGCTCCTACAGGCATGGTGAAACGCATGGGTCTGAATGAGTCCTTGTTAGAAGCTCACAAACCAATCAGCACACATGAATGGTCGCCGAGGTTTGGAGAATGAATGACTGATGCAGTTAAAGTGGTACCAATTAAAGTAACCCGAGTGATTAATTAAAGCGGTGTGAGTGGAGAATGCGAATGCCCACATGCATCACCAGCCCGAATTTCCTTGTCAAGGTCCAGCGTCGCGCACATGTGTTGCGTTCGTTATTGCTTTGTACTGTGTGGATGTGTGGCACTCCGAGACTTCCCCAAAGCCCAAGACAGCACTCAGCGAAATGCACTGTCGACACACAGGAGGGATGGCTTAGCACAGAGGCCAGGCCACTGGGTGGAAGCAAAGGGGACGAGACTAAGCAGTCTGGGCAACAAAAAACGAAGGGTCAAACAAAGTATTGCATAGCTCCTCTCATTCCCTAAAAATCCTCCCCGGCACTCCCCTTGGTCTAACTCCACGTCGATCATCGCAATGTACTCAGTGATGCAAGGAAACCAGCACCCACAAGCCAAACGCCCCACTCATCCAGTTTCTATCCCAGTGAGAAGATAATTGACTGTAGCACTACTGATTTCTCAAGGGAATTTCACTACATCCGGAGTTCCAACCTACATAGAAAATGTAATGAAGGACGGGGAGATGTACCAGACATCACGTGTGTCCATTGCTATCAAACAGCAAAGGTATGACTCCTAGCATTGCTTCGTGAAGGTGGAGTGTTGCGCCCACGCCTTCCCGCCCTTTCGTTCTCATTTCAGTGCTGCCCAGTCTCGTCTATCTGGAGTCTAGCCAGCCAGTGGAGGAGGGGAGGGGATATTGCGTGCTCACTGGGAGTCAAACAAACAACCAACTTATTGCAGTTGCACCACATCTCATCTCGAAACACCACAGCTAAGATGGACTAATTTCAGTTTTTGAGGGTAAAAGAACATACATCAGCTTGTTTTTGTTTAAATTATTTTTTATTGCCATTATTTCTCGAGTTAGATTTTTTGCCAAACCTTTGCGCCACAAGTGAGACAGCGTGAATTTCTCCAGTGACTAAAAGAATTTCTCAATCATTTCCAAAAAGACTTCATTGAGTCCAATTGTAAACGTGTAGTTGAAAGACGTTGCACAGCAAGAGTATCCGTTTTACTTATCAAGGTGATACTCGGTGAGTTACTGAGGTTAAACTTCTCTCTGCAGTAACTTTCGTCATCGACTTCCCGAAGGTGGCCCACTTTAGTGTGTTTGCATTTGCTCCAAAAGCAGTGAGAGGGTCGACGAGGATCGGAAAGTGCCTTCTCGACAAAAAATGCATTCTGCTTTTCAATTTGCGACCGCTCTTACTCAGACACCACTGCTATCCGCTGTCTAGACAGCTTAGTGATAATGGGAAGCCGCTTTTGCAGTCAGTGGAGGAGCGGTAGACATAAAGAAAGACCATAAAAGTGACCATTAATTATCCGCCAGAGGATGTATAAACAAGAAATCTGAGCCTTGCGCCTTCTGAGGATATAAAATGCAGGAAATGTGGACAGGCAGTGCCATAGCTATAAACATGAATGAACTGGGAGGTGCCTGCTCAGCAGCGTCCTGTAATGCCATGATAGTCTGGTCAACACTTTAACCGAAGCATTTTCGCCAGGACAACCGAGACCACGGTTCCAAACTGTGAAAGTTCTTCTGAACAAAGCGTAGATACTCACTTGATAATCGCTCAGACAACAAGGATGCTCTTCCAAGTGCGTATTTACGGGACAGTATAAATGCCCAGATTTATTTTAAGATGCGATCATTTTTGTGCATTTGAATATGCAAAGAGCAAGTCTAGACTAACACACCGTAGGCAGGCCAATCGGAAACGCTGGAGTGAGAGACATGGGCAAAGAGTGGTTTTAATTTTGCATAAGTAGGCGACAGTTGGGAGGTGGCTCCTCTCCGCAGCAGATTGCGTCCATTGTGGACTGAGTGGGGCGTTATTACAACTACTCCTCGTAAGGCAGAATTTTTGCAGAATTTTTGCATAATTTTTACTTAACAATGGATATTGTAAAGGGGATATCGTGCATACTATGCGACAGTGCTTTTGAGTGACGGAATGAATGCAAGACCACTCCATTCTTGAGATTTGTGGGTGGAAAGGATGTAATTTGAGAGTCTACTGGCACCAGTCGTTTGATTAATGGCAAAACCCAGGTATCGGAAGAGTGGTTAGGGTTTTGCAATCTTGGAAGAATGATGTGACATTTTTTTTAAGTATACATCTTTCGACTGTTGGTTGAAATGTCCAATTTCATCGTTAATAATGCCTTAAATGTCTACTATCACCCAAAAAGAAGGACTAGGAAAACTTGAGAGAATACTTGTAGTGCGTAGGACTCCCTCGGGGAAGAAATACTACTCGAACAGAGGATGCATTGTTGGTTGGCGTGGTTTGAGGGTCAGGGCACCCGGGGCACCAGCCCAGTGCTCCCTTTGGTCCACCTTTAGCGTCAGCCATCACAATACACTCAGCGTCCACGAACCAACTGTGTCGGCCATGCAATTGAAAAATTACTTGCCCCCAACTTCGCTGGTCCCTCTTGGCAGTTCTAATGGATCCCTATTTCGTAATCGTATTGAGAGACGAGAAAACTGTGCTGCCCATTGTGCGTGGCACCAGCTAATCATGAGAACATTGGGCTAAAAATGAAATCTAATTACAAAACACGAGGTTTGAATGAGGTTCCGAGTTTAATCTCCCTCGCCAATTTGTTCTCACTTCCATCTAAATAGTGAAGATGTGAAAGAGGTGCCGCTTGTTCGCGTAAACAAACTCTTTCAGATGGTTCACGGCCACAGCTGGTACCTCTTCAGCTGTTATTAGCAGTCCTGCAGAACACAGAACTGTGAGGGTAAATGGATTTTTTTGCCCTCCTGTTAGGTATCGTCACCAGTTCCCCCAGCCGGAGAATATGCATGTTAGCCGTAACGCTAAGAGCCTTTGAGATCGGATTTGCTTCCCGCTATCACTAATTTATCGCTCTAAGATTGCAATGAAGACAAAAAACAGTGTGTTGTCGACTTGAAGGAGTGGCGCGGAGGCCAGCCCACCCAACACAGGTACAGCGGCGGCGACTTCAATTGGCCTGTCATTAAAACCGGAGGTTAAATAAACAATTACCGTTTTATGGAACGCCTCAACACCTGCCTGTGCGCCGTACAAAGCGGGTGTTTAGTCTATAACTCCATATCTCGGACTTTAAAAAACAGATCATAGGACATTCGCGATTGCAACGCGTCCAGTGGAGCAGTGGAGGATTAATTTTGACCACTATGACTTGATTAGATAGTTAAAAGCTGTACGGTGGGAGGAGAATGCCTCTTGGCAAGATTTAATGCCCCTGAGGTATTTGTTTATTCACAGTGAAAACAACCCCAAATTAATAACCCTCCAAATGACATTTGACCAAGAATTCTTTTGCGCTTTTGAGACGTCACGCCTTTGAAGCGCCGTTTACCACCGCCTCTGTGTGCACAAAAGCACTGGACACAATGCTACACCTCAAATGTGTCAAAAGCACATCAAAGTCATTTCCAGGCTGTCGATAAAGCTGCACTGGAGATGGAAAAGCGTATTTTTTACAGTATAGCGAACTTTAATTAGGTCTTGACAACTGTGTATTTGGGTGTAGACTTTACATCGTGTATTGCTCTTTTACTCCCTTTTTATCAGCCGACATAAAAGAATCATGAGCCTTTAAATTTAAGTAGCGTGGTAGTAGGCCTCCAATTGGCTGTAACTACTCCAATCCACTTCGGTGGCTTTTCTGCGCTAGACGCCACAAAATGCAACCAAGTGAAGGTGTGTTGCCACGTGATGCGCATAAGCAGAGACTGGGCAATCAACACTTGGAGGACTTCTTTAAGGCTACGCATAAATGGTATGGAAAAGTGTCAGCGTCCAAATAAGGTGTTTGTTAAACACGAAAACTAGATGCGTTTTAAACCCTAATGCGTGCACTCCTCCATCCTCTCCTCGTCCATGGCTGAATTCCTCCGCAGGTTGGAAGTTGGGGCATATTCTGTTTTTGTATGCCAATCGTGTGTCCCAGGGGGGAAGGGGACGGCTTGAACGTCAAAGGACAAGTAAATCAGCGGTTGCTTAAAGTAGAAATGCATTTCCTCTGAAAGACGTGGATGCGACAGTGCATGTGCCTCCGAATGTCTGCGTTTTTGAGTGACCGAGTATATGGCGTGGGCATAATCTAGTTCCTTTAATGGCGTCGCAACTTCCTTCCACGCCATCAGAAGTTAGCTCAGCTAAGTGTCTTATTCCGTACATTGAGATGTGCATAACAACATATTGGATGCGCAAGCCGGATGTAACTATGTGAAGCCCTGGAGTTTTCCATCAGGAGCATCAATGTGGGGTCCCATGCATTTTAAAATGAAGTCAAATGCGCTGACATGATCGCACGGCTGTGGACTGGGGTGGGATGATGTCACTTGCATTTAGTACCTCACGATCCTGTTTTGGATTGGATCACACAAGTGCCACCACGTGTGTTTGAGAACGGCGCTCGTTGACCTCTCTCAAGGCTCCCTGACAATGACTTATGTCTAGTGAAGGGACCTGCTAAAGGTTTGTGAAGTTTTAACTTCATTTTCTCATTAATGTGGCATTTAATTTTGTGGGAAGTTATTTGCAATCGGAGAAACACGTCGTCTTCCATTATCAACTTTGTCAGAATTAAGTAACCAGCTATGAAAACAGATGAGTTAGGATTATCGTTGATGGGTTGGGCGTCTCCTCATGGTTTAAGTAACTATTGAATGATACCTCGACCTCTACAAGGTTTCACGCTATAACTTCAAGCCATCGTACGAGTTGAGTGATTTCAGGGTTTTAATGCGAGAAGGAAAAGTCTAACATGTTGGCCGGAGCAAATCGTTTTTGAATTTGTAAAGCTTACGCCGTTGCATCAGTCTCAATATTTGTAAATGACTGGATGATTGGACAGATGGAAAGAAAGAAAGGAAAATGGATGAATAAATGACAGCGTTTCGCTTGCCGTGTTAGTGCTGAATGTTATTCCACCACAACAATAAGTCATACCAACCAGAAATTTGTGTGCCTATGTTGTCTCGGGCTTTTCCATTTTAAAGAGTTGACTACATTATACAAACTGCGTTTCTGTGACAATGTATGGGGATCTGTTGATCGACCGATACATGTTGAAATCTGAACCGATGGGGAAGTAGAGCCGAGGGCCAGCTTTTGGATCGGTCCACGTTAAAGCCCACTTTTATTTTCACAATGATAGCGACATCCACCACCACCTCAATGACAGGAGGATAGAGTTGGGATAAGGTTGACACAACCGTGAGTATTGTGACAGAAGACAGGCGGACAAGGCTGCTAGGCGGACATGGAGGGTGTGATCACAACACCGCCCTTCAGCCTACCACACGAAGACAGTGACTTTACCCCAAGGTGACTCACTCGAGCACCCACGTACGCACACAAACTTACACATAAACACACAAACACACACACACACACACACACAGTTCCCCTCCTCCTTTGCCTCCTCCTCCTCCTTCGCCTCCCTCCTTCGTCTTCCGCCTTCGCCCTCTCCACCGCGTACGTGCGGTGGCGGTTTCAATCGTTAGCACGCGCCCGCGTACGCACACACATTAAGGTGCGCACGCGCAAACGTCATGGCCACTCCAAGTGGTCCATCCCCGGCATCCTCCTCCGCCTCCGTCCCCACCCCGCCCCCACCCCCTCTCCGCGCTCCTCCCCTCGCTCCTCTTTGTCTACTGGCTCTCGCTTCTTGCATAAACTGACTCCCAGAGTCCACATTCCACTACTCCAAACTCTTCAACTTTCCCTTGCACCAAGTGTGTTCAACTCTTCCTTAATGCAGTAGTGACATCCCTAGGAGCATACATGAATTCATTGAAATGTGAGACTAGCAAAGTTGTCATCAGCTCCGTTTTGTATTAAATGGAACTAATATATGCTTTTCTGCACTGCTTCTAATGTAAACAGTGCAGGAGATGAATGCATGGACAGTCAAGTGCGCGACAGTGAGCAAACCGATCAAGTGGTCCAATGTTGTTGAGAATTAACTAAAAAACTTGATGTTGAATAAAATTGCAGCCGAATCGATCTGTGAGAGATAAAACTGCATTTATTTTGGCATTAAGAGAAGCTGTCCGTTAGCAAGTCCAAACACCCTTCAGGAGCTAAGCCGTTGGGAATCCTACATGCTACAAGAGCATAAAGTGGAGGAAATCGTGTCAAATTGCGCCGCTTGTGAACAATTAAAGGTCATTAAGGCTAATAACTTCACAGCAGAAATCTCGCGCGTATCAGCCTTGTGGTTATGGGAGTTGGGCTTCGATGCGACTCAAAGGTCTATTCCAATTATAATGTGAACTACTTTAATCCATGAGAGTTCTCACCTGAGGAAGGATGCGGTAATGAGTATCTGAACTCGACGGCTCCCAAAGTGGACCCAAATGCATCGAGATAACAACGCAGATGCAATAATTTGGATCACACACCCTGATGCACACAAACTAATGTTAACTTAAATCACCCGAAGGCGAAGAAGAAGCAGGAAAGGAGGAAGGAGAGGAAGACGAAGAAGAAGAAGAAGAAGAAGGGGGGGGGATTCTACTGTGTGCCAAATTTGGCGTCAGGGGGGAAATAAGGGGAATGCCAGGTGAAAAAGTGGTCAGGCAGAGCAATGAATCCAAAATAGCGCCTTTCGTGCCTACGATTTCTTCCGCGCAAAGCACACAGCCAATGGTTTTCTCGGTTTGTGTACTAAAAAGCCTTTATTTGCTTCCACTCTCATTCCTTTACAGAGCCACTCTTTCTCCTCTTTTGCTCTCCATTGCAGAGAGGAGGTAGGGATCACAAAAATATGTTGCACAGGGTAGACCACATAGTGGTGAGGTGTGAAGTGTCAGGCAAAATCCACTTCATTCACTTCATCAACGGGTTGAAAATGTCCGATTCCCTTTATTGCATACTTTTAGAGTCAAGATCTTCGCCATCGCAAACTGAATGTCACCGTTATTTTGTACTATGAAAGTGCATCCGCACTACCTCATAATCACGCATCAGATTACGTTCACCTTTTGGGTTGTCATTTTACAATGAGTTGGCAAAACTACAGAGTAGTTGAAGGATTTGCATGGCTTCCGCATCGAAGTCTTTTACTTGTAACGAAATATTTAGCTAGTAATTGATACTATAGTGTTCTGAGACTTCCCTGCATTGTACAGCTCCTTCTCCTTTTTCGAGCGTCGTTCTCAACGCTCCCCTTGGCCAGCCTCCTACGTCAGCCGTCGCAGCGTAGACGGTGCGGCACAAAAAATGTTTACGGCCCATCCACGCCAGTCATCGAATTTCCGTATAACGGAGGCGATACTGGACCGTAATGTCGTTAATCTCCCTTGACAGATCTACTGGATCTGGATTTCTATCCTGTGGTGGCCAGCAGATATGTCCAGAGCTAGTTGTAGAAGCACTGGTCCAAAAGCAGAGTCACATAGCAAAGAACGAGTTTTTGCATAACACCTTTTGTATGGAGTTTCACGTCCATGCCTCCTTGATAAAGTTCTCACTGGAGCGCTGTCCATCCCTACCTATCTGGATTCTATCCAACCAATAAAGGAAGTGATGGAGGGACCGTGTGTTCACTTGATTTACGTCCTCATATTCATCCCGCAGCTATCTCGGTAAAGAACTTTCCTGAACAGTTCATAGGTGGGGCGGTTGTCGACGATAAGCGTCATTTTAGACCTCTTATTGGCACCGGCACAGAACCCTCCATTCCTAGGATCAAATCTATCGCCACGCTAAGGTTCGCCACGGCAGTAGAAATCATGAGACCAGTCCTTTAGGATGCGCATCGCTTTCCGCTTGTCTTAAGGAGAAAGAAGACATAAGTTAAGGGCAATATGTGCATTGTCGTACACAAAATGGCTGGAGTGGGGGCTACTGGTGTGGGATGGAGGCCAGCCCACTTAGCCAAGACACAGTGGCAGGGAGGGGTTTACCGAACAGCTATTGAATCCAAAATTGTGAATTTCCATTCTAGTGAATCAGTTGTGTGAGAACTCTGTGCCAACGCAAATGTTGATCATGACGAAATAGAAAGAGAATGCAAGGAAACAGATATATCCCATGCTGTGCGCGATTTAAGAGTCCCACTTGTCGTTTCGACCATGGGAAGGTTACTTGACTTTTTGAAACAAGTTAACCAAACGAATGCGTTGTGGAGATTACGGCCAAGAGTTAGAAATGTCAATTCATTTACCCTTACAGCTACCACCCAACCATAACAGCATCTCCAATCGTTACCCGCATCAAAAGGTAATTCTTTTTTTTAATGTCACAAGTGGCCGAGACAAGGTGGAGAACGAAAAGGCTAGTCTTATTATTTGCCAAAACCGACTTTGCCCCAAATGTACGAAGAGCGCTTTATCAACCAGTCCGCACAATTTGCAATGCTCAAACGACAATCGAGAGGTGGAATGAGAAATCATCCACCACACAGCCTCTCAACTAGACCCTCCTCCACCTAATTTGCAACTCACCTTCCAGACTCGGGGCTACGAAATTGTAAGAATGGATTTCAGGAGTTAGTTGGTTCTCAAATTTTCCTACCATTGGTTGAGGTGGTAAAAATGTCATTGATGGGATCTCTCGCGGTCTAAAGTTATTTTAATATTACCTTGCTGCATCATCCTCCAGCACAAGTGCGCCGCCGGTTTTGCCACGAACCGGAGTTTTATGATCACCAATAATAAAAGCACGATCTTACCAGTTAAGGCAATTTTACACCGGCTTCAACACAGAGTTTTGGTGATTGCAAATGCCAAGATGTGTTCGATAAACCTAAATATATGAATTTACGGGCAATTTCTGCCTTCTTTTCTCTCAACTCCCTGACGCTGTTTATCGCATCATATCATCTCACATCAAGCGCATGGGTTCGCACGTTTCCTGCCTCTCAAAATCCAGCAATTATCCGAACAACCGATCTAAGCAAAATTTAAAGAGCTTTTTACACTCAATCGGTAATACCGCCACCTGTATGACGTTGAGCCCTGTCCGTAAGGCAACTTTTCACCCTTTTGTTTTTCACGGATCAGAACGTGTGATGGTGGATGAATTCAGTCGATCAAAAAGGGTTCCAAGACTCGCCAAGCACATCTGTGGAGAAGGACACCGCTAATACTAACTCGGAATCGAGGAATGCACAAAAAATAAACAACAGCCAATTTCTGTGACATTTTAGATGGGAGGTTTAAAGCGCCCCCTTCCCAAGCTCCATTTGACAGCATAAATGCAGTCGGTAACCAACTTGAGATGATTGCATAACATCGAGATCCGATGAATTTCTCCATGCCAGTTGCCCAGACGCAAGAAATTCTACCTCAACATTAGTTACCAATATTGTGACTTTATCCCCTTCACCATCACACCGGAAAGAAAGGAATTGAAGCAAAATTATCTGCATCGTTGAGGCATTTAGTGTGGTCATCGTATTAATTGGTATTAGCAATTAATTTTGTCCACATTCTGACTCATGGGTTCCCCAACTTGGAGGAAATCGGTAAGTCCGGAGCCAACTTCTGTGATGTCAGATTTCAGAGCGGAAATAGCACTACTGCTTTGCTAAGATTGAGGTGATCTCGAAAACTCGCGCGAATAGTCCAGTTGAAAAGTGGTGGCGGTTCAGGCGACACTAGAGCTTCAACGTTTAATTCTACCTGACACCCGATAAGCAGGTACGAGTAGAAGTCACAGGAAATTAATCTTGCGATCCAGATCACTCCACATGGTTCTTTGACGCCATCAAGAGCACGCATTACTGAAATAGAAGAAGCATACCGAATTAACGCCCAACCCAACGCCCTGGTCAGAAATAGTGACCTTGCCGTGTCGAGGTCACATAATTCGTCCTCCACCACATTTCAACGTCATAGGTTTTCACGACGCTATGCCGATATTTCTAAGGTTATAGTGTGCATGAACCCAAAAAACCTAACTGCAATCACGATGTCGAATCATCCAGCCACAGTAGGCAAAAACGCACTCCATGTGCAGCTGCCCTCATCGGTTCGTATCAACTGCAGGCAAGCGAAGGGTTAAGGACCACTGGGAAACAAAAGACGGTAGTTGTATAAAATACTTAATTTTTTTGTTTATGTACTGTATACATAGAGGGAGAGCAGTGACAATATTACCAATAATGATTACTTTCAAGTACACACTAGGTGAATGGTTGAGTGGGTGGGTCAGGTCAGTTTGATATAGGACGGGTGGAGAGATGGAGAAAAAATGCATACGCACGACCGCCCGACCTGTGCCCTACACAATCGTGAATACAGGCACAAGGAAAACAAGTAAAACAACAGATTGTCGGGTCCACTGGTGGCGGAAAGGGATAGGAAGTGTTATGATGATTTGTGAGGATGCGCGGATAAGGTAGAGTAGGCGGAGGGGGAGCGAAGCACAGAAACCTCACTCTCTCTCTCACACACACACACACACATACAGCCAGATTCTACACTATGAGAGGAATTCGTTAAAAAAGGACAATGGGTGGTTGGATTAAGAGGACGGTGCACCAGGTTACCATCGAATGGGAAGTGTGTCTGGAGCTAAATGCAAAAGTTCAAGGAAGTTAAAAACCGTCGTGATGTCGGTCGTGTCCATATGTGTGTGTGTGTGTGTGTGCGTGGGTACATGTGCATGGAGACCAGAAGACGGGAAGTGTTGAGGAAACCGGAGAGGAAGAGAATGTACAGGAGGCCGATGTGAAAATGCTCCAGTCCGACGATAATAGAGCGAAGACATGTAGGATAAATACGCCGTCGCAAAGCACCATCAAAACTACTTCCATTATTGCCACCCTCAAAGCCATGAAGACTTGCACCCTCAGGATTATGAGATCGGGTTGAATGTGTATTCTTGCTAGAAGGGAGGAAAATCGGGGCCTTTAGCAGACACTCTCAAGTAGCCAGGCCATGCTTTAGTGGTAACACAAACCCATTTCATGTTTAAATTAATAAAATGAATCAGTTCAACAAAAGGTTGTGGGAGTGGCAATTGACGCCTCGGCAGGAATGGGAAGTGGGAACACTAAATGGTGTCATTTAGAAGGGAATGAGTGGAGAAACGGGCCACTTATGGACAAAGTGGCATGACTGAATCTGTCAGCCTCTATCTAGCACCACCATATTCCTTCCCTCCCTCTCCTCTAATTAACACGCGTATGCAAGTGGACGCACAAGTCCCCGTGAGCCAGTACTAGCCCACACTTGCACGTGCACGCACACACACGCACATGCGTTAGGGTATTTTAAGACCACGTACACTGCCACCACCCGACCCCGCCCCCTCCCCTCCCCTCCCGATTTGGGTGGGAGAGAGGGCTGCGCGCAGGCATGTGTGCCTTTTTTTCTCACTCCCCGAGTCATCCCCGTCGTCTTGCAGCGGCAGATGGCTGGCTGGCTGCCTCCAGCCACACAGAATACGACCACCGCCACTATGGCTAAATCGTGTGCCACACACACTCCTCGCACGCCCAAACGCGTGCACGAGCACGCCTGCCTCGCCATCGCCTCGCGCGTAGCCAGCCAACATGCTATCGATCGATGTGCGTGCGTACGTGCATCTACACACGTACGCACGCACCAGATGGCACGTGTGCGTGTGGTGGCAGCAGCAGTAGGAGGGCGACGAGGAGTAGGACTGTGATGAGAGGTGACGGCGGCAGTGGTGGTACTGAATACCCGCAGAGGCGCGTGTATGTGAGTGTACACACTCAAGTGTATGTTTTGTTTTTGTCTACTGCTGCCGCTACTGTGAACGCACGCGCGCGTGCGCCCACGTTTTGACAGAATTAGGCAGGCAGCGAGTGATAATATGTGTGCGTGTGCGCGAGGTCGCTCCAAGACAACGTACACACGCGCACAGTATGTGTGAAAAGATTTAATGCTCCAGTTAGCATGAAGATCGAGACAGGTGTGCACCACAGCATCGCTAATTGCAACGATGTGACCACTCTCAGGTGACCCACTGCAGCGGTCAAAAATCACCCAAACCGAAGCGATCAGGAGGGAGTAGCAGCAAAAAAGACGAAAGAGAAAACGGGATGTAAAGGTGGCTAAAGAGTACAAAAGGTATACTTTTAAGGTACAAGGTACTTCGACTGAAGCGAATGCCTAAGGTAAACGGTATTACTTCGTACTTAGATAACATTTACGGCAAAATCAAGCTTACCAAATCCCCACCTTCGAAGGGTTAATGCTTGTAAAAGAAGGTGGTAAAATGTTTTGAACTAATCTCCGTCAGTATAGACTTGGCCCACCGAACAGAGAACGGAGGCAGATATTCGTGCGAATAAGAACAAAATTGTCGATAGCACTATGGTTGACAATGCCATAGAGGTTATTGTTTCCAACTCTCTTCATTGTACACTTAAGTGGCCCAGTTCTGACCGAGAATTAAATGTCGGACAGTATCCGAATGCCCTCCATGCGCTCAATGATTGCCTCGGCTTGGGTAAACCCAGACAAATGCCCATCACGCAATACACGGATAGTTCCGCCAATTGATTCAATTACACAATTCAACGGTCCAAACCATCTGTATTGTTTTTTGTCCCTCTCCAGCCGGGGATACCAAAGTACCTAGTCTCCCTGCGAGATTCTGTGCCAAATCACAATTAAGATGGAAAATATGCGAAGCCCCATCAACTTAGACGTTTGCATCTTTTTTCGTTTCCTTTCACTCTCCTCCTCCTGACAAACGTTCCCACCACCAAAAATTGATACAAGGACAGCATACCAACAGCAGCAGTGCGGAGAAGTTGATGTAAAATCTCCTGTTTACTTGGACAAGTTGAGAGATCTGACAGAAGGGGAGTTCCGCAACACAAAACGCACAACATCTTGCAGGCTGGAGCATTGTCTGCTGCCCGAGTGGAGAATATTAATTAATGCGCAACACAAAAACCTTCGCAACCAAGCAAGGTGTAGAGTGCTTTTTGAAGAGTGTGGATATTACATGCTTGGAGGCATACTCATGTATTAATTGCAATGCAATGGACAAACCTATACGCTAGTTGATTTAAAGATGCACAGTGTTCTCGGCAAGTTGACGCCCCTTTGTTCTCACAACAAGTTTTAAATAGAGTGAGAATAAAATCACAATGGTACATAATAACTTCACGTTAGCTAGCAACCGTGCATCGAACGTTTGTAAAAGCAGAATTTTACTAACAGACACCTGTCAGTACGTGTAATGCATTCCGGCCAAATAGTACAATTACAAATGGCACCAATAGACACCCATGACCAGAAGCGTAAGTCCATTTGGGCGTAGCCGTAAAATCCCAAGGCGTTTTTGCAATATAGCATTAAACTGGTAAATTATGGATGGTAGAATCTAGGCAGCTGCATCCGTGAGTGAGCAAACCTCGCGGAAAAAAATTGCACATCACTCAGACCCCCCTGCGGGAGACTAATGTGCAGAACTGGGACAGATGGCTCAACTGGGACGGTAACTTGAAATGCGACAGCACAGACATCAATGCGTTCCTTTGTTGTATGAGATTCTGTACTAGCAAGAACCAAAGGTAATGCACGGTAGCAAAAGGGATCTTTTCACATAAAATTTAGGCCTGGAGATGATCTCAAAGTCAAGATATGAACTGGCGATCTGATCACCACAACCGTCTATCCAAGAAATAGTACTGCTGGTACTCAGGTGGGTTTACTTGCCTAGGTAACGGCCATAGTGACAAAAAATGGCAATGACAATGTGTTCCAGATGTCTAGACAGAGGGGCTGAGTTGGAGCACAGCAAAGGCGACTCTGCACTAGTTCAGGCCTAGAAAACAACTCAACTTTGCCTCAATTTCAATGTAGCAAGTGATTCCTCTGAACAAGCATAACAAAAGTCTGGAATAATGCCCAACAAACTAACACCCACTCCTAAAAAGCAGTTGAATGGTTTACATCGGAGCAGATAGTAGATCGCCCAATAGCACTGCCCATGGAAAGCGCGTATCCACGCCTTTTTAAAAAGAAACAGACGTCTTCTGATGGCAAAAGGTGCCCTCCAACTGAATGTTTTGTGACAGATCACGAAAAACAAAACCTTTAAGTAGTAATTGCTCTGATGGTGCATATTTCTTTCCGTACATTCAATCGCCGATTAAGATAGGGCGTCCGTAACTGCTAGTTACGGTGGCATCATGAAACAAGTGTTAGCTGTTACACAGCAATATGTATGAGAGTAATCAAGATGCATGAAAACGATGGAGCAACAAAGAGCAACCGAAAGACACCTCGAACGGAGCCGTTGAAGGTGCTTAATCAAATGGCCAAATGATATGGGGAAGAAGTGGAGAATAGGAATTGAGTTGCTTTTATCCGCAACAATTCCGGGCACAAAATCAAATACACAGTGAAGTGACGCAGCAGCATGATACACTCGAAGAACAAATTAATCATTCCCCTTTTACCGCACCCGTTTGCTAGCTAGTTAGCCCTCGCACAAACGCCTAAAGCGCACACACTAACGCTGGCGTTGGTGCGTACGTGCATCCACTCTTCCCACAAGTTTACCAGGTGAAGATGAGTCACCTCCCTTGCCATCCCATCAGTCGTGGAGCTTACGGTGCCTCCCTCGCTCCCTATGTGTGCGCTCCGTGTTTTCACTTCGCGCTTTCACATTGGCACTTCCAGGTGTGCCTTCGGGCGCTTGAGCAACCGGATGCAGACCCCTAAAATCACCACCTCCAGCAAGGCACAATAACAACCAAGTGGACGAAATCCCACCTCCAAGAAAAAGGTATCTAAACGACAGACTTACAGTACATGTGAAGCGTCTAGTTGTCCCACCACGTAGAACTAATGCTTTAACAATTAATAGTTGAGGTTGCAGCAGTAATTGGTTATCATACTCCTCCCTTTCTGGGAGTTAGAATGGAGTGACCCCATTAGCAGAACAGTAAACGCGCAGGCAATAGAGACCAGCCACAAGTGTTATAGCGAAGCTAGATTCTTCACATGAGCAAACCCGATCGTTACGCAGCAAACTCACTGCTTCCAAATAAAAATTATAGGCCTACATGTCTGATAAAATTCAGACACCGAAGAGTGCAATTGAAGTAGTGAATAAATGAAATGAGATAGTCAACAAAGCCACCAGCTGTTGGAGGATGTCAGCTTCGGGTTAACGCCAAAAATCGCAAACTGACCGGAAACTGAACCTGTCCACCGCCACAAAGCCCACCAGTCGAAGACATATATTGCGGTGGGGGAGGTGCCTGTCCTGGAGCGGCTACATTGTGCGGCTGCTGAGGTTGCATCATCGGCGGTCCCGAAGTTGACGGTGGAGGCTGTGATGACCCACCATTTCCTGGTGGTTGCCCACCAGTCATCATCTCTGGCGGAATCTGAGGCTGTGGTGCGCCTACAAAGCCCCCCCCACCACCGCCGCCACCTCCTGGTCCACCAGTGCCCCCTCCACCACCGGGTGGCCCTCCGCCGTACTCCGAAGGCATCATCATTGACTGCTGACCTGGTCCATTGGGCGGAGGCCCGCCCATCATGTCCACTGCATGCATAGGAGACATTTTAACATCAGGACCAGGGTAGGGCAAACCCGGGCCGGCGGAATTAGGTGGAAGGCCGTACTCCGGAGGAGGAGGCGGCATCATAGGACCACTGCTTCGTCCACTTCCACCATTCATGATAACCGCAGGTCCACCATCGAATTCGGTCCGATTTGTAAAGATCGGCTGTGGTTGAGACTGTTGGTCATTGGAAAGATTCGATGAAGATGCAGGCGATGTCTGTTGCTGTGGGGCATAGTGTGATGGGGGAGGCTGAGACTCGGGATTAGGGTTATTACCATTGTTAGGACTAGCTACATGGGGCGGAGCGCCACCAGGAGTGCCAGGATGACCAGGGCTTGCAGCTATGCCGCCACCGCCGCCACCAGAGGCCTGGGGCGGGAGGGGAGGGCCGACACCGCTACAGGGTGGCTGCTGCTGAGGTACTGGAGGAGGAGCTTGCTGTGGCTGGGGGCCTCCAGGACCCATCCAACGCGCCCTTGGGGGCATGTGTGGATGACCCGGTGGACCTGGCATCATTCCTCCTACAGGCGGTCCATATGGGGGTTGGTGAAATCGCATAGAAGGATGCATTGGGGGACCTGGGGGCTGACCACCGGGCATCATTGGTGGAAGTGTAGGACGCTGGCGCATCGCACCACCACCGAGGGCTTCCGGTGGACCACCGCCCAGGGTTGGAGGCATACTGGTTACTGGTCCTTGAAGACCGGGGTGCGGGCCAGGCTGAGAGACTCGGTGCATGAATGGAGGTGCATTTGGCATGGGACGCCCCGGCATACAGTGCTCCTAAAAATTACCACCATTTACACGGACGATTAATGAACTAAACTGAAGAACCAACATTGAATTGGCAGTTAAAACAGCAACGAAAAACCTCAAATGCTGTTCGGGGCGACTATGAAAATAATGTTCGCTTCTACAAATAACAACCCAGAAGTAAAACACGGAAAAATAATTATAACCAAAACCTGGGTCAGGAATTAGCGCAATGTTACGGGACACAAAAAGCACGATGTAATGGTATTAACCTGGAAAACCACTTACATGAGGCAGACCGTTCGGATACCCAGAATTTACGAAACCCTAGGAAGTGAATACGAGAATCAAAAAACATACATAATCGTAAAACGCCTTTGCCTCGGTTGTGTGTTCATGTGTATCACGCCTCTCTGGAGCAGCACTATACAAATCCCAAAAAACACTACAGGAATAAAGTTATACGACCCGACACACCTCCACCAAGAATGAAGGAAACCAGGAGGTTCACCAACACTAATGGATTTATCCCACCGAATCTGATCACCACGTAGAATCACAAAACGCAAACGTACCTCTTGGAGAAAAGAATTTGCCGTTTTTTGAGCGCCAATATGCACCAGATACTCATGAACATACATAGCCAGCCTGAAAATATCAATAACAAAGCCAAAAATTACTTTTCCTTGGACTGAGCTTCGGAAGGAACTCCCATCATTTTATTTTTCCCGTACATCTTCGTCAACAAAACAACATAACTAGAAGGAACGACTTGTAAGCACCGGCTCAAGTGTGAAAGATAATTGGTTTAAGGTGGGTAATTAAAACAATTATTAGATTGGATATAAATGAAAAAAGCTAGGACTTAAAAGCATGCGAGCAAGAAACAACAATATAGTTGCGGCAAACGGCGCTCTTGACAGCATGTGCGGAGTCTATATTATAAAAGTAGTCCTTATTGTCTTACTCATACATATGTATTTTTAAAATATTAGGTAAAGGTCCCATAAATAAGTTTTGGATCGCTTAGACAATGCATAAATAATATGATTTATCTTTCAGGGCGAATTAGTGCACCGACCAATAAAAGGTAGGGTTTCCAAATTTCAATCGGTGGAGGAGTCGTAGCTGCAAAGTCTCAAGACTTCCTTGAAGGCAAGAGAAGGCATAACACAATGACAGAATATGTATTTAATAAGCAGAGAGAATATAGCTGCTGGGATGTCCTGATAGTTAGCCCTCGCGGCTAGGACAGCATAGCCACCTAAGTGAACAAAACCGGCGCCGTCCCCGACATTTCTATTTAGCGAACCCTCTGCGTCAGCCATTACAACGTATCTATTACATAAGCATTCACTAGCTAACCATGTCAGTCCTTAAGATTCGAGCGCAACTGAGGAGATGCTTGACGCCAACGTCAGTGATCCCTCTGGGCAGCTCGACTAGACTTGGAGCTTTGGTCGGTCTGGAAACTAAATTTGGAGTGAGTGGTTTTAAGGAGCACCAGCGTATCTATAGCGATACGTTGGAAATTCGGTCTCCTTAAGCAGGTAAAGTTGGGAAATCTTCGCAAGAAAACCTTTCTAAGTAGTCCACCTCCAGTGTCGCTTCAGCTGCAAATTGCTTTCTTGCAAAAGGCAAATGTCAATCTAAGCCCTTATGTTATGGGATGTCAGAGATTCTCCCTTTCGTAGCACACGCACCAATAGTTTGCACAAGCGATATAGATTGGGAGGTGGTGGAATAATTTACACCTGGTCCTGTACGAGCAAGGTGGTTCTTCGGAAATGGTAAGACCCCCTTCCTGTTTGCTACTATTATGCTACAAAATAACTGTAGCGTACCGAGGCTCCCTCGAAGGCAAAAGAAGGCAGAATGCTATGGTAGAATATATATATTCAACGGACAAAGGGAAATAGGCCGCTGGCATGGCTTGGAGGCCAGCCCACGCAGCTAATACAATACGGCCACCCCTGTGACCCTGACCGAAACCGGTAGTTCCAACAAACAAAGTACTACAGATGTGGCCCCCATTTTCTACAAGTCTTATTTTTGCATTGTAATTGTGGGTTCACAAAATGCTTGTTGCAATATTCTTGTCTGCTGTCTCTCCCTTAGGCTACTCTTGCAATGCTTTGTTTGTTTGGACCGCCGGTTATTTGTCAGGGTCACAGAGGTGGCCATATGGACATGCCAGCAGCTAATTTCCCTCTGCCTGTTGAGTATATACATTCTACCCCAGTATTATGCCTTCTTTTGCCTCAAGAAAGCCTCAGGTTGCCACAACCCTTGCACGAACAGGAGGATCATTCCGCAACACGTTTACCACCTCAAATTAGAGGGAAAGGGTAGAGCCGGAAGGAAAGCTAAGGAGACGGTCTTTTCGGCTTAAAAATCTGGCTTATCTTACCAAGCAAGAGATCAGGATTGTATTCTTGACTCTTGCTGGAAAGTTATACTTAGAAAATGCAAGCATTACGCTGCCCTGGACTTCGGACCTTCTGTGGGTAAGGGCATAATTTTTCGTCCTGAAAAGGTAGCACTTTTATTTTAAAAATAAGTCTAGTTACTTCATGGGTTGTTGTTCAAAAATATGGTAGAGGCCATTATAGCAATTCCCAGCTGGCATGACCACTGACAGTGCGACGTTCAAAAGAACCGCTACAAAATGGATGAAGTAGCTTATAAACATACATAAAGTAACAATTCTAGTCTATTTTTCATGTGTTTGAGGGCCATCGTACAAAAGATTATCTAACTTGTTCGATTTCATCGATTTGTTTGTAATGACTTCAGTCCGTTAATAGTAAGCCAATCGTCTAATTCGCGCCCCAAGGTTATTAAATAGTGGTGTATTTAATCCGCGGTCATGTAAATCGGTGTTTTCCTTTGGTATAATCGGATTTCGTGTTCGAGAGATTTCTAACAATCGAAGCATACTTTTCACTACAAATCGAGACTAGGCGGTGGATCAAAAACAACTCACTACCCTTGCATTTATTGATTTTAACTTAACGGGAGGTACGTGAATTAACTATGTCTTACCAACAATGGTAAATTATAAACGCAAATTATTTGCACCTATTTTATATGGGGCTTCCTCATATTCTTTTTAGTCACTGTGCACATTACTGACTTGGGTAATGTTTTTACCGAAATCCGCCGAATTTTGGTCTTATTTGTCCTTAAAATAACTTCTTATTTTTTTTATTATCGGGGCTCCAGGTCTTTGCATTCATCCTTATGATTGTTTTAAGTCGGATAAACATGTTCGACCATCGTGAAATCAAATATTTGATTTATTTTTTCTCTATGTAGATGGAGGAACTCGCTAAAAGATTGACGAGTCTCTTTAATGAACACCCACTCTCACCAGAATCTTGGAATCTGTCTTACGGCACCCCAGGCTACCGAGGTAAAGCCGACCTTTTGCAGGGTATTGCTATAAGAATCGGCGCCTTTGCCTGTCTTCGCTCTATTCAGCAAGTAAGTCACTCCATTACAACTAACTGCGTAAATTTAGCGTGGCAAGGCTGTTGGAGTGATGATCACGGCATCTCACAATCCTCCAGAAGACAATGGTTTAAAGCTCATCGACACCGATGGTGGTATGTTTTCGCCAGATTTGGAGCCCAGTGTGGTGGAATTCGCCCGATTGCGGAGTGGTGAAATAGAGGAATTTCTACACAACTACCTTGCCGACTCCTACGGTAGTGTTTAAATCATCCTTTCATCAAAGTCACAATTGAACCCACTCATTTCTGCGTTATTTATGCTCTTTGCATTCGCAGACGCGAGGCTCGAACCCCAGGTGTACTTTGGTTGGGATTCCCGCGTAAGCTCCGTCACTTTGTCTCAGGAGGTGGAGAAGGGCGTCGTGGCGGCCGGTGGAAAATATGTCGACTTCGGACTCGTCACGACGCCACAATTGCATTTTTTGGTCCATATCCAGGTATTCTGGTTTATTCTCTAGCTTGTTATTTCTGAGATCAACCAATCTGTGAATTGCATGTGACTTGAATGCTTGCATGCTCTGCAAGTTTGCTGGTCGCCTGTAAAGGGGAAGTTATCAGGAAATTCAATTGCCGTAGACTGTCAGGTCGACAAGTGACTTCCTCGTTCACGTAATTGAAAAAACATCGTGCTCATTTAAGCACATAATTAGCTAGATGCTCAAACTGTTTTGTGTAAGGTATCGCACATTTTTTTTTGAATTTATCGTCTTTCAAGTCCTATTTTATTGACATAAAACGTCTGTAAACCATTATGAACGAACAACCTATGTCAGATCAATCTCCCAAAACATAGATGCGTTTTGAAGTGGTAGTCCTTGTTTTTAACATACGTACCTGGTGGGGCTGTTGTAAACGACAATAATAAGGCTACAAAAGTCTTAAATCCTGTAACTTCTTAAATAACAATTTACACGGTGCATTTGTTTTTTTCAATGCCAATCAAATTAAATGAACGAGTCCTTGTTAACTATAATGGGCAGTTTTTAATCAAGTGCATTTATTATCAATATTTTGGGTGATTCTATTTTGTAGCATTCAAACCGTGTTTTGAATCAACCTTCGACAATTGGACAAATGGTATTGTGCACTTACATCGTTAATATGAACGTTTGCATTCACATCAATGTAGCAGAGGTTTCACGCAAAGTAAACAGTGATTATAAAACGCTACAGAGCTATTCGCTAACTGTGTGTACCTTGAATGGAGTAGTAAACTACGCAGAGATGTGAGGTGTTCTTTTGTTATAGTTTTGTTTGATATCTAAATGGCTTCAAACTTACTCGGTGGTGTCCGAACCACACCCATGAGAGGTTAGTGTGGAAACGTTTTCTTTTTCGCTAAAAGTTTTCATCGATTCCTTGATGCAAGAATTCATGCATAATTATCATAGTACTATAGGTGTGCTGAAATGCTGATCTACTGCATCAAACACAAGTAATTTACTACTTCCAGAGCTGTAATCGCGTGCCAAATTGCTTGGAGGACTACGTGGAGGTGTTCACCCGCCGTTTCGTGAAGGCTTTCTCGACGCTACGCGATGGTGGAAATGAAATCCACTTGAACGTAGACTGTGCCCACGGTGTGGGGGCACTGGCACTGACTTCTCTCTCCTCACGTCTCTACTTGGCCTTTAAGTCGTCCACCTATCACGCCAACAGTCCGCGTCTCTCTCTGCACACCTATAACACACTCATCAGCGAGAAAGACCTTCTCAATCGCGAGTGTGGGGCTGACTTTGTCAAGGTCAGTTGCCGCCCTCATCCTCCATTTGGGTGAAATCAATTCATCTTTACGTTTTCAGGGTATGGGACTGGGTACTCTCAGCGGTGGGGATCAGAGTTCATCTCATTTTTTCCACAATCACTCTCATCTTTTAGTTCCGCTTTGCATTTGCCGAGTTAGAGAGTAGGGATGGGTACATAATGCTTTTTTTCCTGCAAGGTTACTCTCCGATTCACTTGGAGTGATCAAACTATGAAGTGTTTAAGATCAGCGCAGGTCCCCCTCGCTGTGATGTCGTGAAGTTCCATCAGCTAGGATGGGTTTTCGTCCATTGACAAGAAATACTATTCCAGTTTTATGTGAATCGCAAAAAACATCCACAATGTTTATTGCAGAAATATATTGTTTATCTCTTGGATATTTGCGTAGGTACAAGCTTAGCTCTTGTTTTTCTTAGTCCTTTCTTTCGTGATAGCTCATTATGCTTAAACACCACGTTTTTCTCGTTACAGCTTCACATGAAGCGACCAAAGCTGACACCGCCATCACCAGAGGCCGCGCCCTTTGCATCACCGGCGCGGTGGGCCACAGTCGATGGTGATGCGGACCGCCTGTTATACTTTTTCTGCCCTTCAGGCTCGGAGGGCGCCTCAGTGTGCCTGCTTGACGGCGATCGCATCGCCATTCTCTTCACCACCTTCATCGCGGATCGGCTACGGCTACACCGGCTGGGGCAGCAACGCCTCCGACTGGGTGTCGTGCAAACCGCCTACGCTAATGCCGCTTCCACGCACTACCTCCATCAGTGCCTCGGACCCGACGCCGCCGACTCCGTTGTGTGCGCTCTCACCGGGGTGAAGCATCTACACAAGGCCGCCAAGAATTTCGACTTCGGTGTCTACTTCGAGGCGAATGGACATGGGACAGTGGTGGTGTCGGAGCGGGCACAGGACTATGTCTCAAGCCTGAAGGAGGATGATCCACTGCGGCTCTTTGTGTCATTGTTAAACACGGCGGTAGGAGATGCACTGACTGACCTCCTTTTGGTGGAGTATGTGCTGGCTTCACGCGCTCTCTCCCTCGACCAATGGTTCGCCCTCTATGACGACCTACCTTCGCGTCAAATTAAAGTCACAATTGCCGACCGAACCGTCATTCAGACCACCGATGCGGACCGCAAGGCCACACATCCACCGGGCTTGCAAGTGGGCTCTTCTTTTACAAAATTGATTCTATTTTTTTATATGTGCTGCAGCTCTATGCTTACCAAGAGCTCATACTAGTCAGCTTAAGGTCTCTACCTCAATAAACTTGCCGTGGGATCGGACATGAGCAGCCAGAAGTGGGAGACCCCCCTAAGTAGTATATCATGATATTCAGGATGGAGATGGAAGGGCCACTTCCGTTAATGCTACTTTAAATAATGAAAATCGGTAAGTAAGTCCAGGTAAATAGGTTTTCCTTAGGTTTCCGCGCATTGCAGGATGACGTGAAATGCATGGTTCACTGATTTGCCAGAGCTCTTTTATCGTCCCACTTTTGATGAAACTTAATGTTTGAGCTCATACATGCATAATGCCAAACTTCTCCAACGTCATGCTCTCCCCATATGCTACACACGCTGTTCTCTCCGCAGGTGAGAAACGTGGTAGGGTCTTGACAACTAGGCATGGTCTGATATGGTGGTGGGATTCAAGGCTGTAACACTGAAAACCTTCCTGTAGGAGTATATAAGTTCGTATTTTATTGTTCATCCATTCCATTGTTCCCATCCACTTGGTCCCTTTCAACGGAAAAATGGTGGGGAAAAGTGTGCAACAAAGCCAAGTACTGGCTTGATGCAATTTGAAAAGCCTTTAGAGCTGACTCAAAGTTACCCTGTTCCCGCCATTTTTTCCACAGGATGCGATCGACTCATTAGTTGGGGAGGCCGACGCAGCGGTGTTGAAGGCGGGACTAGCGACTTCGAGAGAAGGAGGTTGCGTGTCGCGGGCTTTTGTGCGTTCCTCGGGCACGGAAGACGTGGTGCGCGTGTACGCTGAGTCCGCCACTCAGCCCCTCGCCGATTGGCTAGCCCAGAGCGTTGCCCGTCTTGTCTACCAACGCGCCAATGGTGTGGGGACCGAGCCGCCGGGCCCCGGGCGCGTTCCTGTTTGAGTTCCACCACCACCTCGTGCTTCTCTGGGTACAGCCTTGCTTTCTGCCTTTTGCTAATCTAGGTTCACTTCACTTACCTCGTGCTTATGGATTATGATGAGCATGCATAGTTCCTAACCGCTTCACCCTGATTATTTAAAATAGGAATATTTGGTCTACAAAACTGCTTTGATGGTTATGAAACCACGTTCTTTCCAAAAGGTTGGCCTAATGGACTTACTAGACGACTGCTTGGTTAATGGAAACTCATTTAACCTCAGGTTGTCTTCGTAGAAATTAAATGCATAAAGTTGGCCAAAGTTGAATGAAGGTGGCTTGTGTAATGAAAAGCTGTCAAGGTCTTTCATGCACCCAACCGCACTCTTAACAAGTCCCTGGCTTACTACTCTTCATGGGGTTGGAGATTGAAAAAAAAGGAAACTCGTGTCATTGTTGCGAGGTTTGGGAGTGTTAATAAGAAACTTATGCAGAGAAGTGAAGGCTAGAATGCAAAAAGGGGGCCTTCGCGAACGGTATGCCACCGTTAGGCCGGAGAGGCTTACAAACACCTTGCCAACGTAGGTCCCGATTGATAACTATGGTAGAGAATTCCTCCACTTGGCTCATTCCTTGAGGTGTTTACTTAAAAATAGCAAATCTTAGTGGAATTTTTTCAAGCTTTTAGGATAAGAAAGTGAAACAAAATACTAAAGAACGGGAAGTGGTACTGGAAATCTCGCAGCTGAGGCAAATTCGTCCACAAACTATTTATTTCTACATTGAATGGGTTCACTGTGTGAGACAATATCGGTTTGGTATCAGGGTTGTGATTCCTTGCCACTGGAGTGTAGGAGGGCAATCGCACCGTCCCCGCCCGGATGTTCCACTGCTTTCATGTAACATCAAGGTTTCCCATGTCGAGTTGACTAGCTACAAAAAAGAACTTTGCAATATCGCATTATTTTTGGGTAAAAATGGTCAACCTCAGCAAGTAAGGCATCATATGACTTGCTGTTAGCACTATGTAACCATTGTCACCACGTGATGGCCCTACAGCCTCATCTGGGCTCAGCGTAGTACATGTGTGGCATCTGCTCTCTTCGATTTATGACAACCAGCAATATAAATGAGCATGGGACGCTCCTACTCTGAGAACAGTGGCGCATTGTGCTAGTTTAACTCGTTCCTTTAAGGTGGAATCAGTGTAAAGGCACTTATTCTGCCTCCAAGGGCTAAAAAACTGAGACGTCCATTTTCAATGAGACGGGTGCAGGGGAAACTACTCTACTCATCAAGGCATTTCAAAAGATCGGGTGAGTGGCCTCTGCTGCAGTAATGCGAAGAGGTCAACCATCAGGTATCGACGCTTAATTGAAGGTTGGGATCAAGAAAGCAAAGGCTCGCTGCCCGAAATACAAGAGACCTTGGAGGGTCAACAGGGCGGGTTCGCTAGCATTTCTGCTATTAGGATTGTCAGCACAAACACTTATTTTGTTTTAAAGACGCTGAAGTTTTTAACTTTCACATTGGACCCTTTAGGTAAACGGAGACGATGTGGACACGTCATTCCTGGTCATTTTTTATGCCAACGGACGTGACGTTGATCGCTGGAGCAATAAAAACCATTAAGCACAGATTCGGCATGAAAAATTCCGCGTCAATCTTGTTAAATGCTCCCAGGTGCCGTGATTATCTCCGTACTCAATGATAAATTTCTATGGTGATAAAAAACAAATCTGCATAGTCTTCTTAGCGTCCATTGTAGTGGTGCTGTGAGGTTGTCGTAGTAGAGTCAACGACAACGTGCTCGCAGACACGCGACAAATAGAGGCCTTCATGGAGGAATCCCAGGTGTAGCACAGTTACTTTTACCACTCCGGAAGGTAGCATAGGCAGCATCAGTTGTATGCTTGGTGCGGGTACATAGATTATGCTTCTCTTGTTCAAAAAAACGGAACTGTTTTTAGCATAGTCCATGCAGAAAAGAGTGCCAGAAATTGTGGGAAATAATTTTTTACCCTGTTCAGGGTTTTTCCCAGCCTATCAAGCAGTCACAGTGATCCGCCTTGTGAAACTTTAAAAGGGCACCTGCTTGTCAGAATTCCAAGTTTGTCTATTGACACATGCTACCCAAAGTGGTGGTGGAATTGGGCGTGATTAATATTTGCAAGCGAGAGTGAAGTCGAATTGGGGGTCCTAGTTTTTTTTGCAGCTACTTGCGAAAGAATTCCGGCCGTGGAACACGGCGCACAATGGTGGATGACAAGTGTGATCGATGCATTACTAATGGTCGACATAAACGCTGTCTAGACACCATCACTGAAGGGGGTGAGCGACGACAGCAGGACCTGCATGGAAAAGTGTGGAAGTTGTCCTTAAATAAAAACTTCTAACCCGGAGCCACGGCTATCCACTCCGACTGACGGTTTTCCGGACCAGAACAGCGCTGAGGCGCTCGATCAGGGTATGTTGTTTAAACAGTGTCAGTATTTTATGGGGGGGGGAGGGGGGGGGAGGAAAATATGTGCATGCGACAGACACTTGTCCAAAAGTTGTTCATTCCTTGTGCAACTCTCATCAAAGCTCCGGTTTGTCTCGTACGCTCCGCGCGCACTCATCACCTCTTCAAGCAGACAACCTTGACCTCCATCAGTCATTCTGATGGGCACAACTAGACCACCTCTTCACCGCGGACAATTATAAAGTTCTCTTTTTCGTACTGTTGAATAAACCGATCACCCTGTTGAGTTACAAAGCACAGTCACCTTCTGTACGTGCATGCAAAATTGCTTTCTTTCGCGAAGCCGATTGTGTCATTTGACTCGCCACCCACACCAGTGACTTTTGAAATTGGCAGGTTTAAGTGCACGTCTTTCCGTGTTTCACCTTTAAAAATGAACATGGAAGGTGAATATCAATACTAATATAAGTTGAAAAGAAACGCAAAACCCAGCAAACGGATTCATTGGATTGTTCATAAAAAATAATTTTATTAAAGCCTAATAAATAGCAAAATAAAGCCTCTTTGGGAAACAAAACGGCAGGTGAAAAGAAGGAAGGTAGTGATGGGGTAGTGATGTTCATAAGGGCGGGTCGGTGCGTCGCTCCCCGGTAGCCACAGCATCTCTGGCCAACCATACGGCGAGGTTCTTCCTGCACTTCGCTACCAACGACCTGGTGAACTTACTGCGCACATAGGCGTCCCACTGTTCGAAGAGTGGCAGCACCTGAAACTGGATGAAGCCTGCCGCACAGGGCGAGATGAGGCTTGACAAGAGGATGGTGGAGTGAAAGGAGGGCAAATTCTGCGGCGGCTGAACAGCTAGCAACCACACCGTTCAGTCAGACGGTTAGCATACTTTAGCTATGCACCCTCAACAGTTTCTCCTCTTCCAGTGGAAAGGCGTGCAATATGGGCTTGCGTGTGTTTAAACCTATCCTTGCAGCACTGTGGGAGCTGTCCACTAATGTATACATTTGCAGGAGCCCTGTTTACACATTTTCGCCAAGCCTAAACACAGCAGTGATATGGCGACCGTAGCGTATCGAACCCGGACAAATTCATTATCGGTCTGCATCTGGATGCAAGCATTAATTTGCTACGCTAAAATCAGTCTCATTTCCCACCCAAAGGAAAGAGCTGGACGTCGTCATTTATTTTTCACATCAATGCTTTGGAGAGTTTGCATCACCACAAGAGACATTCCCACACACTGATTGTGTAGCGCCCCCTTGAAAAACTTCAAAGGCGGTGAGAGACCAAAAAGTTCACCAGTTTCCTTACTGGATTTGGTGATTTATGATACCCATAAAAACAAAATTTGAGACAAATAAAGCCTGAGCGATTGCCCCAGTTAACCACTTAACCCGTGACGGGAACATCTTCGTGGCTCTAGTACTTTTTAATCCACTTTTCATAGCGTTATTGGTGTACACTTAAAAGCTATCTGTGCTTCAATTTGCGATTCAATGGTTTTTAGGTGCTTTTTCAATGCTACGTCGTTCATTGGAAGGCAGTTCAAGAACAACAAATTCACAACACGAGATTTCATAACCGACGGGGGAGCCAAAACATTTGAAACACCGACAGGCCACCAGACCTGACACTCCCACTCACTTTTCATGACTTGATGGCGAAAAGGACGAGTCACTAGGACCCACTTTACTTGTGGGTGAAATCATCTCCGAGACCAACGTAGGAGTGTTGTTTGAGGTACATCCCCAACGAAAATGGGTTTACACACATTCACAAAAATTGAGTGGCCATATAATTTTACACACGCTTCTCAAAAGGAGAAGGCTCATAACGACTCACATACAGGGAGGGAGGTGAGGAAAGGCTACTTACCGATTTGAACCTTGGCTTTGGTGGTTTTTTTGCGGTCCATGATAGACGAGACGGGGAGGCCAAGGAGGCTCTCTCGATCGCCTTGTTGGAAGAACTCCTCGGTGATGCAGTTAGCCCACTGTAAGCAGGCCTCCCAGTGCCGACAGGGATTAGAGATATCCGCACACTTAATCGCCATCTGCGGGGATGAATAGACATAGCCCAAGTTCGTGATTATGGGTTGTAACTCACAGAAACAGATTCTTGAAATTACTTATTCACATATGAGGTTCTCCAGCTCTGGGTTACCAAATAAAACGGTATGGATACGATTTACAGGAGGGAGTAGGCTGTCAACGTACAATTATTTGAGAAAATCCACAAATTAGATTCCAATGAATTCGATAAGCATACTCATAGACCCATAAAAACAATAATGGTAAAGAGGGCTTGACCATCGGAATACAGATAGTCCAAATGATAAAATCTTAATTTATTCCCGTCTCAGTGAGAATTCCAACTGAGACACAAATTCCGCAAACTACCCACATCCTTTTCACAGCCTAATAATGAAAGTAACAAGCGTTCACTTGTGAACATCAAGCCACAATTTGTAACTAGGAGTTTTGCATAACGCTTTAAACTATTATGAATTTTACCTGAAGCTTAATTATCGATAATGCTTCATAAGGTACCCAAAGGGAATCTTTAGGAAAGTATAGGGGAATCAATGAAGACACAAACACGTACTTACGCAACCGATTAGTAAAAAGTGAACTAAGGTGAAGCTAATGACAATTCGTTGTGCAGTTCAAAAGATTCAAAGGGAGGTAAAATCACTCATTCAGAACCTATGATCTATGATAAAGATATCTATCTGCAATTATAAATAACGTTGCTACCTCCATTACAAGAGTAACATCTTCATGAGTAGGAAGGTAATCTTCATTGAGATAACGTCTTTCCGTCAAGTTCTTGAAAAGCGAATAAGTAGCAATAACAAATATTAAGCATACCTCCAACTGTTCAAGATATTCCTCTTGTTTGGATATATCAGTAGCTAAAATCAAACGTTTTACATAATACTTCATTGTCCTCCTAGAAGGCAAACAGGTGCTCCATTATGCCAAAGTAATGAAAGCAGCATTTAATGACTGGAAATTTTATACCATCGACGAATCGAAAAGGCGGAAAAGACTCGGGACTGCAAGAGAACTGAGATGCAAACATTGGAGTGATGATTTTCCAAAATCGACTCCTAGAGTTCCAAAAATCCATATGGCGAAATACTTGAAAGCTACCAACCTCATAAAATATGGATAGCATTTGTTTGGTTTCAATGAGAAATGATTGATTTACTCCTGGGTGGTCGATGTCATGACAAATAGCAGCCAAGATGGCGCACATAAAGTCAAAAGCTGAGATAAATCCTTCTACACGCAGTCGCTTGAGTAGGCAGTAGGTGGCTTGCGTAACATCCGCGGCGTGAAGTGCATTGTGATAGGGATTGTTTTCGTGATAGAGGTCCTCAATTTGGCCTAAAAAGCTACATGAGACACCTGAAAAAAGCATACGGAGAAGTCGAACAAACGAAAAATAATCAAGATGAAATTTCTGGAAGAATTTTGACTTTTCGAACAAGTGTTTGCCGATAGCGAGAAGAGGAAAGCCTAACCTGAAGTGAGAAGTAAGATATAGACAAACCGGCAGTTAGTCGGTCGAGGGTAAAGAGATTGAAGTCCCAGTGCAAAAGTGGCTGAAGAAGACTCTAATAGGAGGATTGCATTAAGAAGTACAAAAAAAGCAAACTTGACGATCCACAAAGTAGCTTTCATCAAGAAGCCAACGAAAGTAACGCGAGCGACGTTTATTCTTATGTTCACTGACCTTGGATTTTGAGCTGGAACATACCATTACAATAGTTTACGCTTGCAAAAGGATAATAAAGTTCACATTAGCTGATGAACTATTTCAATCAACTCATAGAGCAATGTGAAACTACAAAACTGTCAAAAAGTAGTATAAGACCGTCTAGCATTATACAGCTAAGCTGCCGAGTACGCGACTACTTTGAAACTAAAAAACTACAGAAAAATCAGGTATGCCAACGAGAGAATTCGCATTTTCTAACAACACTGGCTCATTTCTGAAGGTGTAGATACAAGCTGAAAATTTTACACGACACATATCAAACAAATAAAAACACATGAACTTAAGCAACGAAAAAATGCTTGTAAGAAAAACTTAAATGCTGCGAATCAGAGTAATTCGGGAAGGAACGAGTTGAACAAGAATTGAGGTTGCGCACTTATAGCCAGATTTAGAATCATGTATGTATTTTTAAGGATTTGACGGATGGGTCTGGACCATGGATAAGAATTAATGGGTGATTCAAATAATTTACGCGGACTAATTTTTAAAGAAATGAGCTCCTTCTACCTGTCTGCCATACTCAACGTGCATAAAATTGATAATCCGTATCAAAATTAAAACACCCGCAACGATATCTGGGTCTTCTGGGAATAAATTGATGAGATAAAAAATCCTTTGCTTTGGTGGAAGAGTTCACCGCTTCAGCATTACAAAATCTTTGCTTTGTTAGTTCAAGCGAAACTTTTAGGCATCATGTGCATTCCACCTGCAATAAAAACTAGTACACCCCTCAACCAATTCAGACTCATCGCTTCACCAAGCTGCAGCCCATCCACACAAACAAGCATTTGTCGAAGTAACCTCAGCCATCGAAAACAGCAATTTCGCCCCCCAAAGACTGACATTACCACCTCCTGAGGTCTCCTAGACTCTCGACCCGAGACCCATAGTGGGCAACCCAACTTGCCACAACTCTCAGGGCTCCAAAAGGCTCACCGCCACTTTGGAGGACCTGAAGCCTTCGGACCCCCACTCTCCAGCACTAAACTGGTGCTTGAGAGTGCCAGCCACAAGCCCAAACAACTCCAACGCGTGCATATCTAATGAAACCCCGGATATGTAGGCCACTCTCTACCCGAGCCTAACGAAAATGTTGCGAAAACCACCTCAAACATGCAATCAACAGACTGATTCGTCAAACCATATATTAAGGGAAGGCAATAAAAATATACAAAATCAGTTTCGTGTTACAAAACTTATTGGCACCCCTTTACGTAGCTGAACAAAACGCTGCGATCCAGATTACGCCCTGAAATTAATGAAAACACTGTCACAGAGATCGGCTCAAGGGCAGCCAAACAAGTTATTCGAGGCAGTACAGAACAATTTCTATGAACGGACTTAACTCACTGCATATTGGATAAGCTAGGCCCCAATTGGCCCTGCTTATCCTGGAGGACATGGTATTTTAATTTTCTATGCACAGTGAACCCACCAATGAAGACCAGTCGTACACCGATCGGTCCAAGCTTCTCCGCCCCTGACGATGAGATTAAGAAGATATCGTACAACTCGTTAACACATTGGACGGAGCTCGGTACGGTATCACCGGTGAAATGAACAATACCCTACATGAAGAGATTCGAATAAATCTCAACTGCCTCGCGAAAAAGTATTTGTTGTGAAAGGCGTGTGGCATTTTGAATAGTCTGGACTACTAGGAGCTAAAGTGTGCAAAGTGCGGAAAACAGGCTTTTAAAAGTTCATTAAAAACTGCGTTTGAATCAATAAATCTAACACTCAAGAAGTGGTCTAGTGCGCAGGAACATTAAACTTGTCGAGCGTATGTGAAAAAGTAGTACCTTTATTCGCATAACTTCCATAACTACGTTGGAACTATTGCAAACGTTTTTCTCCCATTGCAGTTTTTCAAGGAAATCTTCAAATTTTCTACGATTCAACTGGATGTCCTCCTCAATGGTTATAGTGGTAATTGCCTGTGAGATCAGATATATGAAGAAAAAGTACGGCATACATGATCAAGATGCGGTTTCTGTGGAGTAAAGGATGGACGCAGGTCATCGAAAATAGTGCTAAAAGCAATGAAATTCGGTGTCCGCACCAAAAACACCTTACCTCGAGGAGTACAAATTTAAATCCAGTATTTTCGAAAGGTCAATCCTGAAAGTGTAGAAGGAGATACATGGTTTTAACATGTTTAACTTACATATATTCGTAACTTTAACACCAGAACTAATGGTGATAATAAAGTAGGGCAAAGGAGCAAACTTAAAATCTAGGGAAACGAAAAAAACGCACCTTGCATATGAAGTCCGAATGAGTTTTGCTGTAGCATTGATGAACCTATAGAACGAAAACACAGCTAGTGACACACACCAAAAACTTTATTAATGACCAAAAAAGAACAGCAAATCTGGAACCAGGAAAAAAACAGCTGTGCTTACTGCAAGTGGTCCTCAAGTAAACGCTTCTCTTCATCAGTTACCAAATCGGTTTTGTTTAGCACTAGAACATCAGCTAGAGCGATTTGCCTAAGGAATTAGTCGGTAAGAGGGAAAACCTTTCGCAAGCATTAACAGTCTC
This sequence comes from Taenia hydatigena, assembly GCA_036345935.2. NCBI lineage: Eukaryota > Metazoa > Platyhelminthes > Cestoda > Cyclophyllidea > Taeniidae > Taenia > Taenia hydatigena. The sequence continues at coordinate 19,551,257 of JADWOT020000003.1, forward strand.
GGAGCTGTCATGATTGTTCAATGTTTGAAGGCAATATTTGGCATCCAGTAGCGTGACAATACCGTCTAAGGCGATCTGGCTGCACAAACTCTCGTCCAACCAAAAGAGGGCTCCTATAGGCCCTGGGTCAGCAAGCCCAGTTGTTTCCAGCAAAATATAGTCGAACTTCCCACGATTCCTCATAAGGCTTTCTATTGCTTTTACGCCGGGATCCTTCAAGGAGCAACACAAACAGCCGTTCCTCAGTTCCAACCATTCCTCAAACAACCCATCGGAATTCTCCCTCAACGCAGCCGTTGATTCTGCAGCCGACCCCTCTCCAAAATCGTTAAGAATAACAGCAATTCTTTTGCCGTGTGCAGCCGTTAAAACGTAGTTTATCAGCGTTGTTTTGCCCGCGCCTACCAAATATGCACCAAAAGCACAAAATTACCCAAAAATCCGGTCACGATGGTAACAGGAACTTTGTCTATGCTTTCATCATCACCGTTTTCTGCCTCAACAAGAGTTGGTATGTCCTCAGATGACATGGAACGAAAAGCAAGACGAAAAATAGGCGTCAGTACCCCCAGTTTTTGCAGGCGCCATTCAAAATAAACAATTAAAACAAAAACAAATGTATTAACTTCTACGCATTTTTTAAAGTAAAAATTTTTTTAATAACATTCGAGTATAAATATTCAAAAAGTGAAGGTGAGTTGTTAGGCTTGCATCGTTTTTGCACGTCGTAGACCAGTAAGCTCACGGTCACATTTGGTCTCTATCTGTCTGTTGGTCTGATTGGAATGTCTTTTCAACACACAGTTCGGCCTCCGTTTAATGGTATGTTTCTAACTCTTCTGGGTTTAAGCACTCTTTTAAGTTTATTGCTTATTGATGCGCATGAATTTGTTTCCTCCAATGTTGGTCATGTTAAGGCGTTTTTATATTTGAGAATTTACCATGATTATAATTCGGCATTTTTACCGAGGTCATCAATAGGAATGGACGAAAATGTTATTGTGCGAAATGTGAGGGTCATATTAGTCATATCAATGTGTGCCATTTATTTGATTTTGAGACAGTTTTAATGCAAACTTAAAAGCCCAGTTGGTGTGTGAATTGTAGCGGCTGCACGTGGACCACCTGGTCAAAATATACAGCAATTGGGAGGTCGCCGTGTCGTTCCATCTGATCCTAGATTGCACCAAATGGTTGGAAAGAATCAATTCAAGTGAGTTTAAGCGTATTGTCACTGGATGTGTTTTTCCATATGCCTCCCTATGCTTCACCATTGGTTATTAAAAGAAGTCTACTTTTATTCGTTTTCTAGCTCTCTTACTTCCCTTAGTTTATAAAATGTAATTCGTTCTAGTAAGAAAAAACGCCGCATGGCTGATCGTCTTTTAACCAAGACCGTCCGTCAAATCATCCCTGAATCAGAATCCTACATGGAGCTGCTTGAGGTAGAAAAGAAACTTGATCTCGTTCTAATGCGCAAACGACTAACCTTACAGGAGTCTCTGAAGCAGCCACTCAAGGTTGGCTATTCTTGTGTCAATATATCAAATTGTTTTATTCCCAGTTCTTATTAGTCATTTTTGATACGGTTTAGACTAAACGGATCCTCCGAGTTATGCTGAGCAGCACATTCAAGCCTGGAAACATTGATTCCATTGGTCCCGATGGACAGCCCGCCAATGACGGCTGTCCTCCTGGTTGGGAACTTAAAGTTGAAGGACAGCTTCTAGAGACGGTGAATTCAGTTTATCATCACTAACCCCTCATGCTCTTTTCCTTAGACCATATATCCTTGTTATATTTGGCTACGTCGTTTAGTATTTTTCTGCCTTATTCTCGGTGAGGGTTTGCTTGGATAACGCCCCGATCCTACCTTTATTCTTTAGCCTCCTGGCCAACCGAACGGTCCCCCTACTGTTGACACTAGATTTCGTCGCAAATTTTCCACTTTCTTCAAGTCTCTAGTCATTGAACTTGACCATGAACTCTATGGACCGGACAATCACCTAGTCGAATGGCGCCGCACCTCTTCTACTACGGAAACTGATGGGTTTCAGGTAGCAATGTTTCTTTGGTTCCAACTAGTTCCACTAATTTACAATAAAGTAGGCAGTTGGCAGGTGTTCTCTGTTGCAGCTAAAAATTACACTTGTGTCTTCCAAGCATGCTTCTATCGATAGTCCCTCCGGGCTGTTTCTGCTTTCATGATTTAAGAAGTATATTTGCTGTAGTTATGTCCAGCGCACCGGCTTATAGACTCAAATGGGTGTTTCATATGTACGTGCACGGTAGATTAGTGTTTTATAGCTTGTTCAAAACAATTTGTTCTCTTAATACGAAGGTGAAACGTTCTGGAGACAGTAATGTGCGTTGCACAATTCTCTTAATGTTGGACTACCAGCCACCTCAGTATAAGTTGGATCCCTGCCTCGCTCGCATTCTCGGGCTTCACACGGGCACTCGATCGCAGATTTTCTATGCCCTCTGGAACTACATCAAGGTTCATAGGTAACTCAGACCTTTCTACTTAAACGCTCATAAGTACCGTATGACTTATGGACCGGAATTTTGTAGACTCCAGGATTCCCACGAAAAGGACTTCATTAACTGCGATGCCTACCTGGAGCAGGTCTTCGGTTGTGCTAGGATGCGTTTCGCAGAGATTCCCAGCCGTTTGATTCAATTGCAACAGGCTCCAGACCCGATTGTTATCAATCATGTCATCGTGAATGACCCTGAGGACCCCAATAAGACTTTGTGCTACGACATAGAAGTCGAAGTTGTAAGCCGCAGTTCTCGCTTTAATCTTTGACCGAACACTTTCTTGTACAGTTCAGCGGCGCATGAAATAAGGTCAATTATTGGGATTCATGCGTGCTGGTATCAGAATTTGCTCGTTCAGATTTCGCTAACGTGTTTCCTCCAGAGTCCCCGTCGCTGATCCACATTCCGTGCCATAACACCTAAGCTTTTCCAGTTTTGTTTCGGAGCAACCCTACTTGCCTCTCTTTCACTTGCAGGACGATGCGTATAAGTCAATGGTACAAAACTATCTTCAAAATACTCAATCGAACCAGGAGTTGATGGCCATTGACAACAAGGTAAGTTATCCTACGTATCACTAGTCACTTTGCTCGTACATTTTCATTAAAGCAGGCAGCAGGGAATCTTGCTTTCGCTGGCTTCAGCATGTGTGTTCTTATGTTTATAGATTGCATTCATTGTAAGAAATATGTAGGTTACTATTTTTTCAACGAGTATCGTAATAAGCAAGCATTTCAAAGCCCCACCAACCTAAGAGTCATCGAGAAATGCCACTGCAAGATAAGACTTTCGATTAGCCATTGCCTAGCCTCTTTACTGCTTAGATTCACGAGTTGGTGGAACAAATAAATCAGATGAAGGTGCATCGGGAGTTCTACTTAGAGTTCAGTCAAGACCCACACACCTTCATAACCCGCTGGCTGGCGAGTCAGTCGCACGACCTACAGCAGATGACCGACGCTACACCCGGCCATCCGGAGCAGGAACGCCACGCAGACTTTTACGACGCCTCCTGGGTGTACGAGGCCGTGAAGCGCTACCTTTACAACCGGGTTTGTCTCCTTTCCACCTTAAACTCGTTTTTGCTCTCTCTGTTTCCTGCTCCATGCTTTGTCTCTCCACTACTCGTTTGACTAACTCGACCGTTGTATCGGGCCTCTGCCGAGTCTATAAGGTCTCTTGCAGGCGTTGAGAAGGTATCATCCATTGGTACGGAGGTATTGTGGATGTGTAATACTCATCGCCAAATTTTTACTATCTGGTTTGATTTCCCTTTAATCGTTCTCATCGTTGTCTCAACTTCGAAGGCATTCAATTCCAAGTTTATTCTTCAAGGTATAAGTCAGGAAGAAGGAAGTGGTTAATAATTTCGACCAGCCACCTAGAAAGTGGTCGTTGGACCTACGTTATGCTTTCTTTTCTAGTTCTTAGATCAAATGTCTAACTTATTTATACTAGCCTCTAGCCATCTCTGATGGGTAGTATAGATTTTCATCCATTGGCATTTCTGAGCCCTTTTTTTATAATCAGATGAATCGCAATCCATGCTTTGGCCAGACATTCACCTTTTTCACTGGGATCTAATTAGGCTTTGTGCTTGCTATGCGAACTTTATTTCGTTCTGATCGGAGTCGTTTGATTGGGTCTTTTATTATTTGTCCGAATGTCTGGGTACACCTCTCACCTAACTACGACCCAAAGAGTTATAGTTTCAAAGCCTTTTGGTGCGAAAAATAAGCGCCTACAGGGTTTTCATTAAACGCTGCAGACTCAGCACTCAATTTCGAAAACGTCGAGCCAAGGAATCTACTGCCTAGTTCCATCAAGTAAGGCCATCGTGGCGTAACTAAGCTACTTACATGGTAATGCGCTTTTTGAGTTGCTAGTCCGTTGACTGAAAATACTTGGAGTCGCTTGAACATACAGTGGTTGCTGTTTCCTGACTGTAATGTATGGTTTCTTCTTCACTGCAAAGTTTTGAGTTTTTTGGTATGACCCATTGGTCGCTACATGCGACCCTCCTTGTCGAGTGGAATGAGATCTTAGGCGTCGTCTTAAACCCAGGGCAATGTATTTAATAGAGGATATTATTGTATGTGTAAGAAGCCGCTCAATGTCTGCTTTGTGTGCACTTCTTCAGGTGGTCCAGCGCAGACAGGAGTTGGAGCACGCACTCAACCTAAGTGGTTAGTGAGGAGGTTTCACGCTCTTCACGTTGTCTCCCTTCTCCTTTGCTTATTGTTTATCGTAATCTCACCAGCCAGACACTCCTCATCTTTCTCAATTTGTTCTCTTCCCTCTGCGTGTCCCACACTCATGGTGAGGTTTTAATGTAAAGTTGTCTTGATCAACTTCAAGGATTGCCATCAAACGTGCAAATTTTTTATCAAATAAGACTGTTCTACGTTGTTGTTGCTTCGGTGATTTGTTTGATGGGGGGCCTCGATGACGCTTGCAGTGTTGCAGAACGCGGATATGTAAAAGAGAATTTTTAAGAGCCGAGTTAAAACCCTTTACTATTCATCGCTAGAGATGTTTGTAGGATCCATCGCCTTTCTTTTCCGTTTAGAGGGTAGTCGTTTGAGCTGCCTGAAAAGCCCCTTCTAGGCGAGGTGCCATCGATTTGGAAATGTGGTAAACGATGCAGATAGTTACGGACGAGGTCGCATGGTGTGTGTATAGGTACAAATTAGGGGTGAAGATGAAATCCAACTTGGCTTTTAGACACGCTTCTTGGAGCTACCAACGCAGTGTGTTTGTGGTGACTGACGTTGCTTCCGCACTCGACTATGCACCTTCCTACCGAGATTAGCGATAGCACACTGGGCAAGCATTTGATTGGAGTTCCACGGCCCCACAGCTTGAACTGGAGGCGGACAAAACAGTGAGGCGTGGTGCATGCGAATTGCATTTTACCCAGTACCCGGGAATTTATCAGCTGCCTGGTATGATAGCTATTTTTTTATTTGATATTTTGCTAATGTTTGGGTGCTTGTAGTGGAGGATGACGTTTACACACTCGAGTACAGGAAGAACCAAGAGGTGCAAGAGTACCGGAAGTACAAGAGTTAAGCATTTGATTGGGATTCTACGGCTCCACATGCGGATGTGACGCATGTAAAATCTAATCTGAAGGAAGGGGAGGTGAGAAGTTTCATCCCTTCTGATTGATGTCGACTAGTCGAAGTGAGGAGGAACGGTTAATTTTTTCGACTTGCTGTAACGTGGCACTAACGTTTACCATCAACTGGGCTTAACCCTGATCAATTGGATTCTTTGTGCTGTGCCGTGGAACAGAGACACCTTTTCAATGTGACAGAATAATCTGAATCATACTTGTGTTTATGCCTCAAAGTAAAGCCATTTCTGCTGTGAAAATAGAGGGGGCAGGCGCGGTGAGGATTCGGTCAATTTTCGGATGCACCGGTCCACGCGGATGCATATGCATGAAACCCAATTATAATCTCGGCCTAAGCGGGTCTTAAGAGGTTCCAAAACAGCAGGTCACCTAAGCACAGGGAACTACTGTTGTGATAAGGGAACTGACAAATTTTGAAGAATTAAACTGCCATTTATCATACCAATCCCTCAAGAATTCATCGACTGTAGTAAAGAAGGTGAGGAAAATTGGGTTTTTTTGTAGTCAACGAGGAAAATTGAAGGCCTACAAAATGGGTTAAGTGGAGCTAGTCTATGTAAAATTTTGCCATTGTGAAAGACGTCGCATGTGAGTGAGTTCTGAGCCGGTAAAGTTGCCATACCAATTGATGGTGCCTCGCCCGTAGTCCATAGGGCCTATGCTTGTCGGATGACCACCCAAGGAAAGTCCTCGAGCAAGGCTAGCGGGTCCCATACCAACTGAGTGCTGATTTGCCGCATTTCTGAGTTCACTGGCAACGCGGGTCATGGCCAAACTGAGTCGTCGAACCTCGAGAAGTCCAACAGAAGCCCGAGATGGCTGCTGAGGTGACTCCGTAACACTTTCGGCCTGCTCCTTTCCTTTCTCTTTCACCTCTTCTGTCCCCATCTCGTCGTTGGTCCTACTGTTTTTCTGACCATTATGGGACTCTTCCATGGCCACCACTCTGAGAATTTCGTTCATTGTGAATCTGTTGGGCTGGGAGCGGCTCCAGAAACAGCTCTGCAGAATGAACCCAACCGAACAGATGAGGAGGACACAGCCGGAGGCGAGAAGGAGGTGAAGATGACCCAAAGCACCGACGAGGCAGAAGACGACGCCTAGAATGAGCATTAAGAGGGGTAGCATTTGGCACACCACAAGATTCAAAAGGATCCGTGCACGTTTACGTAGTCGTCTTCGCTTGCGTTGCTTGAGAAGGTCGTGTAGAGTGCGTGATCGGAGAGGACGGGCAGTGCTCACTTTCTCATCTTGGGTTGTGTTCGTCGATGGACTGCGACTTTCGTCGCTCTGTCGCGTCATTCCAGCAATAAATGCTGTCACAACTCCCAACGGAGGCGCGTACTGTTTGCCCACACGCACCTCTCTGCATCAGTGGCAGCGCCTCTGTCCAATCGGAGGGCAGGTGGTGGCATTTAAAATGGGAAGGAGGACTGCTCGAGTGGAATCCAGACCTTCTGCTTGTTCGTTTGTTTGAACATTTCGCATACAGAAAAGGTGCAAAGGCACAAGAAAAAGGAAGATGGGAGAAGGAACGATTATGTCAAAAGTGTCTGCCTTTAATGAATGGTTCCATTAAATCCGCTCTAGGAATGGAATCTTGTTTTCTTTCAGGCCCTCATAGTTGCGTAAGATTATTTCCATCGAATTCAAAAGATTGCACTTGATGAATGCAATACATTTGTTCTAGGAATTTCTCACTTTATTAACGAACAACCCCTACCATCTTACCGTCCCTACTGCAGGCAGGTGAATAACGACTTATCCCTGTCTATCAACGCACTGGTCGCTGACAAGCAAGTTGAACTGCAGAATCCACAAAGACAAAACCTCGGCACATAATGCGCCTCAATATTTGCCAGTTGTGTGATTCGTTTTGAGTGTTGAACCTAATTTTGCTACTCCATAGAGCTAAATGAATTTCAACCGTTCAGCTACCGTACCAGTCTGGTAAGCTTGATTCCGGTAATGATGAAGTTAACCCGGCTGTGCACCTATGCACTAATCACGGCTGATGTGAAGAAGTAACAGAACCTGCTTGAGGTTGAAGGGAGGCGAGTTTATAGCTTTCGACCGTCTACATTCGTTTACACTAGGCTAATTTAGCAGGAGCCATGTCGTTCTTAGGGAGACTTGAAGGCCTTGATTAGATGGTCAGACCACACTACAATCATATCCACATTAGGTACATTTTGAATGGTAAAATTTTCGACAAAACTGCTGAATTATTTCCTAATTAAGGTCGCAATACCAAATGATTGTGTACCGCCCCGAAACTTCACTGAAGAGGAAAGTAGATATAACACTTGGGCACAATATGTACTGTCTAGCAACATTGGGGCTTGAAGCTACTGCCATGACCCAAAGCTTCGATGGCGGAGTTCTCAAGAGGTCCTTTCACCAAAACCGAGAGTAAAACAAGCAATCAACGCATTATATAGCCTCTCTTTCCTTTTGAACATCGTCCTTGGCGCGCCTCCTGGTCTACCTCCCGCGTCAGCTATCACAACATAATCGGTGCTGACGGCGTGAAAAGCCATGCAACTAAGACGGTACTCGGCTGCAATGTCAGTGGCCCACCTTGCCAATTTGACTGGATCAGAAGTTTCGAGGATAAGGGAATGTGCTTATCATCATGGGTGTCCATCACTGATCGTACGAACACTGGTCAAAAAGCAGAATCACTCAACAAAAGATGGGGTTTAACGTATTTCCCTAAGGGTGGAGTCTTGCATCAACTTGTTCCCAACTCAGTGCTTTTCAGATATATCTATCTGGATTCTGTGTAGTTAGTAGAGAGGTGGACGAGGTATCTTGTGTGGACGGTTCACGGCTAGTGTCGCTTTAGTTGTTACTAGCTTCCCCGCAGACCACATGACTGCGGTAGTTGCTGAATGAGGACGCCATTACCGTTTTTCCGTCAGAAGCCTAGGTGTAGGAATCAGGGTAGAGGTCCTTTGAGACCAATTTCTCCACTCGCTGCCACCAATGAAGCGCCTTGGGACTTCCAATGGGACTTAGGACTACTAAAATAGCCCGAGAGTTAGCTCAATGGCGGAGCATCTCATTGGCGCCGTTTCCAAAACAGAGTGCTAAACACGTAGTCACCATATTAAAATTGTTTATCCTCTGCTATTAATCGACCTCGAGTTTTGCCAATTTGCAAGCACTGGGACTTGGGGATCCAATGTTTTATTGTGTCCTGGCTATACGCGAACTGCATAAATGACTGGACCAATGCGCACTGAATATTTGCCTTTTCGTCCATCTTGGAAAGGGAGACGAGAATGTAAATGTCCTTTTTGCCATTGACGCCGAGAAACCGCTGATTTGATCGGGCGAATTTACTTTTCTTGCTGGCTTGACCGTTGAGTCCGTGGTGCTACGCTTTGATTCAGTAGACGCAAAAAGTAGGTCATTCAGTGTTATTATGGTCAAAAATAGCCTATTTGAAGTTTTACTTCAAAAGGTTTTATCAAAGGCAGTAGTCGTCGGGATTACAAATGACTTAGAATCCAAGTTCACCTTTACTAATCCCAGAATTTGAGAGAGTAGTTAAAATAATCGGCCCTTATGGACTTGTGTGGCCGAACTTCATGTGGATTCATTTAGGAGCAGGACTAAGGGAAACAGTGCTTCGACTTCTCTTGCACCATCGTATTAATCCGCCTTTTATAGGTCCAATGAGCTGATGGGTAATTAGTGACTGAAAGATTCACGACAACTAAAGGGCCAATCACTGCCTTTTACATCACCCAAACTCTTCTCCTCATTTGAAGTCAACTGGGAGTTTAAATAAAGAGTAAAATCAAGAGGGTAGCGTTTGGCATAAAGTGGGACGTTGCGTCTAGCCTCTGAGTAAGTTGAGGTCGAATCTCCGCACAGTTGGAAGGTCACCTGTTAAGGTGGTGCAAAATCACGCAACGGCAGATGATGGCGAGCGAACTGAGCACAAATACTTCCAGTCACGAACGGCACTAGGCTCTCGAAAATTTCCAGATGAGTAATTGTGAATGACGTGATCTTTACCTCAACACATGCGCTGACATGATGAGTAGGTGATAAATTCTGTGTAGTGCGTAGAGACTTTCCTGAAGACGAGAGGAGACACAATGCCCGTGCGGGAGGAATAGTGCCAACGTAAGGAAAGGCTAAAGGCCTACTGGCCAAGCCACCTAACGAAGATGCGATGGCAGAGGCGAGAGTTAAACGAATAATTTTCGCACCGCGTCCAACCTGGAATCAAGCTCTGGTCATGCATCAGGGAGCGAGAAGGTCTTTTGTCTTTTCGCACATGCGGGCAGTAAATTTCGCTTTTAGCTGTCATTGGTTGGACCATAACCAAGGTAAAAATGACAACGCACGGGTTTGGACAACTGTTCTTCTTTTAAGTGGTTTAAATCAAATAAACAGTTGCCGTTTTTAGTGTGGTACTGAGCCCATTCATTTTTGCTTAGTGGCAGTGTAAAAGCGCCGTTTAACGGCAAATTGCCTTTCCAGGACATCCGAACTGGCGTCGCGAGTTGGACAGTTTTAGGGTCAACGAACTCTGCGCGGGAGCAAAGCAACCACCATGACAGCCTCAAACTCCAGGCAGTGCTCAAAACAACTATCTTTGGGGCTGCCTTATGTAAACAAGTTTCCAATCATAACTATTTGTTTTTTTTAATTAGCGCTCTGGTAGTGAGTGAACCGCCGGTTGGATGTAAATCAAATCTCCTCCCGTGGTTGCTTGCCGGGTTTTGTTTTGTCCCAAGTTTCTTCCACACTATTCCATATGTTGGGTCTGAACATCTGCCCAATCCATTAAACAACCTCTGAAGCAGTGAAAATAAGCCTCCCCATCTCAATAATATGACGGTATGTATGCATTGAAAGGTGAACACTCTCCAGTTTAGCCTGCCTGCCACTCGTGAGAGACCACAAGGCTGCATTTAAAAGGACGTCTGCTTTGTGTGACCTTGTGTTCTGTCACATGACCTCAAACTTGCCCCAGTTTAAAGCCAAAATCAAGCTTAAAATAGGCAATCAAGCGCTAATCGCGCTTCCTTCAGAAGACAAGATCAAGTACACAATTTAATGGAAAGTCACTCAGTCAGAATTAATTCGACTATGCATCAAAGTGTCCTCTTCAAAGGTGCTTAAGCCTTCAAAATCTGCCCCGTGCAACCGATTCTTGTTGATGCACACTAATCCACAGATGAAATGGGGAAGGATATGGCAATGCTTCTCCATCTCGAACTGTTTCATCAAGGTACACTTTAGTGACTCCAACGTCTAAGCAATGTTTGTGTAGTCAGATTCTGATCAGGTCTGATTGAATGCTCAAATAGCATAAGGGAGTCCACATGAATCTGGACCTTTTTGGTTATGGTCCCAAGAGATGGGAAATGAAATTCCGCTCCACCTCAAACAATTATGGGAGCAATCGTAAGCCCAGTGGGGCATGTCACTAACAAACACTTTGGTCACACTTTATTGTTGGTTTCCGCGTTCATTCAGTCTTTATAGGTTGATTGACAGCACGATAGGCCTTTAGGCAAGTTGCCAAATCGGAATGCCAAAGGCATTACTAAGGACTACATGGTGACGCCAATGATCCCACCATTGTGGTGTCTTCAATTCTAAATGCAAACTAATTGCTTCCTCCCAGTCTTGCTAACTTCTCTTATCAACTAAGCACAACCTATTTTTTTTTCACCGGATTTATTACGTAGCAAATTTGTGCCCTAATAAGCATAGCTGTTTAAACCAAGACGATTCAGCAAATGTGAACCACCGCATATAGTTGCGTTCGCTGCCGTAGAGGAGTAAAATACCATTGTAGCGCTCCGAGACTTCCCTACGGACGACTGAATATATAACATGAAGGCAGAATGAAAACATTTGATACATAGCAGGACTTGGGGGCCACTGGCATGGTTCAAGGGCCGAGTTGTCCAGCAGAAGTACAGTTACGAAGTAATGAGTCGCCTCAAGGTCAAAAGGTTGAGTTGAATAGGCACTTAACGCATTACAAAATCCTTCTCCTCTTTCAAGTGCCGCTGTTGGTGCTCCTCTTGATCAAATCACAGCGTCAGCCATCCCAAAGTAGTTCTTCCTGTAGGAAAAAAGGACCTACCAGTTAAGTGACCACACCAGTCATCGAATCCCCATGTAATGGAGGAAACACTTGACGGCAGCGTCACTGAACTCTCTTGCCAACTCTTCTGCATCTAAAATTTCGGCCCTACTTAGGGACCCTGTTGGAGGAAAGGGGCGATGTGCCAGCCATCACCAATTGCTATCGTTAGCCTTAAGAACAATGGTCAAAAGGCGAGTAATATAGGTGAAGATGATTCTGCATCTTTTCCTTTTTGTTAACTTGTCCTCTCTTCGACGTGACCCAGCCAAATCTATCTGTCGGAAAACCATCTGAGTGGGCTCACAATTCCCGACGTTTTGCACCATTCCAAAATTTTAATCCGCTTAGACTATCAAACACTGCTTGAATTGAAAGTACTTTTGAGCCTTACAACTTAGTTCCAGTGTCCTCCAACAATGCCGAATCTCTGACTGGACGTCTACTTAGGCAGTGTGGCATGGAATGTGTAGCGCTGCAACACGGGCTTGTTTATATCTGCCCTGCAAATACAACTGACATTTCTCTTAGTCCACAAGAATGCTTTCCCGCGCTCATTCCTTATTGATGCGACTATAAAGGCATTTGTACTTATCTATCGCTGCAAAGCCACTAAAATGCTCCTTTGTAATAAAATTCTGTTTATGGACGACAAGCACCTGAGATCCGCCCACCCAGCCGACACACAAAGAGGCATTGAATTGTCGGGCGGTCAATTGCGCCCGCCAATCGCCTCCGACGAAAATATTTGTTTTCACTTCATAAACCCTCTCATACACCTCGCGAAAATAGGATTCTTCATCGGTTTTGTCCTATTTTGGCTATTGCAACAACTTTAACAACCCACATTGATCTACTAAACAAAAGTTGGTCTTATCCAATCGAAAATTTCCAGAGATTGATAGAAAGACAACTACAAATTGTTGGTTTTTATTCAACTTCCGGCTTTGGTGACGGTCTACATTGAGGCTCCGCAATTTCGCCTCCAGACTATGCCAGTAGCCCCAGCAGTACATGATCAGCCCAAGTTGTAGTTGCCTTAATATGCCTTCAGAGAAGTCTCAGGGCACCACACCCATACCGACCGCTCTTGATTTGCTACACCGCTTTACAGAATTTGCACAAAGATTTAAAGTGAAGTCAACACATCACTCAGCTTAGGTCATGCGCCTACTAAAGTGGATAAATGAGCAGTGACTACACAAACCGTGAGCTTTATAGCAACTTTATATTCCTATGTTCCATACAATATTTTGTTTAGCTAACATAACTTATGAGTGCTATAAAAGTCCTGATATGGTACACTTATTTTGCGATGTCTTCCTATCGCACAGTTTCAATGCCCTCTTTGGATTAAGGGGGTTTTGTGCAGCCCAGCAAACTCCTTCTTTCAGTGTAAGCGAGTTACTGATATTTTTCAACCTACGGAAGTAAAAAATGAGTTTACTTTTCAAAAAATGGGTTTTAATGGTATCTAATCTCGAGAGTTAATGGACATTAAGATAAAGGCGATCAAGCTTGTCACCGATTCTTGCACCAACCAGGAAGATCAACCAAAAATCTACCTTTCGGCTAAGGCCAGACCTTGTGAATGAATCTTCTAGTCTAGCAAAGGTCGGCCATGGGATTCCAGGCTAGGCTGACGGTGGTGAAGGAAGTGAGGGAGGGAGAGGAGTGCAAACCAGGCACGTGTTGGTGGCCCCAACCTCCTTATTTTCCACCGTGAAGGCAGAGCTCTGCAAAGGGCGAGCAGGTTGAATGTCGACTTGTTGACATAAATAGCAGATTGCAAAGCGAAAGCCCACTGCTGGATGAAAATGGGGTTGTCTCAAGCACGGCCATGTTAAGCTATGCTGGGATTAACTTAAAATCGCACGTAATTGAGAAACCTTTTGAGGGGTAGTATGAGAACTAAAATGCCACTCTTTGTACACCTACTGTTGCTCCCATTGTTCATTCATGCAGCTTCGGTGAAACTAAGAGAAAGAGAAGCATTCGAGGTTGGCAGACAAACGTAGCTTTAGTCGATAGTTTAGGAACTGCAGTTAATTCAAACTGTGAGTTATGCATGGGCAGGAGTTCCAGGGTTGAGTGTCAACTCTCTCTCCATTTAAGGTGGTGCTTTGGGTTTCATGGTGTAGCAACAAATGGAATTTAAGCAAAAAATATCTAACTGAGGTACAGGTGAGAATACAACGCACAATCACTTGTAGAAATCGCGTCGATGAGCGAACGTGATATTTGGGGACTTGGCCATCATGCAGAGCAATTAAGGTACTTCCTCCCTCGTAACCTTTCATTGGAAGGACGCTAAGGTCATGCAAGTAAGAAAGTGTTGTGAAAAAAACACTGGAATGATCCTTTTAGTCTAACCTTTCCACAGACGACGATGAAAATGTGCTGGACGTGCAACCCACCCTATGCACAGTGCTGTTTCACTCACTCCGTAGTGAGACTCACAAGCTTAGGTGCATGCAAACTTCGGTATTAGAACAGGTAACTAAGTAACAGAAAGGTTTTGGGATAAAATCAAATAAAATGGACCAGACGGCTACTTTATGCTACATAGCGAGAGGGCAGCATGCCTTAAAATAGACGTAAGCCACCAATCTGGTGTTCTCCATTTGGATTAGTGAACTCGGCCACTGGCTGCCCAAGTAAATAGTTAAACATACCTTGTTTAAGCTTGAAGTTTCATCTGTTCAAAGAGATCTAGGCGAGAGAGAAGCTACTGGTGTGACAGATGGTGAAAGCACTTATCCAATGGGTTAGTTGGTCCCCACCCTGCCAACTCATGATAATAAGGATTATTTCTCGGTTGACACTTGCGGGTTTGGGGGCAAAGACACGTGCGGGAAAGAGGAGGCAAAAGACCAGGACTTCCGGCTACAGTCAAGTTTTGCTCCCCTACACAATTCCTCGTATACTTTCGGACGACGCCGTATGTCACAGGGTGAGGCCTAGTGATCGAGCCCTCGGCAATATACAAGCAGGCGAATTTGGGGTATTTTCACTACCTGCTCGTCAGCTTAACACTGGTTTGAGAACACGGTGGATCTAAGGTTTTCCTAACTTGAAGGTTTGCACAAATACGTCAAAATCAGGATGGAAATTGATACAGATAGGACCGTAGATGTGGTTCAACCGTAGGGTGGGTGGCAGATGAAATTTCATATCGGCAAGTTACGAAAGGACTAGTTCGCCGCCACTTTAGATAACTCCAAAAAACGGTGAAAGGAGTCAGACTTTTGAAGTACTGAACTACTTCAAAAATGATAACTTATTAGTCCGTATCACGGGCGTCCATATGGAGACTATCCTTTGACGGTTTTGCCACTCGTTGTCACAATTTTGTCGGTAGCTACGCTATCTCTTCTCCTCAGCTATCCGGCCAAGAATTGTACTCGAATGAAGAAATATGGGCAGTGATAAGGTAGGAGTAAGGCATAAACATGCACGGAAATCATCTCAGGTTGAATCCGTCTACCAAATGAAATGTCTAGAGGAATTAGGTCTTAGAGATGCATGCATTGAGCAAGCATCACTTGACTATGGTCTAGCTGGGATAGCTCAAAGAACTTTGAAGCCCAGCGTAACAGCATTACAAATTAATGTGTCAAGCCGCTTAAAAGAGAAATGTTCCGACAGAGGGGAGAAAAAACTTCCGAGTTTGGAAAAAGCAGCTGCAATACTTTGCTTGTCGGTTTAGCGCTTCTTTTTGATTTCGCAAACACCAAAGTGCCGCAATTTTACCTTCGCAGGGCAAAAAACCTTCGGGTCGTGACAAAAGCTCCAAGTCCAACTGTACCTCAAGGATGCATATTCTGCCCAAGCATTGTCTCCTTTCGCCTTCGAGGAAGTCTGCGAGTGTTACGCGACGTTCAAAGGGTTTTTAATACAATAAAAGCTTATTTCTGTGGAAAACTCGACCATAAAGTTCATTTTTATGTGAGCATGATTTAGTCAAGGCTGAACAATGTAATTTTTCTCAACAAACTGTCCAAGTGACATTAAAAAGTGGAGCGATTGACAGCAACCCCCTGAAACCCGATTCCTGGAACAGTTTTAAGCTTTGCTTGGCTTTTGCTTTGTTTTTCTTTTAAAGATCCATCTTTTCATGCAAAAGATGTTCTCTTTCAGACTTTATGTGTTAATCAAGCAGTTATGGCTCCGGCTTTAGCTCCACCTTGATGTTGCGACTGCAGAATTACGAGTTTGACTGCTGCTTCCACGGAGTTAACCTTCTCAAGTAATGTATGTGAATTTCTCTTTACCTCGCCTACAAATTTTGCAGTAGATTTTGCCACATCTAGCCTTGATAGGCTTCGTCGCTTTTGGAGCGATTGAAAGCACTCCATTGAGTTGGACGATTGCCTTCGCAGTACCGAATATCCGGTCACTTTGCTTTCGAAAGATCTTGTTGAGTTTTCAGAGCGAAGGCTGCAGTGATGAAAGATGATGAGTATGGCATAAAAAATATAATCATCATTGAAAACCTGCATTTACTACTATCATCAATAGTAGTGTTAGTAGGCAATTTGGAAACTGACCAATTTTTGAGATCATTTGGTTCAAGTTTAGGAATTTGGATTCGGTTTTACGTCGATATGACTACCAGAATTGGGTGTCAAGAGATGGAGCATATGAAATTAAAAATAATTCCGCTAGTTTTGGCGATTCCTTCTTTCATTCCTTTTTTTGGGTATCTTGTAGCCGTCTTAGCACCGTTGGTGCCTCAATCGTAGCCCTCCTGTTGACGGACTTTAAAGGGTTAGTAAAATAAACACACTCTAAAACACCAGGCTTTTAACAACACTCTAAGGGGAATGGAAGTGTTGTTCTGCTATAATGATCATTTAATTGCTCTCATTTACACCCATTCTCCTAAGCTGCTATTGCAAGCGTCGTGGCATGCACTGCAAATCTAATTGGTCAATTATCGCCTCCCCCTCTCCCCCCATTTGTTGCGGCTGGCGAATAAGCGTGCAGCCTTTGCTTCTTCGGTCTGGTGCACATGGCGAACCATGCCTGAGGTGAAGGGTATGAAGGTCTCCAGGGCACATAGACCCATCCCACGCACCTCAAATTAATTATCAAAACTAGTGCTACCATTAACTGACATGTTTCACCCCGGCTTTGGGCGGTCGGTTTCTGCACTTCATTGTCAAGTCGATAGAAAGGAATAATTATTTCACGCCCTATGTCGTACTGTTACCTTGCATAAACTGTGCCCTTGTAACTGATCAAAAGGAATGCCTCTTTGAAGAATAGTGTCCACGCAGAGCCCAAGACACTTTCAAAGGTTCTACAAATCTCATTGGTAGAATAATTGAAAGGGTGAGAAAGTCTACTTCACTAGAAGTTGATGTGGTGCCCAAGGGTGCCCCAAAGTGGCAAAATGTAAATGCACACATTCGAGAGGCATTCGAAGGCACTAATTTTATCGCCACTCTCATCATCAAGACAAATGAGTCCCATTCATCCATTGCATGAATAAAAATTGTAATTTGTATCGTCTCAATGGAAGTGTAGAAGTCAACGAGTCTCCATTATAAAACATTTAATTCATCAAACCCGAATGGAAACTACTTGTTCTTACTGAATACAAGCATTAGAGATTAAGAAAATGAGTGAGATATAAACAGGAATTAGATAAATTCACCAGAAACAACATCACGAGGGCGCTAGCTAAGTGGTAGTGGTCGTGACCGGATGGCTCACTGAAGGAGCGGCTGAGGAAGGCGGATGGGATGAAATAATGGTGGGTGTTGAACAAACAAGGGCGACATCGGAAAACGGAGCACTGGTTGTGCCCAGTGGTGGCACAGGAGGTAGATTACTCCCAAACATCGGGTTCATGATCAGCGAGAGGTTGGGAGGCTGAAGCAGTGTTAGTGGAAGGGTTGAATTCAGGTCGGAGAGTGATGCATTTTTTGATTCAAAAAATGTGGCACTCTGAAGCAGAAAGTTCGCCGCTAAACGAAGACAGCTTCCAATTATGCAGGCTGATGCATCTGCGGGGGTATTAGACATTGAAGGCGGCCAAGTCTGATCCATCTGGCGTGATTGTGGTGGTTGACCTATTGAATTGTCCCCTGCGTTTGAGTTGGGCTTCAAGGGGCAAAAAAAATCAAAATTGAGGCCCTATTTCTCCGTTCGATTAAACATCCCAATGATGTATCATCATTCCAAAATGCCGCTTTAAATAACCTTAAACTTCCTTTGTAGATAGTTTGGTGTTATAGAAAGAATCTGCAAAAGTAGTCATTGATGTCACTTTATAGACCACACGTTTTTAATCCTCCATCAAACAATCACACAAACGCTTTCCAACTTAAAATTTCGCAGGCATTTTCTTAAGAATTTAATAATAACTCACAGTAGAGAAACCTGTGAGATTGGTAGTGGGTTCTGACGGTTTGATATTTTTATTGGCTTCAAGAAGGGTCTTCAATGGAGTGGGCACTACTGCAGAATTATTCATTTGAATGGGTTTTACAGGTGAAGCAACACTGGTGAGTGGCGACGGCAGGCTAGTAGACGGTGGAGGATTCGACTGGACCCTCTTAGGAGGAATAGATAAGGAGGCGCTCGTATAAGTAGGTTCTGTTGTGCCCATCCCACTCGCCAAGCACGAATTCTAGGTGAAATGTAAAGCCGATTCTTCACATTTGACTAGTAATGGCTTTATCAACCAAGGGTACGCTGCATGCACACTAATGAAGTCCCTACCTTTGGCCAATCAGGTACAATATGGGGTGGTTGTTAGGACTTACCGGTCGAATGACAGGAGATGGTCTGTTAGTTACAATAGGCTCTGCCAATGTGCTCACATTCTGCCAGTCATTGATAGGTTTTAGAGGCAGCGCATCTGTTGAAGGGGTAATTAGTGGTTTTCCTCGCTTGCGTTCGTTGGCCAAAGCTCGCCGCGCCATCCAAACGGCATTGGGATTGCAGGCGAGGTAGCTGGGATTCGGATCAATTGAGGTCAGTGGAAGACACTCAAATGCCGAGGATGGCTGACTAAGTGCGTTCGGCTTAGTCAGTTTTCTTTCCTCAGCTTTTTTCAAATTCCGTCTATACAATTTCAGTTGACCTCGTATCTTAAGACGAATCTGTCGTTCATTGAAGGCGGGAAACTGACGCCGACAAGCAGCCTCCAATTGAGCTAGTCGGTGTCGGGGCTGTTGAACAATGGTCAGACGCCGATCCAATAATTCAAGAGCCAATTGCTTGATGAAAAACTACAACATGTAGAATAAACTGACATCCGGTACTAGTCCATTTCCCTGCATAAATAAGTGGAAACTATCATTTTCAATAAAATATTTTGAGATGAATCACTTGGGTTGAACTAGAGTATGATTTAAAAACTTTTGTAACAAAATAAGATTAAAGGTGAATTTTATTATCTGAAACAGTTCAGCATTCCAACTTGCATTAAGTGCCAATTCCTGATCAGTTGGTTTACGTTTTGCAATCTTTTTCCGAGAGGCGCCATTGGCTTCATCCTCACCCCCGGAGTAGGACCGTTTTCTTGCAGTTCCAGTCTAAGGTAAACAAAATTTTTAGACATCGAAGCTTTCGAATAATTTGTTCATCCAAAAAGTTATGATAGGGGACAAACAAATCAAACATTACCGCTCTAACTTGACTTTTCGATGTCTAAATAAGAGCTGAATTAAAAAGCTTGGGACGTAAAAATGCAAGTAAATATACCTAAGGGATGGAAAAATCTCATGCACGAAGAAAATTTATTTAATCCCTGTCGCCATGCTTTGGTAAGGCGAAGGTTCACACTTTTGTCAACTATCGTGATTGAGGCGTAATGAGGTAATGGAGCTGCTCATTTCGGCTTACCCTCAGGTCAAGCGCCGATACAGAGCGTTCTCCACGATCGGACTGCAATTTTAAAAGCATTACTTTAGGGACGGTCTGTATCCTGAAAAAATTCTGCTGATACAAGGAACTTGATTTTGATCTTGTGGATGGTTTTTTTATTTCATTAAAATCGTACTTACTCGTCGTGGAGGTTTTGGAAGAACAACAAATGACGAGCTTGCACTATCTCTCTTCATTGTCTCCACAAAGAAAGCCTCCGTTTTGATGTCCTCTTTGGTTGCCATGGTGGATCAGACGAGATCACCGATACGTCACACTGATCAAAGTTGGGGCAAATGGCCGGCTAAGCCTACACTCCTCAAACTGGGACGCGTCAAATCGATCGATAACTTCCGGCTGTGTGAGGCGGCGTGCGTGCGTGTGTGAAATCAAGGCGGCTAATGGCCAGACGTATCGATTTTCGGCATTTCTGCATGCACTAGAGTAAACACTCCGATGCGATTGGTTGCCGACTTCGACTAAACGTCGCGTGGGCGACACATGCGAATTGCCTCGTGGGACTTGTGCGCAGAGCCCCCTAGTCCGACTACCGTTCAGCGGAGTCCATCATGATCTCTTCGAGAGAGTAGCCTTCGGCCGGCATTAGGTGATTGATCGAAACAATATGGAAAAAGCAATGGTAAAAATGGGCCATGCAGGCAGTAAAGCAGAACGATACAAAAAACTGTTTTAGAGTAGCTTGTGATATAAGGTTAATATGATTAAGCTCCGATGTTTTAAGAGATAAAGTTGAACTGTCACTTTAATACAATTTTGCTTGGAGTTATTTGAGCATTTTAACTTTCCAAAAATAAGTGAATTGGCTTTTGCAAATTAAGAAGCATTCACAATTCTCAAAGGTATCTGGGAGCCTTCTATGCGTTCCAATAACAATTTGAGAGCGCAAAGGTGTCCTTCAAACATGGTAATTTACAACAAGGAGGGTTTGTGGCCCAACAAAGCCGTCAAAATCCGTCTAATCTTGAGCATAAGTAGGGTGATGAGAACCCAATAAGCGTACCTGCTCCTGCTAGTCGTTTGTTCAAGTCTTTCCTTGGGTGATGGGCCACCTATGTCTACGCCACTGGTCTCTGAACTAAGCCCCAAGCCCCAAGCCCCTTTATAGGTCGATAGTGCATGTCCTGCCCAAGTATTGTGTCTTCCTTAGTCTGTAAGGGAATCTTGGGACTCTGCAGTGGTGTAAGCAGAACGCAACTCCAATCTCAATCTTACCGGATGGAAGAGGAGCATATGCTGCTGCTGACAATCCTTAACAGAAGGGATATAAATGGTTTTTAGCTTCGGCTACTATCCCAGTCCCGTGATCTCGAGGAAAGCTCTTAGTAACTTAAAGCAACAATAGCCGTACACTCTCTGGGGCTGTCTTCGACACCTATTTGAGGATGTCAAACACGCGACACCTCCACCACTTCTGTACTAGCTGGATTTAATCCGGACGCTGATGTTAAAACAAAGGAGTAATAGGGGCGATACCTCGTTCCCAAAGAACCATGGTCAATCCTGTCCTTTGTTACCTAACTCTGCCTTCAGGCCAGTGTTCCCACTGTTAGCAATGCGCATACGAGATGGCCAAGCACAATACCTCGTCCCTAATTTTAGTTTCCTTACAGGACTAACCTGGTGGAATTGCCAAGAGGAATCAGTTACACCTTGGCCAAAAATCTTCTGTGTTGGATAGAAATTTGATGACTGGTACATTTGGCTCGTGAACGCTGCATTCCTCAGCATTGATTATGCTGTGGCAGTTGATGTGGGAGGTTCACCACGATGAGTGCCGCGGACGACGCTCGAACTGTAGAAGGAATATGTTGATTAGCCATTTAAGCCTCCGTTTTGGTTTCGCGTGCCTAGCCTCTAGACCATGCCAATATCATCTAAGTCAACAATACACATTCTTCCCAAGTACTACTTATTCCTTGCTTTTTAGAGAGCTCTTAGTGCGTCACAATTTATTTGCTAAGAGACGCAAGTCTTCAAATGAGTTAAATTTTAACATTAAGTGGCCAAAACTGTGGCATGATAGGTTACTCATTAGCTGCACATATTCAGAGCAAACCAGGCAGTCTGAAGTAAAGGTATCCTCTGGTTCTTCGATGAGAAGGGAAGAAAACGTCGAGAAGGGTCATACACGATCCGCTACAGCCACTTACATTTAGGTAAAAAACTCCACGACATGCAAGTGGTCTGCTAACGTTTATTTCACCCTTTTAAGCATTCTAACAACGGGGGCGGACGCACTTTTGTGCCGGGTCTATCGCTGGACATGACACGATCATGGTTTTACCCTCTCATGTAAGTCCAGCCATTCTTGTCTGACTTCTAATGCAATGCCTTAATTATTTGTTCAGCCATTCATTTTAGATGCAAGGGCACTTAAGTATCCGCGATTGTGCCATGTCCAGAGGCATCAGGTCATGCCACTAGACTCCAGCCTTTCTATGCATAGGCAGTACATTACTCCGCTTCGATATTGTGACTTTCTTTATCCTCAGGGAAGTTTAGAGATGTTTCACCCAAGTCACCGTTAATCACTAACCTATCCATTGCATTCGAGCTTTGAGATTGTACTCTCGCGATTTTTGCCGAGGAAGCACATTTGAGTGATCTGAAAGCACGAGCTAACGTTAACAAAACAACTACTGAAATGCAGTTCCACACTGTTGCCTGACCGACTTCGTAATGGTGGACTCTGTACCACCTATCAACAAAGATGTCCTTGAAGTTAACGAAAAACAAACACTCGTACTTTGTGCATTCTTGCAGACGATATCCTTGACCGATGCCAATCAAATTGCAGAGGCGCCGGGATTGAGGCACGAGTGCGAGGATTGACACCGTTAAGAGAATCGCAGCAAAGCCGGTGTGAGCCAAAACGGCGCTTCGATTAGCCCATTAACTCATGTGTGGCCCACGTGGGAAGATGAAGGCCTAATTACCATGGGAAGTGTTCACATTGACCCAATTGAGGGCTGCTGGGGAGGCGGTGTTAGCATCGAGTTTGGTTGCTGGGGTACGCAAAGGTTTGACGTCCCACGCTCCATTTACCGTGCTAGTATCGATTGACCACATGGAACGAGGAGAGGTAGAATGGGACATGGCAACCAACGCCTCGGACTTTCCACTGTGACACAATTGCGGTGATTTTGAACCCTCTTGAGTACCTACAAGACTAGCTTAATTTTATTCAGAAATTTCTAGTCAGGTCTAATGGCGAATCAAACCAACGTTGTACCCGCATAACAGACCAAGATTAAGGTTGACTTTCCTACGAAACACCGCGGTGTTTATAACACTAGTCGTGCTTCATCCTTCAACCTGGCTAACAAGCAGGGATGCCTTGTGAGACTTCTCTTTTGTGTGGTTGCGTGGGCACCCGACAGGACAGCTCTATAAACCAGTGAAGGTGGGTGAGGGTGAGGGTAACCTAACGTACAAGAAAGATGAGAGAAAGCCAGCGACTTTGCATGGATTTTGGGTAGGAACACTCAACCCAAAGGTGGAGTCGCATTTACTCGCACTCTAGATGGGCGAGATGAAGGTGAGCGAAAAGATACCTAAGTTGACATCGAATGTAGTATTGCTATTCCATAGCTTCATCCTTATTTTCCCCGTCCTTTTCTCCAACCTTATAGCCCTTTTTGTTTTCTTCACCCTCAGTCTTTTGCTCCCCTGCTGATGCTATGATGATGGAATAGTTGGTGAACTCCCTCGAGTTGTTCAGGATGCCATGAGCATTGGCGAAGAGATTGGCCACCGTCTTCATCTCACTCATTCGATCTTCCATGTAGAAGTCACTCTGCTCCTCGTCCTTTTCCTCCTCTTCATACTCATTCTCCTCCTCTCCTCGGGCTGCCGCCGTTGCATTTGATGCATCCTCTCCTTCCTCCTCTCCAGACTCGCCCTTCTCAGCCTCGTCGTCCAAGTCCTCGGAGGTCGCGGTGTCCATGCGAAAGATCCTCGATCTCCCCTCTTCACTAGAACCGTTCTTTTTATTACTGTTCTTTAGCCAAACCTTTCTATAGCGTTTGCGATAGCGCTTGAGGCAGCAGGGATTGTGGGTACGTTTTGGACACTTGAGGTGGATAGGAGGCAACTTGGTCAAACGAACGTCTCTGAAATTTAAGAGGCGATTCTCGCTTTACTCACTCTGATACGATTCTTTAACATAAAAAGGTACAAACGAAATCTAGGGTGAGTGAAGATGAATATTACCGTGCATTACCACTAATAAATATTGTCTTAAAAACAGTATCCATTTGTGTTCAGGTCACTCAAGATGGAGACACCACTTGATGAATGTACATTGTAAAAAAGTAAGCAGCACACATTCAAGAACTGCTGATTTAGGTCTCCTTATTAATGACTAGTAAATCCACATCTCCTGTTTTTGATAAAAGTTTCTGTAATAAACGGTGGCAAGTTTGACTCTGATGCCATCTGACTACCCTACTCTGAGGTCACTGAAGGTACCTCTTCTGCCACCATGCATGCTGATGTTCGCAGTTTATGAATTTGTGTTCGGGAAAAGAAATTAAAACTCACTCTGGTTCGCATTCGGCTGTAATGCGATTGTTCTTCTTACATTTCCATAGCCAAGGCTTCTGATCACACAATTCCGGCAGGTACATCGCCTCGAAGTACTCGTCCACGCCATATCGACTCTTCTTCTTCGCGGCTGCGGATCTCATTACTTCCTTTGCCTCCCGACGCCTCGACAGATCCTCTTCATTGTTTTCTATCTCCCTTCGAATTTGGTCGCAGAGTGACTCCGTGAAAATGGGATCATTGAGCATCACCATATCGTGCCCCAGTCGTAGTTTTAACTTCTTGGCATGGGATAGCGTAATGGGTTGGTCGAAGAGATGGCAAGCGATGTGGTTAATTTGAAATGGCCTCGCAGATTTGCTTCGATAGTGGGACTCCAACTCAGGGAGGTTGAGCTCTTCGCGTTGGCGAGTGCGTTGCACTACGGTCAGAGATCGGCGCTGCTTGTTGGGACTGCTGAAGGGGCTTAGGGAGCCGTTGTACACGGAGCTGAGTTCAAAGTACTTCGAGGTGCGCCTGCCCCAGAGCAATTTGTGATAGTCGGGCGCAGGCAGAGGATGCTCCTTTATCTCCGTCTCATATTTAGTCACTAACTCTGGAGGATACTGTTCCGAGTCAACTTTTAATACGACACTGGGCTGCGTGTCGAGTCGGTTCTTAATTTCATCAGCGAGGGGTACTAAGGCCTTGAAGTTGCGCGTCTCATCCGGTGGCACATAGTCAGTGTGCCCAAAAGGCATCTGACGCGAGATCTGGTTGAGGTTTTGATTCATTTTGGGAATGCTTTTAGATTCTGCTTCAGAGGGGAAATGCGGTGCCACAGCACGCTTCTTTCTCGTCCTGACTTCAAGTCATTGATTTTTCATGAGGATTTGAATGCTGTGACAGTGTCACAAAACGAGTAGGACATTTGGTTGCAGCTCTTCGCCCTATTCGGCTGCTGAAGAGGTGGTTGTGTGCCCTCCCACACCAGAGGCTTGCAATGAACCTGTGACCGGGTCACTTAACTAAACCAATCACCGCTTAGCTGTGCTTTGCTTGCAGGATCGTTGGAGTGACACAAAGTCTCCACTAGAGCGTGAGGAAGAAAACCTTGAAAAAAACAGAGTAGAAGTGTTTTACTTATAAGTGCTCAGTTGAAGGTCTGTGATTTACTTATCTAGCTGTACGCCTCCATCTGACTTCATAAAACTGTACAACTTTCCTTTCGTTCCTACCATCAATGCTCAGTCTCAAATCCATTGATCTGAAAAGCTGATCTCGTGAGGACACAATGTACTATTTGACGAGGAAAATGTTTCATGGTGAATCGTAATTTGTGTTTCCCTTGGGCGTTGACAGTGGCATCTGAAACACCAAAATCGTCGAACTCAGTTGATTTTGGTCTAAAAGAAGCAGTCAACGAAAAATAAATGCATTGCTGTCCCCACTGTTAGCTCGTAAATCCCACCCTCATATCAGATTGGTGGGGAAATTCTATAAGGGCACGGAAGCCCCCTCACGAAACTACCGACTATAGATTAATGTGTTGGTGAAATATTCCTTACCACTTACAAAGCATCTTCGCTCCTAGGGTAGCGGAATTTAAAGCGGTTTCCAGGGCTGTGGAATAGGTTTACAGAGCTGCAATGGATGCCCTTCTTGATAGGCATCAGGTTGATTATGCTTGACGTGACATGTCCTTTGGCTTGACCATGAGCTGACACTTGTCAGAACACTGTTTCACCCAAAGACGAGACTCTCATTCGGAGCTGATTGAAATCGCTTACATTCCCCTTCTCCAACGCTGTTAACTGAATGGTAAAAACTTATTTGCTACAAGAATCGCCGGGACCTGGAAGATGGGTGGGTCGGCTTTAATTATGAATGCAGTGCCTACTTCATTGCCCCTTTAGCTAAAACCGGATTCGCTGCTGCTAAGACTTATCCACAAACCGATTTTCCGGAAAAAAATTACGATTTGTCAGCAAAATGGAGTATTTTGATGTAATGAGAGAGGTCAGTTGTGTTTTTTCTTAAACACATTAGTCAAATTAATACGAAATTACTGGAGTAGAATTACAATGCCGATGAAGAGAAAGGTCTAGGGCTACTGCCATAGACTGGAGGCGCAAGATGTCCTGTTTGGGAATAAGACGAAGCCTTAAGCGGCCGTAAAACCATAACACAGGCATAAACAACTCACCAACGGATCACATGACTTTCCTTTTCTTTTGAGCATCGAGGACAACACTCCCTTTGGTCAGCCGCTCGACGTGCTCAGTGCTGTAAGAAAAGCACCTACCAGCCAATCGTGCTACACCTCAAAATTCCATGCAAGCGAGGAGGTACTTAACCGCAACATCGCTTATCCCTCTTGGCGACCCAAATGAACATGGAACTTCCTCCCTTGTCGCCATCGCCAGTCGTAGGAAAGCTGAACTTAAAGCCGGGTAAAATGATTTGGATGGTAGCTAACAACTTTCTACAGATAAAGTTTCGCGTCCATTCCTCTTTGGTCCCGTTTTTTCACAGTCAAGTTGTATATCTATGTGAATTCCATTCAGTTAGTGGAAAAGTGTAGGAGGTACCCCACTTTTATCGCTTTGAAATCTTCCATCCGGCACGGTGGACAAGTCTGTAACTAGCATTTTTAAGTAGTGCCACTCCACGTATTAGTAGCATCCCAGGAGACCACAAACTAAAGTCGACTTCACCTTCCGCCCTTCTGCTAAAGTGGTCACAGATTTCCCATTTGCAGCCTATGCCTTTCTTCCATCTCACTAAGGTCCGCTTTCCACTCTCATCAGTGTAGCACTCGGAGACCCTCTTAAAGACAAAAGAAGGCAGTATCAGGACAGAGTATGCATTGTCGACCTACAGAAGGGCTTAGGGCTGCTAACTCTGCCCGAAGGCCAGGCCAGCTCAGGTAGGTGCGATAAAATTGGCCCCGTGTTCCTCTT
Source organism: Taenia hydatigena (assembly GCA_036345935.2). Lineage (NCBI taxonomy): Eukaryota > Metazoa > Platyhelminthes > Cestoda > Cyclophyllidea > Taeniidae > Taenia > Taenia hydatigena. The sequence goes on from JADWOT020000003.1 coordinate 19,578,450, forward strand.
GAACATTGTGCTTTTGAACGGTAGGGATGGAAGACCATTAAAAAACACCGTAGTATCATCGCTCCTAATTATTTTAGAAAAGCATATCTTGGTTACGAGGCTAAACATAATAAGGATTCGGAAATACGTCGACATTGTTCAGACAACCACCAAAATTTTAGATGTAGTATTGGGTGGGATTGCTAGAACGAAAACAATAATTTTCTAAACGACAATCTTATAATCCTCTGCTATCGGTTAAAACACTTGTTCATTTTTGAGGTTCGACTTTTTAGCGCTCCAGTTTGTGTTCCAAAGTCGAGTTTTGCTAGACTTCTTTCTTTTGGGACCATGATTCGATTCGCTTATCAGTTTGAATTAAGAATAACATCCAGAGTGCCAATTGTAAATTATGGTGAGTCTTGTAGCAGAAGTAAATTATGATTCCTAATAAACTCACAATGCTGTACCAGAATGCTGTTATTAGTGTGGTGATTTGATTCCTTGCCCAACTGCGTGTTTAAGTAAGCAGACACTTCAGTCTACATGGATTGTACCATCGCTCTACGGCACGGCTTGATAGTCCAGTCAGTAGCCTCTTACCTCTTCTGTACACCATCGACATACACTATTCATGCTGCTTTGGGTTATCACGACTTCAGGCACCGCTTGGAGTGCTGTATTCGTGGCAGTGGAAAGCGAATCCAAGCCGAAAGGATAACTAGCCGGATTTACATGTGTGATTGCCCAACTCTAACGTCACATAAAAAGGATTTCTGCCTCAGATGGGTATCATGCGAAAATTTCTAACAGAAGAATTAGAACTGACGCCTACCTTTGGAAATTACCCCAACTCGCGTTTTGCGAGGACGCTTTTAGCAACTGAGGCAACACCATTTTTAAAACCGCATAAAAGTACGCCATGGAGCTGCTCGTGATAACTTTAAGATGGTAATCAATTGTAACAAAAAATGCCTTCTCCAGTTTGGTATCAGCTGAACGGAGCCATAAATAGAAAGTCGAACACAAGAATAAAATAACCAAAAGAATAGATATTATGCAGCAATCCTATGAACTCGTTCTGGTGTCCATTTTTACTAAGTGGTTCTTCTGTTAGACCAGATTAGTGATTAGCATACAAGGGATTCTAGTTTTGGGAAGACGTCCCGATCTTGGGGAGCATAAAACCAACACGGGTGTAGCGCTTTGTTTGTTTGAACTACCGGTCTCGGTCAGGGTCACAGAGGTGGCCATATGGCCCTAGCTGTGTAGGCTGGCATTCGAGCCATGCCAGCGGCTCATTTTCATCTCTCTGTTGAATATATATATTCTACCGCAGCATCTTACTTTTTTCTGCTTTCAAGGGGGCCTCGGAACGCTACATCGGTGGCAGCAAAAAGCGGAACCGACTCTATAGGGCTCCTATCCCGGTCTCTACCGCTTATGGCATGTTGCAGCGGTGCATGTGCTATGGATAGGAGTGCAGCGTCCCGAGGCCCCCTCGAAAGCAAAAGAAGGCAGAATGCTAGAGTAGAATACATATATTCAACGGACAGAGGAAAATAACCTGCTGGCATGGGCCGTAGGCCAGCCTACGCAGCTAGGGCAATATGGCCACCTCTGTGACCCCGACCGAAACCGGTAGTTCAAACAAACAAAATACTACAGGGAGTATCTCTGACATTCCATAGCAAAAGGGCTAAGAACGACGTCCGCCTTCGGCATTTACCCCATCTCCGTGTTCCACAGGAAAGCTATTGACAAATGAAGCGAAAGGAGCCAGGGATTATCTGGAAAGTTTCGTCCCAAAGATTACCCCTAATATACTTGCTTAGAGAAATCGGTGTGCTAACGTTGCCTTACGGACATGTCGATGATCAGCAAAACCACTTATTCTGAATTTTGTTCCCTAGCAGGACAAAAGTCCAAGTCCAATGCACTGCCAAGAAAGGTCACTGACAGTGTTGTGATGGCTGACGTGGGACGTGTACCAAGGGGCGCGTTGGGGACGACACTCGAAAGAGAAGGGCAATGTAATACTTCGTTTGTTTGAACTACCGGTTTCGGTCAGGGTCACGGTGGTGGCCATATAGCTCTAGCTGCGTAGACTGGCCTCCAAACCATGCCAACAGCTCATTCTTCCTATGTCTGTTGAATGTATGTATTCTACTCTAGTATTTTGCCTTCTTTTGCCCCCAAGAGAGCCTTGGGGCGCTAAAATGGGTCCATTTCCCCAAACTTGGCGCCAATAATTTAAACTTCAGACGCAACAAAGTTGCTTCACTATAATTGCTCCTTCTATTCTTAAAACTACTTGGGATGCTTCACCTTAAATCTTCGGTAACAGTGATGCAAATCCGAATGATTAATTAGTTGGTGGAATATTTATGACATGTTTCATGATCTGGAATAATTACTAAAATTGGATAACTTAAACTCTTTTTTCCTTCACTCGTTTATTATGCCTCTTATATCATATGCAGATAATTTTTTAGAGGAAATTTTCGCATGTATTCAAGATTTTGCAGGAACCAGCTAAATAGATAGAGGTCTTACAAGCTATACCAAACTTCTTGCAAATTAAATTATTTTGGCACCTTAGGCTGCCTTAACTAAAACGACATTTATTGGCTTCAGCATAAAAAGGCTTGTGTGACATCATCATCAATAGAATCTTAATTTTTCAGTTAAGCATTCTTATTGGCGATAGCATTGCCCGACCAAGACATCAATTGCCCGTAATTTCACATCGTTTCTGCATAGCTGCGTGGCTTGTCGGTGCGTAAAAGAGTTGCTCAGCAAATTCATTTAGAAACGGACGTGAACTTTCTTTTTAGGTGCGTGTATTTAGTGTATTCTTTTACACATATACCTTGGGGTTTCTGCAATATCGCTGATTCTGGCTCACACTTAAACTACCATTTCGGAGTCTCGACCTGAAAAAAAAACAAATGTTCCTTGTGTCCAGCTTGCTTAGGCGAAAATGGCAGCATCAACTCTGGTTCAGTATATCGTAATGCGTTCCGATCTCAAGGCCTCCCTCTCCTGGTCTCTCGGCTCGATAATCGCACAGGCTTGTCACGCCTCCACAGCGGCGCTGCAGAAATTTGCGGATCACGAGGATACACAGGCCTACGTGGCAGACCTGGAAAACATGCACAAGGTGGTACTAGGCGTCAGTGACGAGGTCAAATTGGCCCTTCTCTCGCAGCGCCTTGAGGATGAGCACATTGACTTTGTGTTGTGGCGCGAGCAGCCCGAGAACATCCTTACTGCCCTCGCCCTCCGTCCCTACCACAAAAAAGCTGTCCGAAATCTCCTTATCGAGTATCCACTGCTCAGCTAGGCGCATTTGTATTCACTTACACGCATATTCTATAAACTATATTTCTCTGTTTTCAACAGGTAACGTCCCTATTTTGACCCTTACTAGGTGTCTTGTGACAGTGTGGATAAGTGATGCTCAGTGTCTTTCCAAAACGTTTTTCTCAGCTTCTACCTATCAAAGAACTACTACATACCCGCCTTTTGTTGTTTATGCGGTTCTCAATGCGAATGCGACGTTTCATGTTATGCGTACGTTTTAAGGCGTGGTTCTTTCCTTTACAAATGGATAATTATTACCTAACAGATCTGATTTTTATGCGGAGATAAACTTGGCACTCGTCTCACATTCGCCACGCTACTAAAGGCTATGGAGTAGATGTAATTTATAAAACAGTCAGTTCGTGTTGTCATGGTGCTGGCGTTGCTAACCGCCCAAAGAAGAGAGGTATTCACAACGCTTGGACTTTAATTGTGTGGTTGCTAGTAGAGTTGTAGCCCACTCTCCATCACGAATTCCATGGAGTGCTGTGATGCCTCCGCATGGTCCAAATTCTTTACTGGTAGACAATACCAGGTCTGGTTTTTTTTGCTTCCTATCTATTTTCATAACACCCAAGAAGTGGAAAATCAGTACAGTAAGCACAAATATCGGTACATAAATAGCGCATCTTTGGTGAAAAAATCCGTAAGGTTCTTTGAGTGGTTGGGTGCTTTGGTGTTCGTACGTTTGTGCTCAAAGCGGTGAAAGCTGCTTGACATTGCCTCAGTACTTGTCTCCGGCCTGCTGTGTGGTTCGAGTCCTGGCCAACCTCTGTCGTTCGATCAGTAGGGTGTCGTACTGGTCCAGCACCTGCGCTGCCAACTTCACAAAGTCCTTTTCCGCCATCGATAGCTGCACACGCGCCTCCATGGCCGATCGTACGCGTCCCGTCGCCGCGTTCTTCGACGCAACGCTGTTTGGTATCCGCTTCCTTGATTTCGCCTGACCCAAAACGTTTAACGTCTGTGCGCAGTAGAGGGGTGATACTTCACCCATCAGCAACATGGAGGCCATGGTTTTCGGCCACCTGGACACCGGCATCAAGTAGGGCGTTATTGTCGGCTGTGGTAACTTTTGCTTTCCCTCCAAGTCAGTTATTTTTCGTTGAAAATCACACGATCGCGGCCGGCGTCGTAGTTTGGCCAACTCGTTTATACGATCAGACCTAGGGGTTGGTCGGGAGCGTTTGCTAGAGTGCGTCGATTCAAAAGAAGTCTGCGTCCATGCGGGTAGATGCTGAGCTTTTTTAGGAGCGGATCTTGCGGGGGTAGTTGGAGATAGCGGCTGTGTTGCTCTCTCTTGCGGCTGACAACTTGAGCTTCGTCGAGTCTGCATAGCTGTTGCAGTGGAATAGTCATCGGCAACTCTATGGAGTGACACTTTGGATGACGTTCCGGTGGAAACAACCGTGCATCTTCTTGAATCGGCTCCGTTTCCCCTCCGAGGAGGTGCTTGTTGAGGCGGAGGGTATTTGTCTATCTTAGAAGTAAGCGTTTTTTCAGATGCACTTGCAGATCGACTGCTCTTTGATCTTGTTGACTTTGATGAAGCTTTTCGCTTATCACTATTTGTTGTCATTGAAGCCGTTGAGTCGAATGAGAGGGGCTCTGTACATTGTGAGGTAGAAGGTCTTCTAGAATCAATCGCCAAGGTGGAAGGTTGGCCACCATTGATTGGCTGGCTTATGGACCTTTTGCGTGTGGCTATTGAGTGTTTGCTGGGTTGACTCACAAGTCTTGAGGTAGATTGAGTTTTATTTGCGACATCTTTCAAGGATTCAATTCGCGTTCTGTTGCTAACCGCAGAGTTTAACCTGGAACCTCCGGCCATAGGTACTGATGATGCTTGAGAAGGAAGATCACTTGAGCTGCTATGGCGAGGGGACTTGTCGGAATGACTTCCTTTAGGTTTGGATGTTGCACAGGAAGTCTCTGATTTTGTCACGATTCGCGTAAGTGATTCATCAAAAGCGTCGGTTAAGTCTTCGTGGCTTGCCGTTTTATCGACTTCCTGATCTGCACAAAGACGCACCTGACCGGTATCTTTGCGACTTTTACTTCCATTGCTACTCCTAATACTGCTGCTTCTGTCTTTAATTTTCTCCTCTGGAAGGATAGTATCAATAAATTCAGAGGTGGACTTGCAGACATCACTTTCGCGAGTGGATTGATCGAGGGAAAGGGAGGAAACCTCGGAGATATCGTGAGAAGTCTCTATCATTCCAGTGCTTCCCTGTGACTCAGACGCCTTAGGGGCGCTTGTAATACGTTTCTTGGCAGTCGTACCATTGAAAATGCGCTCCAGCTCAAGAGCTGGTAGATAATTTGGTGCATTGCGTAAGCAGCTTCTCACCACGGAAAGAGGTGAAGTCCCATTCTCATCGTCTGCTCCTACATTTGCGCCGGCTTCAACAAGCAATTGGCAAATCTCTACGGCCCCGTTGGAACTCGACCCCTGCTCCTTTGTTCTCAAAGCCTGGTGCGTTGCTATTTGAAGAGGAGTCTGACTGGAAGAGTTTTTCTGATTAATCAAGCTATCAGCAACTGCGTCAATTTGTAACAACCGTACGACGCACTCTTTATTGGAGTTGGCACACGCCTCGTGGAGCGCTGTGTCATTGACAACGTTGACCTTAGTTGGATCCGCTCCATATTCGAGTAATAAGTTGATAACATCGTCTACAGTATTTGATGCAGCCCTGCTGGTATAGTGAAAGGGGCCCCTTCCACGGCTGTCAGTAGCTTTGGGATCTGCTCCAGCGACGAGGAGCTTCTTAGTCACACTAAGATGTCCCATCGTTATGGAGTAAAAGAGCGGTGGGCAGCCATCAGTGTCCTGGGCATTCAGAACCCTTCCACGTTCCTCCTTGTCCATTTGGGAGTCATCCAGATATTTTGTGATCGTCTGGACAGTTGAGGTGTGGCCTCTGGAAGAGGCACAGTGGAGTGCTGTCAGACCGCTCTTTTCTGCCTTGCAGGGATCTGCTCCAAGCTCTAGAAGAATACTAGTTGAGAATGAGGCTCCAATTGTGGCCGCCCAGATCAGCGGTGTGCGTCCTCGTGCATCAACACAGTTGATGTCTATGTTGGAGCGTTCAACAATACATTTAATAATGGAAGTGGAGATTCCTTCAGGAAGCTGGACGGCGTAATGCAGTGCCGTGGCTGATTGAGCGTCCTGAATACCGACATCCATGGTGAACTGATGTGTAATCCCTTTGGCATCCTCAAAGGATCCAGAAAGTAGGAAGTCAAGCATTTCGTAGTTAGCGTATATCACTGCCAGATGAAGAGCAGATCGTCCGGAGACCGTGATGTCGCCCTCCTTCTCTATCTCTTCATTGGTGGTTGGAGGACTCACTAGAGCGTTTGCGTCCACGCCGTGAGAGAGAAGAAGCTTAGCCAGTGGTATATTGCCGTGGATGACGGTGTGGTGGAAAGGCAAGTAACCGTCATTGTCTGGCTGATTTTGCAGCTTAAATTCGGACTCCAGAAGAATCTCGGCGCAGGCCAGTCGACCTCCAGGTTTCGCCTGCCCTGAGGGCCCGTCATCAGTCTCCGCACAGTAATGCAGTGCATTTCTACCCTTTCTATCCCTCACCTCGTCAAAATTACAGTTTGAGGAGAGGAGCTTTCGTAGAAAGACCACATCTCCACGCTTACAGATGTTTAACACCGCGATAATGTGGCTGGCCTTCATGTTGGGAGCGGAGGTCATCGCGGTAGGTGAGTAGAGCTGCGACTAACCTCATCTACGTCCCCTTAGCCTTCAGGATGTCGGCATGGTAACACTGGCGAGGTAGACGATTGGCCACTGGAGCCTGCAAACACTCGGTTGCCATGGCTTCCAATGGCACCAGTGCGAGTGCGCTTGTGTAGCCATTGTGGCAGTAACACTACTTCAGCCAAATTTTAGCCAGAATATAATCATATTATGTCCAGTTATGACTAGAATCCAAATCACACTATCTCGTGGCTTTCCAGCCCCTTAAAAACTGTTGTTAGTTAAAGGTTGCACAGCAATTCGTTCATTTCCTTTCGGAGTAAAAAACAATGTTGATTGTTGATGGTGTTAAACACGGCTTGTCAAGTGTTTAAGCACTGGAAGGCAATACCCTTCCTTCCTCGAGCAGTTTGACTGCCAAGTCGTAAGCTCTCGCCTTCTCTCTAAGCAGTTCGCCACTTTTCCTGAAAAAAGAACTGGTGGCGTTTGAAAACTACTTAAAGGTTAGTGAATTATTGTGCTAACAGTTGTTTTCTTTTGGTGTAAACCTCAACCCACAGTGGTAGCATATCTCGCTAACATGACGAAAATGTCACTAAGTCATTCATCAAGACGGTCGCAGGCACTTACTTTTTAGTTCGCTACATTTAGCTTTTTGATTCTTTATTTGAAGATTGGAAATTTGCTTCAGAAGTCAGGGAGCATGACTAGAGATGCAAAGTGTGATTTGGCCGTCCGAGACTTTTCTGAGGACGAACGAGGTCACAACGCCCGGACAGAATGTGTACTGTTGAGGTACAGTAGGGCTTGGGGCTACTGGCACGGCCAAGACATCAGGCTGTCCTGAGGAAGTACAGCTATACGGAGCCGCCAATTGACCCTTTCACCAAAACCGCAAGATGAACAAAAAATTAAGTTATTTTAAATGGCCTCCTCGCAACACAGTCGATGCTCCAAAACGAGCACCCATAAACCAGTAGCGCCAGTCATCAGATTACCATTCAATTGAAAAGGCGCTTGTCAGCAGCGTCACTGATCCCTCTTGGCAATTCTACAGGATCTGAAGTTTCGTCCTGCATGGGGAGCGGGTTCGGGAATCAGGGAGTGGCCGTCGCTAGTAGTTGAAACACTGACCCAAAAGCAGAGTCACGCAACATAGGCTAGGTTTTAGCATGGTTCCTTGGGAATGAAGTTTCGTTTCTATTTCTCCCTGCTACATTGTTCTCACTTAAGAGCTAGCCAGTCCAAATTGTCTGAAACCCTTCCAGATAGGCGAAATCGACATCATCAAATAGGTATCGTTGACAACTCCGCAACAAACTCTTCTAAATGGGTCACAACTAGTGTCGCTTCAGCTGTTAAGAGCTTTCCTGCAGGCCACAAGACTGAGGTAGTAGTCGAGGGTAGAGGTCATTTGCACCCCTTTTGTTAGAGGTTGACACAGGTTCTCCCATTCGCAGTTGTTCTTTATAAACTAATTTTCTGCTGCCACAAAGGTAGCGACTCAAGACTTTCCTAAGTACGAAAGGTGATAAATTATGCGGATAGAATATGCAGTATCGGCGTACAACTGGGCTTGGGGCTACTAGCATGGCCCAGATTGTGGGCCGACTGGCAGTGGAACAATGGTGGGGCCCCTAAGTGGCCCGTTATAAAAAATGACAGTTATGCAAACCATTAAAGTATAGGACTGTGGTCGGATCATGCGGTCTCACGTATTTGAGTCGATTTCAGATATGTTCGGAAGCAAATATTTGTTTCACATGGATACAGTTATGCGCCGTCAAAGCTTTTTTAAACGTATCAGTTGTTATAAAAATAAATGGTATAGGTGATAAAACAGCGATAGACTTCGAATTCCCTATTGAACTCTGTCACAGGACTGCAATACTCGACTTAGACGACATAATATGAAAATGGAATCTTTAAACTGAAGCCTGTTCTGTTAGGTTTTTTTTAAATGAGGTTTTTTTGCTAGGAAATATGGGAAACCCTCTGACCTACTGCAAGGGAGTCGTTAAAAATCCTTTAACCAATGGACGACTCGCCACCAAGCACACACCATCCAATCAATGAGCAGTAAGTCCGAATCACCTCCCTTCTCCTCTCCTGTTAAAACTCCTCTGCATATTCTCACAGTTCACAATGGTAAGTCAATGGGTACTTTTCTCCCTCATTCTTTACTTTTACTTCCTTTTACAGGCCAACCTCTCAAAAGCTGAGGTGGATGGTAAGTATGGATGACTATGGTGAGGCTGTTGTTGTGTGCGCTCTAGTTACACACTTGACTTTCCACAGACGTGCGTGAGGTGTTTGAGGTCTTCGATTTCTGGGACGGCCACGATGGCATGGTGGATGCTAGTCGTATGCCCGACCTCCTTCGATGCACTGGGCTCAACCCCACCAACGCCTGTTGTCTCAGGAATGGAACTTTGACTGTGGCAGGTGGGTTTTAACTACCCCTCCTTTTTACCCAAAATGCGGTTTAACCCTATGGCATTTGACTATATCTTTGAATGGGTTTCATTTACTCCTTCTCGGAACGTTGATTCGCTTTGTAGTAATGAATTGTAAGATACTTGTACTGTCTTTTTGTCTAAAATAATAGTGGAACGTATTACTTTAATTATTCGTATAAAGTGATTGTTCAAAAGTAAAGCTTAATATAGGCGAGGATATGATATTATTGCTGTGGCGATACCCAAATGTAAGCGAAGTTGTAAATAGGAGGATGCTTAGAAGGAACTATAAGGCAAAGTGGTGGTAATGGTACCACCAGACCTAAGGTGGATACCAGCATTCATTTTATTCATCAATGTGAAAATGAAGGCTTTAGAAGGTAAAAAAGCATTCTAGGTTGTCCCTCTCATTGGTTTATTTATGCTACCATTGTTCTTTGAAACAAAAAAAGGGATTTGAACTGGGTTAACTTGCGACCTAACTGTGAGGAGTGAGTGATGAACTAAACAAAAGAATTACTGCCTCCTTCTTGGTCATGTCAATTCCATTTGGAAGATCACACAAATTGGAAAGAAAGAATGCCTTAAATTAGGTTGCGGTAATGTTGCTATGTGCTTATTCCCTACTCTACTTGGCACCTGCGAGTGGAATTTGCCAGGCCCAAGGTAGACGATGAATTGGAAAAACAGCAACGCTACTATCCTGATTATTCTAACCTCTACAACGCGAATTATCAGCACGTTTAGTCGTCCCTCCTAAAGTTGTAAAAAGTCGTACCAGTAGGAAAGAGCATTGTCTAGCCGCCTTTGGAACTCCCTTTGGCCACTCTTCAGTCTCAGACATGGCAACGTAGTCCGCGTTCTGCAACTCACCCACGAGTCAGGAACGGTGGTCATTAAACCCTCATTCAAGCAGGAAAATCCACGACTCCGTCGTCGCTGGGTCTAATTTTCGCCCCATTCGTGAACCTCAATGGGAATAGAGGACTAAATGACTTTGTTCTAATCAGAGCTCCACAACAAGTCCATTTGAATGAAAGCTAGTATTCTATATTTCTTAATCTTTTCCAATTTTTTTCTGCTCGACCGTTTACCTGAATTCTAGCCAAGTGTTAGGGGTAGGAGAAAAGCACTATTTGGCCTGGGGCCATGAAACCCAACGAAGGTGGGACCTGAGGTGGTCGAATAACTCGCACTGTTTTTTTGCGTTCAGCCCTATTTATAATGGGCTTGGAAAGAGGTCCAGTTGCGAACGCATTTACCTAACAATTCAAGGCAAAGCGAAGGGATTTCTCACATTTGTCAAGTTATGTAGGGAAAGTGCGTTAACTATTTTTGACCACCACACTTAAAGGTAATGCAATACCACTGCCGCCGTGCAGAAGGGCTGGGCGTGGAGGCGGACACTGGCGTAGGCCCAGAGGCGGGGCCTCAAGTGCTTGCGTAATCAAAAAGAAGGATTAACCAAATTGAGCGCGCATTATAATAGCATAAAATTTGTAGCCCATGTCCATTTGCATTTTTGTCTTGACAGCAATGTCCACCAGCCATGGCAACAACCTTCCAGTCTTTCCAAACATGAATGGTAAGCTTCTCACACTGGTATAGCTTATGATAGCTTTAGGTTTAGGAAAGGCTCGGATAGCTACGGCATGATTGAGTCTCAAAGCATAGGCATTTTAAATGCCAACCCCTCGAACTTCTAAGGTCACACTATGAATGCTTACTTTGAGACTCAGTATATTCCTATGCAGTGCTCAAAAGGTATTTTAATTTCCTCATGTACAATTTGGGTTTTTAAATCGACGTGTTCTAAACAAAACTTGGAGAGACGTATGGCATGAATAAACATAGAATTTCAAGGCCTTCACAAGTCCTTGAGGGCTGGTGGCGTGGCCCGAAGGCCGTGCTGTCTGACGAAGGGATAATGGCGCAACCCCTAAATGGCCCATTAACGCATTCCATAGTCTCTTCCCTCTTTTGAGCGTCCTCTCAAGCGCTCCCCTTAATCAACGTCTTGCATCAACCATCACAACGCAACCGGTGCTACAAGACAAACGCTAGTAAACCAACCGCATCAATCACGGAATTCGCGGACAACTGGGAGGATGCTCCATCATAACGGCGCCAATCTCCCTTCGTCCTATTCTTGAACTGTGTTGAGAACGGAAGAATTTGCTAAACTTCAAGCATGTCTCTAGTCACTCCAAAAAACACCAGGTTAAAAGTGGAATTACATAACAAATAACTAGGTTAAAATAGTGGGGAGTTGCGTCTACTCCTCCTTGTCACCTCGTTTCTGCGCCAGTGCTACTCAGCCGTGTCTGCATGTCTGCCTGGGTTCTATCCAGCCAACAGACGGGTGGAGGAGGTATCACGTGCTCACATAATTGGCATCTCCATGCGAGTATGACAGGCACCTCCGTAACAAACCTTTCCAGTTGGCTAGTGTCACTTCATCTGTCACCAGCAAACTCTCATCTAACTCCACCAATGCTATACACTCAGCAGTAGGAATCAGGATGGTTGCCTTTTAAGGCATGGTTCTTTTTCCACTTTCACCGTTATACCTCCCCTAGACTACCAGAAGGGGTTGGGGCTCGGTGGAGGTATAGCGATGAGTCTCCAACTGTCCCGTTTCCAAAGTTGGAAATTAAGCAAACATTGAAGTAATTTTACCAGTTGTATTCAACTGTGTTTCTACATTTCTTGGTATAATTAAAAAAATTAGCAATTGGTCCAACTGATGGCTTAGAGAAACACATTGCGTTGAAATGGTCGAAAACAGGACACCCACGGAACATCTAATCCGACTTAGCGACGACCATCTCCGTTAATATTTGAGACAAGCATTGTTCACGACTAAAATCTACCACCGGGTGGAATGATATCTTCTCTCCCTCTCTCTCTCTCTCTATTCAGGCGAGTGTCAGTACTCCTTTGAGGAGTTCCTCTCGGTCTATCAGGCCATCAAGTATGAGAGCACTCCACCCGACAAGGACTTATTCATGCAAGTCTTCAAAAGTTACGATCGCGAATCCCAGGGTGTTTTGAGTGCTGCCCAGATCAGACACATTCTGGAGACTTACGGTACGTCTCTTGTTCCCCGTATCGAATAATACAAAACATCATTTGTGGTACTTGTGCTCCTTCAGACATTGCTTCTTTCCACTGGATTTTACCTATCACTTGTCAGACTTGATTTTTTTTAACTCCATAGAGTAATTTATTCCTCAATTTTTAAGGCCAAGTGGCGAGTAGCCTTTGTAAGGTATGCACGCACCTATTGCGATCAGATCACACACATCGGCGAGCATGATTTCACCTACTCACTAAGGTAAATTTATTTTAAATGAAGAAACTGGATGGAGACATCCCTTTTTGTTAGGTTTTACCGTGTTTAGGAGTTGTTCGTGCGTACTGCTAACTGGACATCCTGTCACAAGGACGTCACCGCAAAAGCAGCGACGGTTGGCCGGTGTCGATACTAGATGACGACTTCATAAATTTTTTTTTTTTGAACTAGAGTGTTTAATACTTCTGTATTTTAACAACAAAAATATGAGGACTAGCATGGAGCCGTGTGTTTTGATTTCACCAAACCTTTTCGTCTATTCAGCAATTCTTAATACTTAAATCCTCAATTTTTATGCTAAGGAGAACGCTTGAGTGAAAATGAGACTGACAAGATGTTTGAGTTAATGGGCTATCAACATGGAACTGTAAAATATGAAGGTGAGTTTTGTATTTGCTAACGCACTCAATGAAGCAGTCATTGACAACTACTTCGCTTTCCTATTTTTCAGAACTAATCGACAGAATACTAGAGGAGACGACGGAACCTGAGCTGTCTGAATGAATCAATTGTCACAGGATTAAATCTTATTTTCCCCGAATATTTATTACCCTACAATTGACCTTAACATAATCTACTTTGAACTTAAAACCATCTACAAATATAGCGATGGCTCCTCATTTCCTTGAAGAATGGTTTTCGTGGAATGCGTGAATGCTTCCAAGTGGTCCCATTTAGTGTGGGACAACTGAAATGACCCAAGCAATGTGTGTTTGTATATCCAGGAGTTCTTTTTACGACCGCATATCGCAAATAACTTTAATATTCTTGCTTGAATTAAATTAATACAAAGGTCATTTATGGTCCCCAAGATCGGAATCACTGCTGTAGCGCCTCCAGGCTCCCTTGAGGCAAAAGAAGGCAGAATACCAGGATAGAATATCTATATTCAACAGGTAGAAGGAATTGAGCTGTTGGCATGGCCTGGAGGCCAGCCTACGCAGCTAGGACAATATATGTAGCGTCCCGAGGCTCCCTCGAAGGCAAAAGAAGGCAGAATGCTAGGGTAGAATATATATATTCAACGGACAGAGGGAAATAGGCTGCTAGCATGACCCGGAGGCCAGCCCACGCAGCTAGGGCAGTACGGCCACCTCTGTGACCTTGACCGAATCCGGTAGTTCCAACAAACAATGTACTACAATATAGCCACCTCTGCGACCCTGGCTGAAACTGGCAGTCCAAGCAAACAAAGTGTTGCAACTGTTTTTCACCAGCAGCCATGCCTTCATGGCGTGAGAAAGCGGATATAACGGCTAAGCCCAAGGTAAGAAAGTAGGATTCCATCTCGAGAACCTTGTATATCTTACAAAGGTAGCAGTGTAAAACATCCATTTATGCTGGGCAACTCAGAGCGATTTGTAATTTCGTTTGACCGTATGCCTAGCCACGAGAGCTTTTAGCGCCCGCAGTCGTAAGTTCCCAGGGTTTTATGGTCCCTCGGTCACGCCTGCTGCCTCTCAACCATTCGTCATGCTAATAACAAATTTTCTTCAATTCTGGTGTTGTAATAACTATGGTGCTCTAAGTATACATTTTGGACGAAAGACGGGAAGGCCATACTAACTTAGTTCTTGACGAGTACATCCCTTTTCGTTAATTTGGCTGAGGCTAAGATAATAAGATAATAAAAGCGTCGCAAAATAATTAGTCGAATAAGGAAAGTGCTGCAGATGTGAGTCATTACTACTCAGGGAACACTGGAGGCGTTGCATTCAATCTCACTTAAAAGGTGCAATCGAATCAACAAAACAATTTCAAAAGTCGCGGAAATCATTAGGCTGTATCATCAGTGCATTTCATCCCGCTGGCGTACCTTTAGAATTCGTCACCATCGTGATTTCCAAGCAAGTTCTGGTTCTTACTACATACGACTAAGTTGATATTTAAAGGCATAGTTTTGAAAATCTCAAAAGCATATTTTAAATCAGGCAATGATAAACTGGAACAATCTATTTTAATTTATCACCTCTGTGTCTTATTTTCAGCGCATAGTCCAAAGTGACCACTTGTTGTCAGACAAATCGCTCGGGTGGGTGTGGCGTTCCGGATTAGTTAGATAAAGTTCGGCTCATTGACCCGGAACCCCGGTTGTGAATTGTAATCATGGCTGGCAATGATCTCGCTGATGCCTACTATAGTATACCTCGCATTACCAGATACTGGTTAACGGCTACAATTGTCTTTTCTTTGATCGGGAGGTTTGGATTAATCAGCGCCTATTCCCTCATTCTGATATGGAGCAAGTTTTTTTACGAACTTCAGGTTCGGTTCGGGTCGCGTTTCATAAATTTTAGCTTTGGCGTCCCATAACTGCACTCTTCTTCTATCCCATTACACCTCAAACGGGCTTCCACTTTCTCATTAATTTATACTTTTTGTATTCATATTCGACGCGCTTGGAAACAAGTAAGGCGGCTCTGTGGTGTATTTTTCTTAGGCACGTTCAGTGGAAGACCTGCGGACTATGTGTTCATGTTGCTTGTTAACTGGATAACGCTAACAGTATCCTTTTTATTCCATTCGTACCATGCTAGTTGCTTGATCCCTCAATGTAGGTAGGGTGGTTGTTTTACTGGACTTTTTTGTTACAGATTAATAGGATTGTCTTCCGTTAAGTCTTTATGAACTTGATGTGGATAAAGCTGACGCTATTGTTTATTTATCATACTAACTGATGGTTGTAAATACCGGTAATTTGATTTCTGAGGACTGAAGTAACCTGTTCTAACGGTTGTTTTAGTTTGAGATACTGTTTTATGTCGATTTCCAGAATTATTTCGCTGCTCATCTGGTAATTTTCCTTGATCGGCTGTTTAGCTGGTCGGTTTCCTTCTCAATGTTTACGTGAGTTTTTTCTCTACTCGTCTTTTTTATTTTATTGACACTGACTTCTCGCGGCATTATATGCAGCTTAATTTCTTGTTCTAATGTGTGCGTTAATCTTCACAGGTTTCTCATGCTTATTACCAGAAATCTTTCCAAATCATTCTTATAGATGTGGCGATTTTCAGGTCCAAAATTTTGCTACTTTCTTGCTTTATTTCATCTAGCTTCTCTTCGAACCCATGGTTCTTAGCGTCATCTATGTTTGGAGTCAGTTGAACAGGGATTTAATCGTCCAGTTTTGGTTTGGAACTAGCTTCAAGGCCGTATATTTCCCCTGGGTTCTCGTTGTCTTTAATCTCATTATTCGGGGAAGGTATTTTTTCTTTGTTTCGTTGCTTACGATTGCTCACTGCCGATGGTTTTCAAGGTCTAGAATGTTTCCTCCATTTTAAATTGCGCATAGTACGGCTTGGTCTGTATTTCCTAATGCATTTTTATTACGCTGCTGAAGATTATTTAAGTAAAAACTGTTTTTCCTTCAAATATATGTCTTGGCAATAAATACCGTAGACTCAAGTATATCAAGTACCTGGATGCAATTAAACTGTATAATTACTGCAGATTTGAAATCTAACCGATGCCATCTTGGAAGTTGTTTTGTTCTGCATTCACTGGCAAGCACTTTGTCAATCGCACATGACCTTTTGCCATTTGTGTAGGCATAATCGTGGACATATTTACTGTTGACTTCTGCAGTGTTTTCTGTTCCTTCACCTCCATAGCGCTACCATGGAAATGATGGGGATATTTGTTGGGCATGTCTACTACTTCTTCTCACATCAGTATCCTCTCGAGTACGGTGGGGCCCAACTCTTGAAAACCCCCGATTTCCTGTAAGCTCCGTAGTCCCTGACCTTTGGTGTGGTGGTTCTTGTTCTTTGCTGAAATGATCACAGTAGTGGATTTTTGCCTCTTAGCGCGATCCAATTATACTAGGATGTCTTCTTTTCATTTGCACCATTGTTATTTGTCTTACTAATAAGTTTCAATCATTTACGGGGTGTACACACGAACATTTCTTTGATAGGTGATTAATCACCACACGTGAATGTCTTTACTGCAGCCGTACTCGTTTGCAGCCTCTTATGCAAATTGGCCACGCTTAGTATTCATCCGTCCTGCGTCTAATCTGCAAGTAAATGCACAATAACGTCAACTGCTAGGTTACATCGTTCCATCATTTCATGCCATAAGATAGGATTTTAAGAATATGCAACCCGAATTCGACTAGACATCTAAGTGAGAGATTTGAAGCTAAAAGGTATGCTAACTAGGTGGAGATGTATTTCGAGTTCCATGTAGTCTGTGCTAATGGAAGAATGGAATATCCAGTGACATTTTTGTGCAAGTATCTTCTTCAACAAATGGTATTAGGCATATTTACTTTAACTAATCGGTGCTTAAGCTTTGGCTGTATCCGCAACAGATGTTCGTTACCTCCTAGCAAATAGTCCTTTTCTCTTTCCGTCGCTACCTCTCAGATACCGTCTGTTTCCGGTGGAGAGAAACCTCGGTTCTGGTTTCGGTATTCCTCCGCCCCGCATGCGAGGAAGCGATGACACCTCCAGTCGCGGCTTTCCTGGACGCGGTCGCACTCTTAACGAATGACTTATCCCTTCCCTTCCCCTCTCCCTCACCACTCAAAACACGTGCATCCCGATGGGACTTCAAGCTGCTCGACCGCCTCTACTTTTTGGCGCTTCTCGCAAATCTGTGTCCCCTCCCCTTCTATTTGTAGATAAGGTTTATTCTGTTGCCCCAAGGTGTTCATGTCTGAGAGTTGCATCCGCTTTTGGGATTTCAATTTGGTATTTTTATTGCTTCGGCATTTGATGTGAATTGCACGAAATCAATCTTCCGTTCTGAAATCTCAATACAGCTACGAATATCAGGTCATCCTGTCTCAGAATTTGCGTTGCATACAGTAATTTGGCTAATAAATGTGGGCGGATGTTTGTGGTAGTTTCAGTAGATGATAGCATGAGGTGGGACTTTTATCCCTCGATTAGGTTGTGAACTATTTTGCCTTTGGCTGTAGGGGTAAGAACAGGTTTGAAGGTGGGATGAGTGAAGAAGAGTCTCCGGATTGGTTTGAGGCCGTTCTACTATCTTTTCTTTCACAAATAAGTCGAGATTAGCCTGTCGTTGCCATTTGATTAAGGTGGGTGAACTTGCCGTTGCTTTAACTAGGCAGCGAAAAAGAGATGTCTTGCTTGAGAAACTGCTCCCTAAATCTAGGCTGATTTTCAGGTGAAACGGTCATCTCGCCTTTGGGTAGAGCAGTGCTCTTGAGCTTTCACACGAAGTCGGATTTGTCCGCGATTTCAAGTGGTGTTACATCTGGAAGAGCTTTTGCTTTGCGCATTTGCAATTGTTTACTCAAGGTGGTCTAAAATATGGGGCTTGGATAGGGGTTCTTGCTCTGTGGTATGATGTGAAACTGCAAGTCATCTCTGAAGGCGATAAAGTGCACAAAGGCGGAAGAAGGGTCATTACTGGCCTACAGCAGAACTGAGAGGCTATGTGCATGAAACCAGAGCACTACGGGAACTCTAGAATTTGTGCATTCGACTTTGATGCGATTTTGTAGGTTCATTTTCTTAGCCAGAGTTGAATTCGAAGCCAAGTTGTTTCATAAAAAGTCCAAGTGTGAAAGGCAATTGGTAGTCCACTTCCTATCGGCTTCTGTTGGAGTCGTTGATGATCTAAACGGAGGAAATTTCTTCGGTAGTCTAGTCAAGTGGCTGACTTTAAAATGCGCCGCAAATCTCCCTCCTAATGCGTAAAACATTTCTCCGTTCAGGCCGCAAGCGGTCCTCCTCCACAGCTGTTGGTAAGGCGTCTCCAAGTACTGGTGCCTAACATAGACCTTTGAACGATTTCATTAAATCTGACTGGCACAGCATTATGACCTGGAATAGGATTCAATGGCTGAGGTCATTCGTAGTGGTGTTCATTAGATTAGGTTTTCTATAGGTCAAGATGTGCTTCTTAACCGCTCGCTACGAGGGCCTTTGAAGCCTCCCTTATTCATAAATCAGATACAAGACTATGGCAGCTTTCTTCTTGGGCTGTCAGACGCTCGATTGTAAATGCAGCTCCGTGGAGAGTGAGCTGTGCCATCAATCTGTCTAGCATCGCTTGCAACGTATATTAGTCACATTTGCACATCGTATCACTACCTAGTTCCTCCATTTACGTCCCAAGAGGCTTTAAGTAAATCATCCGTCTTACTCGTACGCATAACTGTGTTCGGGGTAATGGACTAGACTTCACTCAATTGCTTTTTTTCCACTCACTAGCTTATTGCCAGAAGCCTTTGATAAGGCAGTGTGGAGTTGGCAACTGAAATTTTATTTACGTTTTGTGCTGATCTCGCGATGGCCTTGTTGAAGGTCAAACTCTGTCTTCCCTTGGGCTATCGGAAGCATTTCTTTCACTGCCTTTGGGAGATATGCAAATTCGTTGAACTTTTTGCACGCGATCTTGTGTAACGCCTTTTTTGCTCCAAAAACTGGATGTTTGCTTTGGAACCAAGAATTGCCTTCTTTTCAGACCCATTGCATTCAGGTGAAACGGAGCCTTTGTTGCCTGGAGACATGTATAACTCTTAAAGAATAGCATAGATTTGCTCGAGAAGCAATTTTGATACTGCTTCTACGGCTTCTGCTTTGATGGTATTCGTAGTTCTAGTAAAATTCCAATGTTAAAAGTTTGGAAAACCTTTGATGCTACCACCCATCGCTTCTGCCAGGTACTGTTGTTGTGATCTTACCCCTGCGTGAATGCAAATGAGCACCCAGAAAGTACTCTTCTAATCAGCCCTCCAAATTAATCTCTTTGCGATGGCGAACTGCGCAAACCGCTTCCACTAATCCGCCTCCTATCAAAGCGGTCGGTAGTACTAAAGTACAGAAAAGCCGTCCCATTCAACTTATCTATGCATTTGCCACTTCATGATTAAGGTTAATAATTCATAAGCTGTCCAATTAAACTGCCTCAGGCCAGCGACAACTCAGCTCCTCCATCCGATTGACGCAAATCCATTTCCTGTAGAGGTAAATAATGAAGATGTGGATGTGGATGCGCGCAACCCAAATTGCCAAGTCAACCAATGGGCGCCACGCCTTGAAGATAAGATCACCGAAGCGTTGGCGTCGCCACTCAAAATTATTGTGACTAGCATTGCAATATGTTGCTCTTCTGATGAGCTAAAGCCTAATTTTTCTTGTATTTTGTGAGCAGAAGCAGCCATTGTGGCTATTTTCCCTCCTTTCAACTGAAACCCACGTCCACTGTGCGAGGGCAGACACACTACCGAAACGTTTGGTGCTGCACAAATACATACGCAAAGACATGCCATCGTCTCCACCTTGCTATCAATAGCCAAGTAATTGCAGCAACTGTGGTGCTAAACAAATTTCAAATAACGACACTTGTCCAGCCTTCTACCTAGGTGCTTGAAACCGAAAATGCGAGTCGCCTTGCACCGGGACACTACACAATCCCCATGTTTATTTCGTCTGGCAAATGCTGAGTGCTGGACGGAATTTTTATGCTTAGAGTCTTACAAAAGTTTACTTACGCCACCTCTAGTTTGCCACCGAATCCATTTAAAACTGATTTCTTAAACAAAGGTGTGTCACGACCTTCTAGATTCATCAACACTGTCAACAATTTGGCGGATAAAGGGAATTAAATTTGACAACAAAACTAATGCTTCTGCTAAATAATTAATAAGATACAACACCTATTCGAAACACGGTTCTTTGTGATCTGAAAAGAGGGTATGAACACTAAACGTTATTCTGTTGAGTCCGGAACCACCCGGTCTCCATGCCAGCGCCTGAATCCTTTGTTTCATGGCCTGGCTTGCTCAACTATCTTGCGACCACATAAGTTTGCTTGATTTTTGGTAGCATTTTGGTAGCTTGCAGGGAGGGGGTAAACCCATTGGACTACATATCAAAATGCGGCATGAAGTGTAGGCGTGTGCCAGTCCAAGGATGAACATTCTTGAGCTCTGTGTACCACGTTGCAAGTCATTTCAACCCTCGTGTAATGAAATGCAGGCTAATACCTACAAACTTGACTCGCCTTCTTCTCCTTTAAGAATGTAAACTCCAGTTTTAAATTATAGCCGCATCCCATCAGACTTCTCATGGACCACTTGCAGAATGTGTGGTAGCAGAGAAATCAGGCAAGTATACGATTGTTACCATTGTTGATGGTGGTGGTCATAATGGCAATAATAGCAACAGTCACAGCAACAACAACAGGAGGAGGGGGAGCAACCATTCGAAGTGGAAATTAAGTTCGGGCCAAAATGAACTAGAATTTTGAGTCTCACGTGTCAATAACATCGGCTGTCATCTTGTAATTGGGCGATGAGATCACCCAACTATGCTTACATCAACTGAAGGTGTGGTTCACTGCCAGTTCAATTTTTCACGCCACATTTCTTGCTAAAGACCAACCATCAGAAAAGTGTGGGAGGTATCGTCTCACCACGATTTAGCTCGAATGTGTAGCAGAAGAACCTACTGTTCCTCAGAGAGCCCGGTAAGACGGGTCAAATGGCTGAAGTAGGATCTCGTTCTAAAGTGACAACGCAAAACCTCATGCACCATATCACTGCAAAGCCCTCCCTAAGAGAATATCCACACTTTTGGGAGGAAGAGAGTTGATACCTCATCTCCATCCTTCCTTTTCTAACTACTCTCATACTTCTCCCAGCTCCAAGCGATAATCGCCACTCGCATTTAGAAGAAGCGGAGGTGGTTACAGCTACCTATTTTGCCACCAGAGACAAAACCATTTATTGAAGTGAAATTTGCAAGCTCGTGTGCATTTGAGAGAGGAGCGTAGGGCGTAGTGGTGAATACCTCACTGACTGGAGGATGCTAAGAAACTACTTATCGTTATGTGGCCCTCAAGGTTCATCTCTGTTCGCAGTGGGAAGTTCTTTTGACTACGCAAAAGAAAGAGAACTTGAAAGTTGAAGCAAAGCTAAAAAATTGTTCCAACTTCTGCCTCATATTTTTGGAAAAGGTTTGTGATTTCCTCCTTTTTTCCTTCGAAGAGACTAAAACACCAACTTGTGTGAGCATTCAGATGATGTGGATCGCTTTGACAGAGCAATTGGTTAAAAAAAGTGACCGATTCATGGTAGAACATGGAGCTTGCTCACATCATCCCAGTCTGTTTATTTCGAGGATAGGTGTTTTCGAAAGTCAAGTGATAATTGCTTGCAATAGCAAACCCTCCATCCTGAGATTTTAGTTTATGGTTGACAAAAAAGTAGCTTTAAACAAATTGCCTTTAATCTGCAAAAGGACGCATGGAATTCCGCCTGAATACGTCCTTCGGAAACCGATGCCTCCGGGGAAGGATGTTTTTTGAAGAAGAAGTTTCGCAAGCAAAAAAGCAGTTTATTACACTCTTCTTCCTGTCTCAAGCTCTGCTGATCCAAATTGGTCGCTTTCTGCTGCTGTTTTGAACAAATGCATCTCATCCCCATTTCTAAGGCCAGTTGCCCTCCCGACGAGGCGGACCCGTCAAGGTCGAGTCGTAACTCTCCTAACAGAAAATTGTTTTTCACCAACCAAATTTAATAGGCATTTAGTTTTGCTCACCCGGGAGGCGTAAATAGTTTGCCATTACGGTGATGGATGAAATGAGAAATAATTTGTGTGCAACTGTTTAGTCCCTTGTGCGAGCTTAAACTACCGAGCGTGGCGTCCACCGGTCGCGCAGAGCGCCCAGACAGCAAAATAAATGTCACCACAATCTTATCATTGAGGGTCACACTATTTCTTACCTAGTTTTTTTATCCATCAACCTATGGAAGAGCGTGACAGCCATGCCTTTCATGGTGTGGTTGACAGGGCTGAAAACCCTCTCAACACTGAGAACTCGTAAACAAACGGTTATAATAAAGTGGAAGTGTTTCATCCACCTGGTTTGATTACCTGTATTGCGTGTAGTAGTAGTATTGTCAGGCGAATAGCAGTGAACCCCATTAATTTGCTCATCCAGCCATGCTCCTGTCCACAGCCCAATTCTTCCTCCTTACGAGAGACGTGAGAGCAATCTAAACTGTAGAGGGACGTAGGAGTCGTTTTACAGTCGCAAGGCAGGCCGAGTCTCCTCGCGTGGGAGAGCAACCGTCGATTGGTCTGGCCACCCTGCCACGTAGCCCCTCTGGTGTGGCTTATCACCAGTCGCATCGAAATCGTAACATGCCAATCCCCCACCGCCAACGATTTAAAGAAGAAAGTTAACGTTCGCTGCGCAAGCCATAAAAAATCAAGCTTTGTTTACTTCAGTCTCATGCTTCAAAGGCGTAGCCGTTGTTTCGAAAGGTTGTTTCGCAATGACAAATTTTATGAACACTTGACTTTTGGCCTTTTGTGTAATAAGGTAATGGATTGGTGTTGCCTCTCCACGATTTTATGCTGAGTTGCAGTGGTTCCTCAATTAAGACGAAAGGCGACATAATGCTCGGCTAGAAGAGAGATTACAGACGAACAGTAGACCTTGGTCAATCTCCGGCGTACCCATGACAATCATCGAATTCGCGTATAACTGGGCGAAGGTTTGCCTCTGTTCCTCCTTGTCACCTTGTTTTCACATTGTTGCCGCAGAATCATGTCTATCCGGATGATGTGCAGTCGGTAGAGAGGTGGAGGAAGTATCGCGTGTTCACTTCATCGACATCTTCAAACAGGTGTCGTGGAGAGTTCCATAACAAACTTTATCAGATGGTTTGCAGTGAGAGTAGCTTCAACTGTTAATAGCTCTTCAGGGTACTACGAAACTAAGGTGATTATTGAAGGTAGGTGCCAATTTTCAACCCCTCTATCAGGGATTAGGGTCCGCTGCATATGCACTTCTTCCGCTTCGTTGAGCTTTATCACTCATTAGCAGAAATTTGAGTAGTTGGCCTTTAACAGGGGATTTGCCTACTGCTGCCATCAATGCAGTGCCTCGAGACTTCTTTGACGACGAAAGGCGACATAATGCTCGGTCAGAATATGTTCTGCCGATGCGCAAGGCTACTGGCATGAGTCGGAGACCAGGCCGGCTGCTGAACAAACAATTAAAGTAATACAAAAAGTGGTAATGATGTTAGTTATTCGAAATGCTGCATTAATGACTCACGGCCTGAAAAGTAATTTGCATCATAGTGTGATGCGGCCCTTTACGGGAAAACAGTCGGTTGTGAGTATTCGAGTGCGTGACGCGAAGCCTCGCCCCAACACCCCGCCTAACGAGTGGAGTTAGTGCTGTCGTTTCCTCGCGAATGCATGACGGCAGGTAAAAATTCAACCGAAATTTAATTAAACGCCGCTGTTTTAATGCTACCAAGGCGACAGTCCTCTGAAAGTACGTTTGCCTCATGTGTCACCAATCAATTGCCTTCCCTCAGCAGACTGTCCTAAATTGCTGACAAGGCTCGGGACCGAGTTAAAAATGGGTGGAGCAGGCGTAATGGTGTCCCAGAAAAAAAACGGGGTAATAAATGGCCTCTTAACGCTCTTCTGAAAGTTGAACCTGGCCATCATAGTCCAGCGCTGAAGATATAGTTAGGCTTTTAATGGTTCCATGTTGAAAAGTTGACTTTTACTCAAAACGTTGCATCATTGGGGCCGAAGGTTGACCCAAAAACCAGCTTTTGTAAATAAAAGGTTAGAGCAGTTACGGATCCAGTAGGCGTCGAAACAGATTTCCAGGACGTCCAAAATAAGTTGTTTTAAGGGGTTGGTGTTAAAAGCTGTTTCTGTACCTTTTAGCAGAATGCAACGCCAACTGGCATGCGATACGCCGACATAAGCACGACCCAATGGGGTCACTGCTGAAATAGGTGATAACGCGTTGACGCGTGCGTACGCACACACGTACGCACCACACACAAAACAGGAGGCGCACGTGCGCACCGATCGATAATGCCTGTACGATATAGACCAACACACCAACGTCAGAGGCATAACTCTACGCGTGCTGCATGAAAACGCGCAGCTTTAATTGGTGCAGACATCATTGCAGACAACTGATTGGTTGAATGGCCAGTCGTCCTTCGCGCAGGATTGGCAACTGTAGGTGCATGCCAAAATGCGTTGGGGCTGCGCGGCATTGAGAAGCAGCTGACTTTCCTGTGAAATGCGTTCATTTCATAAAGCAAAGTATCAATAAGTTTGTTAATAAATTTGTGCATTACAATGGCCGGGGTTCCGGGATGTTCCCTTCCAACTTCTACTGAGGATCTTAGTCCTGAGGAGGTGGCTCTACAAAATGAAATTGCCTCATTAAAGGCCCAGTTGGAGGCTGCACGAAAAGAGGTCGCAGATACAGATTTTTATACAATGACGAAGGAGGTTGTTGAATTGGGTCGATTGAAATTCAAATTTCGCAAGACACTTCGAGGCCATATAGCAAAAGTGGCCTCAGTCAGATGGGCTTCTGATAGCCAGCTAATCCTATCCGCGGGGCAGGATGGAAAACTCATTGTTTGGGATGGGCATACCGCCAACAAAGTGCGGATGATTCCTCTCAAAACCGCCTGGGTGTTGGGATGTGCCATCTCACCCAGTATGCATCAAGTTGTGAGTGGCGGTCTGGATAACCTCATTGCTGTTTTCAGCTTAAATTCGCCCGAGGGTACGCCTGCACAACTCGTTCAGGAACTCGCTGGTCACGGTGGATATATTTCCAGCTTGGACTATATTGATGAAACGAAATTGCTGAGCGCATCTGGTGACAAAACTCTTGGACTATGGGACATGGAGAAAGGCGAACTAGTCTCTACATTCACCGGACACACAAACGACGTGAATAGTGTACGAGTATGTCGTACAAACAAAAATCTCGCCGTGTCCGTTTCTTCCGACTACACTTGTCGTACATGGGACATCAGGAGCGCAAAATGCACTCAACTCTTTGAGGGTCATGAGCAGGATGTCAACGGAGTGGACATATTTCCCAGCGGACAGGCGTTTGCCACCTCATCAGACGACACCTCGTGTCGCTTGTGGGACATCCGCTCCGACCAGGCTGTTGCCGCTTATGTGGACGAGTTCATCCAATGTGGCAGCACTTGTGTGGCCCTCTCCCGTTCCGGCCGTGTTCTGATAGCCGGCTACGACGACTTCAATTGTCACGTGTGGGACGTACTCAGGGAAGAGCGGGTTGGCATCATGTCGGCACACGACGCGCGTGTCTCCTCTCTTGCCGTGAACGAGATAGGAAATGCAATCGTGACGGGCTCCTGGGATTCACTGTGCTATGTTTGGACAGCTAAATGAATTCCTTTGTTAGAAAAATCTTCTCTGCTCCCATTCACCCCCTAGTCTGATTTTGTTCTTAAATTGCAACTATGGGAAAGCCGATTGCCCCTAGCGAATTTTCGCATTTTCCTCTACGATTACCACTACTACAGCTGCTACCAGTATCATCTCCAACACCCACTCCCCTCTATCCCCGATCTGCGGCCGTTTGTTCCTTCCGTCGAACGATTTCGCACCTTTTCTCCACACCAACACACACAAAGCCAGTGTTGCATGAGTAGACGTAGCGCCAGGCCTGCCGCAAAAATTCTCATTTCTTCGCCTTCTTCCTCTTCCATTATCACACCACATGGAATAAGGTCGTTTCCCTTGGTTTTGCTCCCCGCATCGGTACTACTTCCCTCCTCCCTACAAACCGCCGTCCCTGCGTGAGCTCCTCTTACCCTTCTTTCTTGCCTTTTGCATTAACTCTCAAGCCCGCATTGTATATTGTGTCAAAGTATAAATTATTACATTTTTGCCAACGTGAGATGCGCTCGTTTTACTTTGTTTTGGCATTATTTTTTGCTCATCATCAACGCCCAGTCCATTGAGTTTATGCGCTGAAAGCTATTCACGCTCCATGACTCTGCTGTTTTTTTGCCGTCAGACTAGTTCACCTTTGATCACTCTACACCCGACGATTGTTTGTCTACATTGTTGAGCTAAACCAGACCCCATTTTGCACACTTTTTGAGAATGAACCCATGCGAAACTTCTGAAGCACACAACATGTGTAATGTGTGTGGATTGCGCTATTTTCCTACAGCACTTTACGCATCATCAAGGAAACCATGAGACCATCCGAACGGCATTACATGGTGTTTTTTGCTAACGGAGTAGCCCTAGTGTCTCAGATGGTGTGTCTTGTGAAGATAAGTCGGCCAATTAACAGACTAGCATAACCAGAAATGTTGCCCAATATGGTTCATGGCTAGCGATGAGCTCTAAAGGACTTGCTTCTCGCTCGATGAAATGTATGAAGATGCAGATAGATATACAAGAAGTTGGTTGAAGCATCTAACACCCAAATAGACCATAGAGATGGACATTTTTCACGAGTTTTCGGTGTATTCGGAGAACAACTTGGGCTTTTAACTGCATAACTCTCCTGTACAGCCACATGTGACTCACAAACGGCTTCCAAGTTGCCTTCCCTCCTATTTCCCCACATCTCTTCCACCTGTGTTCGGGGAGCAACAGATGGTCTTCTATAATTAGAAGTGCTACCAGAAGAGAGCCTCTTCTGTTTGCAGATACCCACAAGTTTCGTTTGACGTCCGGTAGACATGACAGCTAAGGCTACATCAACAACCCGATTGGACGATGATTGTATTATCTCTCACCCACCAAGATTTTGGCTTTTTGGAGTCCGATTCGCGTCATCTCCACCACTTTGTGTTTGTCTTTTGTTGGACTAAAATCTTCTAAACTAATCAGATATTGTTTGGTCTCTGTGAACACTCCACTTGGTTGGGCCTTGCAGTCACGACGGTTAATGGTGTTGCAGGTGGCAGGGTCTGCAACAAGTTCGTAGTGGCTCGTTTCTTTCGAGGGGTTGAAATCACGTACTCAGACAATTTAACGGCTTCCCACAACACAAATCTGTCAGCAATTGGTTTACCAAAAGAATGGGACCTCATTCTTTGTTGCCTCGTCCTAGGACAATCTCATCAACATTGGTGAAACATGGCAACGTAGTCACAATAAACTCGCGTAAACACGCCGTTGCATCAATCAGAAATAAGTCTTTATGCGATTCACACCAATTGAACCAAAGCCGTAAATAACACTTATTACCGGTCTGTACCTACCTCCAGCTTTTTTTGGATAGTTTTGCTTGAAGTTCGACCAAACAGTAGAATGCCTTCCTAAATTGTTGTTATTACCTCTGATGCAGAATTTTAATCCTACTTTTTTTCATTTTTTCTTACCTCCAGTATGACATTTAAATTCCCATTGTCAACAGACACCTCTTGTATTGCGAGCCCAGATTGAGGGCAACTTGGCGATAGGCGAAATTTCGTCCTGTCGAATAAGCTACCACAGTTTTATGCATTTTCTAAATCACCCAAGGTTGGTGTGTTTTTCTGCAACCTCGATTTACCTACCTGTTTTGAGGTTGCTGTCGTCGAATGCCCTGAAGTTAAGGTTAGCAAAAAAGTAGCGCCCCGTGATTCTTCTCTAGAGGTCATCATCAAACCGAGCTAATGTGGCTTTTGAGCGTAGATCCAATGCAATGCATCTTACTTAGCTTCTGGTCTCCTCCATCTCTATTTGATTGATTACGAATCAGTCACTGTTGGGATGCGGTTTCGCCAATTTTAAAAACTGTTAATTGGTACTTTTGGCCTTTGTAGTATCTACTTCATCAACAGTTTTCCAGTAGTTGACCACACTCTAGGGAGCTTCATATAGTCTCGCCACCACTGCATTATGTTTGGCACGCTGTTGACACCCTTGATGACTGAATAGTCACATTGACGTTGTAGCATTCTCTTACTCTAGTTGACTTCCAAAGGCGGTTAAAATGTTCCTTTTCTGGTATTCCGTAAAAGTAGAACAAGGATACTGTAGTTCAAGGCGAGGTTCTCGTTGGTTGAACTGAATCATTGCCTTCTCCCATTTCACCTAAAAAAAATCTTTTATTCTAGAGCTAAGTACTTGGGTAGTAATAAGTGGCCCATCAGGTTGTCCCAAACATTATTACTTGCTAGCGAAGCCAGTCTATAGACTAATTGCAAGGCTGGAGGCAAATGTTTTAACGCCCATAAAGCGATAAGAACGCCATACCAGAAGTGAACTTTTGTTGTAGACAATTTTAGTGGAGAGACCATAGTCCTCCAAACAGCTAGTTCCGGTGCCCAAAATCATGATTTATGCCGTTGGTAATTAAAGCCAAGGGAAGGGGATCAAAGCACGCGAAAATGTATTGTGCTTCACCCCCCACAAAAGTCTAGTAATATTTATTAACGAAGGAGGCTATGCTTGATTCCAACGAAGAAACAGCTTTCCTGAGCCCCTTCCACATCACATTTAGTTAAGCATTCCCTTACAGACGTATCCTCCGGAGCGAGTGGACGGTTTATGTCAGATGTTTATTAGGATTGAAGGCGCATTGAGCTGAGATACATCTGTCCGAGCCCCAGCGGCCAGTCACCGAGAAGAAGATTGTTTGAGAGATAAAGTAACCGCTTTGTTATCTGGTGGTCCCCTACCATATGTTTCGGACGTACACTGCAAACAGATCGTCTCTCCCGTTGGATGCGAAATTCCCATTTCCATTGCTGAAAAACATGTGACGGATTGTCGTAGCGGATCTGATGCTTCGCCGAGCTTCACATGGTGGATTTGGAGTTTAGTTAGTCAAGCGGGGTGAACCAATTTCACTTCAAAAGTTGTTGGATAAGTAAGCAGCTGAAATGTAAGTACGCGATCCATTCCTCTTGATTTATTTCTTTTTAACACTCCTCTCTGCCCCAGTTCTAATTCCCACATGTGTTTGGAGATCTTGCATAAATGAGCTAAACATTTACGTGGATGTTTACGTATGCACCGGAATCGGCTGGGATTTTCGGCCAACTCGGCACTCTCCGAACTCGCTCAAGCTAGATTTAAAAAAGCGGAGGCCAATTCAATAGCCTGAACTTCGTAATACCTTGCAAATTCAAGTTAACATGTTGACATTCCTACCTTTTGTAGCCAAGTCAAAATCGATCTGCGAATATTTTTAACAGAGTGTTGATCCATTTAGGATGCAGCGGCACGCAGTAACATACAAACAGGCTAAATGACCCCCTCAGGGGAATGGGTTGATTGCGCGTTGTACCATCCACAAAAGGTGTGACCAGCCGGCCAACTTTCATTGGCACCTTCCCTCCTCCTTTGTAAACGGTTTCGCATCTCTACAAACTTACAGCCGGCTTAGCTGTCAAAAGGACATCTGATTAGAGACTGTCAGCCTAGTGTAAGCCCCTAAAAAGTGTCCGAAACAACCTTTACCTGCTACTAATACAGATGACGAATTCACCAGGGTTGGAGCAACAATTTTCAGTTCGGTTCAAAGGGAAGCTATGGCCAACGGAGGGAAACTAGATAATCAAACACAGCAGCACAACAGAAGATAGTAACACGCATGAAGGGAATAGCTGGACCACTCATTAACAAAGTTTCTTACTACCAAAATGATGATAGTATCGCTGATTCGCCCAGTCAGTTTGCAGTTTTCGTCCACCTTCCCGTTGGCAGAAATAATGAAAGGTGAAAAGGAGAGAACAAATAAACCCTATGGAACGCGGCTCTATATCAATAATTGTGGAGCTTTTTAACCGATTTGAAACCAGTTTTGCCTTCCCTTTCTATTTACCACCAGAGGAGGTGAATCAGGTATTCCCATTGGCAATTCAGGGCTAGACAACACTCAGTGAACGAGTAGTGGCTGCGCATGAACCTGCAAAGTCCAGTAACAGTGAATAGCGGTTGATAGTGAAATAGCAACTCACCCAGAAAAGTTTGGGAAGTGGTGAGCAAGGCGGCAGACGAATAAAGTGTTACCCTCTGAATCGCAACAAGGGGCACTAGCGGCACAGCGACAATTTTCCAAAAACTTCAGACTCATCAAGGCCTAAAATACACTGAATAATGCAGAAGGAAAGGGTATTAGAAGAATTTGGGGAAGAATTATTGATGGAAGAAAGAACACTCAACTTCGCACTTTTAGTCAATAACTGACTGTTTCCGAAGGCCACCATTGTACAATAGATGAGGCAACTTGGGAGGAAATCACTTGCATGCCAATCTTACACGAGAACCAAACCAAATTCGTATTACATTTATTTTTTTCGGCGATCACTGAATTTGAGGCGTCAATAAATGCTCAAACTTCAATGAAACCTTCCAAATGACTAGCGTAGGGTAGCGGAGTAACGCACTGGAAGAAAACACCCTCATTTGGAAAAAAACTAGCCTCTCCAGTAAAAATGACTCCTGGTATCAAAAGAGCCTATGGACCTTGACGTGGCACCTCGAAAAATTAGGAATATTCGTTACAATGCCTCCCCATTCAAGGGGGACCAACGCTACGATTAACTTGTTCCACGGTACACTGCCAGGCGTTGTTGGCAGCAGACATTGCTTTGCGCCAAACCAAATGATGTGACTCGGTAAACGGGGATACTTTCGACCGCAAAATAAGCACTCTCGATTGCGTTCGATTGAACCAGTGTTGCATCATGGAGGAGCGACAAAGCATGCCAACGCCCACCCCTATTGTGCTGTCAGCATTGGTCTGAAGCAGCACCCAACGTTCGATGCACGGCGTAGCGAGCCGCATCATACCCATTTAGAGCCGTGACCACTGGCCAGCGTCAGACACGAAATACCAGTAACCGAATCGAAATGGAGGACGAATTATTCCCATCAAATGTGAAGGAGGAACTGACTCAGAAACTTGAATCTAGGCTACCCTTAACTCCTCTCTGAAGGACTAAACTTACCTCAGCAAGGTTAGTCTCTCATCGTTTCCAGTGAACAAATTAGACAACTCTTTTCAACCAACCTTGACTGCAAGTAATTCAGTACTCTGCTTCCGAAGATGACATACCGAAAACCCAGTTATCCATAAAACCGAATTCTCCAGATAACTCATCAGTAATCTACTTCCAAAATCGATGGCAGTATTTAGCTTCGGATTGATAACTTGTAAACTCTATCGTGAAAAATGCTTTCACGATAAAACGGAGCTATAATGTCAAACATGATGAAACGTGGCAGATTTTACAAAGAAATGTAGGGCAAGTGACCCAGTGATTGTGCTTGGTCAAAAACGCAAGCGACGAACACATGGGACGGATGCTCCAGGTCACGCGAATGCAGGCCAGAGCATGACTGATAGGCGCGATAAACTGTGCGTAAGCATCCCCAGAAAACAGGACAGTAACGCCTCATTCGCCCAGCACACATAGTGGCGTCCGGACCAAGGGAAAAATTGAAGTTTTACACATTCCCTCGATTTTCGACCGGCAAGACTTCAAAGAGTTGAGTCCCGCAAATGGCTTCATTAAAGGTCAAGTAGAGGGATGAAGTCCAATTTTCGTCAGCCACAGAAAAGCCGAGAGAGAACAACTTACTATGATTGTTCTCGATAAAACCACTCGCCGTTCGAGGTTTGGGGTGAAAATGCTTGCTTAAAATATATGAGTAGCACTGGCATAACAACGCAGAACAATGAATAAAACTAAACGGCTCATTCCACTCTGAATAGGCGGCGCGATGAAGCGGATACAGCTAACAACTTTGGTAGGTGAAGAACAAAGCTTACTCAACAAAATTTACTTTGATAACGCATGAACTTCGGGTAAATTCGCAAGCCTCAACACTTGACGATACCACGTTCCAGGAGTTAATAAAAGAATCTGTACAAATAATTTGCGGTTATTATCATTAATGATCGCCCAGTTCCATGCCGCCGATATCCAACTCCTCATCATTATAGATGTTCTCAGCCTAAAAAATAAACAACATCGAAGCTGAACGACCTAAAGAGTCACCTACCATTTGCCAGATTTGAAGGATATTGTCCTCCGAGACGGAGCAGATGACCCAGGGTTCGTTGATGTTCCATGTGAAGTCAGAGATCTTGGCGGTGTGACCAGCGTGGATGAAGAGTAGTTCGGAGGGCCCATCTTCAGCGTCCTCAGTGGTTTGATCAACACCGATTTTGCTCAGATCCCAAATGTGCAGTCGTCGATCCGTGCCCGATGAGGCCAAAATCGTCTCGTTGTGTGGTGACCATTGAACCTAAGGAAGAGCAATGAATGCACACGATTTACAACGTATTTTCAATGCAAAATCTCATCATATCTCGCTACAAAATTTCTTTGCACAGCTGATGATAAGCAAGAAATGCGCCAACAATAAGTCTTCAAAAAAGCACCACGCTGTTCTCAAGTGCACCATATATCACGTTGACGAAAAATAATAATTTGTTAATCAACTAAAAACAATCACCTGGAAGATTTCGTCTCGATGTGATTCGAATGAATGTAATTTGAGGCGCAGGTTTCGAAGATCCCACAAGGCGACAGTCTGAAGAGTATGGAAATTACAGCTTGAAAGTGACCATAAATAGCAAATAAATTCGTGCAAGAACATGCCTTATCAGCACTTCCAGTAGCAAGAATAAACTCGGAGAATGGATTGAAAGCCAAACAGTTGACCTCAGCTGTATGCGCGTCGACCTGATGCTGAGCCTTATTTCTTGAAGCACTGCGGGTGTCCCAGATCATCAATTTGTTGTCATCTGCAACGGAGCCGAAAATGTGACCATGCATAAGATGCCAAGCCACATCCTCAACTACCGAATGGTGACCGGTGAAAATGGCCATGGCGTCAAGGCAACGACCGTCTAGTGGTGAGCCGGAAATGTCCCACAGACAAATGGTCTGGTCGTCAGACGCTGAGAGCAGATGGCCACTATGAGTCGCATTCCAGGACAGGCCATACCCCTCCTTTTGATGACCCTGAGTGATAGTGCTTGAATTACACCTTTCCGTACCTTTAGCCGTAGATCAGGCTGGGAACCAAGTTCTGACGAGGGTCGAACAGGATGGTTTGCATAATCGAAAACAAGTACATCTCCGCTTGGCGTCTTTGTTGCAATAATATCCGGATTTTGAGGCATGTACCGAGCGCGATTCACTTCACCCTCGTGATTGATTTTCATGGTGATTTCTAGCTTTCCCGAAGGAAAATAAAATCCACCAAAATTCCCCTTTTCGCTCTCATAGGTACTAGCATCGAATTCGGCGTTGTCGTTAGGAAGGTGAACTGTGGCAATAAGTAGGTGATTCTGCTCATCTGACGTATGAGTACCAAGGATGAGGCGGTGGATCGAATAGTCCTCATCAGTTCTAATATATAATGACAAAAAAAACACATACGTTTCAACAACAGGAAGCCATTGGGCAGATAAACTTGGCCATTCCAGCGCATGAGACATCAGCATGTCATAGAGAAATGGGGTATTTCGCTTCCATATTTTATATTCCTCATTGATGACACGCTCTTCAATTACATCCTCCGACTCAACAACATGCATAGATTGCTAGAAGAGGTAACTTCCCAAGCGACTCAAACCATCATCCTACTCGACCACTTAAATAGTTAGTTCGAAATTTTTCAAATCAGACTGACGAGTTAAAACAAGCAGTGATAGGTGTTACAGGAGTTAGTATTGTTCCAGTGCATATCTTCTTGATTTTATTATCGAAATCAACTTTATTGTTTGACAGCAGGCGCTTTACTTGATGCAAAAAGGTGAGCCAGCACTTATCTACTCTTAACAAATGTATTGATATCCAATACTACTAAATTTGTATTAAATAATTCGAACTACTAATTCTTAAGATTCATTTTTGGCCGTGGGTAGTAAATGACTAATGAATTATGAATTTGGTAGACGGCCCCAACAAAAATATAACCCACTAAGATACTTTGGCCAGCCATCAAAATATTGCGCGAGAAGGATGACATCCGATCCCACTGTTGCGCCTTTGTTATTTCCCCTTGGAAATGGAGTGTGGAATCAAATACCTGAGTTCCCATTGGGCTGAAGATATTGCGTTTGGGGGCTGCGTTTATACATCTTTACCGTGGCTACCCCTGTAAGTTCGGGTAGGCGTTCTTGTATTTTTATCATGTTGGCCTCAGCTGGAATTTTGCATTTAGGGTCAGGAGGTAAGTAGAGTGCAAAATTTGATGTGATGCTCAGCTTAATAGAATGGCTGGGCTGTTCGGGGCATAGTATACGCCTCCTTCTATTTTTGCTAAGGAGCCTTGTGAGAACGCTTATCTACCAGTTCGCATGATGAACTTAATTGATTTCACTCACCAGTGTACGGGTTGATCCCCATCTGTTGAATTGTTTGCCACATTGCACAGTCGCATTCAGTCTGGTTAGGATTGAGATGCGTTTAGATAGTTAAAACCTGCTTTCTGACCGAAGGCAAGGGTTTTTTTTATAGAGGATGCGTTATTTTGAAAACCCTTACGTTGGGCCGCATGGTGAAGTTCCCAGTGAAACTCCACTTCCCTCGGTTGATGACTTTGCGCAACGGGCCTCAGATATGGTCAAAGAATCCTTCCAGGCAAGCTATTAGCGACTTCTCTACATCCTTGAAAGGAGCATTAATGAATAACTTGACTCTCTTTTCTCTGTTTCTCTACTCGAGTTTTGACTCTTGTGATCATTGTCACTGAATATAAATGATATCGATTTGAGTGCCACTACGGATATAGATAGCTTATTCTAAACATCAATCAAGAGTAGATTTCAGTAGGGCGATTTCGAATCTGTTTACCTGAATTTAACGTTGTCTTTATGCATCGTTGCTGCATGCATATTTTCTTTTGTATTTTGACTACTACTTATCTCTCCGGTTTTGTAAATGCCCTTCCATATCGTTACCTCCAACTATGGTTCTGCTTCCTGATGAATATTCCCATTTCGTTGAAGCAAGCAGCTCTGGAAAATATTTAAGAGCGTCATTGATTTTAAGAGAATCACGTGTTTAAAACGCTCCCTCCTCAGGCGTCATGTCGGAAAATTTCAATTCACGATGGGGGCCTTTATGTCGGAGGCATCGGTGTGGCCTGGGCTGCCCTTCGCGTAATGCAGAGACTAGGCCAAAAGGGCTTCGAATCTTTCCTTCCGCAAGTTCGCAAGTACATCGAAGGGGTTGTCAATAAGGCGGCACAGGACGGACCACGCGATAATGAAGAACGCCTTTCCTTCCTTCTTGGCATGCCCGGCATGTGGCTCACTGCAGCCTACCTCTATCAGGTGTGGCGAATGGTACTATTAGTGCTACTGAAATGTGATTAAGTGGGCAAGTTATTTTCATTGTAGTTGTCTGGGGAGATCGTTGAACGAGACCGTTTTTTGGGACTGTACGCCCAACTTGCGCCAGTGTTTGCCTCTCTTCAGTCAGGAAACGCCAAAGTCATTTTTCCTCAGGGCTCTGATGAGTTTTTTATTGGTCGCGCGGGATACTTGTGTGGCTTGTATGAACTTCGCAAAATTACTTCCGAGGTGTGTTTGTTCTTGGGAAGTGCCGATTTCTAAAGCTTTTTCTTTGGGCAACTGTGTTAGTCATTAGTTTCTAATCCAATCCCTCTAGATTTTGGTTTGCGTTCAACTTCTGTCTTCAGTAGATTAAGCTGGGTGAGTTCGTTTTAGATATGCTTTTTATGACAGTATCGGAAGTGTGATTTCTGATGCCTTATTTTTCTCAAAAACTGGAGCAAATTTAGCTGAAAATATTAACTGCTGCTCTTATTAGCTTCATCATAACCTTTTTCGATGAGTTATCCAAAAATGTCTATTTTGTTGGTTTAACTGTCATCTTGGTACGATAATGTGCATCAGCTATTGCATACCAGAAAGATGAAAGCCGCTTTTGCACAAAAGACAATAAAAACTGCCGAAATCAGGTGCCAATTCATGGTTACGCCTGCATTCATGAGCAAAAAAAGAAAGCGGTTGGTCTCAGTCCCGCTGATCCGATTCACTCCTGTTTACCGATCTTTTCACGGTAAATGACTCACCATTGTTGCAATTCTGCGATGAAGCGTTAAACATTGGAGAATGACTGATAGTTGTTACATTGATGTGCGCATTCTCCATCCATTAACACTGACCCAACGTTTCTTACACGGAGAAAGGGCGTGCGACTACACTCCTTTTAGGCGGTTGTGTCGGACGAGACGATTTTTGCTATCTGCGATGCTATAATCGACTCCGGCACTGCCTACGCCAAGAGACATCACTCACAGTGTCCCCTAATGTTTGCCTATTACGGGACCGAGTACCTCGGTAAGATTCGCTTCTTCCACTTTCTCTTCTCACATGGCTAAAAGGAAATTACTAAATTTTTGAGTGCTTACTAGTTCTATTTTTGTTTTTCTTGTGGTGGATCGGAGAGCTTAAGTGTCACCTTTCACGTGGGTTCGGCGCTACAGATATGTGGCACGTGCCCTTTATCAACAAGTTTTGACTGTTTGCGCTAAATAGTACAGAAAGCGAATCACTTGGATTCAAAGTAATGAAATAAACGTAAAATATTTTTGACTTGAGGGTAATTACACTTTGTGGTTTTTGGAACAGCAGTTGAATTTGTAAGGCAAGATAAACGCACAAATATAGCTTCTGGGTCGTGATTATCACATTTGTTCTAATATTCCGATCGGTTCTTTGAAAAGGGCACTCTCTTCCCTAAAACTTGATAGCGGTATAAACGTATATCTTCCTAGCAAGACTAACGAAAGTGTGTTAACTACTGAAGAAATAATGGATAAAGATCTGTTTTGGTAGTTAAACCGTTTTGACAAGGATCCAATACCGACATGGATGAATGTAGATGCGGTGCGTTTCAGCTATAGGAGGATTGTTTATGATTGAACTTTCTTCAGGCAATAATCATTTTTCCGTTACTGGTTGTGTGTGATGAATTTGGGCGAAGCACTTTAGTCTTTTGGCACGCGCACAGAGGGGACGCGAGATCTCATTTTGAAGGGGACTTGTGTCATCCCTATCTGCCGCTGTCAAAGACCACCACCAACGCTGATGGAGTCGATGCATTTTAAGTCGACAAAATGTTGTTGCTTAAATGCCCGATCCTTTTGCC
This sequence comes from Taenia hydatigena, assembly GCA_036345935.2. Lineage (NCBI taxonomy): Eukaryota > Metazoa > Platyhelminthes > Cestoda > Cyclophyllidea > Taeniidae > Taenia > Taenia hydatigena. The sequence continues at coordinate 19,616,231 of JADWOT020000003.1, forward strand.
TTCGAAAAGTTGTCACTAATGCTTTTTGGGGAGGAAATTCTCGGACAGCACTATCAAACTGTTTTTCATAGATCCGTACGAACGTTTAGGTTTACTGGTCATGATCAATTGCTTTGTGATCTAACAGCATGTATCGCCACAACTTGTAGCTTGATCTGATTTAATTCAGAATGTAGCAACAACGTAAATTCAGTCGGTTTTAGCATTGAGTTTGTTAGTCGTAAAAAGCCTGAGTTATGTATGGGGCTATTTTCGTTTCCTATTTACCCCTAAACCACTCAGCGGTACCTTTTGAATGATATTGAGTCTTTTTTTTATTTGATGTAAACAACTGATAACATCTCCACCCTTATCGCTCCCTTTATACCTTTGTAAAGAGTTTTTCAAGTTTAAAAATAAGAGGGCGCACAACCACAGAGGGCCAATGAAAAACTTGAGACAAGCAATTAAACACCCAGATTGCACTGATTATTGTTTTGCTTGCACTTTTTGGGAACCATAAGACTAGCAGGTGTGTCCCCCATCGACCCAGTGGTGTGTTGCAGGGGCGGCGCACGGACTGGCAGGCATTCTCTTCGCCCTGTTGCTCTTTCCTCGATACCTACAAACTCACAAATCGGCCGCGGAGGCAGTGCGGATGGCAGTAGACTACTTGATTGCAGTTACTCCGCCAGACACTGGTAACCTGCCCGCGGCCACCGACGAGCTGCCGCCGAATCGCCGTCCTGTTTCCGACGAACTCGTCCACTGGTGCCACGGTGACGCTGGTCAGCTGCTTCCCTCTTTTAACGCTTTATTGAATCTTGGGAATATTCTTACACCAACCCTTCATCCTAGTCCATATCTGCCGCTCTTTTAAGTGTCGGGTACGTCCTCTGAACTGCCACGCTATGCTCAAATATCAGAACTGCATCCACCTCCGTCCCAAATAAACTCTTGCTACATGATTATGTGAGGTCAATAAGCATGCTTTGTTGGTTCTATACTCCATGGGATCAGGTTTTCGGCATCGCCAAATGTCTTTCTCGTCTACTGAATTGTCAATTCATGTGGCGGTGTTGTTCGAACGGATGAAGAGTGTTCACTATTTGTGATTAGTGGCCTTAACCGAGTCCAGCTTGATTGAGTTTTAATTTCTGTAAATGGGCACAGTAATTCGATATGCTTCCTTCCAAAGTTGTAATACTAACCTTTTAATCTCAGCTTATCTTGCGAACGGATGGATATTTCATATACTTACGAATCACCTTCTTAAACTTCATAATTTTATTTTTTAAATCATTTGAGCAGGGAATAATACGTGAATGACCTACATTTTGGCACTTAACGACTCTGTGACGCATAGGATAAGACGAGAATGCGAAATCACCATGAAATGAATGATTATTTATAGGCCAAAGTTCTGGACTGGATTACTTCCCTAATGCCGAAGTTATGGGGGAATAGTCCCAGTTTTTAAGTTATATGACTGCTTTTTAATTCTACCTCCTTTACGCTTCCCAAGCTTAAATGCTTATTGAGACTGTTGTTATCACGGGTAGGGTGGATTGCCTTTGATAAAGAGGAATTTATTCCCCGTGACAAATCCCTTCAGGGTCTGAGATCTGTTGTGCATCACACGTTCCTTGTGTTTGAACGCCACTACAGGTTCGGTCCGACAGTTAATGAATTTTGGCTGTACGGAGACCAGCAAATGGAGCACTACTACGTAAATAAGATTAGTTTTACCAAACTAAATGCGCGGCCTTCTCATTCGTGTGTGGTTGAGTGGTTTATTTGTGCGCTCCTCTCTCCTCACGCTCATAATTTTAAAATGCTCCTTCACTGCCCAAAGATGAACGGAATTATATTCATTCACTTACTATATGTCTTATGTCTACCTTTGCACTACTTTCATCCGCTTGGGATGACTTTTATGCACAACTATTCACACCGTATCTGTCCTGAGTTTGTACTGTTCATACTATCAAAACAAACTGGCAGCTGTTGACCCTGAATAACGAGTCGTAAACATCTCTTGAATTCACCGACTACAGTCATGTTTTCCCACAATGCAGCATTGATGGTGTAGCGTCTTTATCACATTCTCGGAATACACACTGCTAATTGAAGAAAACCGGTTATATAGTTTTTATTTTTTATCGGATTTCGTGCCACTTTCTAATCTAATGTGCTCTTCGAAAGTGCAATGCGACCGTGGAAAAGATCACGTTGGCTTTTAAAGAAAATTAATGGAAAGCTCAAATCACCAGGCAAGATCTTACTATCTAGTGTCTTCCGAAGTATCTCTATGGTTTTTTGGTGGTATTTCTCCTGCAGCAATGGGGAGAAATAGCTTGTGTTCTTTACTCCGCTAAGTTCGGTAGATTTCAAATTTGCCACCGCGAACAGAAATGCAAAAAGGTGGCTAGCGAAAAGAAGTATTTAGACTATAAATTAGTAGAAATGAGCCCTGAAACCTCTCTTAACACGAAAGAAGGCATAACATTCAGGCGGAATATGTATTACCGACCCACAGAATGGCTTTGAGCTACTGGCACGATCTGGAGACCATTCCATCCGGTAGGGATGCAAAGTGATCCCTTTACCGAAACTGAGAGCTGACCGAACGATTGAGGCACTACGATTCGTCCCTCCGCTTGTTCCGTGATATTATTCGATTTTTAAATGGCTCTTTTCCATAATTCCAAAATTATTGAAGTCCAAAACATCCCAACCGTATGTTGAAATAGATGTGCATGAAGCTCCAATGCTCCATTTTTCAACCTCACTGTTTTTTATTCTGTTATCCACGAGCACAAAGCACTAGACGAGCCTCTTTAGTTGTACTTACAGGAAGGAAGTTACTGGTGACAGTTTGTCTACTGTCAGTGCTGACGCAAAATCGAGGCCCCAAATTCCCTTGTTGTGCATGTTGGCAGAACATTAGTCCAAGCTGGGTGAAGTTTTTCCTTAGCATAATAATGGGAAAAAAAGCATTCAAAACCGAAATGTTTTGTTGAGTCCGAGATTAAACATGAATGTCCAAATCTTGCAAACACAGGCTACGAGGATGACCTATCCAAGGATTATTGGGTGTATCCTTTAATTATGGCAATCATTGTTCATCCGTTATATCAATTCTAACCTCTCCAGATTGAACTATTTCCACATCTCGCGGATAAGTTGGTGGGAATGTCTTGCTTCTGCGGAAAGAGTTTAGTTGAAGCACTGTGGTTGTGAGGTCAGGGAAACACATCACAATTGCTCGTAAAGGACACGTTCTTTGTGCTCGTAAACTATCACCAGGAGACCATTTACCCTGTGACACTCACTGCGAATGTGGATTAGCTCGCCTATCGAGTGAGTGCAGTTTCTGAAACGCCTTTGAGGAGATGAATACCAGGCAGAAGTTGGCGAAAATTCGGTGAGCGGACTTGGGATGGTTTACAAACAAACCCACGGCATGTGCGGTTTCGCGTGCACGCAAACGTACACGAAAGATCAACGACTGTCTATGCTTTATAAATCATTCCCCCCCCCCCCCCCGATTCTCTATTGCCTTTTTATTTGAGATATGATAAAAGTAATCCCTCCCTCCCTCTGTCTTGGTCACATCGCAAGTGAGCGGCACAGCCACTTTCTTAGCGGCTTTCCTTCGACGTGAACTCGAAAGCATAACCCTAACTCTCATTTGTCGCACTCTTAGTCTCAGATTATTTTTTTAAAAGATGTATCTCACATTACATGCGATTGATTTCTCTGTTTTGGAATTGATTGTGGCTCCATGGGGTCATGTTCGAGGCCGAACCGGATTTCACTGATAAATGGGCCTTACCTACCTTCCTCGGGTGCAATTCGCTGAAGTGGCCGAGAAGTAAACACATTCCGGCGTGCGTGTGGCGTGCACCTGAATACCACCGCATCCCGGTTGCATAAAAGTTAGGGCGAATCTTATTGAAACGGTTTAATTAGTCCCTGAGGTGTGCAGGCGTAACCTGAGTCAGGTTATGATTACTTCTCTTTGTGGCTTCAGGTGTGGTCTACGTCTACGCAAGGGCATATGTTTTATGGAAGGACGAAAAGTATCTCCGCGAAATCGCCAGATGCGCGGACGTCGCTTGGCACAAGGGCCTGCTAAAGAAGGGTCCTGGTGGGTCATTATCCAATTCCCATAGCCAAATCAACAACTCGTGGACAGAGGTTTAAATTTAATGGGAATTTTTGTTTGCAATCTGTGTCCCACGGGTTGGGCGCGGAGCTCGATGCATAAGTGCTCATGTGTGCTCACTGAACCTCCATGGTTTCTTCACTCGACCTCTGCTGAACAGTGCATATGTCGGGAAAGCATTTTATCGTGAATTTCCCCAAGTTAGACTGATTAAAAGCCATTTTGCGCACGCATGCACCATGTAGAGCATTTTTAGGCCTCATAACTGTACTATAGTGTACTCTTCGCATTCTATCTCCATTCAGTTTTTTTTGAGAGGCAATGAAGCATGTTTTGCCGCACCCCTCATGTGATCCCCCCAAAAGTACACTTGATCACGAAATAGCGCATTGTCATCAACCACTGATCGTAAGTATACGATAAGCACTAACTTATCACCAGGTACGAATTTTCGGGTGTAAGCTAATAAAACCGACTTTTGGGTTCTTTTTCTCTGCCTGCATGAAATTTGACCCTGAGACTTGCTTGCCTTTCCCCCCTCCCCACCTGTAGTTATCGACATCCAACAATAGTTCATATTAATGCTCTTTCTGTTGCTGTTTTAGTTGTGATGATCTTGGTTATGCAAAAAGAGCTCGCTGTGCTTTGAATAAGCTTCCTGACAATATCATCACTAGATTGCTTTTAGTCATTCGCTCTGAGAAGTTTGACTATAAGAAAGTCCGAACTGTAGCTAAATATCTTGTAAAAGTAACATCTTAGCGTTCATCCATTGTAGTGTCCTGCAGGTACTCTCGTTATTTCGATCATTAGTTTGTTCTTTGCTAATCGTTTTGCTTCTTATTATTAGAAATTAAATTTCACCCATCTTAATCCCTTGAAATAAAAGACATAGTTTGTTTAAAACTGGTTCTGACACCTTCCAATTATTACTCTATGGCTATGCCAGCCAATCCGTAGCCATTCTATGCTGAATGGCCTAAAGAATGAGGAAACCTATTTGACTTAACTAAAAGGTGGACTACTTTTTAGGTGAGGCTGTATTTCTGTGCTGTTGAAGCATTAATGAGCACCCGAGCTGTAATTGATGTAGTTGACATCCCGTCTAACTACTCCTACGCATCTCTCAGGCTGGAATGTGATTGCAATAATGAGGTCAGCCTTCGTTCTTTCGGGTAACGCCTACCGTCGTTGGGGCCTCCCTCCAAATTACGTTCATACCTTAGTCGATATATTTTCAGCAAGTCTCATTACATTTGACGGGAGTCGCTCAAGTGTGGTTAGTTGCATGAGAAGATACTGTAGCGATTGTGCCATTTTTACAGGGTTCATGAGATCAAAAAAAAGTTGCCTTAAAATAGACGGTCTAAGGACTGCTAGCATGCCATTGTGGTAGTCAGGGCACAAATGTAGTTCTATTGTGAATGAATGAATGAATGTTCATCCTGAGCAGGTCTGTGCCACGGCGTGGCGGGCAGCGGGTACACGCAGTTGGTGGCGCTGCGTGCAACAGGGGAGCAGCGCTACGCGGAGCGCGCCCGCGCTTGCGCTGCCTTCCTCAACTCCGAGGTCTTCCTTTCCAGAGCCCGGAGGCCTGACAACCCTGCTTCACTTTATGAGGGTCGTGCCGGCACCTCACTCTTCCTCGCCGACCTCACCCATCCTGAGCGTGCCGCCTTCCCCTTCATGGATCCCTTTGAGGACGAATGAACTTCTGCGTCTCTGTTCTCTGTTTCAATTTTGTGGTTTATTAAATATTTGCATGCCACTGTTTTAATATTTTCATTTGAGGTCATCAAGTGTTTGGGATTCTCACGTCTCTTTCTCCTCCATGTTCGTGTTTTCTTTGTCGCTAAGTGTTTGCGTACTAATACCTTTCTTATGTAATTTCTTTACTTTGAGTTCATGATTTTTTTGGTTGATGAGTTAATTTGTGTCCTTCTGCTATCCTTCTCACACCACTTTTTCTTGACTCATCTTTTGGAATTGGTTGGGCGATTTCGACTTTTAAAGGCGGATGAATTACTTGTGGCACAACACAAACGTGCTTTGAGAATTTGCACATGCGAGGGCGAGACTTTCACATGCGTTACTTTTTTTGCGTGCAGGTCATGGCATGCCTAACCTTTAAATTGTGGTAACTGAGGCCTCCGATTTCATCAGGACCTTTTTGGATGGCTTCTTTACATTCTGATGGAACCTTTATTTCTTTGTTTGCCATAAGTAATGTTAAGTAGTACATAAGTTAAAGCCTATGGAGAGAGTATAGCGCCTTAATTGACAACATAATTTTTGTCTTATAAATGAGAGCCTAGTGAGCGTGGTGCTGCGTGTGCTCCTTAAATTGAAGGGACAAAGGTTTTGCAGGAAGTAGTTATTGGCCAATCTTCTCTCATGCAATTGTTAGTCAGTCCAGAGTGGGTTTTGCTGGTGTTGTGGTCAATCGCTACCGCCCCCACGTGTTTTGTTTCATGTCTTTAGTCATTCGGCAAGAGAACGTGTGCATACTAATTTGCTAAGCAAGTAACTCTCTTCATGTGATTTATTTTGTCTGTCTACGAGGAATAAACTTGAACCTAGAGGAAATGAAGGCTGTCCTCTTGTGGGAACAACTTCAATAGGGTGGTCCTTTAGATTGGCAAAAGGCCACTCTCAAATCGCCAAACAGGCATTAGATTGAAGGTGGTGTGAGATCGAAAAATAATCAGTGTGTGTGCATCCCAGCAGCTGTTGTGATGGGACACCATTCAGATTTGACGAAAACACGTCCGCTTCTGTTTTTTTGTCATAGGGGTAGTAAACAAATTGTCTTAGTTCTGTGCTTGCATACCACCAAGTTCGTGAGGATGACTCACGGCTTCTAGGCTTGGTCGTTTTTTTTTCAGATCTGGATTCAACCCTCAATCCTTTCGCCAGTGCAGTATGTTTTTTTCCCATGCATTCAGTAGAAATGCACCTACAGTTTGAAAAACCGAAATGCGTTGGTGGGAAAAATCGTCACATATTATTTGATCAACAGGCTAAGTATGGAATGAGGTGCATGTTTTCCATGACGTATCGTGTTTGCTCTCCTACTAAGGGGCTGTCCAACTCTACTACCTCCGGTTCGTACTTGCTCTCAACCTATTCTTCTCCGTGTGGCTTGGAACTTTTCAGCATTGCTTTTGGTGCGTCTTCAAGCACGTGCGAACTCCGTCAAGTGGTGAATCACACACAACATTCAGCGTGATGACCTGGGTCAAGTGTATTCCACGCTAGCTGGTTTCTCCCATTTGACTTGGAAAGTTATTTGCATAAGAGGCGATTTATGACTATAATTTGGTTTTTTCCTCGTTTATGAGGTTTCGTTTTGGGAATAAGTGAATTAGCGCTGGCACTTGGATGGTAGGATTTGTGTAGCACTTCTTTCTCACTATTTAGTAGGGCATTGGTGTGGTCCTATCGCGACAAGAAGTTGTCGATATGTGATCGTAGGTTCTCTCTTCCATTCGGTGGTGCGGCTAATTTCACTCACTTCTAGCTCTTTTTCAATGGTACCACCACGTGGACCATTTTAATCGCCTTCCTCATCGGCGAGTGGAGATAGACATTCTTGTTTGTCCGAGTGTTACTATATCTGACCATCATCATAAGGCGAGCCATTAAATTGGAACAAAAATAGCTGCGATAGAATGATTGATGATTATCTACCTAAGTGCGCATTTTCCACATGGGAAACTGTTTTTGCCGCTTTCAGTTGTGGGCCTTGGGACTCTCCCCTGTTCACTTTTTTATGCCGACTGTCTGGCAATGTTTGCAAAGCACTTTTCCCCTACACACTTGGGGGTGGATAGCGAACCAATTATCTAGTTTTAAACCAATAGTAAGATTTGCCAGAGATGTTTCAGTATGACTGCCTATCAGCGAACCCAGATTTTGCCTGTTAATTGTTAATGCTGAGCATGATGTGAGTTGTGCTGCCACTACGACCCATCACAAGTGGCATGGAGGAAGTCTTTCAGACAGTGCTATTTCTTTTGCTAAGGATTGATGTGTGACGATACTTCCAAAGTGGCTTCATCATTTGAGAAAGGCGAGTGCATATACTTCTTCAACTGCTCCACTTTTTCTCAATTGTGCCCGTTGGCAAGCATTTCATTCTCTACTAATCTCAATCAAAGCAGTGGATTTGAATAGCGGAAGCCATTATGCAGTGGGTTTCTCCGGTCGGCATAGATCTGACGGAATTCTCCATCATTGTGATTTCGATTGCGAGTTGGGTAATAATTCCCATCCATGGTTGAACTGTGCTGGGTGAAAAGCTCCTTTCCTGTTGTGCACTCGTAAATCGCGTCCCTACTTTGTACTTTTTTGTAATGTTTTCATTTCCAACCACCCTTCATGGAATCGCCAGAATAACTGGTGGTGGCCTGTTTACAGTGGCAGCCGGTCTTGTGACCTAATCTCAAACACCGTCCAACGACGCCTTCTAAGTCAACGACCGATGGTGGGGTTTGGATACAAATTTTTGCCCAACGGCGGGGCATCTTTCGATTTCATACGCGCCCGCTCACCTTCTCCCTTGGCCCTGCCTCTTACCTCCAAAACAACGTCTGAACTCCAGATGACAGCGGATGGTATGTCTGATCGTTCAATGCGTTAAGTGTGTCTTTAAGGGACAAAAAGAAGAAGTGAAGGACTCTTCGTGGTTCGCCTAATGTGTCGGCTGAGGCGAAAAATAGGCTAGGTAATGTGATGGACGTGCTGGTGTCAGTCTCTAGGACGCTTATTTTCGTCTGCCCAGGACGTGTAGCAGCAGCAGTCTTAAAACTGCCTTGTATTTGTATATCCTCCCTGAGTCAACCGTATTGGACTACGTTGCTCTCGGCGTTTCAGCTAATCGGTTGGTTTTGATTGCATTCCTGCCTAAATTCTACCCCCATTATTTGACCTTCTGATTAATCATGGCGCAGTATTCTTGAAAAGGTCACCAATTTTCTTATGATATAGCGTTTCGTCATTCTATTCTCGGACCAATTATTTCATCACCACAACAGCTGCATTAGTCACCCAATGCGGGGAACACTTGGGGGGTCACGGCAGTCAAACAAATATTTTAGCTTCTAAGGTAACTCTGATTGTTTTTATTAGCCTTTTTTTATTTTTTAGAACTGGAATGCAACTACGTACCAGTGTAGCACCTTGTTACTTTCCAAATGACGAAGCAAGTCGTAATACCAGGGCAGAATGTGTATTGTCGACGCACAGAAGGGACGGAGGGCTATTGGAATGAGCCAAAAGACAGACCGAGAGTGAAACGGTGTGGCCACTTTCACCTTTTGAGCGTCATCCCGCGTCAGCCATCACACCGCAGTTGGTGCTGTGTAAGGTCAACACTTACGAGCCAACCGAACCGGTCTTCGCATTTGTGTGTGGCTGAGGGCACGCCTGACCGCAACAACACTATTTCCTCTTGAAGTTTTGTTCTGGCCATAACTCTATGCTCATAGCTAATTTTGGAAGCATTGCCCCAGATTCCTAATCATTTAATAAAGGACGGGGCTCGAGATAGTTTTAAAGAAATTAAGTTTCGCTTTTATCCCTCTTCGTCACATTATTTTCACTCCGGTGGTGTCTAGCCATATCTGTCTGGGTTTTTACCTGGCTAGTAAAGGGGTTGAGAACGTACCGCATGCTCACTTGTTTGATGCCTTCCTACAGGTGTCGCGGGCAGCTCTGTAATGAGTTTTCCAGTTAGCTCATGGTTAGCGCCACTTTAATTGCTAGTAGCATTACTGCGAAACGCTGGGTAGTGGTAGTTGGTGAAAGTGAACATTGTTTTCAATTCTTCTGTTAGGCGCCATTACCATTTCTCCCGCCAGCAGCTAAGCACCCCTTCCACCCTGCTCATGTTTACTGACCAGTAGTAGGAACCGTGATAGATGCTCTAAAGGAGAGATTTTGCTTTCCGATTCCATCAATGTAGCTCCTGGGGACTTCCTGAAGTCGAAGGAAGGCACATGATATGCACTGCGGACGCACAGAAAGGCTGGAAGCTCCTGGCATGGAAGTGCCAAATGGAGTCATCAGTATTCGCAAAGCCAAACCGAAAAGTTTAACAGATGAGTAAACAATTAAACCAGCGCCAAGTCCTTAAAAGGCAACAAGGATTAAATGTAAATCCTGGTGAATATTAAAAGCCGCAATTGATCTCGAAATATAAGTTCTAATAAAGAGGAGGAAAGGTCCACACATTTGATCCAAAGCAGTTCTGAAGCAAAGCGGCAGCACTTTAGTGGATGTGCTGAAGGGTTGCAAGGCAAGTGTCGTTCCACTCCAGATCAACGGTACCTCAATGAACTGGCACGACCACATTCTCACGCTTTTATCCCGCTGTGCAAATTCTGTCTTCCTGATGGGGAGAAAATTGGGCAGCGAACGGCAATTCAAGGGTGCAAAAACCTACCCAAGCTTTTAGTCACGCATACCACAGTTTCCCAAGCCTGTCAGCTCACTTTGTTATCAAATATGATGAGGAAGGAAAAAATGATGAAGAAAAAGTACCAATCATTGTGTTTGGAAGCCTGTCACCAACACTTCCTATCCCAGGATCTGTGGTAGCCACTCAGATGGCTTATTATTACTCCAATAAAGTTACATTCCTTAAAACCTGAAAGAGGTTAATTGACCTCAGTGCAATCGAATTCGTACTTTACCGTTTTAGAGTCAAGCAGTTACGCCTACAGAAGTACGGGACTAGAAGTGACTGTGCTCAATGGTCTCCTTTTCAAAAAAAATCAAATATAAGTTAGTGTGCTTAAATCAGCCACTCGTAATTAAAAATCGCGTCGAGAGCCTAACTTTTGTCTAAACCTGCGGCTTTTTTTTTGGCTGACTTACTTTATCACGTCTCAGTTGTTTACACTGGTGGTGTCGCCAACTATGGGTACCGGAGAAAGTATTTGTCGCGCATGCCAAGACGCGCAACACCATTCCGCAGAGAGCATTACAAAATAGAAGCAGTTTAGTGTAGGTAGCGATAAGGCTATGCTAGACCTGTCAGATATTTATGCATCAACTCTGGAGGTGTTGCAGGCGTCCTCTCCTCTCCCTCCTTCCTTTCCCCTGCCCCGGGTACACGTCACACCGCTCGACCCGGCCTGCCCCGGCATGGCCACGTAGGTGAATTTTTTGCACGCGTCAAGTCCCACATAGGTAGAGTTTAACCGAGGAAAGCATATTCACCGTCATTGCTCCCTACACATCCCCATCCACAGCAGTACCCGCCTGAAGCCGACGTAAACGACGCTTAGGTACAGCAGAATGAATTTAAAAAGCAGCTAATTGTGGTGGGTGCTTCAAGCGTCCACCCGTCACGGGACCAGCGCACTGTGTCAGCACAGGTACGCATTCCTCCGGGCTGTGGGGTGGGTGGGTAATGTTCTAGACAGAATCATAAATCTAATCTAAGTGTGTGCTGCTAGAGATTAGACGATCCGCGTTCACCTCTACCCGCTAACTCTTGTAAAAAAATTGGCTGAATTACCCTATTTCTATTGAATGCACACCTGTTTCTCGTTATGAATGGCAAACCTTTGAAGCAAAACGCTTTCTCCCCCTCCCTCCACCCCCTCGGTCTTGTAACTCGAGCCTGCAGGATTCGTCCAACATGCCTGACTTGCAAGCGCCTATTGCCTGCTGTTAGTGCAGACCAGTTGTGCCAACTCAAGCACGTCGCCTTCCTATTTCAACCACTTTAAACTAATTGTAGGTTAAGTATTGCACAGAAAGTTTAACATTTCGCAAGTCAAATTAAGGACGACGAGGAGGACGAGAATGTTTTTTGAGCATGTATGGAGTTGGCGCGTCATCACCATCTCTCAGGCATGTCTTTTTACTTAGTGGAGCATTCAAATAGTTTTATGTACCGTGAGTCGCTTCACTGGAAGTCGGTTTGAGTTTCCAACACCAAAGTAGCAACTGCGTCTTATAAAAAATTGCCACCGACTCTTTCTCCCTAGGCGTTTTGTTACTCTTAACAATGCTTCCGTTGTCGGGCGCGTTCAAAGGTGGAATTTAAAGAGAGGCATTTATCATTCGGAATCGTAAGGATTCAGAGGTGGCAAAGAGTTTGGGGAAATGGTGCATTGTATCCCATCACGAAGGTGAAGCAGTGGCAACTCTCTCATGATTGCCTTTAGGCATAACTTGGCCTTGACGCTTTACAACAGAGGCCCCGTTCATAGGGCTTTTGGGTTTAATCTTCCCTCCATAACTGTCAGAAAGTTCCTCCACTTGGAATCCCCTTTGAAGGCTTTTATAAACAGGGGTCTAATTAAAGTGAATCAATTTATTATTCTATTTAGTTTGTTATAGCTTATTTCCCTAAAATAATTACTAGTCCCTGTTAATTATCCTTGCAGCTTACTGTTAATGACCTGCAAAGCGCTGTATGCACTTTTGGAAGCGGTTCAAAGGCCTTCTCTGTAAATGTTCGCTTTTAGTGCCGTCGAAGTTAGGCTAGTTTTGCTTCACCGAGCCGCTTTCGGTGGGGAAAGTAAGCCTACCCTGCAGGCCAAATATCGTGTGATCACACAAGTTTGCTTGACTTTTGGTGTGGATTGCTGCAACGCCTTTTATTACCTTCTAGGGATGTGTACAACCCACCTGACCACCCACCTGAATGCATCATGAAGCAGAGGCATGACCCAGTCTACTAATGCTCTTTATTGCGCTCTGTGTCACACTTAGATATTTTGAATTCCTAAAAAATATAATGCAAGTTTAGCCTTATGAGCTTAACTCAAGTCTGTCTCCTTTAAGTGTTTGAACTCGATCTCGAAGCTGCAGAAACTTCTTGTAGAGTTTCCTGTGAGGCATTTGTAGAATGCATCATGAACGATGCTGGTGATGATGATGATGATGATGATAGGGGGGAGGAGGAGGAGGAGGAGGAGGAGGAGGAGGAGGAGGAGGAGGAGGAGGAGAGGAGGAGGAGGAGAGGAGGGAGGAGGAGGAGAGGAGGAGGAGGAGAGGAGGAGGAGAGGAGGAGAGGAGGAGGAGGAGGAGGAGGAGGAGGAGGAGGAGGAGGAGGAGGAGGAGGAGGAGGAGGAGGAGGAGGAGGAGGAGGAGGAGGAGAGGAGGAGGAGAGGAGGAGGAGGAGGAGGAGAGGAGGAGGAGGAGGAGGAGGAGGAGAGGAGGAGGAGGAGGAGGAGGAGGAGGAGGAGGAGGAGGAGGAGGAGGAGGAGGAGGAGGAGGAGGAGGAGGAGGAGGAGGAGGAGGAGGAGGAGGAGGAGGAGGAGGGCTAACACAAAGATGCATCGTGCTCAGAAGAGCCATCTATTCGTACGGGGGATAAAGAATTTCCGACCACTATAGATTTGAAGACATCGAGATCAACTTCTGTCATGTTGAGAGTGGACGAAAAAACCACTTGCCAACACCTACATCAATTGAATTAGTCGTAGAGACTAAGCCAATGGCACTAATCACACATCCCCCATGTGGCATAGCTCGAAAGAGTGGTAGAAAATCTCCCCGACCCTTAGGAACAGCCATTGGGACTGGCCAGTCGGTCGGAGAAGGATCCCATTTTTAAGGACAACGCAAGACCTTATACATCATGCCCATAAGAACATTTGCACTATGGGATGGGAAATTTGGTGCCTGACTTTTATTCACCTTTTTCGAATTCCTCTCATATTTCTCCCAGTTCCAAGTAATTATCGTCACTCCTTGGCATTCGATAGTCACATGGGATGCGGGATGGACCGTTTGGACACAAGTGTGCTGGAAGCACAGATCGTTAAGGCTACGTACTTTGCTTCCAAGGACAAAACCTTGTGTAGAAGGAAAATTGGCAGTTTCGTGTGCAGTTGAGAGAGGAGTATAGGGTGTAGTGATGATTGTCTCAATAACCGAACTTCAGAAGAAGTACTGGACTAAACTTTTTTCCAGTGGCCTCATGTACCATAATTAAAGTTCTTTGAGCTATGCTAACAACTCTGAAGTGGTCGAAAGAAGACTCAAAAGTATTTCGAAGTCTGCTCCAAAACAGATCAGCACATTAATTCTTTCAACAAAAAAGTTCAAATGGAACCTTTTGCAACGACAAAATAACCCAAGTCTCACTTGGTGTTCACTAAGGGAGTTTGTGCGCTTCCAGTGGGAAATCGACTGCCATACCTCAAATGCTGCTTAGAAAGGTGCCAAATATGTAACGAATCGCAGACCACAAGTAGCCAGATTATACCTCGACCAATATAAATTCACTACCCTCGTGGTTCAGTCAATTTGGAGCAGTTCATTTTGCTTCTCTGAAGATGGAATGCAGCATGAGCAGATGGAATGGCAATCAGTGAATCAGCCCAGTTTATGGGGCTATCTTCGAGTGAGCCAGCTCGGCGGAGTGGTGCGGGTGGGTGATCGCTGGCACCGTGTCTTAAAAGCAGTGCATAAGGAGCACATCCATTCGAAGCGATGGCGCAACACAATCTCCCGCGATTTCTCACTTACGTGTGTGTCTCGTTTCGTCTTTCAGTGAGGTGTGCCTGTGTGCAGGATTGATGTGGCAAGCCAGATGTCGTGCTAGATGGAATCTAACTGCGGAACGTATCCAGTTAGTGGTCTACTGGCATGATTCACTGAATGCGCAGAAAGGACATATGGTAGTGAAAAGAAACCATCGAATGCTTAATGGATTGGAGGCACTCGTAACTGTCTTGAAGTGGATTTAACCCTCTTCTTTGTATAGCAGCTACTGGCTTAATTGCTAGCAAAAATTTTAGCAGAGTAGAGTTTGGGGTGTCCATTAATAACCGTAGAAAGTTGTCATTTGCTTCACTTAGGCATGGAATGCAAACTTCTGCCATTCAGACTCTTCTCCAGCTCACCATCGTGATTCAACTAGCGACTGTTGCACCACATTTAAGTGCCAGGGGTAACTCAGGGGCCATAAAAGATAAAAGTCGTGGCGCCATATGAAATAGGTTGACCAGACAGTCTTCAATGCATCAACGCGACTCAGTCAAGGTGACCCTGAGAGCACCCTTAACGGTGAGCATGGCAGTTATAGAACTTAGGGCGCCTAGGGTAATGAGAGCTTGGAAAAGGGCTTAAGTTGCATACGATGAAATCCACTTAAAGGGCAAAGATGACTTAAAAATGCTTACTCCAGCCACATCGCTCCTTTAAAAATCTGTAATCTCTTCATTTCAACTCTCTTTCTAGCCTGAAATTCATTTTCGCATAGCGAATCATGACCCATACTGGTGACATGCATCGGCATTGTCGCTGTCAGTTGGTGTCACTTCGATTTCAAAATTTGTTCTTAATGCAAAGAGGCCAATTTTTCTCCATCAAATTGCTCTACTTTTCTTTATTTAGCGAAATTTTGTTGCACTATGGGAGAAGAGCCTTACGTTTGGTAAAAAGGTGACTTGTATGCCTTCAAGCACTGATGAAAGGCAGTAAAGTACTTTATCGCAGTGTTATCTTGAATGATTCACTCTACGTTTCAGCTACTTGTGGAGGCGTATCGTGACGTGGAACTTGACTGAGTCGGAAAGGCTGGTAAATAAATACGCCACCAGCATTACTAGAATGCGACGCCCCCACGCTCGCACCTGAACGCACCGACGAGAAAGCCTTGTAAAACGTGCTCCCCGTTAGTCTACAGCAAGCACCTACGCCAAGTCGTGACTCAAGCAGGTCAGTTGAAGTCAAAATAACAAAGTAGAAAAAGGTATTGAAGGTCCGGAGACACTTGCACTTCTTAAGACCGTTGTTGACGCTGGAGCAGAGAGACAAGGCACTAGAGATGCATGAGGGAAACTGTTAAAAATTCGAACTCAATGATATGGATACTTACTTGCAATCTTGCGATTTTCCTACTGATACCTTCCAATTCGTGAATATTGCGCCTCCTCCTCCTCCTGCACGCCCACTTTGCCAAGTGACCGTCCTTGTCACCCATGTCTCACTTTCTACAAACTTGTAGGGGAGACCATTTTTTCCCTCTAAAGTCTAGACCCATAAATAAGCATAGTTTTCATGTTGGCCAACAAAATTGTGCCTCCTACACAGCGGTACACAGAGGAAAAAGTAGAGCCTACAGCATGGTGCCTATAAATGGAAATGCTTGTGCAGCACTTCCAATCCCCTACAACTTCACTTCAACCGCAGTCTTCGGGACAGCATCGTGTCGCATAAGAGGAGGTGGATGAAGTGTGAAGGCTTGGCTGCGCCTCTGCATGGTACCTTATTTTAAAGTCACGCAAATTCATTCGCAGTGAGCGTTCGTGTTATTCCCTTTTCGTGTACATAAAAAATAAATTCCTTCCTTTACTTCAAATTCATAACCTTGATAAAATCATGTAAAACAAGGGACTGGATTCCAATAACGACTTTAATCAATCGCATAACTGTTTTCGAGTAAGATTCAACAAGCTAATTCACCGTCTCAGGGATGTCAGCTTCAAAGCACGTCCAGACACAACGACACATTATAACTTGATGGCATCTTTCAGCTTATACTTAAGCCAAAATAAGTTTACCGAAACCAGCATGGGTACAATAACATTCTTGATTTAAACAGCCGGTAACTTAATGACGTCTAGAACGTGATTTAATTACAGTAAAGAAGGTGAGTCTGCATCCAGGAATTCATTGCCTTCCAAACATTCCCATATCCACCACTGAAATGGCTTCACATCCGGGGCAGCCAGAAGAAATGAAGTAATCATGCTCTTTCAATAGTGGAATAATCAAAGTCAGTCTGCATCCCTTCCTTCATTCCTTCCTTATTCACGCTTGGAAGCCTGCGTGGGTGTATTGAAAGACCAGCCAGGAATTTAATACATGTTTTTTGCACTCTCCGTATGTGTGAAGACGATGACCTTTTCAGTCTGTCCGCTGGAATCCGATTCGAAGTACTACTCCTTTTAGTGTCTGCATGCATTTCGAGCCTTCTCTTTCGCCCTGATCTTTTCTAGAGGAATTTGATATGGCTGGTAGATGCCGAAAAAATCTCAGCATCATTGCACACAAAGATGATTAAGAAGTTACATATGCCTCATTTGATAGTTTTTTTTTTAATTTTAATTACCTTAATTCCGGCTCGGAAGCAGTGCAACTCGGCACCGAAGAGGGTTGAGCTTTGACCGGATGTATCATTGCTTCTGAATTTGTTTGGTACCTTACACTTTGACAGAGCAAAATTATTATTTTGCGTCGCCTAAAATGCAAAATGCACATTAAATCTTGGTTACATGGCTTTTTTGCATCCACAGACTTCCCGTTGGTTTGCCTTCCTCCAATCGCCTGACGTGGAGCCCACACCTCCGCCTCCTCCAAGCTGCGCCGTCGCTGAAGGCAATGTGAGAGCTCGGTGTGCCTAAATGCCTGCTGGGCTGTCAATTACCACACCCAGACCTCCTCGAATGCATGTCACAGTTTCTCCCGAGGGGGAATGTGAAAACACTGTTAAGTGCTTCACTCACTAATGCATGAGTCTGCGCTGTTAACAAGGGGAGGCCTCCCAACGCACTACACTCTACACTCATACAATTCATTGCTTCTATTGAGATGAGGTTTATGGGATGAGAGAAAGTATATGAGATGGAAAGTAACACTCCAGTAGAATAATTTTAGTACTGCATATAACACTTATGATCCTTCGAAGCAATTCTATAATGCTCCTTACATTTTAAAGGCTTGATTCCATAAGGCACCCTCCTAAATTTGAAAACACCCTCTTGATTTGCAATATTATGGTGGTTTCAATGAGTCAAGGCCAGTCTGCAAATGCTCCACTTAGGCGCTGGAACTTTAACCAGTCCTCGTCCACACCCACCGACATTGAGAGCGCCCAGCTGCGCAAAGAGGTGACGCTGAGGCGTGGCAGAACGCCCTCTCAACCACTCAGTAGTCATCGCCATGGCTGGTTAGACGAAATGGCGCACTCCAGTCCCCGCCCATTTGAATGACACTGAAACTTTGACCAAGTCTAGTTTTGATGGCAGCTTCACAACATTGACCCACCCTCTTCTACATTTTATAAAGTTGTCGTTGTGATAGATCCGCGTTTTTTTCCATTGTTCTATCGGAGAGGATCGGCTCTTAAAAGAGCAGCGCGTCTTTTCGATTTGATAAATTATCTCCTTCTATTCATCCTCCATTACTATGTAATCCCTACCTGCATGTCAGGAGGAGGTAGTGCTTAGAATCTCAAAACGGCAAGCTAGAAGGTGTTAGTGCAGAAGCACAACACAGTGGTTGGAACTAAAGGCTGTACGCAAATCCTCATTTTCCTCCATACAACAATGAAAGAACTTTTTCTGAGTTATTTGTTGGTCTACAAAATCGGCCAGTTAGACGAAGAGGGTGAAGAAGAAAAATCCTGTGCAGTGTAAAATCGTCTAAACATTCATCCTTAGTCTCGGTTAAATCTGGAATAATGAGTACACATTTGATGGAAATTTGTGCTCTATCTGCACAGCGACAGGACTTAACACAGGCAACGGAGCAACGGAGCAGGAACCGGATCCCAAGACACCTCGCCATCACCCTGACTTTACTGCAACTACATGCAGCACAAGGTCCTTCCCTAAATATCCTTTCCACATCCTTACATAGCTCCAGAAAACAAATGCTAGCGTTGTGGGCAGGTTTTATTTTTGCGGGAAAGTTATCCTCGTAGCAACTGACTTTGGCTGCTAAAGCATTATTTTCGGAGAAAACGTCACCTTTGAGTGTACAACTTAGTAACATCTTGTTACAAAATGTTAAAGACTAGAAGAGTCACTCCAAGGCGATGGAGGAATAAACAAATCTACTGTACTGTGGGCTCGAAGTCGTTGATGCCATGCAACACTGTCGACGCAGAAGTCAAGAGGTCGAGTGCTGAAAGAGGGGCTCTCATCTCCAGACTCAAGCACGGGGAAGGATCCTGTTTCCATCCTTACCTCTGTTAATATTTTCAACTTCTACTCGCAATTTGCAAAGAAAAAGTTGCCCACTTAACAATCACACTCACCAACTAATGTTAATGGGTTTATGACATTCGAAATCTCACCATTCACCACGTCAAGTTGATTTTGAAAGTGGCAAGCACCTGACCTGGTAACTATGTGCCTGCAAGATTATCTGACAAAAGGACAATGAAGAAGAAATCTGCATTGTTGGGCGTTGCTTATGCCAGCTTTGTTGTTTATCCTGCCTGTGCTACTACTTTCCACCCCAACTATCCTGGATAAATCGCCTCTCCTCTGTGATTAGAAATGTGATTTATCATTTTAAGTGGCTGCAATGCATGATTGAAACTAGGTCGCTTTGCATTCTTTCCATTACTTTGCCAAAAAAAAAAGATCTCTTTCAATTGGATTAATTCATGGGACTGCTATGCAACAATCCTTTTTATGAATGCTTTAATCTCTCCCAGGTGTAAGTAGAATTTATGCCTGCCTTATCGCTATGTGGTCCTGTCAAAACAGGAACACATTAAAAACTTCAAAGAAATTAGTAAACCCTCGCAGAGACCTCGTTTCTAGGCCGATCGCAATCTTGCGTGATGCCCATCTCCATCCGGAGGGGATGAGTCACTGGGCTCGGTCACGACCTGATGCAGGGCTTCCCCTTGCTGCGAGAGATCCATAAAGATAAGACTCTGTTGTTGGCACTATGCCGCTCTTTTTGCTCTCCGACTATCGACGTTTGGTAGTAGTTCTCCACTGCTTGGCTGAAATCCGTAAATCTAGCTTGGCTAATCACAGGTTGTCTGTGAACTGAGAGAGCCCATTTCAAGCTAACCAGAACTGCTTGCTGTGATGTTCTCCCGATCAAAAGGTGCCAAATATGTAACGAATCGCAGACCACAAGTAGCCAGATTATACCTCGACCAATATAAATTCACTACCCTCGTGGTTCAGTCAATTTGGAGCAGTTCATTTTGCTTCTCTGAAGATGGAATGCAGCATGAGCAGATGGAATGGCAATCAGTGAATCAGCCCAGTTTATGGGGCTATCTTCGAGTGAGCCAGCTCGGCGGAGTGGTGCGGGTGGGTGATCGCTGGCACCGTGTCTTAAAAGCAGTGCATAAGGAGCACATCCATTCGAAGCGATGGCGCAACACAATCTCCCGCGATTTCTCACTTACGTGTGTGTCTCGTTTCGTCTTTCAGTGAGGTGTGCCTGTGTGCAGGATTGATGTGGCAAGCCAGATGTCGTGCTAGATGGAATCTAACTGCGGAACGTATCCAGTTAGTGGTCTACTGGCATGATTCACTGAATGCGCAGAAAGGACATATGGTAGTGAAAAGAAACCATCGAATGCTTAATGGATTGGAGGCACTCGTAACTGTCTTGAAGTGGATTTAATCCTCTTCTTTGTATAGCAGCTACTGGCTTAATTGCTAGCAAAAATTTTAGCAGAGTAGAGTTTGGGGTGTCCATTAATAACCGTAGAAAGTTGTCATTTGCTTCACTTAGGCATGGAATGCAAACTTCTGCCATTCAGACTCTTCTCCAGCGCACCATCGTGATTCAACTAGCGACTGTTGCACCACATTTAAGTGCCAGGGGTAACTCAGGGGCCATAAAAGATAAAAGTCGTGGCGCCATATGAAATAGGTTGACCAGACAGTCTTCAATGCATCAACGCGACTCAGTCAAGGTGACCCTGAGAGCACCCTTAACGGTGAGCATGGCAGTTATAGAACTTAGGGCGCCTAGGGTAATGAGAGCTTGGAAAAGGGCTTAAGTTGCATACGATGAAATCCACTTAAAGGGCAAAGATGACTTAAAAATGCTTACTCCAGCCACATCGCTCCTTTAAAAATCTGTAATCTCTTCATTTCAACTCTCTTTCTAGCCTGAAATTCATTTTCGCATAGCGAATCATGACCCATACTGGTGACATGCATCGGCATTGTCGCTGTCAGTTGGTGTCACTTCGATTTCAAAATTTGTTCTTAATGCAAAGAGGCCAATTTTTCTCCATCAAATTGCTCTACTTTTCTTTATTTAGCGAAATTTTGTTGCACTATGGGAGAAGAGCCTTACGTTTGGTAAAAAGGTGACTTGTATGCCTTCAAGCACTGATGAAAGGCAGTAAAGTACTTTATCGCAGTGTTATCTTGAATGATTCACTCTACGTTTCAGCTACTTGTGGAGGCGTATCGTGACGTGGAACTTGACTGAGTCGGAAAGGCTGGTAAATAAATACGCCACCAGCATTACTAGAATGCGACGCCCCCACGCTCGCACCTGAACGCACCGACGAGAAAGCCTTGTAAAACGTGCTCCCCGTTAGTCTACAGCAAGCACCTACGCCAAGTCGTGACTCAAGCAGGTCAGTTGAAGTCAAAATAACAAAGTAGAAAAAGGTATTGAAGGTCCGGAGACACTTGCACTTCTTAAGACCGTTGTTGACGCTGGAGCAGAGAGACAAGGCACTAGAGATGCATGAGGGAAACTGTTAAAAATTCGAACTCAATGATATGGATACTTACTTGCAATCTTGCGATTTTCCTACTGATACCTTCCAATTCGTGAATATTGCGCCTCCTCCTCCTCCTGCACGCCCACTTTGCCAAGTGACCGTCCTTGTCACCCATGTCTCACTTTCTACAAACTTGTAGGGGAGACCATTTTTTCCCTCTAAAGTCTAGACCCATAAATAAGCATAGTTTTCATGTTGGCCAACAAAATTGTGCCTCCTACACAGCGGTACACAGAGGAAAAAGTAGAGCCTACAGCATGGTGCCTATAAATGGAAATGCTTGTGCAGCACTTCCAATCCCCTACAACTTCACTTCAACCGCAGTCTTCGGGACAGCATCGTGTCGCATAAGAGGAGGTGGATGAAGTGTGAAGGCTTGGCTGCGCCTCTGCATGGTACCTTATTTTAAAGTCACGCAAATTCATTCGCAGTGAGCGTTCGTGTTATTCCCTTTTCGTGTACATAAAAAATAAATTCCTTCCTTTACTTCAAATTCATAACCTTGATAAAATCATGTAAAACAAGGGACTGGATTCCAATAACGACTTTAATCAATCGCATAACTGTTTTCGAGTAAGATTCAACAAGCTAATTCACCGTCTCAGGGACGTCAGCTTCAAAGCACGTCCAGACACAACGACACATTATAACTTGATGGCATCTTTCAGCTTATACTTAAGCCAAAATAAGTTTACCGAAACCAGCATGGGTACAATAACATTCTTGATTTAAACAGCCGGTAACTTAATGACGTCTAGAACGTGATTTAATTACAGTAAAGAAGGTGAGTCTGCATCCAGGAATTCATTGCCTTCCAAACATTCCCATATCCACCACTGAAATGGCTTCACATCCGGGGCAGCCAGAAGAAATGAAGTAATCATGCTCTTTCAATAGTGGAATAATCAAAGTCAGTCTGCATCCCTTCCTTCATTCCTTCCTTATTCACGCTTGGAAGCCTGCGTGGGTGTATTGAAAGACCAGCCAGGAATTTAATACATGTTTTTTGCACTCTCCGTATGTGTGAAGACGATGACCTTTTCAGTCTGTCCGCTGGAATCCGATTCGAAGTACTACTCCTTTTAGTGTCTGCATGCATTTCGAGCCTTCTCTTTCGCCCTGATCTTTTCTAGAGGAATTTGATATGGCTGGTAGATGCCGAAAAAATCTCAGCATCATTGCACACAAAGATGATTAAGAAGTTACATATGCCTCATTTGATAGTTTTTTTTTTTAATTTTAATTACCTTAATTCCGGCTCGGAAGCAGTGCAACTCGGCACCGAAGAGGGTTGAGCTTTGACCGGATGTATCATTGCTTCTGAATTTGTTTGGTACCTTACACTTTGACAGAGCAAAACTATTATTTTGCGTCGTCTAAAATGCAAAATGCACATTAAATCTTGGTTACATGGCTTTTTTGCATCCACAGACTTCCCGTTGGTTTGCCTTCCTCCAATCGCCTGACGTGGAGCCCACACCTCCGCCTCCTCCAAGCTGCGCCGTCGCTGAAGGCAATGTGAGAGCTCGGTGTGCCTAAATGCCTGCTGGGCTGTCAATTACCACACCCAGACCTCCTCGAATGCATGTCACAGTTTCTCCCGAGGGGGAATGTGAAAACACTGTTAAGTGCTTCACTCACTAATGCATGAGTCTGCGCTGTTAACAAGAGGAGGCCTCCCAACGCACTACACTCTACACTCATACAATTCATTGCTTCTATTGAGATGAGGTTTATGGGATGAGAGAAAGTATATGAGATGGAAAGTAACACTCCAGTAGAATAATTTTAGTACTGCATAT
This sequence comes from Taenia hydatigena, assembly GCA_036345935.2. Lineage (NCBI taxonomy): Eukaryota > Metazoa > Platyhelminthes > Cestoda > Cyclophyllidea > Taeniidae > Taenia > Taenia hydatigena. The sequence continues at coordinate 19,639,659 of JADWOT020000003.1, forward strand.
AACACTTATGATCCTTCGAAGCAATTCTATAATGCTCCTTACATTTTAAAGGCTTGATTCCATAAGGCACCCTCCTAAATTTGAAAACACCCTCTTGATTTGCAATATTATGGTGGTTTCAATGAGTCAAGGCCAGTCTGCAAATGCTCCACTTAGGCGCTGGAACTTTAACCAGTCCTCGTCCACACCCACCGACATTGAGAGCGCCCAGCTGCGCAAAGGGGTGACGCTGAGGCGTGGCAGAACGCCCTCTCAACCACTCAGTAGTCATCGCCATGGCTGGTGAGACGAAATGGCGCACTCCAGTCCCCGCCCATTTGAATGACACTGAAACTTTGACCAAGTCTAGTTTTGATGGCAGCTTCACAACATTGACCCACCCTCTTCTACATTTCATAAAGTTGTCGTTGTGATAGATCCGCGTTTTTTTCCATTGTTCTATCGGAGAGGATCGGCTCTTAAAAGAGCAGCGCGTCTTTTCGATTTGATAAATTATCTCCTTCTATTCATCCTCCATTACTATGTAATCCCTACCTGCATGTCAGGAGGAGGTAGTGCTTAGAATCTCAAAACGGCAAGCTAGAAGGTGTTAGTGCAGAAGCACAACACAGTGGTTGGAACTAAAGGCTGTACGCAAATCCTCATTTTCCTCCATACAACAATGAAAGAACTTTTTCTGAGTTATTTGTTGGTCTACAAAATCGGCCAGTTAGACGAAGAGGGTGAAGAAGAAAAATCCTGTGCAGTGTAAAATCGTCTAAACATTCATCCTTAGTCTCGGTTAAATCTGGAATAATGAGTACACATTTGATGGAAATTTGTGCTCTATCTGCACAGCGACAGGACTTAACACAGGCAACGGAGCAACGGAGCAGGAACCGGATCCCAAGACACCTCGCCATCACCCTGACTTTACTGCAACTACATGCAGCACAAGGTCCTTCCCTAAATATCCTTTCCACATCCTTACATAGCTCCAGAAAACAAATGCTAGCGTTGTGGGCAGGTTTTATTTTTGCGGGAAAGTTATCCTCGTAGCAACTGACTTTGGCTGCTAAAGCATTATTTTCGGAGAAAACGTCACCTTTGAGTGTACAACTTAGTAACATCTTGTTACAAAATGTTAAAGACTAGAAGAGTCACTCCAAGGCGATGGAGGAATAAACAAATCTACTGTACTGTGGGCTCGAAGTCGTTGATGCCATGCAACACTGTCGACGCAGAAGTCAAGAGGTCGAGTGCTGAAAGAGGGGCTCTCATCTCCAGACTCAAGCACGGGGAAGGATCCTGTTTCCATCCTTACCTCTGTTAATATTTTCAACTTCTACTCGCAATTTGCAAAGAAAAAGTTGCCCACTTAACAATCACACTCACCAACTAATGTTAATGGGTTTATGACATTCGAAATCTCACCATTCACCACGTCAAGTTGATTTTGAAAGTGGCAAGCACCTGACCTGGTAACTATGTGCCTGCAAGATTATCTGACAAAAGGACAATGAAGAAGAAATCTGCATTGTTGGGCGTTGCTTATGCCAGCTTTGTTGTTCATCCTGCCTGTGCTACTACTTTCCACCCCAACTATCCTGGATAAATCGCCTCTCCTCTGTGATTAGAAATGTGATTTATCATTTTAAGTGGCTGCAATGCATGATTGAAACTAGGTCGCTTTGCATTCTTTCCATTACTTTGCCAAAAAAAAAGATCTCTTTCAATTGGATTAATTCATGGGACTGCTATGCAACAATCCTTTTTATGAATGCTTTAATCTCTCCCAGGTGTAAGTAGAATTTATGCCTGCCTTATCGCTATGTGGTCCTGTCAAAACAGGAACACATTAAAAACTTCAAAGAAATTAGTAAACCCTCGCAGAGACCTCGTTTCTAGGCCGATCGCAATCTTGCGTGATGCCCATCTCCATCCGGAGGGGATGAGTCACTGGGCTCGGTCACGACCTGATGCAGGGCTTCCCCTTGCTGCGAGAGATCCATAAAGATAAGACTCTGTTGTTGGCACTATGCCGCTCTTTTTGCTCTCCGACTATCGACGTTTGGTAGTAGTTCTCCACTGCTTGGCTGAAATCCGTAAATCTAGCTTGGCTAATCACAGGTTGTCTGTGAACTGAGAGAGCCCATTTCAAGCTAACCAGAACTGCTTGCTGTGATGTTCTCCCGATCAAAATGGCTCAAACAACCTGCTAAGTGTTTTAGTTGAAATCCGTTGTCTAGCCACTTGGGGCTAACTCACCGCATTTTATGGAAACGAAGTGTCTACTTCGCTGGATTTCAGAATCTTTCAATCCCCATCCAACAGCACAAACTTTCTTGCAATGCTTCATTGGTCATTACGATTTTGGGGGATGCCTTGACACCTACTTACCTTAAAGACGCTTGAGAGTCTTGGAGTTGGTTTAGTATTATCCTTTATACTCATCCATGTTTCTGCCTTTTGCAGTTGATTCAAGCGTGCAATGGAGTCGTCGGACGGGTCTGAAGGTGGATCAATGTTTTTCCTAGTCTGAAAATCAACTTGTCTGCTAAGAAAAATGGATTCAAAGTCATCTGAATTATAAACATCACATGAGAAAACTGGATGTTTAAAACTCGTTTCGGTCTGTGTTTTGAGTTGATTGCAAGCGGTTGAGCATTGAATGCCTCCAAGAAGTAATGCCGCAGTGAAACACTTTGCGTTGTCTAAACGGCGATCTCAAAGGTGCTTAAGCAGATTAGAAGGCAAAAAACATGCATTCCACTCACTTTGCTGATAATTTATTTAAGTGCTTACCTCAACATTTGTGATTAAATCGCTTCACTTGGCAAGTGCGATTGGTCGATCCAGCGGAATGCATTTTCGCATTCTCCCGAGGTGATGTGATGTGTGATGAGGCGTGTGCACCTGTCTCGTGACAGTCGGACGACTAATTACCATCCGCGTATCCTTGCCACGTAAATAGCTACCGAGAAGGGTGGACATGATCTGTTTTGCAATAAAAACTGCCCCAACACCACAATGATTGCGATATGTTTTGCTGCAAAATGAAAAGGAATTAATGTGTGTACTCTCGTGTCTCAAATTTTTCTACCTCTGAAACATTCAGGATTGTGTTCCTGCACAAACGCAGGAATCAACACCACGTGTCTAAGACATGTCGATAATGTCGAAATGTCATCGGTCCAACCCCGCCTCCCCCGGCAGAGTTGTTTTGCACTAGCAAAATCTCCTGCAACTTATGATCCCAAATCAAGAGTTTTACCATCCCACACGGATATTCCCGCCTCCTTTCCACTATCACTGTTTTAAGGGCAAAATTAATTTCTCCTCCGTAATATTGCTTGCCTCATACAATATAGATGAGAAGACGGTATTCAGTTGGTGCAAACTCTGCACCTGCAGCGGTGCTTTCATTTCGCATCGGACACAATTTTCTCCCGAAAACCGATAAATAAGTCGACTTGATAGCTGTTCTCACCATTCATCCCTTTTAGTGAAAACACTTACTTTCATAATGTTCAGGGAATAAATTTTGCATTTTTACAAGTTTTACTTCTGTACAAAAAGGAGTGCATATTGACAGGTCAGAGAGATGTCAGTGGATGATTTGCTTTTGACAGCAAAACGATAGGGGAAGAATGTGGGAAGTATTCACGCATCCTTTGCCCGAATCCATCGGAGGCAAGGAATGAAGTGCATCTCATCCGCTATCAGTGTAGCACCTTGAGTCTTCCCTTAACAGGAAAAAATGCGTAGAAGGTCTGAGGAATACCGGCTTGGCCTGGCAGTCATTTCGACCTGCGAACGTGCAAAGGCAGAGTCTTCAATGCCCCCTAAACCAATATGAAGGGTTAAATATTTAAAGGTAAACAAGAGACCCCTTTGATTGTAGTCAATCCTGACGATTGCGGTCAACCGCTCGGGTAAAACATGTCAGTAGGTGTAATGTCTCAACCATCGTGGGTAGTGTGACAACATGACAAGAGAAGGATGTTTACGCATAATCTAGGGTATCTTGGTAATAAAATGAAGGCGTTTGATAATGCTGTTCTTGGGTTCCTTTTCATAGTCTGGGTCAAAAAACTGCAATTTGGTTGCTATCTCAGATGCTCATTCTTTTGACAATAAGATTAAAGATCCCAAAAGTATGCGAGAGGACAAAACCGGCTTCGAATGAGCCATCTCAACCTCCTGGTGCATATTAACGAAGGAAGAGAAAGTGCGCAGCTGCTCTCGGTCGTTGGCACATTCAACTAAGCTGGACATCGCAAGGGAGTAATTCTTATTCATGATTTTTTCTGCCACTCTTGCGTCCTCGGTACTTCCACCTTTCCTCCTCAATGATGGTAGATCTACTGTGCCAGGAGCAGTCATGTGGACTGTGCCGAACCATTGCATGCCTCTGTGTGTCGGAACCAAAGTCGCAGGAACTGAAGGGTTAAGGATCATTAAAGCAGTAGAAAAAAAACCATTCCTGACAAATTTTTCAGTATTTCATTTAAGTACTGGACCCGATTGAAATTCATTTGCCTGGTATTCGACCGGTCAAAAGCTGATTTGTATGAATTATTTTTCACTTAACCTTTTAGCCTAACCTTTTGGAATTTGAAAATTCTTCATTCGGCATTAACCAACGTTTGCCAAAACGGAAAATATTCTTTTTTTAATATGACCAGACTTCCTGGATTGAAGCCTTGAACGCGAATGCAATTGCAGCTCATTCGGAAGTGCTTGTTTCTCTGCTTGTAAGTAATGAGACCTTATTTTAGGGTGAAGTAAACGCGGTTACCGAAAATGTGCGCAGTTATTAAGGGTTCAAATGAAGTGAAACTACCGTTTGGTCAGGAGTGGGAATGGGCCTTCGAATTCCCAACCAGGTTGGTCAAATTCCACCTCTCTGCCATCCATCCTGAAAAAAAAAATTGACTTCGAAAGTGCAATTCCCTGTGTGAAGGCATTCTTCCGTGTAGGCACTCCTTTTCCATCGAGGTGGTAACATGTGACCACAGAAAAACTGGCAAGCGCCTACGACCTCCGGCTCAGGGCTTGGCTCTGATCAGGATTATTTGCTGCACTGTTTCCTGGCCAGTGAATAATGGTATCCACAGGTAACACTCGGAATTTTAAAAAATGAGTTGGTGAAAAACAGCAATTTAGATTTAATCTAGAACTTTCATTGTCCGTTGCAAAGAAACTGGATGCTGTCGAGCCTCTGCCATACGCTGAATTCCCTGTGAGGCGCCTTATCGGAGCAATGTAAGGTTGATTCGATTCCATCTACATTTACTTATAGGAGTCACGTCTGTTCACCAGTCCGTCCAATTCACACGATCTCGGCGGCATGAGCGCACGCTAACTCTCCCTCTTTTTTCGCCCAGAATCACCATCTTGGCAACAGGCCAAGAAGCAATAACTTATGCGACCGCTGATCACTCAGCTGCATTTCGACTGTCTCCTCATGCAATCATGAGGATGAGAAGGCAACGCTTGTGGCGGTTGTGCTGATGACTTGAATAAGTGTTCTCACCAGTTGTGATGATCAACTGCAAACACTAACAAACCTGTCAAACTGCCGTGTGTTTGGAGGCCTCCATTAGTTTTGTTTGTGCATTCAAATGACGATTTTTGCCGTCTGTCAAGCCGGTCAATCAGATGTTTACTGTGTGAACCGATTTGATGACAAGCATCAAATTCTAAGCAGACCACTGATTGTTTAACTCCCGGTTTTGGTAACAGACTACATTGGGCCTTCGCTAGGCGGACTGGCCTCCGAGCCATACCAGTAGCTATGGCACATCTGGAAATGTTCTTTACGGGGCTGCTCTAGACTACCTGTTTGAAGCTGTCAATGTGGCAAGCACGCGGTACCTCCTCCACTTCTCTAGTAGATGGATCAACCCAGAATGATAGGGCTAAGTAGCAGTGAAGTGATAATAACGTGGGAAGTAGGAATGGAAGTGAACCACCAAAGCTCGTCCTTAACGAAGCAATCCTGATTTGGGCCAGTGTTCCCACATCGAACGATGCGGATACGAGATGGGCAGCTCAATCCCCTTTCCTCTATGCAACTCTTGAACGGGACTACTCTCCAGATCCAGTTATTTAGCAAGAGAGGGTTAAGTGACGCTGCTGTCAAGTGTTATCTCAGTTGAATGGAAAGTTGAAGACCGTTGTGGATGGCTCGTGGATGCTTTTCTCTCATCACCAACTACGTTGTAGTGGCTGATGCGGATGTTTGATCAGAGGGAATGCCAAAACAGGCGAGTGGTTGTGTAATTTGTCGGTTGTTTGTTTAACACTTCGTCCGGTGAGGCAACATTCAGGCCTTCTATGTGTCAACATTGCATATTTCACTCGAATACCATCCCTCCCTTCTCAGAGACATTACGGAGTGATTAATCATGATGTCGAAGGCAGCGGTCTTGAAAGACACACCTCCCAACATTCGTACTCGTCCTTGATGGAGCGGAGGTGGCTCACTCCACAGTAAACCGTCCTAGCAAACTTTCCTCCTATTCACTAACGAACCACCTGGACTGACAGGGAAAGTGATTTAGAAGCTCATTGTATCAAGTGAGTGAAGGACGATTTGCTGATTTTCCTTAGTCAACACTCCAATGCACATCTACTACTCCATTGGGAGGCTCTCTTCACTCTTTCATTCAGTTTTTTTACGCAAATTCGCACCAAATTCGGATTAATGTGTGGTACGGAAGTCCATTTGTCTCCTCCGCGTTAGTGTGACTGCTGTCTCATTCATTATGGTTGCCCACAACCCCAGAGAGCGCCAATCCGTTGGCCTTCAAAAGCTCTGGATTTTGTTGTAAAAATGCAGGCATTACTCGACACGCAGTTAATTGCGCAATCCAGACGGGTGATTTGTGTCTCCGCGGCATTTGACCTTTAATAACCACTCGATGGGCCGCCTTGAATTGCGTGTCTGGTCGGCGATGGCGTGATGCCCCACCAACGGCCACCTTTGTAGGATTGCAGTGAATGTCTAGATCTAATCACAGAATACGTCCTGGTTAGGCTCTTGGGCAATGAAAATTTGGCACGCTCGTGGATGATCCATAAGGGGTGGACCAATGAAAAGTGGGATGATATTTTGCCTTCTAAAAAGATGATTTGATTGTAATAAGAGAATCCTACCACTTTGATTAATTATCCGCATCGAACCACAAGGACCTCAGGTCACAACCGACGGCGTTGGAACACAATTAGGTTGGACGTCCGGTTAAAACAGCCAAAATTCCGATCAGTGAGGTCACATCACAAAAACTAAGCGATTTCATCATCCGCTTTATGCTTTTACTTATTCATTGAGACTCTTCAATATGACACTGGGCGTGATGATGATCAGACGAAAGCCAACGTCTTTTGCGCCCTGACACGTGTACTCCATCCGAAGAGGGTAACGTTGCAGTATCCGCTAGTTTGATGCATCTTTCTTGCCAATGCCGAAGTTGCGCTTTCTTCACAATGACGATATATGGCAGTCATCTGCTGTGATACCCTTTGACCTCCACCTAAGAGATGTGACCATGACGGTGCGTCAGCTTTTGCAGACTGAGGGGGCGGTGCCGTCAATCATCCTTGTTGTGTGGGAGGAGGCGGGTGACCAAAATGCCTCCCCACCTCATCAAATTCCTTGGGATCTGCTGCTTCTGTTGCTGCCACAGCCATTTACATTCCTCATAGTTCCATTCATTGCCTGATTTTCGGTTTAGTAGGGACAAATTCAGTCGATGCAAAATAAGCATTTTTAAAAAAGGCATCATGATATTAACAATTTCAAATGACCTTTACGTGGTTAACAGAGGCAGTAAAGAGCTATTAACTTGATGAAGGGCACAGATTATGCTGGCAGCCAGTAGCTGTTGAGAGAACGCCCCTCCAATTACCTCTGGTTGTCGGCTAGGCAGTGAATTTGCCTGGATGTTTGTCCATTGCCAAACAAAGGAGATTGGTGTTGAGAGTAGATTGGGTTTGAACCCATCAATTTTAAAGGCACAAATGATAGTTGGGCGCAGACCTTTGTGTGTGGCAGGAATGAATGCCAAAACGAATCCTGAACATCACTTTTGACAAGGCGTCTAGCCAATACCTAGAGTGTTGCCATGCCAAGAGAATCTCCGTGGCCGATTATTAATCAAGAGCTTCACCGCCCACCAGATCGCGGGTATCCAGCTGTTACCCAGATGTAGCTAAAGTCTGAAAATTTAACCAATAAATATATTCCTTCTTGTACTGCTTCGACACATTGGCCAGTCCATGTGTGCTTGCTTCCACCACAGCCATCAGTTGATAAGTGTGGAGTTTCATATTGCCTCTGACTCTATCTTTGCGACTTGATCTCAAAAAGTTAAGTCGTCCTACAAAACGGTTCCCTTAAAATCATTCCTTCAACTCAATGTGATTTCATTCGCATCATTTTCGCCAATTAAACGCGTTGCTATGGTTATATTTTAAAAAATGGATTGAAGGGATGGTAGGTCGGAACCGAAAAACGTGGCCTAAATAGGCTTGATACGCCTTCACAGTAATTCCAGAAATCTCATAAAGGCCTCTCTGTAGCCCACTCAGCGGTCTAGCAGCATCGCTACTGACACCCTAACGTGGCGACGCACCCGGTGTCAAAACACAGGCCTATCACGACGATCACGTGATCAACTCTGTCTCACTCTAGTTGGACATGCCACACACACAAGGTCATGGTCTGATCAGGAGGAGGGGAGAGACATAGCTGGAGTTCAGGCAAGTTGCCCTCCAATTGTGATTTCGCCACCTCACACCGATGCGATCAACATGTGAGGACCCGACAAGCGCAGCAGGCAGAGAGCACGCTGATGCCAGTTTGGCCTCAACTCGCAGCGTGTGCTCACTGCCCTCACAGCACCGCCTCCAGCATAACCTACGGTCATCGACAGCCTCGTCAGTTAAAACACCAGCTCCACAAAAAAAATTTATACCACGTCTGATGTTACAAATCGGAGTAGAGGAGCCTGGAAGGACCACCTAGTGGTGGATGCAATGCTTTCAGCGGTATTAAATGTATCGCTGCATCATCAAGTGGTGGACGCGGCATGCTCTTCCTCTCCCCACCTCCCACCCAGAAAGCCAAGTCATGAGAAGAGTAGGAAGAAGGCATGCTTATTCGGGGGCTTGAAAAACGAGAGCCATTGGCGAAGTTTATTACATAGCTAATGGTAGTGCCGTCTTGTTGATGATGACAAGTTTGTGGGTAGGGAACATCAGCACGAAGAAGGAGGAGAGGTAGGGGGAAGAAGGAGGTAAAGGGAGGAAGAGGGACGACTTTAGGACACAGGGCCAGATAAACGCACATACGCGCGAGCGATACGGATGACGGCGGGGAGGTGAAGATTAATCGCCAGAATGTGGGAGGAACCAGAGGAAAGGGGCGACGACAAAGCGGGTAAAAATTTTTGGAAGAGGAAAGTAGGAGAGGGAGAAGAGGAAAAACAACAGAAAGACGACAACACCCGCCACGCGTACACAATAGTAATAATACCACCAATGCGGTAAAAATACACGCGCGCGCGGGCGTGGCAGCGGATAGGAGATCGAATAAAAACCGATTTACGCTTGTTGAGTACACAAAATAAGTGAAACTGAGAGATAGAGAGGGAAAGGGAAAGAGAGGATGTAGGGATGTGTGCCCATAGGGAGGAGAGTGGAAGGATTAATGGGCGGGAACGAGGGAGCAATGAGACACGTGCAGAAAGGATAGACTGCTGCCTTGGAAGGTTGAAAAGGGGAACGACGAGGAGTGGGTGGAGGAGACAGAGAGGACGCTCACAGGGAGAGAGAAAGGACGGAGAGTGAGTTAGTAAGTGCTGAGGTCTAGACAGTTTGATTAATATTTTATATACATGTGTAGCAGCACATCTCCAGGAGGTGCTCTAGTGCCCACGTGGTCCGCCGCCGCCACCTCCACCACTAACTAGCGCTTCCCCTGCTTCTGCCTCAGACCAGAGGATCCCTTTGGCTTCGGACTATTTGTGGCAGAGGAGGTTGTAACTGTACTTGCGGCTGAGCTTGAGACGCTACCAGAGGTGATGCTAGAAGTGGTGGTGGAGGATGTAGATCCCATAGCGCTAGAACCTGTCGTGCTAAAGGTAGCGTCGGTTGAAGCAGTGCTGCTGATATTGGTGACTATGGAGGCTGTGTCAGTAGAGATGGTTGTAGACGCGGTCGAGGATGCTATCATAGGCGCACTAGGCGCGGGAACAAGAGCCTCAGCGGGATCTGAGATAGCCAGACCGCGACCAGGTTGCCCCAACAAATCAAGCTCCACCAATAATGAGAAATGGTCCGAAGGCACGTGAATGTGTGGACAGCCCAAAACTCGCTCTTCCACAAACCAAGAGTCGGGGATCTGATCCAGACTTCCCAAAAGGCGGAAGTGGTTCCGAGAGAAAAAGATGTAGTCGATCATCCCCTTAAAGTCGTACCTACAAAGACATGCAAACAAACCTTCAACTTACATCCGACGACCTTAATCAAGAGAGTTGTCTTGTACTGGATCTATCATCAATACTGAGCAAGCTTACGTCAAATTAGTGACCCTCATCCCATCATTGGCGTTGGCACGATAAGCTCGATCAAAATTGAAGCGATGACGCACAATATTGCCTTCGTAAGCCCATTTCTCGAGCAACTTCCAATCTTCGAAATGGTAGTTGAAACCAAAGTTGAGGAATTCGAGGTGGGTGGCGGGAACGCTACCTGTGGAGAGGTATTCGACCACACCCGAGTCTGGTAGAGAGTTGAAATCGCCACAGAGAATCACGGGCATTCGAGAGGCGCCCAAGCCCGGTTTTCCACAGTCGCCATTGAACCGCTCCAGGCGGGACCACAACTCAGCAGTCCATAAGATGGTTTGAATCAACTTTACGTCCGAGTGCTCCGGATCCCAGTGAATGTGACCCGTTGTTACACAGAACCTCCGACTATTCACACCTTAAAGGGAGCAAAGGACCGGTAAAGACCGTTCCCATGCCGTAGCTATACCGAAATATTTTTACGATAGCGTCAAATCATCTCAAAAGAGTCGGATGGAGCGGTCCCAACCTACCGAGACGCCTCTAACAACGGTTTAACCATAGAAACAAGAACACACTCCTACAAATCTCACACGGTCATTTGCCTGTGGTGACGCAGTACTTCAGCTGCACTAGGGCATTCTTACGAGATAAAGGCACGGCCAGAAAGTATGTTTGAAGATGTAAATTGCATCAACAAACGTACCTGAGTTCTTAATCTCCAGAACGACGCCAATAGCGACATTGTCACGAGTCATCACTCGATTGATAAGTAGAGGAGAGGGATGGTCAGCAACGGAGGAGCAGGAGATCATGAACTCGTGGTGGAATTCAGCCACCTTAGTGAACTTTTCCGAAAGCCAGAAGATGGCACAACCATCGACTTTACGCGCCGAAGCGGGTTCCATAGTGCGCGAGCGCGATTTAGGCAAGAAGACACCCTCATAGTTATTTTTTGCCAGTTCTGGTACAAACACGGTCTCAAATTGATCAGTGTCGATTTCCTGCAGACAAATTATGTTCGGTTCGTATTGTCGCAACTCCTCCAGGATGCCCCTGCGTCGATACTCCCAATCAATGGCCCAACTGGGGCAATAGGGGTACTGTGAGTGAGTCGCGTAGTTGGCACTCAGAACATTGTAGCACATCAATGTGAGTCGGTCTGCAAGACATCAAAAGACCGAATGCCAGGGATGATAAACAACTTGAGGTATAAAATGTTGAATAAGAGGCCACAGACACTCAAAACTTTGGTTACAACAAGTTAAATGGATGCAAAGCGCACCAATACCGAAGGGGGGGGGGGGCGGCGGCTAGGGATTTAAGATGATGGTCAAGATAGCACGTGAATGAACTGAGAGCGCAAGAGTGCGCAGTCACGAGATGCCAAAGGTGTGCGCTCAGAAAAAGGTGCAAATTTTTCTCCTAATCCGCAACAAAGGCCGGATGAATAATCACGAAGTACTGGAAAAAAAAGAACCAATTGCAGAGTTGCAAGAAGAAGGTGATAGGAGGGCCCACAAGTTAGGCATGTGAAAGATATTTATTTTGCTGCTTGCAAACAAGCCCAATCCAGGGTCCATGAGGGAAGGAGTGAGACAAGGGAATGGCTCTGTCTCCAGCCCATCCGTCCTCTCTCGCGTAACACGCAGATTTAGCAACACTCCCTCGGCCTGCCCTCGACGCATCGGCCATTGGCTTACCGTCAAGTGGAAGGATGCTCATGCGCGCTTACGCCTTCCGATCAATGGATGCGCGCGCACCGTATTCCGCCTTCACCGCCACCGCCTCTAGACTCAGTAGCCCCTGCCCAGGCACGCAAGCACAAGCTCACCAAAGGCAGGCATTCAAGCAAGGAAGAGTGACGCAGAAAAGAGGAGGGTAAGAGGCTAGAGATAAAAAAGTGCGGTACTCACATCCATTCCTCGAGGGAGTCCCAAACTGACGCCACTGTCGATGAGGAGGGGCGGAACCGATATCTAAAGGAACGAAAGAAGGGATGAGTCAATGCCATGCGTACGTTACATCACCCTGGGTTGGGAGTTAATACAGTCTCAAATGGGGGAGGAAGAATGAAAGAGGCTTACAATTGGGAAATTCGCTAAAAGGCACCGCACAGGTTTTGAGCGACTCGCAGTGGTCTAGAGCCCGAGGAAGACGCAATGGGGCAGGTATGTATACAAAGGAGGGATGTGCAGACCAGGCCTGGGGATAGACGAGGACGCAATTCTGTGTATGATCTCGCTCGGACGTCAAATACGGTTGAAAGAGACTTGTATTAATCTCCATAAGGGGCTGCGGTGGAGATACCTTATCCCGTGGAGGCCACTTGGGAGTGAGGGGAGGTAGATGTTCCACAAAGTAGGAGACATCGTGACCAGTTAGATCAATCGTCACGCTCCCGGAAGGAGTGAGGGATGAAAGTCTCCCATCCCCAGGTGAGAGGTATGGAAGAGCCAGCCATTGAGTTGAGTAGGCGGGAAAGCATGGGATGCAAAAGGGAATTGTGATCTGGCTGGGTGGATAGGATCCGGGGGGGTATATAATTGGGCACTCGAGCGTATTCCGGACCACAGCCACTGGCATTGGCGGCCGATAGGCCTTCCCACTTTTCTGCTCGACCTCCGGAATCTTACTAAACTTCCCACAGCAATCTGAAGACTCATTTGGGAGTAAAAAATCCGAGGAGTCTCGTTTCATTTGACACCAACGTCTGTAGCGTCGGTTATTCCGGCGTCGTGGAGGTGCATTTGATTTGGTTCTGGAAACTTCAGTTTTTCTGGCATCCAATGTATCAATGCTCTCAGAACTGCCCAAAGACTCGCTTCCCGTGACCACCGCAGAGTCCGGTGAACTACAGTAATCGACATCTGATATTAAGTCTGCCTTCTTGCGCTCTGGCCACTTTAGAGACCTTGGTCTCGATCGGGACTCAACCTGATCCGAGGTAGTCCGATAGCGCTGAGAACTTTTTGCTTCAGGTGGACCGCTATCCACAAGAACTTGCATTTCAATGTCAGCAGATGAGTTAGCGGCCACAAAGACCCGCAACCCAGGTCACTCCCCACAGAATGTCTAACGCCCTCGGTCGTCGTGGTCGTTGGGTTAAATATACGGCAAGCGTAAGGCGCTTACTGGTTGTCTCCACCCCTAGCCAATAGGGTTCTGGAGGTTGTCTGCGTCACCCACATCAGCCAGCCAATCAGAGGAGCCTGCACGTTCCACGTTGACGTCGAGCGATTACGCACGTGAGGAGCTAACACGCCGCAGATAACTACGCGTCTGCGATTATCAGTAAGGTGTGGACATTAAAAGTGCTGTAAAAAGTCGATATTCTACAAGCAAACACTGCTGACCCACTCGAGTTCTGACAAGTATGCCCTTGTGTGAGTGACAACAAAGTCCTGATTTGAACACAAAGCATTAGCGATTGTATTTGTTCAAAAAGCCAAACGGCTCGCTAATCCTGGTGCTCGTTAAAGAAACAAAGCATCTTCCTGAGTAGAACCACTGACCCGAAGCGAAAAATAAGGCTTGAGATGGGAGCATTTCAACTGACGTTGTCTGCTTACAGTTTTCTGCAAAAGCTAAGCACTTGTTTATAAGTGCTTGAGGTTTTCAAAGTATCCTTTAGGCTTTAACTGAAGTGATGAGTTTCGAACGTCAGGCTTTTGATATCGTTCTGTGCTGCTTCAGAGAACGGTGTCTTAACGAAAAAGGAATGGTGTGCTGTGCCGGAGCTTTGGGATGGTCACAATGGGAAGCAAATCCCCAACCATTTATTCGTCCGATTAAAAATAGTACAAAAAGCTCAGCTTAGCAGTGTATGGTGCAGATGCATTTATGTGAAGAGAATAAGGTCACGGAGAAAAGTCGAGCCTGATTCCCGAAGGGATTACGATAAACTGAGACACAAAGCCTACTGACAGAAAAGAGTAGCCACTTCTACGAATGTCAAATGATGACAGAGAAAACGGCTTTCTCTCAAACACAAACAAGGCAAATCAAGCAGTCACGAGACCCTAAAACGCCACACTTGGAGGAGCAGAGTGAAAATCATGATCCCCCAATGTGACCTAATCAAAGTATTTCGCTCTAAATAGTAGTGCCAAATCATGGAAAATCGGTATCAAAAATCATCAAAGTGGTAGCTCTTGAATCGTTTCCCCCTTTGCGATATCAAATTGGCAATTCACACCCTCCAGTTGGGATGGAAGCGGCATCAAACGAGGATGCATTGTCGTGTGACCATCATAATTAGCGTCAACCAGCACAGGGCGGTTTCAAATGGAGAAGAGAAACAAAGAATAATGCAAAACACTCACGCTCCCGCGAATAGATGTCGAGGTAATGTCGCACCAGTCGGCGAACAAAGGGCTCGGATCCGTCCCCGTAGAGGGCCGACGACTCCTGACTCAAGGGATTGTTCTGAAGATCTTGAAGACACACAAAAGAAGGAAGCCAATTGTTATCAGGCTAATGATAGTCGCTTACTCCCCAGCTTTTTTCTGTTCTAGCCACTGCTAGCAAACGCTTGATAAAGGGACGAAATTAAGAGGCGTTATGCGAAACATCAAAATAGCAGAAGGCCAGGCTAAGGATGAGCGTAAGAAGCCTAAAAGGTTCAACCTCTAGAGATGATCGAGAAACTGGACCACGTAGAAAGACACGTCAATGCGTTACAACTTTGAGTACTAGTGAAATCGAGATTATGAGCCATCAAGTATAAGTTTGGGTGTGCAATGGCGCCTTGTTTACAATGTAAAAAAACTACAAAGACGAGCTGCACACGTAAGGTCTTGACAAAATACCAATCACAGTGTTCAGGCACTAGCAAACGACAGGAGGTAAAGAGAGGCCTTAACGAAAAAAAAACGCTAACTAATCAAGGCTAAAAATAGTACGTGAACTCTTTTCACCGACCGAGAAGGTACCTCTAACAAAGAAAATACCAAAAGCTCCTTTTGACAGGGAGCTCTATCAAAAAATACAGTTTTGCTGTTTCTAAGTTGGTTATTTATGGGGGGGAGGGGGGAATAAAATACAAGAAAGAATTCGACGACCTAGCTTATAAATGATCACGCCTACATTACCCAAACGGGTAAGGCGTCATCGACACACCCAGAACTTCAAAGAAACAGACTGCGCAACCAAAGGTCCTGGATTTTATCTAAACACACACACACGCACACACATCCATACCCACACAGAAGAACCATTAAAAACAAAGTGTCAATTGGAATTGCAACATTAAACTCTGTGGTGGTACCCATCTAGTGTCTCCAACCTTAGTATATCTACTGCGGTTATGGAAAAAGTAATAAGTGAGAGAATACAGAGAAAAAAAGTAATAATAAATGAGCAAATCTACCGGTCCTAGGAGCACAAATACCTGTGAGTCTAAATAACCACCGAGGCGTAGGAGGACGTATGAGAAGAGACATGCGATCTGTTGCAAAGCAAACAAAGATCATGCATGAACATAGTTTCGTGCCTGCACACACCCGCCCGACCTCACCAGATCAATATCATCAAACACTGAGGTAAACTCTAGCCGGCTAGGCGGGAGACAGCAGCGAGCCTTGCCGACACAGAGGAGAGATTAAGGCGATGAGTGCGCCAAAAAAAGCGTGTCGAAGGGCTAACACAATGTTTGGCAGTCCCGTCCCGTGCAACCATGTATTTATGCATGAATGATAACGGTAACAAGACCAAAGAGCGTAGGGTGGGTCGAATTGATGGGCTGAGCCGACGTGCACGCACATTTCCCCTGGGGAGGGATGCAAATTAGCTGGCGCTAGTGGTTGGTGTAGTCACTATGCCCACGAATACGCATAAACTCGTCACCGATTCCCATTATAAATCACTGATGGAATGCGATCACTAGATTAGGCTTTGGGTGGACAAGAGGTAAAGCATTTGGCTGGCGCAATGCTGCTACTGCGCGTACGGAAGATGCTAAAAGAGAGAGAAACGAGATCCAAACTAAGGTCATAGCCCAACATGGCAAAAAAGTACACCCTCATGTGTACATAAATGTCCGCGTGTGTGTGTGCGCACAGATATGAGGATGAAGTATGCAAAGAAATTACCGTATACATCGTCTGGTAAAAGTAACACATGTTCCAGACAAGAGTTTTCCCGACAAATTTATCCACATAGCGACAGTAAAAACAAAACTGAGCAAGAGGGTGGCGTAAACGTCTTTAACCCCGTAGTATTTGTGAGCCTTATTATGAGGCCTTTGATTTGAATGCTTGAACTACAGGATCAAGCAAGCATTGTGCAAACAACTACACGACCTTCTTCAAAGTCCACAAGGCCTGTATGTAATGGTGCGCCTAGCATTCTCGGTTCTACATGCTCTTTTGTGTTCATGTTTATGTATACGCGCGTTCATGCGTGTATGTTTGAGTGATGTACCTGAGACCATATGGCCGACAGAACGGGACAAAAAATTAGCCAGAAGGAAGCAGGTATCTCATACCCCTCCTCCTGATTAAACAGGAGGCAATTTCATTCCACCCAGTTCACACACTCGCCGATAAACGATGGACGAGACGCTCCCAATTCACACCACTGAGAGTTGCTGCGGTAACTTGACAAACTACACTCATGCAATTCGTTCAGGCATTTATTTTATCAACTGACTCGGTTCTGAGAATGCGCGTAAGAACATAGAACAGACATCCGGGACCGAGGACGGCATGAAGCAACTATTCCTCCTTCCACATCCAGATTCGATAGCGCGATCGGCTAGTGTACGGAATACATGCCTGCTGCCTCCCAAGACTTATCAAATCAGGCGAATGCAAATGGCGCAGCTCCTGAACCCATCTTTTTTTGGAGGAGAGGATCGAATTTAAGCCGAGCCACACACACAGGCATGCATCGTGAGAGAAGTGGTGGGGACCCGTCACATCTACGACCACGGGTCTGTGCGCGTCCAGATTCCTGTGTCAGGGCGTAGGCACACAGCCGTGTCCGACCCACAGAAATTAAGCAAAGGCGAGGCGGAGGGCATGTGCACATTTGTGTACGTGCATGTGCGAGCGACTGGAGCTATTAATACGGCGGTGAGGTCGTTTCTACGCTCGTTGCGCTCGCATCGCCTCTGAGGACAAGGATGTGAACCCTAGCGACAATCTAGCACCGGTTAAGTTTTGCATCCTGAGATATGCGTGCCTCCTCACCACACCCTCTAACTTGAAAAAGGCTTGTCATAGAGTCAAAAACGAAGGAATTATTAATCACCCATCAATAAAAATGGATTAAATGGGTCACAGAAGGAGGAGCAGCCGCACAATAAGAACCATACGAGTAAGTTTTGTTTCGAAGCACGCATGAGATAACTGGTCACAGGAGTAAGCCGCAATCAAGGAAAAAAGCACTCAAAGCGAAATGGAAAATGGGACTCACTTAGGAACCTAAGGTTTAGTAGACGGGCAACCTCGAGGGGGAGATCTGAAATTTGGTTGTCATTGAGAATCAGAGCTCGAAGATCAGTAAGCTCGCCAATAGTGGACGGCAGAACCCTCAATCGATTGTAACTGGCATCCAAATTGACAAGGTTCACCAAGTTCCCCAATTCTGGTGGTAGGCGTTCCAAGTGATTATTCTTAATCACCAATGTTGTGATGTACGTTAAGTAGCAGATGTTGCGGGGAAAATTTTTCAGCGGACCTAAAGAGAGCCAGAAGAAAGGCAGGATTAATTCGTATTCAGGTTGAGGTAGCATAAAAATGAAAGCATAGCAATGTTCTTATCTGAGTCGGTAAAAGTGTGATATCAGTTCCAGTAAATTAAAGTGACGTCGACTTATGAGTCGGATGAAGGGAAGCAGTGACTTGAATCCGCAGCTTTATCACCCCTAGGCAGTCAATCAAACTTGGAGGATGGACTTAATAGAGGCAGTATAAGAAAGATGTTACCAAACATGGTTGTGCATCGAGGTTTGTAGATGCTTACCACAACTCAGAGCCAGCGTGGTAGGTGAAATGGGGTACTAGACACAAGTGTCGAAAATACTAAGAGTCCAAGTTAGGAAGACGTATGAACGGCACACTTAGTAAATTTACGGTGACAATTTGACAATACCAATCCTGCAATGCCCCTCCACTTACTGGTGAAATAGGGGGAGGGGAGGGGAGGGGAGGGGTTATGGCATTGAGTGGTTAAAAAGTGCTGCAGCATGTGATCGATTGAGGGATGCCTGCAGTGGAAGGAACGACAACCTTAAAACGCACCACAGGCATGCACACACCTTGTGTGTGTATGTGCGCATGTGAATTGCGCGTGGGAGATCCCAAACTCGAAAAAATCCAGCTGGAGTAGTGAAACCACTCATGCGTGCATCCAATTATGGCGCAAAGGGTTCTCTTCAGTCCACTTGGTGACATAAATCTCACGGCGGGGTGGTTCTGCGTCCACACAATTTCGTTCATCTGATTGACTCCAACGTGCCCCAGAGGGTAGGCGAATATCCCTTGTCCCCTTTTCAGTTCACGTATAAGAGAATTGCTTTTCAAAAAATCAAGTGCATTCCGATTGGGGACCAGAGATGGCGCGGTAAAGAGGTTAGGTGAGAAATGCCTTCCAAGCTTTTTCCTAGGGTATCCGTATACTTCAAACGCAGGATTGTGTGCTGCCTTGAAAGTGGTTACATACACAATTACCAGCCAATGGACCCGATTTCAACCAATTTAAATTACACAAACTCTGCAAAGTGTCGATCATGGTTGCGGAATGCAAGAGGCCCTATTTAGGTAGTGTTAAAGGGCCTGGACCTGGTCGACGGCACCTTTGGGACTCGAAGGGTACTCTCTAAGCCCCATTCGTGCTGTCAAGACGAGCGATGTGAAATTACATAATTTGTGAGCAAATAAGTGATTTCACTAGATTTTTCCACCTACTTTTCCCTATAATGTGAATTAAAGGACATTACCACGGCAGCTATTGACGGGAAATGCCAAATAGCAATCGGACATGAAACGCCAACAGCGCACTTCCATGTTTACACTACACCGGAGTCAAGTAAACTGTTTGGGGAGAAGTAAACTATCGCCAACTATGCAGATGGGAAACGAAGACCCAATAAGACTACGGTTGATTTGACTAAAAAACCAGTTTACATATGAAGAACAACTCCGGCATAATGAGATGTCACCATGATCTAGCTTTAAAGGCATAGCGTTGGCCCCAATTGGGATACCAAATTTAAAAGAAGGAGTCCTGACCTCAGACTGCATAAAAGTACAGAAAAAATCCCTAGACCAGAACAATGCGGAAATCGCGATTCAGCTAACGAAACAAATAATAGCCACGTATTAGGACGGATTCATCTAAGCATAATCTTCAAAGGAGAAAAGATAAGCGCCCAAATTTGCACATTCATGATTCTGGACATGGATCAATTCATGTAAGAGAAATATAAATAGCTAAAGTTAATGCACGACAAGAAATCCATTAAGCTTCCAAAATAACTTATTCCACGGACTTAATCGAAGAACGACTAGCATATAAATGTGAAGTCATTAAAACCACCTAGACATAATAGGCAAGGGAAGACGTCGATAACAGAAAAAATGTCAAGTCAGACTAGATATAAAGATGCTTCGTAAAGAAATAGCACATGGGTTGCAATTTTAGTTACGCCACTCGATGTCAGATGAACGCTCAACACCAAAAAATTACGCGCACTGCGATTCGAAGCCGAAAGCTGTACACGAATGCCTTGCGCACCATGTGTGCGTTTAACTGCGCCGATTAACCAGAGAACAAAACGGACTTAGGCTTGGTGATAAATGAGAGGAAAAGACATGAAATACTCGAACTATTTGTCAAAACAAATCGGCGAATGCCTCCACATGGAGAAAGGTTTGATGGAAAAAGCAATCACGAGCTAAAGAGAAAAAGCATGTACGTGCCTGTGAGGTTGACGCGAAACCATCTAGCACGATTCCTAGCTTCCTCCTCCGTTATGAGGCGTGACTGCATGGTGAACTCATTTAGGTTGTTTGAACGTCGAGCCGGAAAGGAGGTGGGCGTGTTGAGGACCTGCAAACCGGGAAAACGGCGCAAAAGACCGTTAATAAGACCAGACGATCTCATGGGCCTTGACCGCCAGTGCAACTGCTTACGCGCCCCGATGCGCACTCATTAAAAAATCGATAGCGACAACAGCTGTTTGCCCCGCCCCTCGAACCCGCCCCCGCCGCCACTATTTCAAGGGCCACGACGATCGTTGTAACTGCGGGACCTAGTAACTAAAGCTTTTGACGCGAGAGGGGCGTAGAGCAGCAACCCAATGGCGTTAAACGAAACAGATGGCGTGCTGTGACAACAAAGGGAAATCCAACACCGAGACGGCCCACAGTCACGCCGCACGTGAACATGGATTTCAAATACTTCCCCCCATCTCCATTTTCCAACGTGGCCACTTTTCACTGCGCGCTACAATCGCCATCTTGAAAACTCGATGACCACAGAGTCAGTAAACTGGTACACTTTAAAATAGAGCACATGATATACTTACGTCAGAAGAATAGATCGTTGGACGCGGAGGCATCTAAAATTTGAAAAAAAAAGGTTTTCAGCGCTCATTTCAAGGCCTGGATAAACCCTGACCCACGATGCGCATTTGTCCGTTCCAGTAAAACTTTACGCCTAGGTTGCGCTTAAAAAGCATAAAGCATAGCAATCACGATGACTCAGTGTCAAAAAAGCAACAGTTCCACCCAGTTTTCAAGAAAGTGATCAAAAAAGTGAATGCGGAAGGAAAAAGGAAAAAGCACGAATGCAAGCCATATCCGGTGATGTCAAAGTAGTGATTACGACTAGCACAAAAATTGTAGTCTGAGCCGAACTCATCAACGCGTAAAAAATGATACAAAACAGAATTCAGAAAAGGGTCACTGATCTAACAACACGGTAAACGCAAACATCACCCAAGAAATATCAACCTGGAAAAAAAGAACAAAAGCAACCTATCCGCATGGTAAACAAATTGGAAATCCAACTCCAAATGCGATAGAAAAGAGAACTATAAACAATAAGGTTTAAAAAGACACTTCCACTCCCAAAATTCAGTAACCTATTCGTCTCACGAGGCAATCACAAGATGTCTCACAACAATTCCCAAACCTAACAAAATTTAAAATCAAATTAGATTCCGTCCTAAACTACGAAATGTTCAAGTTAATAGTGAAGCCCGTACATGGATTGATTATGATGCAGCATCGTGAAGGGTGCCTAGGCAAAACCACTGAATGGTAGGTACAAGTCCAGCATCTAAATGTATTCCAGTGATAATTGCATGTTAGAATGACAGCATAATGAATAACTGCAGAAGCTGCTGATTTGTAACCGCTGTCAGTTCGTCCAAGACAAAAGATACACCCCCAAAAAACATGTTAAATAGCCAGAATCCCAAGATATATGGAAGTCGCTTGATTAAAAATAAATTACAAATTGCATCATAGCTAAAAACCACGAGAAACAGCGCACACTTACTTAGGATAACCCCCAAATTCTTGACAATGAATAAAAATCAACGAAAACACAGTCAGCGGTATACTAAATGAAACACTCAAACAAAATCACAATTTTCAACATAAAGTAAGAAGTAAATGATGTAACTAGTACAGTAAAGCTTCATCGCAAGACACATTGGAGCACAAGACTCAAGTCCTTGGTTAATGTTTCATTAAATATTTAAAGCACCACGGGAGGAACACATTTGTTCCTAACCCTAAAAATACTTGAAAGATAACTTCAAACATATTCCTAAAGATTTGTTAGTGTTCTTTAAAAATGGCTGCGTAACTTTTCGGCTTAATGTGTAAATTCTGCGTTCAATTAGTGCCTTTGTGATGCTGTGACTGCCGGTCACGGTCACTTGGGCGGCTGCATTGCCAGCCGCCCAAATCCTTTCTGTTCTTTATATGTATATTAAAGCGTCCCAAGGCTTTTTTAAAGACGAAAGAAGGTAAAATGCTAGAGTAGAATACATCTATTCTGTGGACGGCGGGAAATAACCTGCTGGGCATGGCCCGAAGGCCAGCTCACGCAGCTAGGGCAATACGGCCACCTCTGTGACCCTCACCGAAATCGGTAGTTCAAACTAAAAAAGTATCGCATTGCCCCTCTCTTCTTTTGATCGTCGTCCTTGACGCGCCCCATGGCACACCTCCCGCGTCACTGATCCCTCATAGCAGTGCATTGGACTTCAAGTTCCGTTTGGCTTGGAAACAAAGTTCAGAATAAGTGGTTCTGCCGACCATCAGTATGTCTGCAAGGGGGCGTTAGCGCGCCGACCTCCTTAAGCAAGTATAATAGGGATAATCTTCGAATCAAAACTTTTAGGTGGTTTATGGCTAGTGTTGCTTCAGTTTTTAATAGCTTTCTTGTAAAACACGGAAATGGGGTAGATGCCGGAGGCGAACGTAATCCTTGGCCCATCCGTAGCACATGCACTTCCTTTGCACCGCTGCAACATGCCACAGGCGGTAGAGATTAAGATAGAGGCCCTATGGAGTCGGGTCTCTTTTTGCTGCCATTAATGTAGCGTCCCGAGGCTCCCTCGAAGGCAAAAGAAGGTAGAATACTAGGGTAGAATACATATATTCAACGGGCGGAGGGAAATAAGCTGCCGGCATGGCCCGAAGGCCAGCCCACGCAGCCAGAGCAATAAAGCCGTCTGTGCGACCCTCACTGAAACCGGCAATTCAAACAAACAAAGTACCACATATATATATGTACTCTGCCTAAAAACTATGCCTTCTGTTGTCTTCAAGGCAGCTGAAGAACACTGCGGTCGCAGTGCTTATTTTCATTTTCTAACTTGCATACTGCGACACTTTGTTTAGATTGTTGCTTTTGGTCAGGGCCACAGAGATAGAGAATACTACCCTGGCCACGTAGGCTGGCCTCAGGGCCATGCCAGCAGCTCATTTCCCTCTGTTTGTTGAATATATATATATTCTGTCCTGGTTGTAAAAGGTTCCTTCTCTTCTCTCTTACCGCTACTGTTATTAGAAGTCGGAATTGCTTTGGCATCTTTATTGCGGGTAATAGAGAGGGTGCAGAGAGATCTTGTAGGAGAGTCAGGACGGGGACAAGTAGCGCTCTTGAGAGTTACCACGTCGCTCCGCAGTCAGGTTCAAATTGCTGTCCCACTTCTGACCTACAAAGCACATTTAAAAAGCATAAGCATTACACTGGCATCATGCCTTCTTTTGCCTTCAAGAGAGCCTTGAGATGCTACATATATCGCTCGTACATCGATTGCTGACTTACTGTCACTTTTCTTAGTTTATACGCTTTTAAATAATTATAAGTATTGTGGTACTTTGGTACTTATAATTTTTAAATGCGCTTTGTAGGCCAGAGGCAAAAGAACAATTACAACTTAGTTTCGGGGCGGCATAGTAACTTTCAGGGGCGCAACTTATCCCAGTTCTGAATTCTCCTACAAAGTACCGTTGTACCTTCTCTCTTGCTCATAATAAAGACGTCAAAGCGTGTTCAGACTTCTGATAACAAAGGCGGTAAAAAGGAAGAGGAGGAACCCTCTACAGTATCCTTTCCAGCATATTTTGATGCTCCAATCAATGTTAGTCTACCCAGAGACTATCATTGTGTAACGCTGCAAATCTAAAAAAATGCAATAGTCAGCAATCGACGAAATCAATTTTTGTCATTGCATCTCCATAAGTTTTCCCTAAAAGTGTAAGATGTAGCAGTAGCATCCTACTCCGCCGATAGAGAGCACATTCCACGAAGATTTAAGCGCCTGTTTAATGAAATGGTAGGTTAAATGTCTGTCAAGATATGCAAATGAGCTTAAGTTGTGATCTCATCTAACAATAGAACCTGGACTATATGCATCGCATATTCCCTTTGTAAAAAAACTTGTACGAAATTCTCCTAAAATGACTTTAGAATTCTGATCATTATTTACAAAAATCGCAAACCAGAATTAAACAAAGTCACATGAGGTCGTTTTTACTAGGTGATTTCAAGTTGGGTCTTGCATGCTTAAAAAGAACTATTTTTGTCATACACAGCACTTATAGTAAGGCATATTCTGCACCGGTGTAAGTGGCACTGAGTTAATAAACAAGCATAATTTAGACCGATCTAGCCTTTTATACAATACCTTGTATTTCTGGGTCAAATCACAACTGTAATTATGGTGTTCTTTAAAAACACGTTTATATTGACCAAGGTGTTTGCCCACTTTGAAATGAATAGCTTTAATCAAGGTTGTTAAGGGTGGCTGATAGCTATGTCTTGATCGAATACTGTATTTCATTTAGGTACTATTTGTAATAGAAATACCTTTCCCTCATATCTTCATTGTAAATTCCATCAACATCTAAAGCAATGTGTCCAGCTCTTCGCGTTCCAATTAGGACTTTATCCCGTACATCATTAAGGTAGTGTTTCGTTACATTTTAATACACCATTAAAGGCTCATCTCGACTAAGAGCCGGAACGATATCTGTGACGTTGCACCTCATTCAGTTTCGAATAGCGAAATGGTAATTTTGCTTACCTATATAGCATCTCTAGAGTTCTGACGGTGATAGTGTCGTGGTGCTTTCTTGCACACCCAGTCAAGAAAGCACCGATGGTAATGAGCTCTCAAATCATTCGAGAGAATTGATATCGAACGAATCTCGAAATGATAAACACCCTTCAAGAGCACCATCTGTGGCTTCCTCGTCGACTGATCACTCGCAAGTCTTTTCCAAGTCTTGCCAATGGGTCGGCTGTGATACTGGTGCTGATGTCGGGCCTAGTGGATTACTATCTCACATCCAAGAAGCTCATGTTTTGCCTCAGATTTCCTCGAAAAAGTCCCGTTATACATGTTTGTGGAGTGGATGCAAGGTCTATGGCCATCCCAGTGTCTCATCCAACTGGTTGTCGCGTCACGTGCAGGAGCACTCAGAGGCCAAAGGCAAACCGTTCTCGTGCATATTCGATAGTTGCTTCCAACGTTTTTCCTCTTCGAGTTTACTTCAGCGGCACATTGATCGTGATCACATGCGTTCCAAAGAAGGCGATGTGGCATCCGTAACAAAAGGACTGCCCTTCCCTCAATCCATATCCGAATCTCCAGCTGGTGGAGCTAGAAATCTCGCTAACTTTAAAAACTGCACTCGGCGAATATCGAGGAGGAAACGGAGATTTCGATTCTGTCGAAGTATTTTAATTTAAAATTTAATTATGTGCGATACTCAGCACACCGTGAAGCTGTTATTAATCTACTTGCAAGTTTTTTTCATCAATGGTTTAGGTAGCTTTTAATGCCAAGTGAATTTTCCATTTAATTACAATTTGTGTAACATTACCAGATTTTCGTTGAAAATATTGCCAAAAATCATTTCATCGTTTGCAAAATATTTCCATTTGTGCCACCATCAACAGGCCATAATTTGTTCTCTTTTCAGTCAGGCACGTGGACTTCTACGACGCTAGGTCAAAGATAATAATAAAGAACCGGATTGTATTGGATAAGCTTCTCGCCGAACGTGCTATCGAAAGCCTCATTCGGCCACCTTCGCCGTCTGGCTCGAGCAACGTTCCCCTCTCCACCCACATAGCCTTACCAGGACCCATCAGGGGCGAGAATCGTGATCAGAGCTCTCCCGAAAAGCGCATTTTGAGATCCACATCTGCGACCGTCTCGGGTGACGCCTCCGCCTTATTCCCCCGACCTGCAAGCAGGCCTGAGAGCTATCGCGTTAAACTTCTTCTCACTATTCCTCATACTGTAAGCTCACTCGTCTCCCTTTCTGCTATCTTTGATGCATTTCTTTTCACGCTAATACAGCAGTCGCCTAGCTTGGAGCTCCGCAACGTAATTTCCGCGTCTTGTGATTCTCAATACTCGTTCCTCCAATATGCCAATTAATAGATTTTAATTGCTCTCGCAGCTTCGAATTTATAGCAGATCGAGATTTTTTAGGGGTTGTGCAATCGCTTTAGTGCTATCCATAAAATGGATTGTAGCGGTAAATTGGTTTGTGGTGCCATGACGCTTAGTGCTATACTGCTATTTCGTTGCCGTACCCTTAACTGTGGGTAGGGTATGCTCATCTCTATATGTAAACACTACAGGCGGAGATGAACACATTGTATACGTGATTATGAGTTACCTTCCTTTGAATATAGATCAGTCCTATTACTATAGGCATGCGATATGAGCTGTCTTTAGAGTTTTAGTGTTAATTCTCAATATGGAGATCATTGGGTCTTATTACATTCATGCTTTTAGGGAAGCAATTTGCGTTTTTTTAACGGACTGAATTTTGACTCACTTAGAACCGATTATTCATTGACATTGCGTTGATAGAAAATGATAAGTTTTTTAAATGTCAATTCGCAAAATAGTAGTAAATAAAAACAGCTTGATGCTGCACTTTAAGCCTGCTTTTATCTATAGGTTTCCTTTTGCCGCTGAATGCTTGAGAGTTAAGTCGAGTCAGTCAAACGTGTCGGGCTCACCGGAAATTTACTCACCAAAATTTGATTTTTTTAGTCTATTTTACCACTGGCAGTATAATTGACGGTGTAAAGCAAAGCGCACTTGCGGTCTTGTACGACTCTTGTGTCTCCTGCCGCACTTTTAAATGTTACGAAATAAAGAGCCTGAAAATATACATATATATTTGATGTTGAGCTATGGGAGGATGGTCGTGGGAATGTGTGTGGAGTAACGTCACTCATGGTGTGAGTGTGAGGGGTGTGTTATATGCTTAACTGTATGGTGATTCCACGCAATATCGACACTTCCGTCTAGTCTCAAGTCCTAACAGCTTTCATACTCATGAGTTGTGGATGTCGTGTGTTCTGTAGTTAGTGCATAGTGATCATGTTCTTTTTGCATTCTTTTCATATTTGAGTGACCGCTTTAACAAAATCATTCAGGGGTTAATCAAAATCACTGATATTTCTAAAAAGTCTGTGATTCCTCCGTCGTAATCCCCTCACGTCAGTCGTCTATTATTCTTCGAAAGCACTTATGCTTCTGAAATGTATTCCTTGTTGTTTGCATAAGTTGACAGTATGGGTGGCCCATATACATTTGCCTCTCATTTGCATGAGAATCGTACTGCCACTTTCTGTATTTCGATGTGCAAACTGCATCGCTTTTATTGTGCTCCTCTACCTCCTCTCCTCCCAAAGGGTGATAGCATAATATTGTGCTACTTTTATCTCCTCTCTATTAACCAAACGCATATTTCGTTGGAACTAATTTGCGTATTAACTTTGCTTTCTATAACTTGGGTCAAATGTAGGCTCTAATGAAAATCTGCTGCATCGATTGTCAAGCAGTCATTGTTAAAGCACATTTGAAATCCGCTGCAAGTGTCTGTGCACTCTAGTCGCCCCAATTAATGCCACTAATATTGGCAATCTGCACTAGCCGGACCTTAGCAAATGCACTGGTCTTGCAGAATGTAACTGGTAGGTGATGCGTATTCCGCTTTTTGATCCACTGGTTCTCGTGACATTGCGAAGCACGCGCATGTGCGGGCACGTGGGCCTTTTGACCCCCAACCCCAACCACTCCTCCCTTACGCTGAATCCTCCACTTGCTTGGTTTGGGTTTCGGCGGGAAAGGAGTCAAAACCTATTCCTTTGCTCTGTCTTGACATGTGTGAACGCGTCAGATGGTTGGTGTCACTTGATGGTGGAACGATGTGAGTTTCTCAGTCGCTCTTTTTCTAGCCAGAGTATTTTTGTTCATTCGACCTACCTCAAATGTTTGAGCATACCCAGGCTTCAATACGCGACTCTTTGCATGGTCCACTCCCGTAGACGTAATGGTCCAGACATCCCCAAGGCTTATCCCGTTATGGTGCTTTATTTCGTTTTTTTTTTAATTTCAAAGGCAGTCCTCCTATGGTGTTTTTATGTCCTACATGGCTGTGATAGCTTATTTAAAACACTAAGCTTGACTGCTCGTGGGAAACAACTTGGTCAGCTCTTAAAGTAGTTAGACTTTATCTTACCCTACTCGAAAATGTAATGTCCAACGCGCTCTTTACTTTTTCTTACAACAGTTTGTTGGCCAAAGATTGACTCGGGAAAACAAGACCGAATACCTCGTGAAATGGCAAGGTGATCTATGCGCGAAGTGAGTTTCTCGACTTCCCTTTTCTCCCTCCAGTGGTGGCGTAGTTTTTCCGTCTTCAAACTTCTTGCTTTTTTTCACTGCTGCATTGTCGAAGAACTGAATAATTGATTGGTGGGTTGTTGCTTATTGAAAAGTACTGTCGAACTCAGCAATGAACTTATCCAAAAAGCCTACGCACATAACAGTTTTACTTAAATTGGCTAAAGAATACAACTTTTTGGCGTAATTTTTAGCTGAGACTAAAAATTTTGTGGCATAGGCTCAGGATGTATTTTGTTGTCACTTGTGTTCATAACTGGGCATTGAAAGCGACGATTTTGGCGGTACTCGTTTCACTCAAAAGAATTTGCGTTTATTTACCCGCTAGACCGATTGAAAGTTGCATCCATTCGATTGAATAAACTCAACAAACGCCAAGCGGTAAATAAGGTGGGTAAGCAAATCCTGGACATTTCGAGCATACATCAGTCGATCTGCTTTTTCCATTGCCTGGCACTTCCCAGTCATTTCATATCCCATCCGAAGTTGGGGCTGACTACCACAGCTTCTCTCTGTTGGGGAAGATTAGCTCTACCGTTCAGTCAGTCAACCATTTTGACCGTAGCCTCGCACCTCCGTCCGTGTGCTCGCGTATGTGTGGCTCCTCCGTCCGAATTTCGTGCCATTGCAGCGCTGCGTATCAACCCTCGCACCAAGCTGTCGTAATACGATTCAGTAAAGGGTTGATGTTTTCGTGTCCGAAATTGGAATCGAATTTAACTCTGGGATTTGAGGTCTGTCTGGTGAAATATCAGCTTGGGTACATTGTAGGCCCTCGTGGAGTGCCGAGCCTTACACGACAGAAGTCCTGTGCTGATACAACAGACACTCGAGCGTACATGACTTAACATGTTTCTCACTAATCAATCAAGTCTACTGAAGCTGTTTAATTGCATGTTAAAGATGTGGAAGTGGTCAGGCAGATTCAGTTTTTTTTATTGTTCTGAACCGTTTAACTCACGTGTATATTGTCCGGGGGTCACTATGACTTCGACGTCTGATTAGTGTGATCATCGGTGTACTCCTTTAGCATACCACCAGTGATGTGGGTCCTTGAAGAGGAGGTCCGTGCAGCGACTGCGTTGGACAAGCTCTGAGTCCTCGCCATCCACTGTCTCCACCGCCTCTCTCGCTCCTCGTCCGTTGGTGTTGCGGACACAACCTGTGCAATATGAAGGGACAAATCGAGCCGAGGTCTCAGCGATAGGATTTTCTCTAGGACCTCACTCTCATATCCTTCCTCACCGCGGCTGTATAAAAAACTTGCTACTCCTCCCTACTGCTCTTTTTGCTTTGGTTTTCCATCTTTCATCCTTTTTTCTTTCTATTTTCACATCTGATGTGTTGCACCCACCCACCAGGCTATGCCAAAGCGCATTTCTCTCCTCTTTCCTATCCTTATTCTTTGAGACCCTTCACTTGACTATGCGTTCACTGGTCTGTACATAGTGGACTTGCCTAGGAATGAATCCTCAGTATCTTTCCTTTCATCGATGAATAATGTAAGCGTGGATGTGTTTGTACCGGTATGTGTGCGTGTGGGACCGTGTGTGTGTATCGTCCTCAACCAAACGGGTGTGTGTGTATGCGTGTTAGTTTATCTTCCAAGTACTTTTTACCTAGGTCTTTTCTCTTATTATGCACACAAACGTTTCAATGTATCTCAATCTCACATGGTCTTCTCCGACGCCTCGAATACATGGGTTAATGCTCCTGGTTGGTGCGTTGTGCCTTCTGCCTACTTGAGTGGAAGTGATTCAGCTTGGGTGTCACCATTTGAATAGTGCAACCTCAAGGTGAGAAATAGACGGCTTGAGTTGCTTAATGACGAGGTGGACGGTGCGTCTGCTCCGCGTGGTGATAACTCAGTTTCGCTTCTGCGCAATTGGAGCTCCAGCTCTCTTCCCGATGGGTTGTCGTGTAAGTGATTTGCAGAAGCAGTCCTCTGGAGTCATTCATTGGCGGCTAGGGTTTCATACACGAATGCCTCATGTTAATAGATGCATTCCACCCTTTCATTTACCCATCAGGTGACAAATTGCGTCACCACATAGCAAGACTCCTGGCCATTACGAAATGGTAGAGCAGGGTTTTTAGTTGCTAGGGTAAAGGCTTGTTTAAAACGGGAATTTGTATCTCGAGGCTATTCCAGGGATGTAAAGAACCTCTTTTTCGGTAAAAGATGTGTTCTCCATCCTTGTAAACACGTTTAACATAACACCAAACATAATCGCCGACGTCTTTCAAGAGGCTACAACAAACTTGAGTGCAGATCTTGGCATATAACGCTTCGGAGGTGTAATTCGAGGCGACGATGTCTGCTTCCATCTTACCCAGTGCGCCTGTTAATTCGCCACATATTGAATGATCGGAACACATCTTGCACACGTCACGTAAATTTTGACATCTTTTTGACCACGTGTTGTTTGTCCTTTCTGCTAGTCCCATGCACAACGGTGAGTTGCAGATGGCACGCCAGAACAGGTATAGGTGCTCACACCTTCTGGAGGGCTGGCAAATGGAGTGTAAGCAGATGACACAGCAGACATCCCAATTAACCGAAGCGGCGGGGGTGTCTTCACATCCCTCATTGTCCATACTCACATTTAACTTGCACTTAAATCTCTCAGGTTAATTCACTGAGAGGATTAAAGTGGTCGAATATTGCGGTGGAAAGAAGGGGGGGTTGAAGGGACTGCAGAACTGCACCCGACTAGCACAGGAACAGGTAGGCAGTAGCAGCCGCTTGCTTCTGGGGTGTGGAGCCGACGCGGTCAAGCCGGCTGAGTCATCGTTGCATTTCGCGCCACGGTCGTGTGCGTGTGCGTACGTGCGCATTCTGTCGAGGACACACGTGCCGGTGTTGGTGTGCCTGTGCATTGACGTTTGGGGGTGAGTGACTCATCGATAAACAAGGTGTGGCCCAACGCAGCTTGAGAAACGCAATCAATACCGACCTCACCACAGCCACTCATGCCACATAATCGATTACGCGAGCCACATTGATTCGCTCTTCAGCTCCACCTCCGAGGCATTTCGATGCGACAACACGCCGTCTACCCCTGGAACGCTGTCCATCTGCCTTGAGGCGGGCAATTCTACTCCTCTGAGCTGTGGCTATCGCATGAGTAATGACACTTTCAAACAATGCATTCAAACGTTTCAC
The DNA here is from genome assembly GCA_036345935.2 of Taenia hydatigena. Taxonomy (NCBI): domain Eukaryota; kingdom Metazoa; phylum Platyhelminthes; class Cestoda; order Cyclophyllidea; family Taeniidae; genus Taenia; species Taenia hydatigena. Next base: position 19,671,571 of record JADWOT020000003.1, read on the forward strand.
ATGCAGGCGAAGGCCTAGGCCTCGGGGGTGTCGATGCGTGGCTGTCCTAATTTTGTCAGAAGTTAATGACGCTGGCAAACCAGAATGAAATTCTACTTCGCTAGTGACGGCGCCACAGATCTATCTTTATTGAGACCATTTGAAAAATAGAGGTAAATGAGATTGCGGGTAGGCCCAGTACCCTCTGCTGAATCAGGAGTGAATTTGTCGCTATGCCTACAGACACAACCTCTTGTAATCGCTGTGTACTTTAAAAAGCCATTATGTTTCCAGACGATCGGTGTGATGGGAAAGTTGCATCTGGCCAATGCTGTACGGCACAGGGAAGGCTTCTTGGAGAGTCCCAGCTTTGTAAGCCTTTTTGGTAGTCTGAAAGCTGTTCAGACGTGGAATTGAATGATCTTGAGAGGTTGTAGGTTCCAATTAGTGATCAGCAATTAGAAGGGTTTAAACAAGAATGTGTGACATGGCATTCTGCAGACGAGGGTGAGCCCGACGTCTTCACATCAGGTGCAACCTCTAGCACGTCATATCATGCAAGCACAAATCGCTTAAATGGCATATCTAAGCACAAGTGGGTGTGAGGGTGAGGGTGTTTTTGGTTTGTTGCAGCACGTCTAATTCAGTACCTGTGCCATAAAAAGGTAGTAAAAGATTTGCTCGTATTTATCGTTAAATGGGGACTTATTCGAGCATTAGCACTAGGGCGAAAGGTCAACAATGCTTTGGGTTTGTAGAATTCCAACCGCAAAGCTTGGTTCAGCAAGTAGTGATGCAGCTTTGCTTCTCACTATGGATGGGTGAAGCTTTGCAATGAGCGAATTTGCCGTGCAACAATGAGTCGAAGTTCTCGCTTATTAGAGCCACAAATGGAGGAAGTCAGGCTTTTATCCCTCAAATTCCATCATCATGTGCGGTTTAATTAAGAGGACTCGAACGCTTCCGTCTTCGGTCTTTATCGGGCCCATTCATTTGTCACCCATTCTCAAGAAGTCATTTTGTGACAGATCACAGTTCGGAGTTGATAATAAATAAAAATTCCCTTCCGTAGATAGCGCACAACGGTTCCTATTCAATAATGCAACCATTCTCATGCATTATTTATGGGCCTCTGCTGTGAACGCTCTTGGTAGTCGGACGTTTTAAACGGTTATGCACCTTGCCTCCTCTGTTCAAACCATCAACGTGGTCAGGCTTAATAATGGAATTTAAAACTTAAGGCTCCAAGCAGCAAACTCTTCGACAAGAAAAAGTATGCCGAAAAGAATGTCAAGCCATCGCCAAATAGGTGAACACTGACTGCCATTTCATGCTGCTGGGTGAAAAGTACGCATCGAAAAACGTCAATTCTGATCGCACTTACAGACTTCTGAGTTTCAGGGGAGCTGATTAGCATGAAGTGGGCGAATTGGAGGGTGATACGCACTACCAATCGGTGTGATCAGCATCTGAGTTGGGAGGTTTGCCTTTTACTTCGTGTAGTTGGAGTAATTTATTGCACCAATTGTAGAATGCTATGAGTAGAGAGGCACACGCCTTCATCCATTGGCATGAGGGAAACAAGGCACACCACTGTCATCTAGTCCCACACATCTGACTTGGACTGTTTTTGAGGCGCTTTACAACTTGCAAATAAAAGTGCGTCTCGTAACGTTCAGCTTACTTCAAACAGACGCTCCGGTTAGCGCGAAAATCAACACGCTCTAGGCTCTAAAATACCGCTTAGTACGTCTCGAAAAAGGCGGGTGTTTTAAAATGGACACGTTGGTGTGCCATTTCTGCACGTCCAGACCCGGGGAGAATGACGAAAAAGGTGGGAGAACGGAGCAACTGGGCTCTGTTTGCCAACAGGCTGCAGGTAATATAACAAAGCTGATGTAATAAAGCAAGAAACAATGAACAGAACACCAGAAGGAATGGCTCCAACGGATGTGGAAACTGGAGAGAGCCTAACAATGTCAAAATATTGTCCCTCGATATGTGTTCGTGAGTTTTGAATGCCAGCAACTGATGTTAGAAACAACTGCAGGAAAACGGAATCCTCCTCCAGGCTCTATGGTCCTGATCTCCCCCTTGATGTATCGGCGTGCTCTGCTAGTGCAAATACCTTCCAGGCAGGCATGCCTTATTGCCTCCTTAGAGATGGAGCACGACTATTTACACCGACGGTCGAGTTCTTCATTTTCAATAAAGTTGTGAAAACTCTTTTCCACTAAGATGTTTTGGTCCATCCCGGTTGATGGATTCGGTTGGGGTCAGAAGGCATAGACCGCTTCCCGTTTGGACGTGTTCGAGAAAGGTCCCTTGCCTCCAAACCCCCTTTATCATTCCAGTTTGCGTTAGTCAGCTGGGTTCCATTTGGTGTTGAAACCCCATTTTCGACCCGGTTGTGAACTCCGTTCTGGATAATTCATTTATTCGGGCCAGCCATTTTCGCTGAACAACCCGGCATCGTAGAGGCTAACTCAGACTCCAAAGAATAGCAAGTCTTTCATTCTACTTAATGGCACTTTAAGTGCGGTTCAGATTATCGAGAAGGCATTCAAATCCATTCACATCTTAATCTCACGCACAATCGTGAGTAATCATGTTTTCGCACACGAAGAGCTACATGCACCTTTGGATAGCCCCATTGGGGAATTGTGAAAACGTAAGAAGGGCCTTAATTTTGAAGGCCACTGCAATGGCACCAGAAAAAGGCAATGCAGAATGCCTACTTTATGTACGCCGATAGTGGTAAGTGTTTACTCAAAAGCCCTTCTTGCAATACATTTACACCCTTAGCAAGTATGCATTTGAAATGCCATCAAGACAATGCATATTTGGGAAATAGCGAGTTGAGGGTCAAACTTGGAAGGCTTCTTATTTTATCCGCTTCCCCAGAATCGCTAGTTTACTGAATTTGCCAAAAATACAACATTAAAAGCGATTCGAAAAAACGGGAATAATTTAACTATTGGGTACTTCGTCCACATTTTCTTTGCCGATGTCAGATTGAGGAACTAAACGAATAGCCGATTTGGAAGCAGAAGACTAGCTGGAGGTATGCTCTAGACCAAGAGGGGAAGAAAGCTCCATTCCCCATTCGCAAGGCAAGGACGCGCGTGAGCAGGCGAGACACAGGCGTCTATTAGCGAGCCTAACGCCGCTCCGATTGGTTGGAACGAGTTAGTGACCTTGAAAGTTCGCAGCACGTTAGCCGCTGCATCGACGCGCGTACGTGCGTGCGTGCATGCGCGAGTGAATGCGGCGACAACATGGCCCTTCTCCCCGCCCCAAGTCTCGTGCCCTGGCGCGCGCCCTGGAGAGCGGCTTTCGGCAGCACCCGGGTTATCTCGAAGTGCTTCATAGGCTATGCAAGTCTCCACACACAGGTGCGTTGGTTGCATGTAGATGCCAGCAGGGCAGCAGACTGGTAAAACCAGCATGGTTTAATACAAAGCTAAGATGCATATCGTTTCCTTGTACCACTTCGCCTTTCAGCTAAAGCAGGCCCAGTGTTGGAATAGCCATCGGAGAGTCGCGAGGGTGGTTTCGCTTTGTCAAGTGAGCCTATATAAATAAATCAGAGGGATAATTCAAATACTTTGCTTTAATGGGAGTGCGCTTTTGATACCTCTTCAGTGAATGGTATATAAAAAGAACTAACGAGCAACACGGCCTATTTTAATGGCATATTTCATTTAATCAAATCGCAGTCTTTAAAGAAGCACTTGTTCATAGCTTTTAAAGCGCCAGTTATAGCAACAAGTCGATGATACAGGCAAGCAATGACGATAGTCATAAAAAACTGGACACCGAAGCACAAATCCTGCTAATAATTTACATTCCTTCTGACCGATTTTTCGATGCATATTTTCGCTTGATTTGCGTTTTTGTTCGAAAAGGATGGAAAATAAAACCAAGTTTCCTAGCAGCGTAAGTGAAAGCGTATATTAATTTTCACCAGTGCCAAGAACAAAAAACTGCACCCGACACCAGCGAATGTGATGTGTAAACTAAGCGTCTACTGCCACAACAATGGCGCATAGAAAGACCGCCGCGTCCAGCGACATTCGGTTTAGTGTTCAAGCTACACCGCTTTGGAAACGTAGTCTTATCTGTTTAATACTATTTTTTGTTTAATTTACTCATCGTGATACAGCACCGGCTTACACGAAACAGCCCACAAAAAATTTTGCCGAGCTGTAACTTTGTTGTGGGAAGATTTGCACCATTCGACCAGAGCCAAGAGGAGCATTAATTTTTTTCGGTAAAATACCTTAGCTGCCGAGACTTCCCTGACGGCAGAGGAAGACATAAAATATTCGGGCAGAATATGCGTATTTGGTCTGCATAAATGGCTGGAGTAGCTGGAGTGGCCCACCTAGCGAAGGCTAGATGCCAACCAAGTCCCCGCAACAGAAGCCGAAAGTTAAACAAACAACAAACGTTCCAGATTCGGCATCTCAAGGGCGAGCCGTGCAGTCGAGATCTTAAAAGCACTACAGTCACTACGGTCAGAAAATACCAACTGATTTGTTATGATCTCACCCGTTCAGTAGGAGTTCAGAGGCTCCACGAACAGTCAATAAACGATTATCAATTACATTTTTTACTGAGTTCGCAAATTTAGTGGCTCTCCTTCGATTCGCCAAATACTGCAGCTTTATCATTTGCCTGAGTTACATGTGCTAGCGCCGTTCGGAGCGCCAGTACGTATCGCTAAGCATTCGATGCATTTATGAACCTTCAATTTTGGAATGAAATTGATGAATAGGTCAAAAACATGACTCGTGCAATGTTACATCTCATTTTAATTACGATACAACCCTTCGTCGTTAGTCTCGACCACGTATTTCATCAAACCATCACCTTGGATAAATAGCAAAAGATGTGGCAAAGATTCACGCCGAAAATAACTAGGCACAAAAAGACAACGCCGCTCAAACTTGGTGGAAGTAAACTTGACAAGAATACGATCGCAACATGACCCTGCAGACACTTTCCATGAAAAGTAAATGCCTAAGGTGTGTGAGAAAACATGGTTGCATAGTTGCATTAATACCCAGAATAGGCGATTGTTCAATACCCTCACTCGATCACATGCTTGAAACAGTAGAAATCCACTCACTCCTCCATCTATCAACCCAACAACCGTTACTTACGAAACCGTATTGCGTTCTAGCTTGCCAAACTAGACCCGCCATCACAGCCGAATTCTATTCGTGACACACATTCTACTGTTAGATTAGTAGTAGACTGCGCCAAACCCCTTCTATGTAGCAACAACGATTCTTAACCGAGTAAACATGTCCAGCATACAGAGTTTACCAAGGCACTTACGCAAAGCCTGAAACAATTCAGGAAATAGATTTTAATGTATACATGGAAGGACAGAGTGATGCAGTACCACCTATTCGGAGGTGGAACTAGGAACTCCCAGAGGCCTGAATGTAATCAACGAGTTCGTGTAACCGTTGCAACGCATCTCGATAAGTTCGTGTGGAGCTAAATACAAACGCACCGTGAGTGGTTTTGAATCAAGGGTCTACCTCACCAGGAGGAGGGACTCTAACTGATCAAGAACTGGTTTCAGACGTTTTTTTCCGAACCGATATCATATTCACACTGGGTGGACAAGGTGCCAACTCCTTGAGGAGATCTGGTGGGCAGGTGAGCAGATGAGGGGAAGTAGACTTGTATGACCTACCGGGTGATTGCACCTCAACCACTTGAGAGCGTTTGACTAGTCGTTTGCGCTTCACCACAAAAGGTTCCGGTGGGTGGTTATGGACCATTTTAAATTTCTTCACAGTGAGTACACTATCCTTCATAAGGAGATAAAAGGCGGCGGGACAATCACAACGAATTGTGCTGCAAAATCATGGAATGAGGGGAGTGGGTGAAAGGCAAAGAAACTGCGACGAACCGATGTTTAAGCGGGTCGACAACAGTGCTTTTATAGCTGCCATAGTGGATGCATGCATAGTAGACACGCTTATAGACCAGACGCTGGAAATCAGGTGATATTGGTGGCAGCTTGATGGCATCGCGCTTGCGAAAAATAAAGCCCGATTCCTACGAAAAAATTAAATTCATGAAATCCGCGCGTTATTTTAAATGGGTAAGTTAAAACCGAAAAATCGCAACCAGATGAACAATCGAGAAGATAGACAAAGTTAAGAAATGGTTTGAGATGACATCTCACAAAAAGATGTAACTCGGTTTATTTCGATTTATCAATAACACTTAAGTAGCTACTAACAGCCAAGTAAAGTCGCCCGTGTTACCACGCAACGTTTATTATAAATTAATAAAGAAGGTCCAAAATGAAAAGCAATGAAGTCCGGTAGAACAAATAAATTGTTGAAAGGAATAAAGCATGCTGAAGTAGCACAAACATCGGGACCAAATAAAGTGTCCCATGATTATATGGATGCAGATATTGAAGCAGTAATATTGAGTTAAGTGGAAGGCAATGGTGAGCAGTTATCATACAATGTTAGCTTCCATAAAAGCAAAAATGCAAAAAAGGAGTTTGTGGCCCAAACAAGACGTTAACCTGGCCATCAATTGATGTAACTAGACACACCTGTTGGAATGGCTGGAACTTTTCCACAAAATCATCAAACGATTCGAAGGGAAGATTCGCTATGCTTAGCTTGAACTCCTCCGTCGCATCAATCTGTGTGAGCCCTGAGGTCATTTGCGACTGGTCATAAGACACATTAGGGTCTAGTGATTGAGAGGAAAACAGAGGTTGACGTTTTTGTCATGTGAATCAAAACCTCAGCACCTTTAGAATTTTTATTTTATTTAGGTGTTTTGCAATTTTTCGACAGTTTATACGTGCTTATATAAGCATGTTATATATGTTAAAACAGTGCCTTTATCTTAAGCGCGCATTTTACCATCCCAAGGCCATAGGTGCCAAAAAGGTTGGCCATTCGCCACATGCCAAGGTTTTGTCGGGGATTTTACAAAAAAGCCCTGAAAGATGGCTTTTTTAGGAGAATTGGAAAAGGAGTGGGTATGTTTACCTTCTTTTGTGCCTCAAACTCCATGCTGCGGCCTTCATGCTGTGATTAACAAGATCGTCCAGTCATGTAAACTGGATGAGATCGGTTGAATGCATGACTTTTATACTCTTTGCAAGACGTAGGCTTCATCACGCTTCTGACTTATTGGCCGCATGTACTTACCAGATTCAAACTCTTGTACGTAGGTTTAAGCGAAATTGCCATTACGGCCTTCCTCCCATTTTGTCTTCATTTGTTCTTAATTGTTTGTTAAAACGGATTTTCTTTTTGCTAATTTCTTCAAGGGACCTACTTCCAGCAGATTGGCTCCGACTATGCCAATACTCTTAGGGATACCCTTAAACAAATACAAGACCAACCTATTAGATTTGCTGGCATCGCCACAGCAATGTGTGCTGCTTCTGCAGTATACATCTCGTGCCCTCACGAGTTCGATTATCGAGCAGCTCTCCTCAGTGCTTCTATCGACCTCTGGGAGACCCCTGCCTGCCTCCAAAGTCGAAAAAGCCTCGCCCACATCGAGGAGCGAATCAGTGCCCTTTTCCACGGCCATCTGCGTTATTGCAGCATTCTGGGATTGGTTCACTTCATCTGGCGCGACGATCGGACCGATGGTTGTCGCCTCTACTCCGAGATCTGTCCCTACACCAACGCCAGCTCCGGTCCTGCCGGTGACAGTCAAAGCGGACCGTTTCGTAGCTTCCTCCGCCTTTTTCTTTATGACACCCCATCAGGCAAAAATGTTGACGAAGTTGGGTTTGTGGATCGAGCAAAACACATTTTTTCAACGCGAATCGTTGATATCGGCGCTTTGGGACGTTTCTGGGCACTCGATTCCGCCATGCTTGATTACGACATCAATGAGGAGGAGTTCTCTGAGGGCGCTGCAGTCATCAACTCCACTTCAACTGAGTGACAAGCTTAAACCAGGCGAGATTTCCGAGAGACTTGAAGACACTTCTGAGCAAACTTCTCGTATGAGCACATCGCCAGTGCCAGCTCAAGAAGAGGCAATGGAGAGCATTGATACCCAAGAAACCATTGAAAATACCAATGAGCCATGTAAAGTTGAAGACGGGGAGGATGAATGGGAGGTTTTGAATGAGACACTTGTGTACGCTGATTGCGTCGGAGCCGTTGAATCGGAACTAATGGAGGCTGGGAAATCAGTACTTCTTGTGGATCTTGACGCTGAAAATCCGCTGATACAAGTGAGTCAGTATATTGTTGTACTAATAAAGTATTTCCCTTCTTTACCCACGATAGATTGGTCCAGCGATCTTTCAAGGCACTTACGCGGAATGCCTGGGAACGAATCTGATCTTTGAGAAGCATCACCCTGCTCCCGAGAATGCCCAGGCCTCGGTGAACGCTGTCACCAAACCCTCAATCGAAATCTTCGCCTCGCGTGCCAAAAACTCCGTCCGTCCCTATTTCACCTATTTCGGCAAGACTTCAAAAAACCTCAATCTCCAACGTGTCTTCTTGAAGCCAAAGGAATGAACTTCCTCCTCTTTCCCCATGCATGCGTGTGTCAAGTCCCATTTGCTATCCTGCTATCATGATCTGTACATAATAAATTGTCCTCTTTTCCCTCTCGTTAATGACAAAATATTTACATCTCAGAATAAAGCTGTGGAGTTAGGTTTTCTTATTTTGGTCGATCTGCCGTAGCGTTACGGCTTGTTCTTTGTGCATCTTTAGTGGCAAATGAATGTATCTGGAGGCTAAGGTGTGATATTAATAGTAGTTGAATATCCCGATTCTGTTTTTGAACCTTGAGTTCTACTTAGTAGCCGGTCAGACATTATGTAGGATTAAATTACAACATAGATGCTACAAATAGAGCACTAGAAGTAGTAGATTGTCTAACTGGTTTCCTCCAATTGGCATCTATTCATAAAATCCGCATCTTCACGGCTTAGTGAAGCCAAACGCTTATGGAACCAGTTTTGTGGATTGGTTAAAATGCCGTGAAGCGCAGTTGTCAAACTGCATTATGGCGTTGACAAAGGCTCTCAAAGATCTCAGTCGGCTTCTGGTACCCAGTAAACCATTCGTCAAGACGAGTGCTTGGACTTCAATACTTTGTTTGTTTGGACTACCGGTTTTGTCAGCGGCTCATTTCCCTCTGTCTGTGGAATATATATATATATATATATATATATATATATATATTGCCCTAGTATTCTGCCTTCTTTTGCCTTCAAGGGAGCCTTGGGACACTACATTGACGGCTGGACACCTAAGCCACCTTTTGACAACTTAAGTTCCTTTTACGATCGCAAATTTATCTGAGGAATTTTAATGGATAAATGGGGGATAAAATAACAGTGAGAGAAGTGTTTCAGGGAGGACAAGGTGGGGAGAAGGGGAAGAAGGAAAAAAGACCAAAGACAAAATGTGAATTGTTTTTCCTCTTTCGCTCGATTAGCGCAGTTGACTAGAAGCGAGGAGTCGCTTGTGCACATATACGCACAACACCGTTTTTGTCCACGATAAAGTGGTCTGAAAGGAAGAAGGACCTTCGTGCCAATTGGGTTTATTTGCCCTCGTGCATGCGCACCCATGCATTCGAGCACATGCGAAGTCTTTTTGGTAGAGCGAGGAGCATAGAATGCATCACCGTGTGCTTGATGTGTATCATGCGAAAGCAACACCACTTTACCTCTAGGAGTCTGAATCTGGAGAAAAAGCGATAGGAATAGTAAGATGTGAAGATGGATGAGGAGGAAGAAACAAGAAGAACAGCGCACTACACAGAGTAGTTAGCTCTGCATATGTGCCTCCGTAAACAGTGGATTCAAAGGTATGTGTGGCGATGGTGGCTGTGTGTGGATAGGATGCAAACTCGATTAACGACCTGTGTCGATGTAGCTGTAGTCTTCCACGTCAAGTATCTTGCCTGACCCAGTTTCCTTCGAGGGCTGCGACGCTGAATCGGCGGACTTGCGTGCTGCTTCCTTGGGCGAGTTGCGTAGCGATGAGGAGTGGAGGAGTTTGCGCGGACTGAAGACGCGGCCGGCGCGAGTGGAGCTCTCCGTGCAGCCCGAGGTGATGTTCTGCAGGCGTTGGTGTAGGTTTTGTGCCTTTGCGCTGATTAGGCGCTTAAATCCCGAGCCAGTGCTCCCACTAATGCTCCCGCTACTGGACTCCTGCAGAGACTCTTGCGATCGGTTGGAGGGTGGAGGATCCTTATGGAGTTGCAAGGTGGTCGAAGACTGGTTCTGTGGGACTACCTTGCTTGGCTCCTCGCTCGTTCTCGATGCAGTCGGTTTTTGGTCGTGGGAAAAGGGTGAGGTCTGCTCTGACTTAGAAAGTGGAATCTTATGAGCGTTCTTCGCTAAGTTTTCTGTAAGATGTGAGAAGGAGGTGAATGTTCGGGGAGAAGTAGAAAGAAGGGAGGGGGTAATGAGTGAGACAGCGCTTACGGGCAATGGGAGCAGAATCCCCTCTCATATCGGCGAAGAATGCCTCTCGAGCGGCGGCGGTGGAGATAGTGGCAGAGGTAGAGGCGGTGGTGGGAGCACTGGAGGAACTTGCAGGGGTGAGAGAGGTGTCCCTCTCGAGCGATCCCGCTGGCAGAATTTCAAGGGTTGCACTCTCTGCCGCTCGGTCGCGGATTTTCTTTAATAACTTTGCGGCGGTGAACTCTGAGGGGGGACCAAATACATCCGCAGCGCGATCGATGCACAATTCAACGGCTTTCATGAGCCAGGCGTTATCCACAAACTCCATCATGTTAGCCACATTGAACCTGGGTGAGATGAAAATTCGTTAGAATAAATGTCGCGCTACTTGTTTGGAATTAGTAGGATATTAACAAACTTTGGTTTTCGACGAAGGACAGTAGGTCCGAACATTGTAGCCAGGTTCGCTGCACCCATTTGATTGACTGATTGGTAGTTTGATACCCTTCAAGATAAATATTTCGGTAAAAGAACAATAGTTATTCAATGACAACACAGAAGCAGCTGTGGTATATGAAAACACAAGATATGTCTCTGTGTTGTACCAATTGCATTGCTGGAACCTTGCTAAAACCTGTATTTTGGCACACAATTAGGTGTCAGTAAGCAATGAATGTGGTATTTGAGGCAGCTTTGGAATTAATAATATTCTTAGCAAGGACCTAAAGAAATTCATCTTTCGTTCTGAACACTTTAATGGTGACAAAAATTGTATTCTTGAACACATTGATGCTCACTAAAAAAATGTCAGCGCCAACAATACAGTTTACCTCTTTAAATGATGGAATAAAAGCCCAGCCACCCTTTGATTGGCCGATGATAGTTGACCAATCAAGTTGTGGAGCCTTTTAGCCTGTTCATCGACCGTTGCGCTATCAGGTGCTTCGAGGGCCTGTGCACAAAGCATTAGAAGTATTACTTTATTCTTATGTTTCTCTGTTCTGCCTCCCATATTTTTTTACCTTCGTGTATACCATTAAAATTTGGAGGTCACGAGATTGACACAAAGTGTGATATCTGATGTGGGCATCACATGTTTCTGCAGATGTACGAGTGCAAAATGAAACTCTGAGATAATGAAAACAATTGAGCATAGTGAACTCGTCCCTTGTCGTCAACAACATAACTCGGTGCGTTGCAAGTGAATAACTTAGGGGTGGCGATGGACTAACAAAGAGGTGAGGGAGGATGGATGCTTTGACTCGATGTTTTTAGACAAAGTCTCCTTGTCCTCAGCATATTTACTGGCATTGGTGGCGTGCTTAGTAGCACGCCCATCGATGTAGAGACGAATGGCGAAATACCACGCATTACGGAATGTGCGGGGATCAGCGCAACGGGTTCGTCGGTGAAATAGTTGAGTGAGCGGTACTTTGTGTCCGCAAAGGGAGCGGCTTTGATCTGTTCGATCTCCTGTCTAGATATGGCTGCTTGAGCGAAATTGATGCTCGATTTTACACTTCAGAAATTGTTTGTGGTCTAGAATATCTTCACGCCATGCAGCTAGTTCACTTAGACCTTAAGCCAGAGAATATACTTCTATCCAATTCCGGTCATGTTCTTATCACGGATTTTGATCGCTCCTATGATATTACGCGAAAACAAAAGCCTCCAGATCATGACGACTTTTGTGGAACTCCTCTTTTTATGGCACCCGAAATAGCAAAAGGCATAGAAATCACGACTAAGGCTGATGTATGGAGCCTAGCCATTTTAACGGCTGAGATTGTGTCAGATATTAAGCGGACGAAAACAGATCACTGAAAAATAAGGAACTTCCAGAAACTCTCAAGGGCTCTCCAGTCCTTTTACAATGCCTGTTTAAAAATTAATCCCAAGGAGCGTCCGGACATTTCCGGTATCAAGAATCTGCGCTTTTATAAATATGTAAACTGGGATGAGATAGGTTCTCGCCGCTACTGCAGATGAATAGAAGAATTTGGCGACGAAGTTTGAGCGAATGAATAAGGCTCGAGGCACTTGATGGTAGCAATAAAATTGACGCACTGGCGGTTACTTTTTCAAGTGATTTCGTTCTTTCTGACAGCCGTTCTGTGTTTAAAATTTGGAGGAAGGGGTTTTTACTCGGTAGTGACCGGAGATGCTGCTGTGAGGGTTTTGGAGCTTATTGGAGACATGAGTGTGCTGAAGCCGCAGTTGAGCAACAATTTGGTAGCCTCTTTGGGAGTCAGCGTTATTTGATAGAGGAATGGGTAGTCGACTTACCTTGCCGACATCAACAAACTGATCGTAGAGGTTGTAACTCAGCAGAGGCTCCGGTAGCTAAAATATTAAACAGGCTTCGAAGTAGGCATTTTCCGGTCAGTGCTGCACTACTCTTCCCGAGGGTTGTCGGCAGCAAATCAGTCATCGATGGTATGACAAACCGTTTACTAAGGCAGGTTTACATTCCTTAAGTACAAGCATCTGGATTCTGGCAGGCTTTGGTACAGATGCTTAAAGCGTTCGAGGTAGTATTCTAGTTTCGTGCTGGCGCTATCGCGACATCACTACGGAGACACCGGCTCAACTATCTGTTCGCAGTGCCGATGTCGGAGGAATGAGAGTTATCAAAACGACTATGGAGATGAAGCATTATAGATTCAAATGTTACTGCAAATAAGTCACTTTCGTAAGTGTGTGACACTATGGTTACATGAAAAGACGTTGACTCGGGGATCGACGCAAAAATTAGATGAACACTGGCTCCTCAGATCCATTTTGGTGGCAACAGTGGCCTCTAATATAATTGGTTACAAGTTCCCATACAGATTTCAAAATCCCCACACAAGATTCTATCAAGAAATATCAGTGGTGTGACGCCTATTTCAGTTGTCAGAGATTTGAGGAATCCACACCACTTAGGTGTCAGAATATTACCGTTCAATGCCTTTACCGACAACGTCTAGGGCTGTGTGTTGCGTGTTCTCCCCTCCACCCACTACTTCTCCCTCCCCAAATGTCTAAGCAGAAAACAGGGAAAAAAAAGGCCAATCCATTGCTTTAAACACAGTTGACTTGACATTTTCGCTTGTTTGGGAACGTGGTTGTTCAAAATTACTTTTAACAAGCCCTATGAAAGGCACAATCAGCACAGAAATTGGGCATTGTACAGTAAAAAGCACCACGGCAAGAAAAACGTGGACGATGGGAGCCTCTCCATTTCCCTGCTACTTAGAGGGATTTAAAAATAGACCAAAGTGAACACTCCCAGGTTGCATCCATTGCTAAATTTTATGACAGGGCTTGCATTTCTTAGCACATTACACCACATTCCAAGTTGTTGGATTGGAGCTTGTTTGCTGGCCTGTCTCACAAGCATCATTGCAGTAGGGCCGAGGGGCAGGAATGATGACGGCACTACGGAACTATGTGGGGGGCACCTTACCAGTGCAAAGAAAGGCTGGCTAGGCCAAATTTATGGCTTTTTTTATGGCCTGTGGGTGGCCCCTCCAACTTTTTCCAAATGCACAAATCATCTTGACTGGTTCTTTTGGGCAGCCCATCCTGGCCAGAATAGTCAGCCCCTTTAATGTAGTTGTAATGCGTTGGCAGGGTAACTCTCGGGTTTAGTACAGAGGGTCACTTCATGTCTCCGCCACTTCATCCCTGTCGGGTGGGCTGGTCTCTGGGTCACGGAAGTAGCTCCAAGCCCTAATGCATGCCGACAATACACACTCCATCCGAGCAATATGACTTCTTCTTTAGGAAATTCTCGGGACATTACTTTGGTGTTAGCAGAAAGTGAAACTGATCTTAAAGGACATCCATCCTGATTTTTACCGCTAGATGATAAACCTCATAGGGTGGTCTGCAGAAGAGCCATTAAAAATGGAAGCGACACTAGCCGTAAACCATCTGGGAAAGTTTTGTTGCAGAGCTGTTTGTCGTATTTGTATGAAGATATTAGTAATGTAGACACGCGATACTGCTTCCACTTCCCTACAAGCTGGACAGAACCCAAATGGATATGGCTGGGAAGTACTGAAGTGAGAACGATAGACACGAAGTTTTACCTAACGAAACTATGTTAAATTCATTCATTTTTTTATGACTGTAATTTTAGGCCTTTGACCCTACGACTAGCTATGGGCAGGCATGATGGCCAGTACATTTTCCCGTTCCCGAACCCAGTTCCCATGCAGAACGAATCTCCAGATCCAGTGGGATTGCCAGGAGGGATCAGTGACATTGCCATCAAGTATCTCCTCATTTGCAAGGACACTCGATGACCGGCGCGGTGCTTTTCTTACGGCACCGACTGACGCAGGAAGTTGACCAAGGGGATAACTTGGGGTTGCGTCATTTTACTTCTGTTAAGTGGGCCAGCGCCTGAGCCATGTCAGTCGCCCTAATCCCATCCACATGTCGGAGAAACATATTCTGCCCAATTACTGTGACTCCTTCCGTCATCAGGGTAGAATATCCTATGGAAAGCTTATTAGGTGTGTTTTCGCAGGATTCTCTTACTCCCATACATTCCTCAGTAGCCTCCCATTTTTTCTCATGTGTTTAAAGTTATCTTGTTCCATTTTTACACCCTGTCAACCCCGATGACGTGGATCCCTCCCTCTCCTCCCGATGTCTTCAAGTTAATTCCTCCTGACGCCATCTAGTGGTAATAAGTACTGAAGCAAATTAGGCAATAGCGTGACTAAGAAAGTTATGCAATACTTTTAAGAACGGATACCCAAAACAATATGAGAGAACGGTGATGCGGAAATTTGGTTTAAAATAGGTATTTCCACTCAAAAACAGCTACTACTCGCTGTGAATGGGATCCAACACTTTAGAGCCAGACCGATGCACATAATAAGTTTGATGCGCCTGGTTCCTTTATCAGATTTGGCTCAGGCAGAGGAGAAGGGGTTAGTAGAGAGATGCTAGACACTGACCTGGATCAGTCGAGTTTTCAGAGTGCTGGCCAACGTGATGGCGTACTCCCCTGAGAGGTCGACCGAACCGTAGCCCGACTCCTGCGCCGCCCTTATGGCCTCAACCACTCCAGCCACCTTGATCTTGGACGCTGGCACTCGGTATATACCCTGCAACAAATGAAATGAAGACGCCCTTGAGACTTTTGTGATTTTTCGGATGGTGTTCGTTTTGCTTCTACCTTAAACTGTTCGAGCTCTTTAATCTCCATAGCTTCGTTAACAGTTCGCCGAACTTTCCCATCTAAAACCGAATTTCAACCCGACTTCAAGGAAGCCTTGGAAGGTATTCTGAAATGCATTGACCAAATTCGCCGAGACTAGAGGCCGCTTTGGAGTTGAAATTGCCGTCTATTTTTGGGCCACGAGGCGCAGATAAGTGGGACATCGGAAGTAGTTGGAAGCTAAATTGCCCTGCTATCAAAGTGTAGGAAGGATTGAGCGTTTTGGACGGGATTCTATCTTCCCATGCATCTGTGCAGGTATGTTCACGATCTGAAGGTTGCTTTTAATTAATGGGTCTTAAAACCTAGCAATTCGTGAACTTGCGTCCCTTCATGCCCTCCGACATAGGGACGATCCTTCATCCATCTCGTGAAACACTTAAAGAGCAAAGTAAACGCTGACATCCGAGTGGCCGTCTTGAAGGCGTGTCAATCACTTTTAAGCATGGGGTGACCTTTGACCGGCCACTTTAAAAAGGAGAGCAACGCAAGCCAACGACTTTCAGTTAATGGCGAGATAGGACTATTTAAAAAGCTACTTCATGAAAATTTCCTAATTTTGATTAAAAGAATGCAAAACATCCCGAAGTGGAGGCGTATCTTTCCCCATCTTTAGCCAATTAGATGGATCGTTTGTTTTCTTGCCGGTGTCAGCTCAGCTACCGTGGAAATATCTGCGATTCCGACTATTTATTATTCGCCTTTTCCTGCATGCGGTATAACCACAGCTAATCCAAGCATGCGCACTAGAATAAACCGCATCTGCAGCCTCCTCCTCCTCCTCCACCACCACCACCACTACTACCATTACCACCAACAGCTCTGCCACTACTGTCCACGTGGACAAACCATGTTCAGATGTTTATCTGTAAAGGCCGGACCCAATTTACCTCTGATCCTTGTTAATAAATGCCGCACTGTATCTAGCTGAAATTCCCTCTCTCTCCTCCATTCGATTACTCTTGCCACGGATCTTGTGTGGAGTGACTGCTCAAAGTAGAGAGACAATACCAACCATAGCATTGGTAGGTTTAAACGATAGACAGCTTCTCATAAAGCTCGCAAGTCAATCTTACTTTTCTTAATAGGTTAATCTAATAAAGTGGTACCAGCTATAGAACGAGGAAACAATCAAGGATAATCATGGGATAGTTCTTATCCAAAGATTAAAATAGAAACCCACGAATTCTGCTTAGGATGGGATTCAGATCTTATCCATTCACCGATGCAATCTCAAATGGGCGGGTATGCTCGTGTACACGAATGTTCTTTGCTCACCTCCATATCTGCCCTACAGAAATGGATCGAAAAAGAGCCGACGGAGACCAGTAGGAGGGCGAGGTGCGCATTCACCTAACACTGCTGATGATTCCTCTTGCGGCATATAGCATGGTGGTGGAGGAGAGCAACTACCAAAACTGGAAACCTGATAAAGTGCATGTTTTTTCATCACTCTTCACTTTCCCCAATTAGCGATAGAATTGGTGGTGGAACTACGTCATTCTAGTAATCTAGAACATTGGTGTAAATATTTCGCAAGCCATTTTGGACCGCTGTTACAAAGGCAAAAAGGGAGGTATGAGGGAGGTATGAAGCGACTTTTTCCACTTTTGTACAGAAGAGTGGAGCCTCCACCGCGAGGTATGCAGTTATTGCGATGAAGGCTGTTCAACTGTGCGATGCAATGGAGCTCTTGCCTTCACTTTGATGCACTTTTGTCCACTCCACTTCTGCAATGCCCAAAGAGCCTAGCATACAATTTGGAAAGGAAAAAACCTTTTCCGATCTTCTTTCGTGCACAAGTGGCGACTAAATTCGGCTGCCTGAGCCCTTCGTTACATTTGGATGTTTGGAAAAAGGAGGGATGGAACGCAATCAGCGAATTACACATTTCTATTCAACCCCGGCAGCACTAATCTCTCCCCTTTTCTAATTAAAGTTGAGATTTGACCCCTCAAAATCAGAAATCAGAGGGTTCTGCAGAACTACTCCCATTATTACTACTAACTATCAGTCTGTTAGTAGTATTGTAAACTAGTTTTTTATTGGAGCAAAATTTTAGCAAAACGGCAGGACACAATCTCAAAAAAAAAGACGAAATTCGCATCGATCAAGATGATTGGTCTCATACTTTGGACGCCACAGGTTTGCACGAGTAACCGCCAGGGTATGCATTTGAAAGAGTGATGATATGCCTTCACAATGCACAAAAACATCACGGCGACCTGACCTCCAACTTGTGTAAGTAAGGTCAGATATCACGGGTTTGATGACCGCACGAATCTAGTAAATGATGTAACTTCTTCCTTCATCCCTTATCCAAGAATAAAATAGGTGATCAAGCGAACTACAGAAAGGAGTAGTTCCTTTTACAATTCATCTTTAAACTTTGTCACCGGAACTGGCTCTAATTATGATCCTGATTGTCAACACAGGCCCATCCACCTACGTCTTGAAAAGTGTAAACGATGAAGTCTGGAGACGTCATCGTTTTGGCGGCAAAGCATACCGCATTCACCACTTTTGTTTACGTTCAACTTCGAACGAACTATCGCAATCTGACTCATTCCTAAATTCTTTGTACACTCGGACTTCTCTCTTATCCATACTTGGTTCAGGCTTCTATTCTACATTAAGCGATTGAAAATTTTATTGTAACATGAATTGCACCAGTTGTCTCCAATATCATCATCAATGCATTCACCGCAAGAACATCTGTCAATTCCAACGTATCAGGAGTGACACAAGAGATCGCTTGGTGTTTTTTTGTGCCACAGTACTACAACGCATGCGCCTCTGTTTTGATGAGGTTGTAAGCCAACGCGTGGTTAATGTCAATGCATGACCTCAAACAGTTTGCAGTCCGTGAACCTGGAGTACTTTACCCATGTCAATATACGGGTGGTTGAGCAAAAAAATACTTTATCGTGCCTACTTCATGAGACAGGAGATGGTGGCAAGGTTTGGAGCTAAGACGCTCGCAACCTTAACTTATTTTCAATTTTGGAGTGACACAACTCCCATACAGCCGTCAGCGGGGGGAAAGCCCCTGCACATGCTTCTACCAATCTCACTCTTTCGAAGGTGTGTATGTGTACACGAATATTTTTGCTCTGGGTCATCGGGGAGGCGCTGTTTGCCCCTCAGCAGCTGTTGCCTGCAAACCTAGAGCGAGCGCAGGCAAAATTGGACCAACAGATAATTTGCTTGTGTGTGCTTGTGAGAGCTCAGGTGCTTAAAAGAAGGAGGGAAGGAAGGGAGGGGAGAAAGAAGAAAGAAAAGTAGGAGGGTGGGGATAACAGCAGATGGAGCGACGCCGAAGAAATGTCACCGTAAAGGGTAATTGTCAGTGTTACCACTATGTGCATGTGTGTGGCTGTGTGTGTGTGGGATTTAGCCAAACAAACAGGATAAGCAAAGGGAGCCATCCTTGCCTAAGTTAATGCTAATTTGTCTACCCCAGTGCTGCCCAACGGGAAATTTGGCAAAAGGTCAGATGGAAAGTTGACATTCTTGCCTTCGAGGAGCTACGAGCAATCGTAACCAATGAGATGAGTATAATAACACTTGCCATGATGAACAATTTACAAAAAACCCTTTAGGAAATCCTTTTAATTTTGAGCATATCATACCTGTTTGGTCATAATTACTGACAATTCAAAGGGGCAGTTAGCTTAGAACCCAAACATTCTGATCACATTTGAGTGGGAAATGGACGCATAGGTAAGGATGTGAACTTACATGAGTCTGTAGTCCATCCTCTTGGGTTTCGATGCCGTTTATGCACTGGATGAGGACAAAGCAGGCGTTATCGTACTCCATCTCCGCGGCTACTTCGAGCGCTGCGAGGTGTGCAGGGTCGAGGTCAGTGCATGGGACGGCAGCAGTGGCGGAGGGGACTCGAGCGCCTTTGGCGCCACGCAAGTTGGTCTTCTTAAGGTCGGGTCGGAAGAGGGTAGAGCCGAACTGCACCAGGGAGGAGAGGACAGTGGTGCTGCCTTGTGGTACACCCTCTGCCTCGCCCTCCGAATCCGACTCTGAGTGACGACCTTCACAAACAGACAGACAAACAGTAACTACGATGTTAACCTTGTGAGCAAGTCTAAATTTAGTAAGCAATCGGGAAAGGAGATAATGTTAATCTCCAACACTATAAAGCGTACGATTGCATTTCTCAGCAGTCAGACAGGAATGTGCTAGAGGTGGCAACTACTCCGAAGTAAGCCATAAATTCCTTAATGAGATATACGTGGATCGTGCTAGAAACCGCCAGTGACAGGAACTTAATTGCCAGTCCATAATGTCTAATCCACTGTTGATGTCGGCGTAGAACGACACCTACGCCTTGGATAAAATAACGCACTCTTGAAGCAAAAAGAGGTGCAAAACAATGATGTTTTAGTCTCCATTTCATCTCTACAATACTTGACAAGTGAATGGGACTAATTTATCTTGATGGTGAATTGACAGTAAATTAACCAGTTGGCAATTGAGCAATGGACAGGTGCAAGCAATTTGTTGTGAAACCTGCCATATACAAGAAGTGTCTTTCCTTGCCTGTCCGATAATTAAATATCGCCAAAGCCTGGTTCTCTCTCTGCATAACTTGTAATTCAAAATGGTTAAAGATGCGAACCTGGACAAAACAACAGTCACAAGACAAGGAAAAAAAAGGAACATCTCTACCCTAACAGCAGCCCTTACTGCAGTCGTCAGTGCTGCCATGATGAGGATTTGCATGGCATCGAGGCATCTAGGATAAGTTTATGCAAAATACCGTTTAGAGTAAACAATTTCCAACATCCTTGGTTATTCATCCAATTTAAAGACAAACTTGGAGGCGGATTTACCTCACAGGTATTCACTTCATGTCCAAACCTCTCCAGTTCAAGAGCAAAAATGATTTTTGGTGAACTATTCTCATTGCTGATGAGTTCAAGTTAACCACGACCTGGTGGAGGCAGCCACCATCTCCATGGATTTGCCACCCTTCAATCCCTACTATAGACACTCTTGTAATGAAGATGATACTTGAGCTTAGCCTGCAGAAAAGCTAAGCATAATCCGATGATACAAACTTCTGTGGGGGAAGGCAACCTTCGACGAGAGCTAGACGATGTTTGTCATGTCATCCGCCAGTTTGCCCAAAACTCCCTTCTTCCCTACCACATGTGGACTAACAAGAATGTGGTTAAGTAAATTTGCAATGGCTATTACAACTGGGTCGGAAACAATATGGCCTCCCATTTCAATTTTGACTTCAAAAGTGAGTTTGAAGAGGAGCGAGATTCGGATTGACAGGAATGAGCCAATGCGTTAACAGGTAACAACAATACTCCTCTCTGTGGACATTTGGGAGAAAGAGTACTTCAAGAAAGTCCGTTTTCACCTTCTTCCACTTCTATATACCCAAGTGCTGGATGCCTAAGTAACAGCTCGGTTTGCGTTCTCCACAAGCGAACATTGAATAATAAGTGCTTATAGAGTTTCCACGGAATCCACCACGTGAACAAAATATCTTGCAGCAATTACAGTGTACTTTTATTTCCTCAAAGGCACGCAATTTCCATTCTTTGCAAAAAGTTACCGCATGTCAAGCTCCATAACAGCACTTTGTGTATTAAGAACTTAACATGGAAGGGAAAATCTTGGCATGCTGATTCAAGAAATTAACATGAAAGGAAGGAGGGCTCGCGAAGTAGCGTTTGTCGGATTTTAGCCAACCCGATCCCTTTAGCATTGTCGGGGTTACGACCACAGATGTGCACAAAAACACCGCATTTACCCGCCTAGTTTGAAGGAAAAAGTGAGGTGGGTGATGCTAAGCCAGGTGCTCCTATCTACGGTTGCGGCAGAGCTCCAAACAAAAATATGAATAACACCATCATTGATAATAAAACTTGTGACTATGTTTAGAGTTTTCGCCCCTCTGTGTGGCTGGATGGTAATCCCACGTGACTGGGGCTGGCACACGCATAACTCGGTCGTTGGACGGTGGGAGGTGGATCAACTGCAAACGACGCAATTAACCTGGGGAGGCAGTCGGTGAGAGGGGGATGTGAATGTTAGTTGTTTTATAGGAAGAAAAAAAAATGCTTGCTAGAACATTAGGAAGTGTAAGTTAAAACAGACGGATGTAGGGTTCTCATATGAACGACAAAACTAGAGAATGTGGGGGATTTGATCACCAAATCACTGCTAAAACTCTTCTGGCAACAGGAAGGGAAGCCAACAATTCATCCCGCATACTTACCATCAGTCACCTCCGATGTGTCTTTGGAGTAGAGCTGAGCGAATCGAGACACGAATTTCCCAAACGCAGCATCTCCTCTAATGTTGACAAGAAGCAAGTTTATAAGATCTTTGCCATATTTCGGAATAAGAACAAGTTATAGACAAAACGCATCGACTCTTACCGATCTTTTGCGTTGGCTGGATTGTCATGGTAGCCCTCGAATTGGTACTTCTCCAGGACGACATCTGTCCCGTTTTGAACATGCTCTTGGAGGAGGCGGTGATAGGGTTGACATGGGATGTAATTCTGGAACTTGGTTGCAACATCCTCGTACTGAAGGGGAGATGGAATGGGATGCATCTAAGTTAGAGCACCTTAAAATGTGACTTAAATACTTCTGGTAGCTTAAATTCTTGTTCACTTTCAAAAAAAGAATGCTTTTTAATCGGTATGCTTAAAGATTCTGGCGGACTCGTGACAGCGATATTGAAGTGCCAATGCAGCTGTCCAGCTTGCCACGACAGTGGTGATGCTAATGAAAAGCGACTCCAACAGAAGAGCGACAAATCAGCGGTAAAATTTTGCTCCGAAAGAAAGTTTTATTATCTCTCCTCAGCTGCTAGGACTGGGCAGTAGAAAAGCCATTCCTTCTGTCATCAAGGATGAAATGAGGGACATGCATCACGTTCGCACACACTTCCGCCAGAAAACTGCATCTAAAGCCTGCCTTTGTTAGATGGGATGCAAATGAAGAGGCAAAAAAAACTTCTTGAAAGACTTCTTCGACGTATTATCCATTTTTATGAAGAGAGCGGAAGAAGGAAGTATTCAACAATTCTGTGTTACTGATTGAAAACCATTTTGAATGGAAGGCTTTCCTCGCTGAACAAGTACGCGGAACCAAGTTCGGTTGTCTACAGGTGCTAGCTGCCTTGCAGACATTGAGGGCATTAGCTGAATTTCCCTTTCCGATGCACAGTTCAGTAGTCTGCATCGTTGGATGGATTGACGAACAGTTTACGAGAGCCACACTGTGACTGTGCATGTGGGGATCAATTGTGGCTGCGTTGTCCACAGTTTACCCATGACTAATGTCATTTTGACATGAAACACAGGAAGGCGATCGTTTGCTTAATTGCCTTTTGCGCGCCACACTGGACTCGTAATTAATGGAGATCCAAACGCCAGGAGGCTCCGATCATTACTAGAAGGTCGAGTAAAAATTTTCAAAATAAAAAAATCTCCCATGGGAGAAAGGATAGTGCTGGGTCATGTAAGGTCTGACAGTTGGGCGATGATAAATAACCAAGTTGATTTGTATTTTCGGGAGAGAAACACGGCAACTTGATGTAGAACGTACTAATCTCCGCTGCGTGTCTTAAGACCAAGTACATGCAAAATTTGTTCCCCTCTCGTCTAACCTCATCTCACCTCATCGGCAGAGAGAGAAAGAGGACCTTGAAGGGCAATGAAAATAGGCAATTCTTCTGGCACTTTTTTTAGCAAAAAGGCAGTCTCTCCCGCATCCCATTTATCCATTTTTCCCCTATGGCCGAGGCATTGAGGGAGTGGAGGTGCACCCCTCACCATTCCCTAAGCCAAGTGATAGATCAGTAGTTCACTTAATTATTTTACTTATCTATCAAATCTTCGCGAATTAAGCGCTTAATTCTATCCCAATGGGCATTTTAAAGAAGATGAATGCGCCAATTATTCCTCTTCGTGTAATTCGTGTCATGAGAGCTCTCAGATCTCCTGGACAATTTTGCCACTAGTGCCCAATGCGAAACTGTAATCCTGACCTTAACATAACGTAAACAAAGGAACCAAAATGGCGGGTCGACTGAACCCCTTGGACAGTGGCAGTATGACAGGTGGAGAGAACACACGATTGAGACTGTAGCACCGGCTTTCGGTTGGGCCACCTCCACAAGAAGTTGTGAAACACATCGGATAAGTAATAATTCCCCACGGCTGCATGTCACCAATTCTAGACAATTTGATTTAACTTTTCTGTTTTAATGCGATGTAAGTGCAATTACTATTGCAATCATCACCATCAGCAGCAGCAGCAGTCGCTCCTTCGGAGGGACCTGTAACCCAATATCCATGAGATCTTGTAAAGTCCGGAACAGGTGTCCGCCCTCCATCACGGCATCCATGCGCAAATTAATCACATTTTTCTTCTAAAAACTAGTGCGTAATGGGTGTTCTTTGAAAAAAAAACTTCAAGACATCCGAACTGTGAAGAGAATTGGAGGGACTTTAAACCTTCTTCGCCACCGAAATGGCTCCTTTTACGGATGATGTATTTGAGTTTCTATAAGAGCTACATTAAATGAAACAAATAAATAAAGTAAAACTTGAGGACCGTTGACAGATCAGTTTGTTAAGTGGTCACAGTACTGAAGTAGGAAATGGTCAAGACGCTTACGCTGCTCAGCATCTTTGTCCGTGTGACGAAGAGGTGGCTGATGAGCTCGGCCATCGAATCGCTGACAACTTCGTCACATTTCGTAACTGTTAGTCTTGTGTCGCAGATTATTTCAACCTTTATCCGGAGAGGAGGATCCGGAGGAAGGAGAAAGGCAAGGCAAGGGGCAAATTTAGTTTACTTCATTCATAAACATCATTTAAGCAAGTATTATCCAACCAAATTTGGGTTGGTGAGACACATCTGACCCCGTGAAACATTCTAACTGTGAAGTACACTTCATAGAGGTCACAAAAAGGCTCTATTATTGCGCATCACAAGAAAGTACGTCCGTGTAATGTTAACGCCCTACTCACTATTTTTTACCGAGATAAGTATTTGGACTACTGCTAATTGGAAAGATACTGCACCACTGCATAGGTTTGTGAGTTGCGATGATGTGTTTGGAGCTTTGGTAGCAAAACATTACCCTTTTCAGTGGAGGAAAGGGAAAGCCGGTAACTCACCCTGCTTTTTTCCAGCTCTACGAGTCTGACATTGGCTGCGTCCACGGATTCTCTGTAGGCATACATCAATTCCATCTCCTGAAATGGCAATTTTGGGCAAAATTAAGTACCTCCGACCTCCATTTTTAGTTTGCGTGAGGATATTTATACACCAACTTGATATCCGCCAGGTGTTTGACAGTGAAAACGTTTAAAATTATCCTCTAGACTCAAAGTGGTGGAGACAGAGGCAGAAAGAGGGAGGCGGGAGGGAGGAGCTTTGCGCAGCTACACTCGAGGGGTTGACGCAGCACCGCCTCCTTCCTTCCCTCTCTCTCGTGCCTCGCGCCTGATCAAAGAAAGGGTGACGGCAATTAAATATCTTTTGCCTTGCCGCACCAGAAAAGAAGAGGAATCACAATTTTTTTGCCATGCACCAAAAAGACTCCATGGCTATTGGGAGGTCCCCGAATCAGCAGTTTTGTCTACTTCACTTTATATCTAAGTAAACTTGTTTTAAATACTTTAGATTTTGTCACTTGCACTTTCATTCGACAGAAACACTTCTGTGCAGTTCCTATGGCATACAAAAATACAGGATGTCTGCTATTAAGACATTTCCCTCGCAAATTTCAGAGACACAGAAATTTATGATAATGTCCAGATCCAAAATTTATTCCGAGATCGACTTTTGCATTGCTAATAACTAATATTGGATCAGTCTGCATAACGGTCACCCGCTAGTTGCAGCTTTCGGCATTCTGTGCAGGGTGGGGCGATACTACTGATTGCGTGAAAAGTAGTTTGGCAATCGGGTTCAAGCGCTCAAAATCTATGACGTGTGTAGGAAGGTCCAAATTGACAATCAAATTAAAACAGATGTTTCCTTAAATCGTAGTTCAGTAGACTTAAACTAGCATTTGAACTTATCTCCGCAATACTTATTTATGAAAAAGTCACTGTGTAGGATTTTTGGCTGTGAAAAAGATTGCTATCAAGTTGCTTGGCATTGCATTGCTAAAGTCTGTTCAAAACGAAGCGAATACATTGAGTAGATCGTTGTCGTAGTCCCTGGGTTTTACGTTTGTCCAAAAAGCAAGAAATAATGCTTCAGAGCTCGGAAATGACTAGGCAAGCATGGACGCTGGCTTTCGGAGACCACAAGCGCAATATGACAAAGCTAGATGGTAACGCTCGGCTTTAATCTAGTGTTTCCATTATCTACCTGAACGCTGCTGAAGTGCACGGAGAATAAAGAAACAATACGAGCTGTGCTTGCTTGATTCCACTTCCCCCATTGCCTGCAGTAGTGTACATTTAAACCGTTTTATGGCCTTACTTCACTACTAACGGCCTTGCCAAACCTCACCGCGTCACAGGGGATAGAGATGAGGACCTTAAGAGGAAATTGTGACACCTTCAGGTGAGAGGTGCTTTAGGGTAAAAGTCCAAGGAAGCGAAGTCCACGGTGTATAATGGCCCATTAGAGTTTGACTTCAAACGCTTGTACTTCTTTACGAAAGATACAGGGAACCACATTTGCCGAAAATACGGCAGTAACTTTGCCTGAATGGCAAGGCATAAAGCGCCTTGCTCTAAAAATAGGCAACTTGTTAGGAGCTAACAGGGGACGCAGGTGTTTCTACAAGTGTGGGCACTGCTTGTGATTAGTGGGAATTACGATGCAAAAAAAGAAAGCTTGATGGTTCAGGTAAAAGGGGACAATACTAAAAGAGATTATTTTTTGTGCTAGGAATGGCTCTGGATGAGGGGATGCATTCGGATCGAGGGAGAGATCAATTGGGGAGGCAGCAATGCCAGAGAGGGAGCGGAGGAGGGGGGAGGGTGGTCCACAAGCAACATGACCGTCACCTCGGACTACCTTCACACGCCACACTCATGTAAAGCCTGATGCACACAAAAAAAACTTCAGTTTTGGATTTTCTTGAATCGTGGAAAGATGCGTGCACACAATCTATGCATGCCACCATTCATTCAAGCTTCTACCTGCCCATTCACCTGTCCACCTACACAAAGCATGCTGCACAGCAGCACCCAAAATAGAGTCAGCAAAACGGTCACGGAGAGAGGAATGTGGCTGAAGTACCAGCGGCGGTTTCAATGAGTTCAGGGGATTCCCAACAATAAGAAAGTGAAAATTATTTCCACGGCGAGAAATAGCGACTCATTTAAGTTGGATCTAAATCCGTTAAAAAAAGACATGATGTTCTCCTGCGTTGCCAGGTCAGAGATAATGGACCATTAGTCTGGTCGAGTTGCCATTCGGTGGAATTGTTCACTCACTTTTTGGGTGTCTTAACAGAGTGATAATTTGAACCGACCTCAGCATAATCGCCAACCACAAGATGCGTCCATGTGCATTCGTCTTGGGTAGACCTGTCCTGATCCTTATTTAATGAACGCACTTTTTGATAGTTTCTTTGGCAGCACCTGAGTTGGGTAAGAGCATCTACGAAATGCTTGCTATGAAGAAAATTATCTTTCGGGATTTTTTTGACACTTTAATTTATTTTAAGAAGGTGCATATTTTGATTGCAAATCTGTGAGAGTTTGGTTCGAGGAGGAGGAGGAGCAGGAGCAGGAGGAGGAGGAGCAGGAAGAGGAGGCATCAGGGACTGGGAGAGGGTGTAGCCATCTGGATTTTGTCTGGGTCCGGCGCATTTTGAAGCAAATGTTTCTGACCTCGCGTATCATTGGAATCAAAACTTTCCCCTTGATGTATCACATGCGCCTAGAAGTGAGTCGGCTTTTTTCCTTGCTAATGGAGATGGACTGACGCCTGCCAGCGATAAGACTGCAACGATGCATTCGTATAAGTACCATTTTTGGTCGTTGAAACACCTCATTATTTTGATGAGGCATCGAGGCATAAAAAATGACAGTTTTAAAACTCTTTTCATTTATATGGACAGAGGGAGGTCCAAACTTATTTATCACGAGGGTTTGTGGATTGTGAGTCCATCAAATATGGAATATGGAGTTTCAATCACTTCCCTTTCGCTGTTGCTGACCCAAATGAGAAAAGTCAGGCGATTAAGGGAGACTAAACAAACCTGTATCCTTTCCGGCTTTTTCATCGCATGATAGACTCTCCTGGACTGTTTGTAATGAGCAACTGGAGGACAACAGAGAGACTTCAGTGGTCCCACTGGCTTCCTGTATTGCTCACATCAGTGCAGTCTTTACAGAGTTACAAACTATGATCAAGTTGCGCAAATCTTAGCAAACGTAGTGTAAAGAAATCAAAGATCCATTTCACAGTGGGTGGCGAATCAGACAGCGGAGGGAACGAAATTTAGTCTCCTTGTGTGTGTGTGTGTTTGTCCACGTTGGGCACAATTAGATTTATGGCATCGTCTGCCATGGCCATGGCAAACAGTCCCAAGGGAAAGGTGCATTCATTGGTTGTGGAAACCCGACGGAAGCTTCGATCTCAACTGCCGTCCGTGAAACCCACGTCACAGGGGGAAATTTGCAATGCCTTGTAGGTAAATTCAGGTCTTTAGGTCATAGAAGCGAATAATTTCCTCCTTACAGCGCCTCTTAATGCTGATCAAGATGTGCCACTTCGTTGGAAAAATGTGATGTGGAAAGTCATTTGAGTCCACTGCTTGCGGTTTCTGAGGTGTTTCTGCACAGTGTTTGTCAGATAACAAATAGCGGCAAACTCTGCCCTCTTTCAACCTCTGAATCAACTGTTCGATTGAGATACTACTTCCATGACGAATTTTCCTGTGTGAATTAAATAGCGGGAGCTTGGCAGACTGTAGCCATGCTTTTATCTAGTATAAGCATCAAATCGCCGATTAAAATAAACTATACCCAGATTGTATGCAATCTGACTCGCTCCCGCCTACCAAAAAATAATATCTACACCAAGATGCTAACAACAGTAGCCTGAATTGATCTGTTTGGTAAAAATTATTCCATCAAAAAATTGAAATTTTTGGCACATTCTTTTGCAGCATGAAATTGCCCATCAGCTGTGGAAAGGCCAGATCTGAAGGACTTGGCTTAAAATAGCCCAGAAGATAAGACTGAACGATTCCTGTGTCCTCGTTTGAACGACAAAAATGGCCAAGCAGGAGGGAGTTGTGGTTTTTGCACCGGTTTATGAACGGGCGCAGTTGTTTGTTCTCGTGTGTGTGTGTGTGTGTGTGCGCCATCCCCACGAATCCCCTGTGGCCGAGCGGCGGTGGTTGTGGCGTCCACTGCCACCTTTTTGACGTAAAGACGCGGTTCAGGCAAATGTCAAACACCATTTTTATTTTGGTCGCTTTAAAATCAATCTACCGCTCTGCGATTTCCTGTTTGCTAGGTCTGCCTTTCCTTCACCTTCTCATCCCGTAATGATTTTACAGTTTTACTGCCAAATGAATAACCCGTTAGAAATGAGGGTTGAAAAATCATAACTTAAGGGGAATTTATTAGCTCTAACTATGTGTGTTGACGAAAGAGCATATGCTATTACTCGTTTAGTCCAGTGTGCAATCTTCTTTTCGAGGTAAATAAGAGGAGGATTTTGCCTCAAAAAAGAAAAGTAGGATGCCTACCTTCTTGTCATTGTCACCCAGCTGTCTCTCCAACCTTTCCACCTTGGCCTTGTGCTTGACAACAGCATTCATGAGAGCGGGATCGAGTGGGGGAGGAGGAGCGTAGGCGGCGGAGACGGGTGCGGAGCCGTCAAGGCCACTGTCTGTTGAAGCGGAGAGCGCGGAGGTGGTGGCAGTGACTGCGGAGACGGTAGCAGGAGAACCAGAGGCGGCACCATTAATAGGGGGCAGTGGCATCGGTGAGGAGATTGGTGCGGCAGTAGCAGCAGCTCTAAGACTAGCCTGAGAATCGTCCAGCGTTGCTTGTGCCGTGGCCAGATCCTCGCGCAGCTTTACACCCGCCTGGCAGCATTTGAAGTAGGCCGACTTTGCCTTAAACAACGCACTCTCCGCGTCCACCATACGTTTTAAGTCCGCCTTCCACTTCGCCTTCAACACTTCGCGTGTCTTTGCGAACTCTGTCCTCTGGCGTTTCAGCACCTGCAGTTCACCACAAAGCCCCAATAATGCCCACTTTCTTTCGCAGATCAGTTCAGTGAAGCCATATAACGGTAAGCCACAGAGCAAAAATTCCTCATTTAGCTGACTTCGTTTTACTTGTAGGAGGAAAGGAGGTATTGAAAATAAGCCACAAAAACACACCTCAATAAGCTCCCGATACCTCTTGGTATTGTGCAACTCCGTTTCTTTCGCATGTTCAACAATCTACAGAAGGTGGTAGAACAGAAGCGTTCATCCAACAGTCAGTTATATATTTTGGGAAGCAAAAAAAAAGCAACTACCATGTTGCTG
Organism: Taenia hydatigena; assembly: GCA_036345935.2. Classification (NCBI taxonomy): domain Eukaryota; kingdom Metazoa; phylum Platyhelminthes; class Cestoda; order Cyclophyllidea; family Taeniidae; genus Taenia; species Taenia hydatigena. The sequence goes on from JADWOT020000003.1 coordinate 19,701,741, forward strand.
AAGGGAATTTTTAACTGTGTTATCTTAAAGAAACGATGGTGGGCCGATGGGAAAATGCTTTTATGCGCATTGAGAAAAATCTCCCGTGATAATGTTGGTTTACGACCCTCCATCGTTCACAGCAAAAAATTAGACCCAGTTGAGCCGTTTGTTTTGTAACATTTGAATGGGAGGGCGAAATTACACAGGGAATAGTGCGTACCTGGCCTAATAGCTAGTGTGGTGGGGCGAAGCGAAATTGGCTATGGTCCCAGAGTGATAACAAAAAATAAAAAGGACTGGTTGTGCCATGGCAAACGCAGTTAAAAAGAACAGAAGCGGCGCTTCAACATGGCCGACTCTCGCCTTATTCGAGAATGGCTTTGCTTATTATTCAGAGCTCTGAACAACAAACACTGCCGTAGGAGTTTCGTTGCATAGAAAAGCTGCAGACTCGTCTGCAAAAGGAGCGTTATTTTTACGAATTCAATGCTTTAAGATAGATGCTTCGTGTGGTTGGAAAACACCCTCTCCCATTTGTCCTCATTTTTCAGTTTTTGTAGAGTGAGCCTGTCACCGCGGCTGTGACCGCACAGACTAACTCTTTTCTTCACCCCTCACGTCTCTTCTCTCCTCACCGTCAAAGTGGTCCAAAGAAGTACGCAGTTAATGTGGATGGGAAATGAGGTAAGAACACCACCTTGGAGAGTTCTTCTTATGTTGTCTGTTGTGCACGAAACCTGCGATTGTCAAGGCGAATGCCTCGAGTAGATTCTGACTACGTTCCGTTATTCAACTTCTTCACGTTTTAAAAACAGAAGACACCGAGGGACGCGTGAGGGCACATCATCGTTACTGCCAGTAGTTAGCAAAATGTTCAGTAAAAATTAATGAAAACAAATACGCGGGGAAGAAATGACAATGCCTTGACATCAGTAACACTTCAGAGCAAGTATTTTGCAGCAGCTTGGAATTCCAGTAGTCGAGCAGCGTGAATTCCTTCTTTCAAACTTCGAAACAGTGAGTGATTGCAGTATCAGAACTACGTGCAATTATTACTCCTTCCAGACCAACCATCCAGTTTGCCTCGAGTTCCGACTGTTGAATTAGCTCAACCAGTCGACAGATAGCGAATACTTTCACACCCTCCTTCGAATGCTTCAATAGTGGCAACCCTTTCATTTCACTTCTTCCAATCCCGATTTTCTGTTCACGCTAAGTGATGAGAGGCATCGCCCCGTGGGGAAGAGTAAAAACAATGCCTCATTCTCGCATTACTTCTATCGCTTCACATGCGTCCATTTAATTGATAGCTTTTGTGATTTCGCATTGACTCGGGTTTAGTGCTCTAGATATGCCAAAAATTTTTGGATCGGATTGGCGGGCGGAGCAGACAATCGTTCATTAATTTCCATCGGGCATTGAGTTATTTCATTGAGGTGATGGAAATAGACATTAGTTTTGTAAAGCCTACTTAAAAATAGGTAAAGCTTTGTTCAAAATAGCAATTATCCTATTTAGTAATAGGAGATGGACGCAATGATTGTGAAAGCAGGAAGGAGAAGGATAGGGAACATGCATACCAAACGACTGAATTGGATGATTTCGTCCGATAGCGGCGCCTCGGGCTGTAAGGAAGCTTGTTAGAGGGAGGGAAGTGAATGCCTACCGTTGCACTGACACTGGTCATAAGACCCTGGAACACCTTGGCAGTAGCTCGCATGCAATCGTTCTCTAAAAGGACAAATGGGGCACATTGCCCCACCGCTTTGAACAGAGTGGTTGCTTATTGCCTGCTAGTTGGTTATGTGGTCTCATGATGGTTTTTATAAATAAATCTTATATTATTTAAGCCTTTCTTGGCTGATTGGTTTGGAAAAGCATTGCAGTGGGACAAATAATCGCTCTATTTACGCATCGGAGGAGCCATGATATCGAAAGAGTAGAAACTATAGTAAACAAGGAAGTAAACCAAACACTCAGGCCTAGCGTCTTGATACTCTGTACCTAAGGGGATAGTTCAAAAACAAGTTTGTAGGGTGTCGTATAAAGTTCATTTCTGCCTTCAGAGGGACTACTTCGCGCAATAATTTAGCACTCTTGCACTCCAGTTGCTGATAAACTTGAAAGCTTCACCATTTCAATGCAGTTTAAAGTAAGGTGTTTTGTAGAGTTTAATTACTCCTTCATTTTCAGGCCAATTAACTAAATTGGTTTCACTGAGCCGAAATCTCTCGCCCCATGAGTAAAGCCTAGTGCTGGTGGGGTGAATAGTCTTTTCCTCATCATTACTTCGTAATTGGGAGCTGCCCCTTTTGCCGATGTTCTCTAAAGAGGGTTCATTTCGCTTTCGGTTTGAGAGAGCACGAAATCGACGACTTTAACTGGTAAGTTTCAAGGGCAACTAAATTTTCCAAACAAGTTTTCGCTCGGGGTTTCGGACATCACTTAGGCTCTGGCGCATTCTTCCAAGGGACAAGTGACCCTGTTTTAATATTCCTCACTCTAGGTCTGTCAAAACGTCACTAAGATAGCCTTTCAGACTGAACTTCAATCGGATGTAATACATCAGAATGAGGAGTACTCAGTGATTGCTCCATTCATGAAATGCAGAGCTAAGCAGGTCTTGAGTGTCTATGAAAACTTCATTATTGCCTGTTTAATGGTGCTTTAAACCATCAATAACATCAGCATGGAGCTAGACATAGCTCGCTCTATTTATTTACATTTATCATCTTGACATCGCTCAGATTTATCAATTCTACCGGTGGCTTCATAGCTGATTCGACTCACTCCTAGCCACAAATTGTAGCTTCCAGAGCTTCTAAATTTCAAGTTGCGCAGTACAAGCTCAAAACTCCTTCACAGCTAACAGTCGACAAGCTGACTATTATGATGGCAATAACTTACCGAGGATTGCCCGTTTTTCCAAACTTCTTATAGTATCCTTCAAGCATTTGCACCAAAGCTTGCTGTAATTTTGAACGAAATCAACGGCGTTCTTTTCTTTCCTTGCAAGAAGCTTATCCTCAGCAGTGATTCCATGACCTTAATGATGGGAAGATTTTACGTTTAGCAATGCAGACAACAAGCATTTATTCGATTCCCTAACTATTGCACTTACGATATTTGCAGTTTCTTGGGCTCGAATCATTCTAATAAAATGTACCTAAGTGTGGGACCGATACAATTTCTTATAGTGAAAAGTTTGTAAAAAACCACTATTGTAGTTCTCTGATAGACCGGAAGTTCATACAAAGTTTTTTATGCGACAAACTGAAACTCACTTTTCAAACACATAACATAAATTTACAGAATACTATTTTTCTAGTGTTGTTTGCCACTGGATCAGTATTAGTTTCAGTTAATAGGTAGACTGATTTTTGCATTTAGCCAATTGGCTGAAGTTTAGACAGCAGGCATCAAGGATGAAGCAAGGTATTTAGATTATGCCATGAATTCAAAATAAAATGTTTTCGGACTGAGCAACAAGCCTAAAAACACTAAAGTGCGACGGCAACAGCATAAAACGTCGCATATAAACCTAATTTCGGTAAAGTTTTTCTAATAATCGGCGTGAGAGTTGCTGCAGTGAGATATCAAAGACACACCTAAATACATTATCTTCTGAAAACATTCATGACGTTACCAAGCTTGTACTATAAGCAAAGAAAAAAAATTTTCAGATTTCTAAGGCCCAAGTTTCGCATAATTCAATTGCTTAATCAGAAGCAATAAAAAACGTAAAAATGATAGCCATAAATCATGAAGTCCATATATCACGTGAAGTCCCGTAAGAAATGAGCCTCCTAAATTATAACAGCAAAGAAAATCATAAAAAGGCAAGTACGAGGCTTAAAAACACATAAAAAAGTAAAAAAAAACCAACGGAATCATAGCCAATATCATTAATGGTGTCAGGCATAAAGTACCGTATTCAATAAGAATGTCACCGATGTTTCCCCTTATTTTCTTGTCACTTTCATCTGTCGCAGCCATGGTTCAACTTCTGGAAAAATACAAACCGTGCAGGCTACTTAAAGTGATAAAATATGAGCAGACTACAAAATAAGGTCAGAAACCGAAAATCGAAATCGACGAATTTCAGTCTTAAATACCAAAATGTGTAAAATAAAACGCATTCTATCGAAATCGCAGGTCTAAGCAAGTAATGCGATTGAAGTAAAAAGCGCGTACGAGAGGCTTTATAAGATCGTAAGCAAGCTTTATATCTGTACAAATCCACGAGCTATGTGCAGCACTTTTGTTAACAGTGCAACAAAAACCCTGTAAGATCAGTTAAAATAAAAAATAGGCAAAAATTGCAAACAAAACCATAAGTACAAACTCCAAATCAGATAACACAGCATGCAAGTAACTTTCAAAAACTCGTCCGCTGATTAAGAACAACCTTGAAAATAACTTCGCATAAGTAAAACAATCAAAATTTAATAATTTTGACCAACAGCAATACATAAAAGGTAAGCAAGACATTAAAAATGCTAGCTTATAGCTTGCAAGCAGTAGTCGCACAAATAGAAGCGCTTAAGGGGGCCTCATAGCGTCCTAAGCCGTAAAATCACGTGGTGGCATGATCGTCTAAACTCGCCTGTAATGCTCTGTTTGCTCGACTTTTAGTTACGGTTATGGCAACTTAAGTGGCTACATTGCTTTGGCCGGGTGGAGTGGCATCCGGTGCACTCCAGTAGGCTGCCCCTTTTCTGCTTGCTAAATACGCATCTATTCTGCCTAAACAATGTGCCCTCTCTTGTCTTCCAGGAAGCCTAGGGCCGCTGTAGTACTTTGTTTGTTGGAACTAACGGTGTCGGTCAAGGTCGCAGAGGTGGCCGTTCTGCCCTAGCTGCGTGGGCAGGCCTTTGAGCTATGCCAGCAGCTCTGTCCGTTAAATATATATATTCTACCCTAGCATTCTGTCTTCTTTTGCCTTCGAGGGAGCCTCGGGAAGCTACGGCCGCTGCGTCTCCTCTACCACGGTCAGCACCACTTTTTGCCAAACAGAAACGTAAAAACTATTTAAATAAAATTTAAAAAATGCTTTTAAATAGACGGAAAGATAGTATGCTGTTTTTTAGGCTTGAATACTGTAAAAACAATGTAAATCTGGCGCAATTTCGTTAATTCAAGAACAAGCATTTTTAGCAGATGCTTTCAGCTTTATAGTGCTTCTTTAATTTCAATTTTGAGGCCTACTCGCATTTTATTATTTGCTTACTGTGAACACTTTTTGATAACGTTTTAATAATCCGACTTCTTGTTCGATCCCGTCATTCCCATTAGCGGACTGAACGGTTGGTTGGCGGTGCTTGTGTTTCGCGTTTTGGTATTTATTGTTTTCCATTGCGTTCTTGATCCGTTGTATTGATCCATTGTTTCTCACTTTGTACTGCATTTTGCCTTTTGTCCTCGCTTTTGCCATTTCTAAACAGGAGTTTGGCTTATGACTTTATCTGTGTTAAGTTTGTATGGTCGCTTTTTTTTGTACTGACGTCGGTGCAAACAATCATGTACTTAGGGTTTTCTTGTGAACTTGATCACAGTGGCTAAGGTTCTAACAGTTTCACTACCTAAAATCTTCTAAGTATTGGAGCCTACACTATTGAGCTTATTAGTATCTCGGTGGCATGTTAACATTTTAGCCACATCATGAATGCCTCTGAAAAGCGCGAGAAACGGAAACTGTCAAAAATGCCTCCAAGGCACATATCTGGACTGAAGAAGCTGATGAACCAGAATTGCTTTGTTACCGGGTCCGGTCTTCCGGCGCTTGACAACCTAATTGGTAAATTATCTTCAGTTTTTTGCCACTATTGAAGGCGGCGGATTGATTCTGGGCGGAATCGCTGCGTTTAGTAAAGTCTAATTCGCCTAAGTAATCTTCAGTTGAGGATGTGCATCGTACATACATTCGATACTTTCAAAAGCTTTTTGTGTCACAGGGCTTGATATATCGCCACAACATTTGCTTTATATCTCCATTGGACCGAATTGAAGCTTTTCTCATGGTAACTACTTTGCTTTATTGGTGACTACTTTGCGTAATAGGATGCACCTAGCATTTGTCACGCTGGTGTTGAAACGCCTTCGACCGATCAATTGGTCATTGCTTGGCGATACCAAAATCTTCCTACCTCAAATGTAAGGCGCGTGTATTTCGATCAGATTCACCACTTCAGATGGTCCCTCTTGGAGTGAATACGAAGTCGCTTTCTAATGACTTCGACATGACCAGTAATTTAGACCTGGCAGAGTTCGCTTCTATCCCCACTTTGACTTCGTGCGAATTTAGAATTAGTCCTTTTTCCAGGTGAAAAATTTCGTTTTTCTCATTCGTCCCATTTTTAGTCTGGAGGAAAATCTTTTGGAAGTTTTGAGACATATTGAGAAAATTATTCGTTGCGAAAGGCCTGCCGCATATAGGATAGGCAAGTTTTGTTTCAAACCCTGCCTTGAGATTTGTTTGTTTCCATGTTCTTTGGATTATTTTGGTTAAAATAACCCGTTGTGCATATTTTATCGAAACCCTGGTTTGTTTTGCTCAATACGCTGTGCTTGAGATCAACTAGGATTTTTTCGCCATCCTTTTTTGAACTCATTTCACCATTGGCTTTCTATGCTTATAACAGTTTACTATGTAACTATTCGTACCCAGTAAAATTAATGCCTCATCACCCTTTCAAATGTCTTTACCAAGGGTTACTAACTGAATACGCCATTAAACATAATCGTTTGTGAATATTATATTAGTGACTTGAGGGAGTCTTGTTTTGATTTCAGTTATCGATTCAATTGCGTCTCCACTATGGGGCCGACGACCTCGAAACCTCCAGGCATGTCTTGCCAATTTCATGGCGCGTCTGCGTCTCCTCCTTCGTTACTCCTTCCATGTTGTCTACATCACTGTCTCGAAGTTGGCACTTCAAGTAAATCACTTAGTTATAGATGTCATTGTTGAATGAACTTTTAGTGAATCAATGTGCAATTTTCATAATAAGTTTGGAAACCAATTGGATATGATGGGTAGTATGCAAGACAGTGCAACTGGATGGCGATTAGTTGATTTTTTGTCAGAGCATCCCCTTTCTAATCGACGACGCACATTTTTTCATCAAGTTATTGCCCGTCATCTTGCCACCTCGTTGTCCTCCGCTAGGAATCAGGTGCGGAGTCGAGGTGGATGAGCTACACCGATTACGCCTTCGAGCTGACCGGCTTTGACGGTCTGGAGGCTAGCGGCAATGTGACTGCCAACCCCCTCTACGAAGAGTATAACGGACTTTTGAGAGTTCTCAAAATTCCCTCAGTCAGCGGAATGAACTTGGAGCCGATAGCACGTCCTCTCACATTGGAGTGGGCCTTCAAAGTCAAGCGAAAGAAATTTATTTTAAAGGTTGGTATTTTGTTTCCCCTTCTTTGAACGTCTGCTTGTCGCATTTGTGCATGTACTGCAAGCCGCATACCCGGAACATACTGCCAGTTTGCCTGCTAATGTGGTGGGTTCTGCGCAAAATATGGCTTTAATGTGCTAGCAGCGTTCACTCAAATGAATGATTAGGCGCTTTACCAGCCCCAACTATCCGACTTCGTGTGTCTTATGCTGTGCCAAAATGGAATACTTTTTCGTGATCAACTCCAGTTATAAATCCACCGAAAATAACCTTTGCTATTTTCAGTATCTGAACCTCCCGCCATGTCTTTCGGAGACCGTCAGTCGCTCCAACGTCGCTACACTTCATCTGCATTGCAATGCAGCTGCTGACAGCAGTGGTGGTGGTGGTGATCCGAGGCTTGACTTTTGACAAATTTAAATAAAATTTTGAACAACCACCATTTCTCCTGCTCGCACGTTGCTAAGTCCTGTACCTGTACTCTCTTACAAATGTCCTATAGTTATCTCTCGCCTTACTCTTTCTCCACACGCCTTCCACTTGTGCCTTAACGAAAGGCATTTTGTAAGAAATCTAGGGAATTAGAAGCAGCTCTTGACCTGGGTATCTCTATCATTCAATTTGGGACTGGATAAAAAAAATTCGGACTTTAAGGCCAGCTTAACTAATCTGGTCTGTGTAGAGATTTCTCCCTCTAGGGATAGTCTGATGAGCTGTATCTGCTGCTGTAGATTACGAAATTCTAGGTTGGCCTTCATAATCACTTCACTATTTGTTGATTATAGGCTTGATTTCGCGTAAGGAGAGAGAACCAACGTTTATTTCTGTTCGCTTCTTCTAGTAATTGTTTCGTAGTTGTCGCTACCCCGACTACGAATTTCCGGTGATTCGTATTTCAAAGCTCTTTGCAGCCTATGTTGGTCTCTTTTTAAGACGGTTATTGCGTTATTTATAAAACTTGTTTTTTGACAGAGGAATGGTACCCGATGACGTGGTAAATGATAGTAGCCAGTTTTACAACACTGGTGGCTACTGGATGATTTCGAGTCAGCCCATGAACGGCGTTTTCCCCATCAACCGCATCGTCGACATCGCCTTCGATGCGTGCGAGGAGCTTGTGTGGTGTGTCACCGCGACTGTAAGTCCCTTCACACAGTGATTACTACCGTAGCGCTAGCAGCAACTGTTTGATCATGCTACGATCCCTCGATGTGCATTTAGGGCCAGTTGACAGGTTTCTACGGCAGCACACTGGAGCAGTACACTACGGCACCGGTAATCCCCGTGGGCTCAACAGTGACTGACGGCTCCCCGCAGGAGTGTGAGCTCAAATCCGTCTTCCCCTCACCACGATACACGGAGCGAATCGTTTACATGCTGGCGAGAAATGCCATCTTCGCCTATTCAAAGTCTTGCCGACCTGTCGGCTATTCTACGTAGGTATTTTCTACCTAATCTTTACTATCCCCAACAATTTACCATATTTGTGCTATTTTTTGTGTAATGTATTTGCATTTTGGAATAGTTTAGTCTGCTTTACTTTGCACCTGATGATAAAGTGGTTTAGGCAATTTTTATAACCACCTCAATTATTTCCTGCTGATTGAAACTTTCTGAGAGCCGTTTCATCGTTTCAAAGCCTTGTGCCTACTATAAACGCGTCATTTTATTTATTTCAACACATGGCTCTCATGTTGCGACCCCGCAGAACGGAGAAGATGCAGGCGCTGGAATGTATGACGGCGTGTCGAGGTATGCCCTGCGCCACCTCGCCCAACGATTCCGCTGATTTCGATCGCTTCTTCTGCGGGGGCCTACAGCCGGAAGTGTTTGAGCTGGACGCCGTGGGTGGCGCCAATTGGGGCTCCCTCATCCGCACCATCCACGTGGGAAATGAGGGGGCCGTCAGTCTAAAACCCTTCGCTTTTGGTCTCTGTGCTGCCAACACTACTGGTCAGGTGTGTGTATACGACCAACAGTTTGCTCTATGCTTGCTTTGTAGACACGATCACTCAACTAAATAGCACACCAATATTGTGCCGCTACCGTCATTTCTGTGCTCTAGCAAGTATGTTGTTGATATACAATGCAAATCCTATTGTCACTCTGCGAACCAAAAGTTTCACTACATTTCCCACTACGCTAGCTCTTCTATTTTCTTGACAATAATCTTATTCTTGGTCACATTTCTACGTTTATTTGGTACTTAAAAGGCATATTTTATTTCACTTGCGCCTAAGCGCATTGAATAATCGTTGGGCGCGGACTCTATTGACGCTTCACAAAAGTAATTTTAAGGCTTGTTTGGTGAATTGGTGTGAAACCCTATTAGAAATGTTTCTTGATGTAAAGATTAACTATTGTTGTGGCCGAAATATTTGCAGGTGAAGATAATTGATCCGCGCGCGGTACAGGGTGTGGTGCGCTCCTTTGAGGCGCATTCGGGTGAAATCTCCGACATGTCCATCCTCTACGACGGCTTCACTCTCGTTACCTGCGGCTGGTCGCGCAAACTTAATGGTTCCCTCCGTATTGATCGACTAGTCAATGTGAGCCCCTTCCGCTCTTCTTTCTCCGCTTCACCCTCGTCACAGGGGTAGTAGTAGGGGAGGTGTGCCGAAATAATCGACTAACGTGTGATTTTCCTTTTAAAAGATTCGCTTCACTACAAAGCGATCTTATCCCAACTCTGCATCTCAGAAGCTTTTTCTTTCTGTGTGCTTCTCACGAAGGTGTACGACTTGCGTTTTGGACGCTATCAAGCGCCACTATCGACTGTGGTTGACCCCAGTTTTTTGGCGACTGTTGGGCCCATGCAAAGAATCATGGTCGCCTCTCAATCAGGGGCCTTTCAGACTCTTGAATTCGAGGCACCTAATCTGGACCCGGAGAGTATGGGCAATATCATGCTCGACTGCTACGATCGAATTGTCTCCTTCTGCGTCTCCTCCAAGTACGTCTTCCTCTGCCCCAAACCCTTCTGACTGTCTGACTAGTTGAAAACTGACTGTGTCTTTCTCGTCCTTTATTGTTGCCTTTCTCTTATTTTTAGTGGCCAGTGCCTTCTCTTTGGCACAGAGGGTGGAAATATACATTTGTACTCGACTTCGCCAGACCCCTGCCACTTCAATCATGCCTCCATGCAGACGGAGTTTGCTTCGCCTTTTGCTGATGGTCTAATACCGGCCACTTTGGACAGCCTCCCTCAGGAGGAGGACTACCACCTCCCTGTAACTGGCCATCATGCTCTTTCACGGATGGCAGGTGTGTGCTCCCTTTCGTTCATGGGCTAACTCACTTTGCACAATGAGCTTGTCTATTCTTTAGCTCGAAGGATAAGGTAATCCTTTTGATAACAAATGATCTGACCACCAACTCGGTCATCTACAAGCTTATTACTGGGATAATCCTTATCAGTTTTCTTGTGTTTATTTAAATTCGTAGCCGAAAGATGATCTGCCAACGAACATTGAGAGTTCTCTTTTCAGCAGGAGTTCAAGTCTTCCTGGTTTGGTGAAATAAATTATAATTGTTCCTTTTTCTAAAGGCAAAAAATTGATGCGCATCGCGAACGCAGCGGTGGATGCGACCGTGGCGAAGGAAACCGGGTACTCCTTCATGCGACGGGCCCCATTGAGCAGTAATTATTTGGAGCGCAAGCGTTTGTTCGCCTTCAATCACGCCCTCTCCACGGCCTACCAGCCAATCATGGACTTTGACGACTCCAGCGCCTTCACCCTATCCTCGGTGCCCTTCATGCTTGATCCGCCTGTGTGCAACACCGCCGAGCTTGCTGAATGGGTGTGTGAGACCACAGGTAGTCGTAGGGACGGCCTCACCTCTGACTGGCCCTCCGACCTTTGTGGTGAGCCCAATCGGTACGTTGAAATGACTACTTAATCTGGCAGTAGTTTTTGCGCCACTTTAATAGGATTACTTTTTCATGCTGTTCACTGCTCGTCCACCTACTCAACTGTGTGTCGCCTGCTGTAGGCCCATGCGTCCCGTAGACCCTGAGTTGCTAGCAAAGGCCAACAACACGGGTGTTGTCCAGAAGCCACCGGACATGGGACCAGTCTGGTGTCCCTACGACCCTACCCCGGTACCCACGAGTGATCTTGAGTTAGGCTCGAGGCGGAAAAAGCAGCTCAGCTATGTACAAAAGATGTGCCAAGGCGGGAGCCCCTAGACCCCATGCTCTTGTGCTTCCTGTCTTTCACACACACACAAACACACACACCACTGTATTCGTAATGCTTATTTACTTTCCCCTCGATGTACACTTCACGTCATGTATGACCAGTGACAATCACGACGCGTCAAGCACCAAAGAAGGCTATGCTCAGAAGCGCTAGCATTGTTATTCAAAAGGGACAATGTAGGACAAAGAAGAAAAAAGACCATCACAAAGGTGGGATGGGTTATCACAGGTTCTTTACTTCAACCTCTAGACTCTCACTTCAAAGTTTCCTGCAACAGTAACGTACTTCACACCTTTGTAGGGTTTGTAGTTCTAGAACAAAAGAAAACAGTCGAAGGGTACCCTAACCACTTGATCAAAAGTTCGGCACCAAGGGGGCTTCTCGTGCACGTTTTGCTGTCCGTAAATATTTATGGTTTGAAGCAATTCGATTATCTATCAGGAAGGTGGAAAGTATGGGGGGACTATGCAGTCGCTTTGTCTGATTTTGAAATAAGGTTGTAGATGCATGCTATGCGAATTGCGACACCCTTTCCCTGGTGTCTGTCCAGGGGGTAATAAAAATCATCCTAAGGTAGAAAGATTAGAAAAGGTGGAGAAAAGTCTCCCTAACCTCTGTGTGCATGTCCAGTTTGGAAACACGGAGGCCAGATACCAGACATTGAGGAAACTCGAACAGCAGATTAACAATGGGCGCCGTAGAGACCTGTGTGCATCCACTGTGCAGCGTTACCTGCAAGAAGAGTGGATGCATTAAAATGACGGTTACGGTAAGACGCTGCTTCAACAAAGAGGCAAGAGATTCACCGAGCCCCTGAGAGAGGGGTGCGTTTGAGTATCCAGGTGGCCCACGTCCCAAGTGAGCACCTTAGTTACCGTATCAAAACTGGACTTTCCGAGGGAGGGAGTCACGTTGACACTGCTAACTTCTGACGGCATCGCCACGTTAACCTTCACTTTCTCCAGCTTTATTAAAAAAAAGCATAATTTCAGTTGCAAGTAATAAATTTGTCTGCTTGGTTTAGATTCTTCTTGGCTAAAATATGTGCTAGTGCAGTTGGATAATGATTCTCCCTGCAGAGCGCAACTAAATCCTTCAATCGTCACTTTGGAAAAGGAATTGCAAAGTAGGTATAGTTTTGCATATTCGATGCATCAAATTTGGTTATTTACTTTAGGATTTGTTCGCAAATAGGCGCCTATGACCATGTGAACGTAGGAACAGTAGGAACGCAGATAAGTTAGATCTTCAGCTTTTATGCGTCAACGGAAGCATCCTGAGGAACACAGGAACCGCGCTACACAAATGATGAGACTGCGTGAATGCCACAGTCGATTCCGACAAATTGTTAAAAATTACCTTGAAGTAGTTGAAAGACATCCTCACAGTCGTCGAAAATGCGGCAAATTTCACCTGGTAAGAACCCTTTCTATACAATCACAACCTGCACGAATAATGTAAGGGCATAGTGCGCTAGTTATTTGACTGGCAAAACAGGATAAAATTTACTAGAAGACAAAAATTACCGATTAATGACGAAGAGCCTATAGTGCTAGGCCAATCTGATTTCTCTTACACAAATGTGCGCCTAAGAAGTTGGCTTCTATAACAATGACTTAAGGCGAGTCTGGGTACTGTAACTAACTTCTACCAACTGGACAAATCGCTTTTATTCCACTATTCTCAAGATAAAACAATAAATGGCGGTTCACATGCCCATTAGCCTACCGGTCGTCCAGCCGTCGAATTTGGAGAGACAGAGAGCTCAAATCGGCCGCCAACAGCCTTGAGGGAAATGTTGTGCCTCAGTGCAATTGGAAGGGATATTGAACTGGCATAAAAAAGAGGAATGGATACTCACCTCAGCACTCAAATGAAAGCAATTCGATGAAGTCCAGCAGTTTATATTGATATGAGTGTGGATCTGAACGGTTTGATACCAAGGGATCGTGGTGGATTTCAACAAGTTTCAAGGAACGGCCGTTGATCATAACAGGGACTTGATTGACATTTAATGTGGCTAAGTTGCATGACTACTCCCAAATGCAGTAGGTGAGTCTCACATTTAAAAAGTTTACAATGTATTTGAACAGAATGCATAATCGTAAGATGCTCCTAAAAGAACAAAATTATTTTAGAGAACCGAGTAGACGGCATGCGGAGGAGCCTATGTATTTAGCCATGCGCTCACAAAGGTGTACATTTATAAGTCAACTGAACTAAATTTATTAGTAAACCATTGTATGACAACTTCTCACAGTCAATAAGTGTTAGCTTACCTAAGATTTGGAATAAAGTAAGTGAACAACCGGAATTTCCCATCCGGTGGAATGAATGAGAGTACCCTCTGCCTGTCCCACCGGAAGTAACGGACGCAGGGGTGGAGACCGACATCATCGAGCAATCGAGGATTGTTGAAAATAAGCGCCAGATCCGGCGTCCCAGAGAGATGTATGGTGCAATCAATCTGTGCATAAAAGGTGATAAACCCAACGCGTTTATTCGTTTGCGAGGCATCAACTACATGCAACGCGACCACCTACCACTCCCTCAACTTCAGCGAGAAGAATGTTCCCCGATCGATCGATGATGGCGTTGACACTCTCAGTAAAGTCGAAAAAGGCTTCGTTAGTCGTGTACTTGACACCAGCGCGGCGCCACCGTAAGTTGGTCAACTGATTGACGGGCAGGGTTGACATGACTCCACCGACAGGCCGACCTGTCACTACCTCAGCAATCGATCTTAAAAGCTTAGGCGGCTTAATAAGCTCTTTAAGGATATTCGGCTCAGTTGTTAGGGGAAATCCGTTGTCAAGCATCTCGTCTAAAAGCTGGAAAATTGTGTAGCTACGAAGGTATTACACTATGTAAGAACTTAAATCAAATCGGCCCCTCACCTCAGATGCACAAACAATGTTATCAACAATAGTTGACTCTCCGATGTTGCCGAAGTAATCCTCGAAAATTAGTGAAACTTGGTTAAGGAACTCAACGATCAAAAGGGGAGGAGCTGTGAGCAATAAGAAGTGAGCCAATTCCTACTATACCTTCTTCGTTGCATGTGGCAATGAGGAAGACACCATTTTTCTCAACAATAATTAGGATTACATTGTTTAAAGCTTCTACTATGGTTGGAACTTTCGAGGGATCCAAGAGCTAAAAGTTGAACAATCCAAGAAAAAACTATTATTCTTGCAGTTACAAGATGAACAAACCAAAATCTGGTATATGGTATATGACCCATGCAACAGGCCTAGGCTATCTTTCTTCCTGAATTAATGACGTACTTGCGACTGGCCTTCGCAAACGGAATCTAGGACTGATCGCGGAGTTATGGTTTTCCAGTGTTTTTCAAGAAGAACTTCTCTATCCTTATTTATGATAAAAATACTCCTTATCATCGCAAGTGGAGCCCCGAACGCACACTCCTTTGGAATACCCGCCTTGCAAGGTTTAATACGCTTTGGAAGAGAAATAAGATTGTTAATATTGCTCTTCCGGTCAGAGTATTATTATTTGGTAGATCTTGAAATTGACGGCTTAGGAGACTCAATAACGGTGGGCTGAACCACAACTTGAGCACTTAAGACTAAGCTATTCTGTAAATAATAATCTGGGTTGCATCTCGACTGCATTTTAATTAATTAATCAGCAGTGAAAAATAGCTCGAAATTGCCTCGCCATTAATTGTATATGGGCCTTACGAAACTAGGGGAGCTTGACGCTTGACTGAATGGTCGAATATATAATGTTCAGTTTTAGATAGGTAACTTGGCATTTTCATAGAGCGCTTTCCTAATAATTGCACAAATTAAATCAAATTAAGGTTATTGTAACCCCTCGAGACTCCTATGAATACGAAAGAAGACATCGTTCTTGGGAAAGATACATCTGTTCTGCATTGAGTAGGGTTTGAGCTATTGGCATAGTTCGGCGGCCAGCCTCCGATGGACCTACAATGGCGGGCACTTAAATAACCTCTTTATCAAAAGCAGCAACATTCACCTTTGACATAGTTCTTTCCTGCAATCAAATTAACATTGTAGCATTCACTTTTGACACTCGTACCTCTGTCATCATTTATAGCTAACCATTCGCATTTTAACTATATTCTTTCCGTTTTTTGTGGCAAAGTAGATCCTGAAAATGTACCTGTTATTTCACCATAGACTTCTGTATTTTTCTACTTTCTGCAGAAGCGCGCTCACAGTGGAAATAAATTAAACCAACCATTTATTTGGCCATTTTTCATATTCAACTTTCCGCGGCTGATTTCCCGTTGATGAGATAGGAAGCTATACGAGCCTCAAAGTAGGCTTATGCGCAGCGCCTTCGTGCCTTACTGAAGGCAAAAGAAATAAATTTCGGGAAGAACATGTATTGTAGACATTCAGAAGGAATAAGGGCAGTAGTGTGGCCCAGACGCCAGCTCCTGCTGAGAAGGTGCAGGGAAGGAGCACTTAACTGGCTATTATTACTAAACTCAAGAGTTGAGACTCTGACGCTAATAACCCAATGCTACCGAAGTGGGAGTAAAGCGCTATTTACTGGAAGTATCCACGTACTAGTCATAAAGATAGCAGCCAAAATACCCTCGTATGGTCGACAAATCAGTGCTTTCATAACACAACAACTTGCTCTGGCTTGTGAGTGATCTTGGATGATCCTCTATTATTACTCCTCAGAATGATTAGGAAACTAACCGAATAAGTAAATTGGGTAGGGGTCGAAAGGGCTCGCAGTCAATCTTAGCAAAATGTGGAATTCCATTTTACCATTAATAAAATTGTGTGCTATTTTTTTTATTTTCTACAATGCACACTTAATGGGGTGCGGGCATGGTCTGAACCCTTTTTAAACTTAGATACGCATGTCACAGCTGCCATAGGCTCGGTGGCTCGCTCATTTTTTCATCCCTGCCTTCATGCCCTTAGAACGAGGAGATGGGTTATGCAAGACGATAAATAAGGAAGGCACAGGAGGCTTATGATTTAGCTGTATTCAAAGTACGCTTCGTCCTCGGGGTGGGATGGCGTTCAATTCGTCACGAGGGTCATATTTACTGACTACCTCTTGCCCAAAAGATACATTCAAACAAACATGCATTTCAACGGTATCTGGGCTTTAAAGTTAGAAAAGAATGATGAATTGTGCCAGCTGCGTCCTTACCTCTTCTTGCAATTCCCACGCTAACAGACGCAGAAAGTGAAGCAATTAATAGAAATAGTGTCAGTACAAACTCAGGTATGCCAGTGCTTCACAAGTGAATAGCATAAGTGGTTAAAGACATCTGACATTCAGTTTTTATGGATGTGCATTCTAGTAGCTGTTATGAACCACTCACGGACACCTCATCCACATTTACGAGGTCTGCAAACGGAGCTGCTTTGTTGCAATGTCCCGCCTTGGCCTCGCACTTCAAACATTTTTAATGGCATTTTTTTGTGTGCGTGAGACGTGTTTGCAGTGCGTACCTGTAGGATTTGCAGAAGAAACCGAGGATCGAGTGACCCTACTGATGGGTCTTATTTTGCTATCCCTTATTCTTTACTCACGTTCACTAAAAAAGCAAGCTAGTGAATTTTCACTGCACTAAACAAAACAAAGTTTAGCAATAACGTATTCATTCAAATTCGTGTAATCTTGAGCGAACTACTCGGTAACTGCACCCACGCAAAGCTAAACACATTTCCATGCACAAGTTTTATCCGTCGCTTGAATTTCATTTAACATCCCGCCTATTCATAGAGCGGGACTACTTAAGCATTTAAGCTTCACCGCATTTCTCCTCACTTAAGTCCATCCGGTCCTTCAATCGCATTTAGTTAAGAAAATACACCTCTCACTTCTCTGAAGACGGAAAAATATATAAAACTCTGACAGAATATATAGTATACAGATGCACAGAAGATCTCAGGGACTACGGGTATGGTCCGGAGGCCACGCAAGCCCGCGGAAGTACGAGAACGGGGCCTTGGGTGTCACCTTAACCATAACTAAGAAGTTGGAAAAACCAGAATATTTCGTTGTCTCCTTCTCCTTTTGGGTATTTTCCTCCCTCTTCTCTTGGCAAATCCAACGTAGTCGGTGATGTAAGGATAAAAGCTTACGAACAGCCATCTAAATTGTGTCACTGATCATTCTCAGCTATTCAAATGGATCAGGAAATATGTTTTGGTTGGAATCTGTATTTAGGGTTGGAGGAGTGCGCTGAACATCAAGCATACCAACTGCTAGCCCAAAAGCACAGTTCTGTGGAAGTAGGGTTAAGCGTCCATTCCTGCTTGCCACTTTGTTCTCACTTCACTGCTACGCAACCACATCTATTTGAGGTATCGCGTGTTCATTCCATTATCAGCTCCGCAACAGAGTTATTCATTGTAGTTCACGGCTTGTGACACTTCAGTTAGCTAATAGCTCTCCCGCAGACCACAAAATTGAGGTAATTGTCGAAAAAAGACGTCATCTTCAACCCTTCCGCTGCGTCAAGATTGAGATTTCGAAAAAAGATTAAGGGGTTTTTTTCCCTAGGGATCATTTTCGCTTTCCTCTGCCACTAATGTAGAGCCCAGAGACTTCCCTGAAAACCTAGGGCGGCATAATATTCGGGCAGAATATGTACTGCGGACGTACAGAATGACTTGGGACCACTGGCCATGGCACTCAGCTAAGGCACAGAAGTGGAGCTTTAAGTGCCTGCGTTATCAAACCGATGCGTCAATAAAATAATTAATACATCGCTTGATAGCACGAATTTGACTATTGAGAATTTGTGCCTGTCTTTAGAGAAGCCTGTCAGGCTTTGCGTTGATGAACGCAATCCAGTTATTGGCATAAGTCCACACAAAAGTCCACAAGCTGTGACTTGGTTGATCTGGACACAAGTTATGATCGGAAAACGAGAAACTGTGCTATGCTTTGCTGCGATTAGTTTGCTAGACAAAAGTCTCCCTAAGCTGAGAGGAGGGCACCTTTTTTAAGCACTAATGTGGAGATTCACAAGCTACAAAGGCTTAAAGGGAATGCATGTTCGTTTCCTCCACAGGTGTCAAAGGCGTCCGTGCCGTCACGTGGTTGGGGTAAACTGACAGCTTGTCACCTAGACCACACATCGAAGAAAAAACATGAATAGTGATTCAGTGTGAAAAAAAGGCGTATAAAACCGGCGTTATCAGGTAATTCACACAAAACGGTTTGAAGCCAGTGCCATGTTGCAGCTGCGAGCTATGCGATTGCCCTGTTTCGTGCGTAGAAGCTGCAATTACACACCTGGGTCATCTGTCATAAAAGCGAGAGAAGTAGAGTCACTATGGTATCATAGCAAGCATTCTAAGACTAAAAAATGCCTATCTTTGTCCATGTATGATCGATGGAGTGACTAATTGAAGTTAAAAATTGGTAGCCTAATACGTGCGCTACCAGAGTCTAGGCGGAAAACCGACTGCCACGGTCCAGAAGCTTCGTTGTTCCAATGTGATATAATTTGTCCTTATGCCCTTTATGCATTCCATATTGGATCAGTAAGCTTCAAATAAATATTTCACATCGACTTGGTGTACGGCCTTTAACAAGAACGCTATGGTGTCAAAGGCATCCGGTGGTGATGTACAACGCGCCAAAAACTTCAAACTCCAGCTCACCACAGCATATCATTTGGAGACGCCTATAAATACCTCCTGAAAGTTAAAGAATCATGTCAGATGTAAACAAGCCGACTTACACATCCCACTAAGGTTACTGACCGCCTTCGGTCTGACCTTTTGTAACAAAGGGACGTGTATGGGCTGTCAACTCATTGCAAGTTAGAGGCTAGGTGGGTGGCATTAAATGCTTAAAAAGTTGAGGTCACAAAGTCGTCTTTTCTCTTGGCCTCAAGGTAGGTGAACGTTTGTCCGGGCCACTGGCGGTGCGCGATTGGTGTGCAATTGTGCGCGAACACGCGAGATCGATCCATCGCCCGCACGAAGGTGCACGCACGCACGCACGTGCATGCATGCAGGCACACCGTGGTGCGCACATGCGTGCCATGGCAATAAAGGCCAGGCTGGAAAATGTATAAAGAAAGGGTAAAATATATGTTTAAACGCAAGACACTTGCAATAGGGTCCCCTCCTTGCACAAGCAATTTAGGAGCAGCTGTTATGACAGCAGAATTAGTAGGTGAATGCGATGGTATGTGGAGGGTGGAGGGGCCGATTACATGCAAGAAAGCGACCTACTCTCCCACGCATGGGTGCAAAGTAAACCGCAAAAATTGCATAATTTTGTTGGAGCGAATTTGATTAGTTTTGCGTATTAATAGCTCTTCAGAAAAATGCCCTTTGAATACGCGTAAATTCCACCCTAGTGTTTGAGGGAAGCATGGACAATATTTATGCTCACTTAGTAACACAACTATGTTTTGGCAAACCAAAAAAAACGCTTTAGTTTTCGACTCCTATTCATTACACAGGTTGAAGTAATTAGGAGGCCTTTCATAAGCACTAGTGATAGTTTGGGACCTTCTATTATCACAAGGGAGTTTCAAAATGAATTTGTTTGAACCTCATTCGTCGAAAAGAATTCAAGTAGTCCTGGTAGATTACCCATTCAACTCCAGCTTCCCAATTTTGTATTTTTAGCCGTCTGCTGGAAAAGGAGTAGACAAGAGAGGAATTTCGCATTTATTTTTGGCAGACTCCAAACGAATGTACCTCTTGGCCTTCACCACGAGCACATTATCCTTCCATAGTCCCTCCACCCAGCATTAATTGTAGTGAAAGAAGCCAATGATACGAATGATCTTAACACTAGCTTTACCAAATGTTTACAACGGAAGATAGCGTATTTGCGCCACTCGCATGTTTTGCTTTTCTAATGCTATGTGAGAGACATTTAAAGAAATCATCTTCAAACTAATATGGCGACATTTTTGATTGGCTGATGGCACAAATCCTCCCAATATTACCACCATGAAGACCGTTCCTTGGCCTCTTGTTGATAAAAGGAATTCTGTTGGAGTGCATTTGGCACTGGAACAGTGCAAACATTTTTAGGGGAATATCTCACACCCTCCAGTGGGGCGAAAATACATAAAAGATGGGATGATTGATCTGCAGTGCTTCGACCTTTTTAGGAATTTTGGCACTTCTTGAATACGATTGGCTAGAAAATTAGTCAGTATGACATCATCTAAGGGAAAAATGGGAAGTAATCGAGCGGACTTGTGAATGGTCAATTATTCAGATTAATGGGCGGGAGATGGAGTTCAATGACACCAAATAATGCACCTCCCTATCAGCTGGCATCGTAAGCCTATTCGAATAAAACATGCATCATTTCATTGGAGACACTTATACCTCCGAAAAAAGCATTTGCATTTTGATAACATAGAGAATTATCTGTGGAAGTTGAGGTTGTGGTCAATTCACCCGACTGGCTCAACGCAAAGTGTAGGCACAACCTACATTGTATCAATAAGCTCTCTAAGGTCAGAGTCGTTTAAAGTGATGTGGTTTCATGAGAACTGGAACTCCAGCAGTTCATCTGATAGGTGTATACTTGCACATCCCACTTCCAGTGTACTGGGATCACCAACATTACCAACAGTCGTTACCTTGTGATAATATCCGTGCTCCTATACGTTTACATCAGTAAATAATAAACTTACACCACATCTTCATGCTGACCTTCGCTTCTCAGTTGCACTATTGTTACCGATTCCATTAAAATAGCCATTTAAAGAGGTGTCATTGCATACTACATTGAGACTAAACTACCTCTGAAGTTGATTAATGAGGAAGACTGGAGGAAATGCATTCCGATCTAATTCAACGGCTGGTTGACCGAAGGTCTCAAATTCGTTTGTATCAATGACTTTTCACCCAAGTGTGTGCCTCACCTTCGAGAGTAATCAGCACACTATCAAATCTGCCTGGTAAGGTATCATTTCAATGCTGATTAAGTATCGTAAGTCACTAGTGGGTTGTTAGATGAAGCGCCAAAAGAAAAGAGTGCATACGGTAGTAATTGGACTACTTTCTATTACTTCCACCTTTAACGCTTTTGATACCAGCAGCATGCATATGTGACACCCAAATTTTCTTACCTCAGATCGGAGCCACAAACACGTGGCAGGTGTCCTTAATTGACCTATGATAACTGCTTTAATTAAGTCTTGTTCCAAATAGATTTTGTGAAATTCGAAAAGCGAAATAAATGGATGGTGTACTCGGTCAAAGGGCATTTACAATTTCTTTGGTTTCGGTTGGATGGTGATTAGAACATCTGGTCTGTGGCGAGTTGTTATCTTCTGGAGCCTTAATTCTATGTTAAAGTCGCATAAGCTTCCCAAGAGGCTCAACCTTTCCCCCCTCGAGGAAGCCAATTTCAAAACCTATCCTTTGGCCTCTGCTGACTGGTAAATACATTCTAGGTTGAAAAAAAATGCTCATCTAACCCACCACCGCAGGTAATAGAAAGAATTGCCCTTGAAAAAAAAAGTATTTCAGTTTGTGGGATACCAATTAGCAAACGGGTCCACAGGACACATGCTGTGGCTGTGGGAGGGCGATCGGTGTGATGGGGTTGGGTGGGCAAAGCTGGCGACGTTCACCATCCACTTCAAAAGTCTGCTATCCTTACTAGAGACCATGACGACAGTTAGGGGCGTATCGAAATGGAAAGCCTGATAGGCAAGTACTGTCTACTTTAAGCATTTCATAGCTAGGCAAGTATGGCTGCTCCAACATTGCGGTTCAGTCCAATCCTCCCACCGCATTCTACTCCTCGCATTTCAGATTGATGCCGGTGTTGGGTATTGAAAAGGCTCCGGTAGTTTTACTCACATAACAGTACTCGGCCGAAAATCTGCTTCGGAGAGATAGTGAACACACTACATGGTGAAGATGAGGCTGTTCAGAGCAGATTCAGTGAGAGATGTAAGCATATCGACGATACCATCTTCAACTGTGCACGACTGACGTTCATGGTAGGCATGACATCTGGATCCGCTGAAGGTCCAAATTTACACAAGTATTTGTTCATCGGAATGTTTTCCTAGTCAACTGCATTTTGTGTTAGTTACTCTTGTGGATGATGAACCACCTTCAGGACATCTTTATTAATTGTGTCTTTCACCTTTTAGAACGAGGCTTTCGAGATGCCCGTAAATACAAATGGCGGTAGTTGTGCAAAAAGGCAAGCTTAACTCCGTTCCCAAATAGACTAAAGGGAAGAAAAAATTTGTATTTCAATGTACTTTACTTGCTGACACGACTACTGCTTGACTTGATTACAAATTCACGAGACAACAACCAATGCCTGCAGCGGGTTCGTTTGGGTGGCACAAACGTGATTTTTATTTAATTCGCCTGAGCCTGCGTATTCAAGATTCCTTGCACACACACACACACAAAGGGAGGAAATAGGGAAGGAGAGTGGACATTTATCGCGAATCGCTAAGTGAACTTGTTGTTGGGATCCACGCCTACATGCATGCCTTCTCCGATCAGCGCACACGCAGCTGAGGATGGATAAAGGTATGATGGGGGAGTTTTTCTCCTCCTCCGTCACTGCTGTCTCCCACCCTATTCCTTCGCTCACAGACACAGGCACAACTGGCGCTGTTGTCATGACCGTCAGTTCGACAACAGACGGTAGAAATTAAAACATTTTCGTGCATGCAGATTTTAGCTATTAAAAATAGACTGTTTTTTTCCACCTCTTGGTTTCTCGTAGAGCGTCTACTCATACATCTGAATCCAAGTGCGTCCACTTTCCTTACGGTTCGAGAAGAGATAAACACTTCTGCCTTATTTGCCCCTCCTCGTTCGAATTTTGCTTGCTATTCATGGAGGCTTATGTATACAGGCATGATTTATGGCTAAATAGCGCATGGAGCCTCGGTGTAATTGAAACGCACATTATCTCAATGGATAAAAATGCCCCCCTGTAGTGACTTTCCGCACCGCTGTACTGAATCATCGGGAGAATGGTGACTACTGGTGGAAATACATGCGGAACACTGATGCATCGAGCGTCGATTGAGGCACGGAAAAAGTGGCACTTTTTGAGCCTCTATCCTATACATCTTCCGAAAAGGCGAAACTCGTAATTCACTTGCTATTAATTTGGGAAATGATTTGTCTAGATTCAAGCAATTATGAAACACAAATGAGTAATTTTTTTGGCTGTAACAAAAGAGGAGCCTTTAGGCAATCACTTTTTTGTTCCACATGTGAGTGTTTAGCCACCATGAAACCAAGTTATTGAAAAATGGCATCCATTAATTTGAACAAGCCTGGAGAAAATAAAGCAAGAGGTGGGGTTGAGTGGACGCGCCAGTTGGCCCCATTCTATGAGCACCATCTTGTTCACGTTCGGACATGCACGTTTACGAGTGGTGACTGGACTGTTCACTGCTGGATTTGTCTATTCCTTAAACCGGTTAAACGTGAACCAATTAGCCACACTCTCCCATTGGCAAAATTGCCAATTGGTGGAGTGCCTTCCTGCTTTTACCGTGTTTGCCACCACAAAAAATTTTGTTAACATTTAAGAATAAACTTTTGTCTTATTACTTGTGACTTGCTGAGAGTGCAAAATCTAATGGGTTGTGTTAAGGCTTTTAGCACCTTCCTCTAATCAGGCAGGATGGAAAGCAAGTCTGATACCCACCCGCTCAATGATCCGCAATTGTGTATCCGCATTGAATTTTATTTTCTAAAAGACATTGGAATCTTCACCCAAACTGTGGACGGATTGAAGTCAATAAAAGGCATTAGAATAAGTTGGGGGCGGAAGTTGGCACTGGAGGAAAAGTTGTTCAGCCGTAGGACCCAAGCGAGTGCGCCCAACGCGAACCCATGTCCGCCAACGCACACACGCACGCATGCACCCAACCAATAAGATCTGTACACACTGAAAAGTCTCCCACTCTATTGGCCAGCCCTCAAAAGTTCCGCCTTATAAACCAGGGGATTTACCTATAGCGCTCCTTAGATCAGTGACGTGATTGTGCGAGCGTTCTCTTTGGCACGTCGCAACCAGGAAGTGAGATCACCACTCTATCAAAAGAGAAAGATCTCAGTTTTACTGACAACAAAGGAGGCCTGTGGCCTAACCCTCACTCCATATTCCTGCTACCAAGGAGGAGGGCTACGACATACCAAGTTCTAGCCTCTAGAACCTTCCCCACACCCCCCCTGCCAAGAAGGCTGAACTCGTCTCTTTTCTTTTGCTAGTGGAAAAGACCGTCAGTGACCTTCTTCGCGAATTTGCTCACAACCCCACCATCCCCTTACCCATTGCTTTAGCTACCACTTTTTGGCTTTCTGCTTTCGCCTCCTTTCATTGACAAACAATGTCGGATAGAGAAGACAGTTCAACGCATTCTTCGTCTGATTTCTCTGACAGCTTCCCCTCCACCACCACAATCAGCACAGTTGCAGTCCAAGCTGGACAATCGAAGATTATCCTTGCTGTCATGAGAGTGAGTGACACCCTTTTTACGTGCTTCATTTCTTTGTCCATATCAAAATAACAGTAATTAATTGAAAGAAAATTACTCTACAATGTAAGGATCCATTGGAAAAGCAAATCCATATTCAAGCCATTTGCTAGAAGACGTTTCTCCTCCGGGTGGAAATCTGTGGCCATCAATCAACAAAAGGAAGAAGCAGAGACTTAGCTAAGGGAACTGCGTTTCGCTGATGATATCTGATATCATTCTAATGGTGTTTTATTAAAAACAAGGAACACAAAAGGAGATCGGAAAGTATTTGCTCCGTTTTCGATAATTATGGCTACAATAGAATTATAGGTCCGGGTAGATCGTTACATTGCGTTAAAAACCACCGTTTGATATGAAATTATAATAAGCAATTAACACACTTACTGTTGAGTGTAGTTGTCTAAGCAAACGTATTTGATTGAGAATCAAGCTAATGCACTCCTCTTCACAGTGCGGCACCTGGATAAAGGTGCGAATTCAACGCATGGAACCAGATCTCTACGATATCGGTTCGAGTGGCACCTCAGCGGAGGTGCGTCACTTGCTAGAGCAGCACGCCAGCCTCGTCTCGAAGTTGGCGGCAAAGCAGGACCAGATCTCGGAGCTGCTCACGCGGGCCGAAGAGATGGTCTCGCTGCAACCGACGGAAGGCCAGGCTCGTGTCTACTCTGCCATATCCTCATCCCTCAACAAGGCATGGCGGGAGCTCCTCGATGTTCTCGGCAAACGGGGCCACCTCCTCCAACTGGTGGCTGAGTGCTTTGAAAACGCTGAGGCCGTTCACGCCGCTGTCGCCAGAATAATTGACGCTTCTGCCTCGGGTGACTGGGGCGACTCAATGGAATCAGTTCAACGACTTATTCAGGTATTTCTTACCATCTCAACTCTTAAATCTACGTTCTAGCAGTGCGATCTTTGAATTTATTTAACTTAAATGCCGTGTTTAAGCCAGCAGTAAGTTTAAGTAAATCAGAGATTTTTAACTTTGGATATCTCTCGACCTTAAAAAAAGAAAACCTGAGTCATCGTCTACATTCGTGAATAGTTATTAGAGTAAATGTGTCTGAGCATATTCTCACCGACTTGATTAGAATGACTATTAAAGAGCCATTGATAAGAAAAATTGTCCGTCGTGTAGAAAAGGATGATTTTCTGAGGGTTAAGGAGATATTTTTTTACAAGATCGCTCCTTAACTTTTACCGATTTGATGGATAGAGTATTTTATACAAAGCTAGTTCTAATTAAATTACTGCATGCTTTGTGGAAAAGCCTTACAAAAGGGGAAGATCACAGTGCTGATTGAAGAAGTCGAGGAATAAAACCGCCCTATGAGCTGGCATAAAGGGCAGGAGTTTAGGGAGAGATAGTAGGTATTGATATGCCACGTTGGTTTTGGTAGGAGCATGAGGAGCTGAAGCGCGTAGAGCTGATAGAACCGTCCCATCGGATGTTGGAGGCGGCCAATGGAGCATTGGACCTGCTTACCCGAATGGCCGTTCGTACTGGGCAGACACCCGAGTCCGGACTGACTCGCACTAGTGCCGAGACTCGTGAACGCATCGCTGCGGTCACTGGAGATGCCAACGAGGCTCATCGTCTAGCCGAAAACGCCTGGGAGCGACGTGCCCGACTCCTTCAACTCCGTTTAACAGTTGTCCGACTCGAAATTGAACACGAACAAGTTGTCGAGTGGTTTTCTAAGGTAGAAATTATGTTCCTTTTTCCATTTTCATTTTGTTCCTAACCTATCTCAAGCCATTTTGTAGTCTCCTTCAGTACATTCCCTTTTTATAACCTGTCTCAAACGTTGTTCTAAAAGCTCTCAACAGGAATCTCATCACTCGTTTTCAGGTTGGAGAACCGAATCTGGCTGCCGCATTGCCTGGCGCTAGCCTTCAAGATTGCGAAGCTGCGATGGAGGCCCTGATGGGTCTGGCAGTGGATGCTCGTGAATACCAGCATGTCAATACTCGTCTAGTTCGTCAGGCTCAACAGCTCACCCTTCCAAGGAGCGAGAACGAAGAACCTGACTTGGAAATGCAAACCGCACACAAGGCTCTGGTAGATCGATTTGCTACCTCAGAGAATTACATTTGGGAATTTATCGATCGCATCGAATCCCGACGTCGATGCCTCCAGGCCAGCATTATATTCTTCAGTGAAGCTTCAGTGGTAGGTCCCAGCCAAATAAACCATCTTTTGTGTTTGGTCTCCATACGGCTTGGTCACCAATGCTTTTTTATCCTTCATACAGCTTCTCGACCAGCTTAAGACCCTTGAAGGAGACATTAGTTTTGCTAGTATATCCCGACAGGAGGTTCGTGATGAGATCCTCCAACGACTTACTGAACTTGAGATGCGGGTGTCCGGACTTCGAGAGATCCTAACCGACCTTCGATCACGGGTGGACGAAAGACCATCTGTCACCTCACCAAGTCTGACCCCTGTGCCCCCAGTGCGACCTATTTCCTCTCTGACTTCAACTGCGGATGCTGCAATGTCTGCAAAGCTGAATGAGATCGAGGAAACAATTGCCCGATGTCGCCGACTGTGTAGTGGCTTTCCAGGCCGAGAAACCGAAGGTCAACAGCTCAAAGAAATTGACTACAGGCTCACTGCTGTAAGTTTTTGTATCACAGATCATTGGTGGTTGGGTTCATCATTCACATTAGTCTACTTCCGTGTTTCTTTTCTAGCTGTGGCGATGGACACAGGAGAAGATCGATGGGGTTTTGAGAACCCACCAGTCGCCAGGAACAACAATTTCTTCAGTATCTGACTTCGAAGACCTTCATAGACATCTGGAAAGACAAATGGCTAATCAAGATCGTGAAATTTCGAACCTTAGAACACTTATCCTATCTTTGCCTCCGTCCTCCGAAAAACAAAACTTCCAGGTACGAGTAATAGTTCTAAGCTCGTGGGCAGCTTACTTTTGGAGAAATAGCCGCAGATATGGTATATCTAGGTTGACACCTTATCTAGCTCATTTCCTAGTGGAGTGTTCCATCGACCTTTCATTAATAGCAACAAAATCGCTAAAATTGATGTATGCGTTGGACCGAGACGTTTCGATAAGAATGGGAAATGCACTTTATTTTCATTTTTAATGGTAGCTACTATTTGTAGAAGCCAGTGACTGTTAACTTACACAATTGGAGTAGAAGTATACAAGTTATATTCCGTGCCAAAAGGGCGCCCGATTGTTATTGGAATGCTTTTACTTGGGATATCGCATCAGAGCGCAGGGGAGTGTAAATGCCAAGATAAAGTGTTTCATCTTTTCTGAATCTAAACTATAGATAGAAAGTAACGGATTTTTACTTTGTGCTAATGCACATCTTTGATGTTATCATTAGATATCAGCCTAAAAATATACACACTTGTAGCGCCGCCTGGATGAGATAACCGAAGCGTGGACACATCATCGCCGCACCATTACCATCCGCTTGCGCATTGCTGACGATCTAAATCGTCTGCTAAGGCGCATTCGAGAGGACGAGTATTACTACCAAGCAGTGAACGACCGCCTCAAGTCAGTCGCCACTGAAACTCCACTTACGTCCAGTGGTGTCGACTTGCGTGTTAGTCAAGAGCTGCGAGAAAGCGAGATGTCTCATATCCACACAGACCTCTTGGAGGTCCGATCACGCCTCGAGTCTCAACAGCGGACGCTGCAGCATGCCCTGGACGAGGTGAGCGTTTCATTCTGACCCTCTGATACATGCTCTGATTTGTGAGAAGGTCATGGGTCAACTTCACCTGAACAGTAGAGTCCCGGCTCGCTTTTCAGTTTAATAACGGATTTCACATAACTTGTCCACAGTCGACTGAGAAGCTAAAGCTATGTGGGATATTGTGCTTAACAAGATGTTTAAACGAAGACGATGAATGTACAAGCCTTGCATTATCCCAAGTCACAAAAACCACGGCATTCTTCTATTTACTGAATCAGTGCACATTGCAATTTATAAATTTGGAAACCGAAGTTGTACCCCTATATGCGCATGCCAAACAGCGGGCTAGCGGGCCAAAAAGCTTACCTACTAAAACGAGCAACGACGCGTGCGTTTACACGCACAGCGGGGAACGTGCGTGTGCGCGTGTGCGGATGTGCAGGCAGCAGGAGGGCTAGGAGTGACCTTTGCGCACCGACCACACGGCACTCCAGCGTCCACCCTCGCCCCTCACCCTACACCCACGCGATCGATAATAGCTACCAAGTTTGTGCGTATGTGTCCGCGTCTGCGTGGGTACGTGCATGCGGCGATGCGCGACAGACATTACCCCAATGTGTGTTTCATACGGCAAAGGAGGAAGTAAACTAGTAATAAACTCTGCATTAACATTTTGAAGGTTGACTGAAGATTCATGTTAAGTACGCAGGACTTCAAGTCCAATTTTTAAAAGTCAGTGTACTAGTGCAAACTGCCCAACATTCACTCCTTTGGCAGACGTAGCACCGAGTTTAATTGGTTATCATCAGTACCAGTTTAATCTCGGTTTAATCCACCTAAACTACCTATTGTGAGCTATTTACTTTAGCTAGAGAATAATATTAATGCTGATAAAAATAGTGCACAAATGGCATTCGCATAGCATATGAATGTGAAACAAAATAATTGAGGAATCAACTTTTTTTTCAGCTTTCCAATGTCAACGCTACCGACGCAGATAAGACGGAACTGCAGAATTTCTACAGGAGCCAAATCCAATTGAATTTGGAACGACTGCACCACCTAGAGGAGCAGCTGAATAGCCTCCTGTCAAATAGACAGATCTGGCTCTCTTGGGATGAGAAATGGAACGACTTCAAGAAGTCCGCTAGACAGGTGCGCTTATAGAATAGTGTTATTTGAACCAGAATTTTCGTGCCACGTTAACCTTCAGGCCGATTGAACTGAGCTATTCACTGCGATACAATTCATGAATGTCACTTGATGCGACCGTATTTAAAAAATTCCCTGTTGCATTGGAGGAAATGCTTCTGTAGACAACATCTTACATTGCTCAATCGACTACCGTTGTAAAGCTGCATAGCTAAATAAGAAATCGAGAATATGGGGAGGAACCCTGAGTGTTGAAGAAGCGATGCTCCTAAAATCCGACTTACAGATGGCTTTAGACAGCCGATATAATGGCAAATGAGACGAGTTCTTTTTGAGGTGAAATCCTTCTTCCCGTAAGCGTAGTAGGCGCGTATTCCATCCACAATGGTTGTGCTTTAACAGATGAGGGGAGGATGAAAACAAATAGATTAATCTTCCTTCAAAATGTTGAACTAACTTTTAATAAACACACTACTAATTCGTTCTCTAGACCATTCCGTGCAATTTCAACCAAAATTAGTCGCATAAATTTAAGCAAAAATTTTGGTTCGAATGGTGGTCTTGGGGATGGGCCAAGTACTTAACTCATGTCAGCATAGGTGACAGCAATAATCGACTGGTCGTATGTCCTTACGAGTTGATTGACGAAGATGCCAAAGTTCATTGCCGTTTTAAGAGGCAAAGCAACATGCAAATATGCCTGTTTTTTTCTTCTGAACCATATCGTTTATTTTAGCACATCCAACAACGCTATACATGATTTGTTGTTGCCTGCTTTTTTGACCATGTTTACCGCTTTAAAACAATCGCAAAAGTTACGCAAATTTCCACTCAAGCTCGATGAGGCGATGACCAGTTCGCGAACGCGAATTGTGCAAGCACCGCGACCGCAAAGTGTATCGGCAGTGGAGGCCGCTCTGGCAGAGCACACACGCGATGGCGACTATGTCAACCAGTTGATCGCGGAGGTGAACGCCAAGGCCAACACCCTTGCCTCACTGGTTGCTGCAGAGCCCACTGCTACGGACGGACCCTCGCGTGTGCGCCGGTATGTGGAGGTGCCCTACACCACACCGGGTCCCGGTGATGCAGAGTTAGCGAAATCGGTGAGATCGGAACTCTGCATTGCCACCGCGGGTCTGGAGACCCGGTCCAAGGATTGGGAGCGCGTCTTCAACGCGCACAAACATACACTTGAGGAGCGCGCCAAACAACTGGGCAGGATGACAGAGATGGATGTAAGTGGGGTGTCTTGAGCGTTTTCGGTTTAATTTCTCACTTGTGAGACGCTAAACCTTTGCTTCTTTTTCCATCATCAAGAAAGTCGAACGGGATCTTCAGGACGCAGAGTCAGAATTCCAGCGCATTAGCGTCACAGTTAATCTCGACTCGCCGATCACACAAATTGAGCGAGCCGATGAAAATCTCCGCGTTCTCGAGCGTCGAATACCGGTGTGTTTGAATTATGGTGCCAACCTCCCAAATTTGCCAAACACTCAAACTAATTAACGGGTTGCACCTATTTTTCACTTGTTAAAGGAACTGCAAGACCGCGTTCAGAGCACTGCCTGCCTTCCCAGCATGCGGCTCATTCGTGGACCCTCGGATCTGCTAGAAATCAGTGGCGCAGATGTACCGTTGCTGGAGGAGAGGCAGCGCCAACTGGAGACTCGTGTGTCAAATCTGGCCGCTGAAACTGCCAAATGCCGAACGGAGGTAAATTTGACGCTTCAACTGCTTCGTGCAGTACAAGATGCAGAGAATCGTCTCTCGAGTCTGACGGTGGACTTGGGAAGAAGCAGTGACCACCTGAAGAGTCTCGCACCCGACGACCAAGTGCTGATGCGCCAAATCATTGTTGATATTGAGACACAACGAGACCGTGCTCAAAAATATGCCGATCAACACGTACCACAGCTGCGATCGCTCGCCGCTCAATTCCCAGGTGGAGTGTGATTCATGTTTTCTGCCTGAAACTCATGTAGTTCTGTTAGTTCGTGAAGGTATTTTTAATAATTCACTACAAATGAAAATTACTCGGCGTTTTTCGCGACATAAAAAAGTTGTAAAGCGTTTAACACCTTTATCGCATACCAGTAAACCTTTTTCAGTGCCATACTGAGAGCTGCCAAACACCAAATGACACTGGAGCCTAATCTATGCCTTCTCTCTCCCCCCAGGTGACCGGGCGCGAATCAAGGTACAACCAATAATTCGACGCTTCCAAGATTCGACAGAGGCTTTGACTAAGCTGGTAGAAGATGTGCGGGTGCGATCGGAGCAGTTAGTTGACCTTGCTCGCCTTCAAGGCCCGGTGGTAGAGGCTGTGGAGATGGTGACCAGCCACCAAGTGCATCTGCCCCGTCCCAAGCCCCCCATCATCCTTAGACCGCTACCCAACATGCACGTTGCCGAAGGGACACGCGTCGCTCTGGTGACTAGCTTCGATGCTGGTATTCCACAAGGTAGGAATGATTTTCAAATCACTGTCTCCACAGAAACTGCAATGAGGCATATCTTGATATCGAGGAGGTGATTAACATCAATGTGTAACTGCTATGTCATTCCTTTTTGCTTACGAATTCGTTATTGTTAAAGGGGAAGTCCTCCGTTCTACTTCTCCTAAGATCACACAGTACACATGACTGAGTTGCGTCAAGCGATTTTAAGTCTGCCATGTATTCCTGTAATGGTAGGATATCCAGAGCCTGTGGACATCGAGGGTACATGGCATAGGGATGGTCTTCCGGTGACCACTCCCGACTACCGCACAAGCATGGATCAACATACAGCGAGTCTTACAATCGAAGAAGTCTTTGGAGATGATTCTGGCGTATTCACGTTTCGCTTGAAGACACCCTTCGGGCAGGCAGAGACCTCCGGTTCTCTGGTGGTCTCAGAGACCCACAAGTCGATTTCTTCGATTGACGAGGAAATGATAACTCCGACCAAGCGAAGAAAGCCACAGCAGGCTCCTCCAACTTTTCCACCATTCGAGGAAGAAACTGGAGAGGCTCCGAGGTTTACAAGGTACTCTATTTCTAAGATTCCTTTATAAGACATTATGAACTTTCAAATGAATTATTTCGGGACACTACTTCAACTCACATATGGAAAACGTATAATAAGATCGTAATTTTATCATAATTCAGAACGAATGAAATGATGGGAATGGTGTACTTTCCGATGAGTTAATCACTTATTATAAAACTGTAAACTAAATGCGTGTTAATTTTTAGACCACTTAGGTCGACGGAGGTTGGCGAAAACGAACCCGTAATGCTAGAGTGCCAGGCAACTGGAAACCCAATGCCAACGATCGCGTGGTTTAAGGACGGTATCAGCATTGATAACAGTCCCGAATATGTTGTTTTTGAAGTGAACGGTTCTTGCGCCATTAAGATCCGCAAGGCTAAAGTCCCCGTTCATGATGGCAACTACACTTGTAGAGCAAGAAACGACCACGGTGAAGCTATTACCACATGCCAACTTCACGTCAAGCCTATTGAACCTCCTCGTATCGTCTATCCTCTCTCCGATAAGCAAGTTCCTGAGGGCCAATCGCTTGAACTTAAACTCACGTTCAAGGTTGGTTCCGCTTTTATTTGTTTCTACTGAGAAGGCAAAAGTAGAAGCTAAGTATAAATTGAACACTCACCTTTTTTCAGGGTACACCACCCATACGTGCCGAATGGTACATCAATGATGTGCCTCTGGAATTCACACAAAGCTCTGCTATTCCAAACATTGTTGGCGATAAAGCTGTTTTAAAACTACCAGCAACATACCAGCAGGATGTTGCACAATACACATGTGTGCTGAGGAACCCTGCAGGAGAGACGAAGAGCTCCTGTCGGGTGGATTTGCGACCACGACGTATCGATAGGCCATTAAACATCGAAGATTTGGTTGACGCAGCGTCGGTGCCACCCGCACGTCGACCTCCTCCCCAGTCGCCCTTGCAAGATGGACAGCAGTCGCCTATTGCAAGCTACCCCAGACTCCCAGTGGCTCCCGCTAGGCCTGAATCTCTTGACCGGGAGAAGCTTTCTCCTCGCTCAGTCTACTCCCCGGTCAGTGTGGATGCCAGACCTCCTTGGAGAGCGACTTCGGTCCCCCCGCAATTCTCCAGCATCTATAGGACTGAGTGAGTTAAATGTCCATAATTAAATATGCAATGAGTGCTAGACCAATGCCTTACGAGTTGAGTGTGAAGCCTGCCATAAGTTTCCGTCTTTAAACGTTGGTGGTACTTCGGGAAATTACAGCTTTTAATGAATGGTGGCCGTTTTGTGATTAAATTGCCACAAAAGCGGTGGTTACTCTACCGTCACTTGCCATTCTATTTTGATAAGCGATCACTTCTATTTTGATTATTTTGGGCGTTAAGCTACCGTTATTTTCGTTTTGCTAATCAGTCTGCCTGGAACCTTTGATGACTCATTTTGGTTAAGGTTTGTGCTGCTGTTTATAAAATCGCAAGCCACCTGAAGTTGAGGACTCATTCTGAATGACAAGGAGATTGATTAATTAGGTGCCATTGATATGTGCTCTTTTGTTTTTCATCTGCATTCTTTCTGCAAAGCCTGACACCTGTCATTTATTCTCACAGGCATCGTAGAGACCTTCTTGCACCCAAACGAACATTCTCCCCCGGTCAGTTGCCTCCGCAGTTCACTCAAGCCCTGCACAATGCCGCAGCCACGGAGGGTCAAATGGTGCGCCTTCAATGCCGGGTTCTTGGCCGGCCAAGACCACAAATAGACTGGTACAAAGATGGTGTGTCTTTGACTTCTGCGCCCAATTACACTATTCGCTCAGAGGGCGACAGGCACTGGATTGAGTTTAGCGACATCTATCTGACCGACCATGGAGAGTACTCATGTGTCGCAACCAACCCTGCCGGTGTGGCAAAAACCTCATGTCGAATGGATGTTGAACGTAAGATGAGGGGTAGTGTTACCCTTGTGAGCATGAATTGACGAAAACGCATGTGCATGTGGAGTGAATGTTTGAGGGAGTAATGATGTGGAATTACATTCCCTTATGTAGCATTGTCAAGCGGCGACGAATCGGTGGATCGATCGCCTCAGATTGTCAAGTCCCTTCCACGCTATTTGACAATCAACGAAGGCGAAGGAGTAACCCTGGAGTGCAGCTTTGTTGGACGTCCAGAACCCTCAATAACGTGGTACAAAGACGCGGTGCCCCTTCAGGCATCACCCAACGTCGAGGTGAGAGCTTCTCCTATTAGCATACATCGAGAGATGAAAATAATTTTCAAAATTTCACCTCCTTGATCCAAAGGCAGCAATTTTCTCAAGACTTTAAAGGCTGCATTTTCTTGAAGGCAAAGAACTTTGGTCAAAAAGAGAGCGAATGTTGAAGCTTAACTTATTGTGAGTCAGGATATGGGAATACTTTGGTTTCCAGATGATCCTGTTTTAAAAAATTACACAAATCGAACCTTATGACAGAGTTCTGGTTCTTTTATATTGCCATAGAGGGCATGTATCGTGCGCACTGGGTGCCGCAAAATGAAGAAATGAGTTGCGATAAAACCTAACAATTTTACTCTACTGGGAAGTATAAGGGCCATAAAGATTTCCATTTTGTCGTACTGCTGCACACAAAACACGATTGTATGCAAACTACTTAATTTTTAACGATGAAACCCCAATGTGTTGACAAAAACCCCAAAGCACAGGAAATGCATCAATCGAAGATGCCAATTGAAAATCCAACCTAGTTTTTCATTCTAAAATTCAAGCCCATATTTACTTCCATAATTAAATCAGTTTTATTAGTCGAAAAAGCTCAGGAACCGAACGACGAACTCCACGCAGGCAAATCTGGGTGTGAGTCACGGCTTCGATCGCTCGTCCCCCAACTATCGATCCGCGACCACCAAGGGGGTATTCATGTGCACTCACGACTCCATTAGCCAGCTAAAATAACGCGTAAAGAACGTCACGTGTAGTCTCAGTTCTTCATCCTTCAAAATTTGGCTTGAAAGATGGGCGCACTTTCCTTCACTAGAACCAGTTTATTTGGCACATCAAAACCAGGAGGTGATTCATCCACCACTGAGAATGCATGTTTTTTCCGTTTTTCCTTGATAGATTTCACAGGTGGGATCCACCGCCGTGCTGAATATGACTGGATCAAACATCCAGGACGCAGGCGTTTACAGGGCCGTTGCCTCAAACCGCGTTGGTGTCTGTCAGTCCGAAATCCACGTAAACATCCTACCAACAGACAAAAAACCCAGACCTATGGATGCTTTACCTTTCCAAGAGGGACCTCCACGATTCACTAAGCCCATTCGGTAGGACTATCCCTTGTTTTCCAGACAAAACAAGCAGTGGTTATTATGCCCAGATTGCGCGGTACAAGGAATCGCAAAGTATTATTTGATTAATTTCAGACAGAAAATTTAACGATTTTGATGTATACTCATACGGATAGTCCTTATAACGTACTCTCAATGGTCGGATATGGTTAACCTTGAAATCGTATTTCATCCACCGAATCATGCAAGGTGAATTTAAACTAACAATCTGAGGAACGTGGTATGCTTTATAAGTTATTTGACCGCGCTCATTGATACCTATGGAAAATTCAAATAGCCAGATATCACTGTCTTTATCTATCAAACTTTCGCCTCCAAACATTTTAGTGTTTTATTGTTTTGCAGCGACATCTGCATGGAACCTCGTTCACCGAGACTCTCACGCCTCGATTGTTTCGTTTTGGGCATTCCCCGGCCGACCGTTGAATGGCGACACGCCAATCAAAGGATCGGGCCCGAGGACCGACGCTACCACATCACCGCTGATAGACCTCCTGGCGTGCATACTCTCACCATTGTTCAACCGAGCCATGACACTGCTGGTGAGTATTGCTCTCGAAGATGAATTCGGCCAACAGGTTGAATTAAATATGGTCATGGACAAGTATGAAATGAAAATGGCGGTAAACTATTGTTTCGCTTCTGGGATGGGTTATATGTGCTAATAATGCCAAAATTCATTGAAAGAAGAGAGCATGTTACTCTTTGTAGAAAAGCATTTGGACAAAATACTTATTGAGCTGACACTAAGTATTCCGGGTGGAAATGTATGGATCTTCGCGGTGATTTTCTGGATTGGTTGAAAACGATTCATGAAGATGGAAGAATAAGTTCATCAGAGAGCTTTATTTCTTTAACATTTAGTCATACCAGCCTTTCAACTAGATCGTCTTTAGGATAAGCTATTGCGGAACCAGAGTGCATGACCTTTCACTCTTACACGTAGGTCACTACGAGGTTTTGGCTGAGAACATTCACGGAAGTGCCACGTGCTCAGCTACTGTCCACCTGCCGCGCAAGTGGTCCCTTTCTTCACTACCTTCACACTCTCCCGTGGGTTACGCCACACTGCCCCATCAAGCATCGCCGTGGCGACAGCTTAGTCCGGCTGCTTCAGTGCACGTAGTCCCAACATACGCTACATCTACGACGCGACGCTTCGTGCGCGAGGTCTCTGAACCACCAGAGCTGCAGAGATACACTTCAACGACACAACTACATGTCAATGAACGACACACCACACCACCTGTGCAATTCACTTTCCGTTTGCCACCAGAGAAGGCGATGAGCAAGGTAGAGGTGGGTTTCGCAGATCGTGATTCATCTTTTTAACTTCCACAAACTCTATCATGAAATTATTTCCGACCCGTCTCCAAATGCTTTATTCTTTTTAGGTCGTGAGACCGATTGAATCTCTGCCCTCCTTAAGACCGCAAATTAGGCATGCTAGCAGTCTCACAGTGCTGAATAAAATGCAAGTGTGTCCTGTAGTTCCGTTGCAAGAGACGACTGTGCAACATCATGTTGCCAGTCACCCGCGTCTGTCTGCAGGCTATGTTTCCACTGAAGACCTAATGCGGCCTATTGAAGTAGTTCCGATGATTCCTGTCTATGAGACTCGACGGGTTCCAGAGTCTCCACAGCTCAAGCCTCTTAGAAGAACCGTATCACAAGACAGGTTCAAAGTATTGGTTGAGGCTCCTATTCCAGCTCGTCCTGTGCTTGAATCTAATATGGCGACCCAGGTGGTTCACCACAAGACTATCCAGGTGACGCCCATGGTTCCGATGTACCGAACTCAGCGGGAGGCCTCTGTAGCCAGCCAACCTGCCTTAGAACCTGGTTACACTAGCGAAGGAGAATTCGAGCATAACATCGATGTTGTGCCAATGATTCCAAGCTACAAGACTGAAACAGAGCGCTCAGTGCCCGCTCGTCCTTCTCTAGAAACCGGGTTTGAGTCGACAACAAGTCTTGAACGTAAAATGGAGATTGAAAGGGAGCTGACAGAAGTGAGATCTTTTGATTTTATTACTGTTCTCTTGGAAATGTTTAAATCTAACTCATTTTACCGTTTTTTAATAGCTGCGTTATAAAACTCAGATGGAGCGACCTGTCCCAGCGCAACCGCAACTGGCTCCTGGATATGCAACCACAATGGATGTTGAACATTCTATGGACGTTGTTCCGTTGGTTCAAAAGCCAGAGGAACGATTCCAAACGAGCTATTCCACCGACGTCAGCGTTCAGGTTAATCAAAT
This sequence comes from Taenia hydatigena, assembly GCA_036345935.2. NCBI lineage: Eukaryota > Metazoa > Platyhelminthes > Cestoda > Cyclophyllidea > Taeniidae > Taenia > Taenia hydatigena. The sequence goes on from JADWOT020000003.1 coordinate 19,740,263, forward strand.
GACTTGATTTGATTAATTTTTATGCACTAGAACATGTGATTTACTTTTCATTTCTTTTTAGTACGTTCCCATCGATTTGGTTGTCGAACTTCCAACTCCTCCGAAGTTCGTTCAACATCTTAACAACGTTGTTGCTGAAGAGGGATCTCAAGTTATTCTAGAAGGCATCGTAAGCGGCAAACCTACGCCCGCCATTTCATGGTTCCGAAAATCCACCCCCCTCACGGATTCCCCTGACTTCCGCCTAGAATACTGTCCAGACGGAACTGTTAGGCTTACTCTTAAAGAGGTATTCACCGTTTCTTGGTTTATGATCACTGGGATGTGAGTTACGATGTATTTCCCAGGTTGCGTTAAATGCAGACTCAAGCATTGATAGAGAATGCTAAAAATGAGAAAATATTGCTAGTGAACTCTTTTCTTTTATGCTTCTTAAAGCTTTAATTTCTTTTGAATTTCCTTTACAGATTCATGAAGCGGACATTGGACCCTATCGCTGTGAGGCTTCAAACATCGCTGGAGTGGCAGAAAGCTATGCCTACCTGACCATCACTACAAAAGCGATGGCGCCAAAGTTCATTAAGGGTCTTGAGAATACCACCGTTCTGAATGGAAACACCATACGTTTGACTGTCAAAGTTGAGGGGCATCCAAAACCGGATGTCAAGTGGACTGTCAATGGTTATGAAATCACCAGCTCGCCTAATTTTGTGATCGAGGAAGTTGCCGATGGTGTGCAGTCCCTGACGATTCTGCATGCTCTTAAAACTGATGCCGGTCGTTATTCAGTGACTGCAAAGAATGAGGCTGGAGAAGCAATCACATCAGGAGTTGTAACTGTTTTAGGTAGGATCTTTGAATCGCCTTGACTAGATCCACATTATATGAGCTTTGTATACTGTAGCTGAGCAAAAACACGATTTTGCTAATTGTAAATGTACGGATGAAGAGGTGGTTAAAGAAAAGATGGCATTGCTTTAGCCTTGTATAGGCGTCCTAGGTAATGAGTAAACTTTGACGGAACCTTTTTATTTTGCTTTAGAATCGCGTCCTCCTTCAACTCTGCCATCCCCGAGACCTGTTGGAGATGAGATGACCAGGACGGAAGTTACTGTTCCTTTAGCCTCGCCGACTCCAGGGCCCACAATTGCGCCCACTCCTGAGGCTCCCAAGTTTACCAAAGTGAGTACTCTCGGTCTGTAAAAATCTACCTGGTAAGCTTATGGTTTTGCAAAAGTCTGCTAGTACACCCAAAAGACGAATTAAACCAAGCAGACGGGGCAGCAAACACATCAAGGTATCCACAATGAAGTAGGATTTAGTTGAAGTTAAAATGAATTTTTTTGATTGGTTGATGCAATTGGCTATTTGATGCTGGAACCCTTTATCTTTTGAGTATTTGAATAAGGCGAGCGAGGTACCGCAGTATACCGTTCCTAAGCAGTTACTTTTTACCCCTAAAGGTGTTGCCACAATGCCGAGTGGTCGAGGAAGAAACGCCCATGGTTCTGACGGTAGAGGCCAAAGCGAACCCAATGCCTTTCCTGCACTGGTATCGTAATGGAACCCCTCTAGAGACCGGGCCAAAATGCAGGGTGTCTCAATTCGGTCCATATCTCGAAAATGTCAGCGCCATCCAACCCGAGTCAGTTAGGATGGTTGGTGAACTGGAAATGTCGGGAGCAACTCCAACGGACGCTGGATCGATCGTCTGTGTTGCCGAAAACCCATACGGTCGCGCAGAGACAACCATGACTTTGGATGTGATTCCTAAACGTGAGGCATTGTTTTTTTTAGACCGAGACGAGGGCTATGAATTTGTGTTCACGTAGGCATGTCTTTCGAAAAGATATTATTTTAATATTTTACACAATTCCCAACTAACGATGATGGGTCATCTTGCCTTTTTATTTCACAAACCAACTGATTTAATGAATGCATTTAGCAGTCGCGAGGGAGCATTTTCACTTACTGAAATCGGTTTTATCCTTTAAGCGGAACCTCTACAGCCTAGTGTTCAACCTCCAACGCAGGCTAATCCGCAGAAACCCTGGTTCACCATTGTAAGTATCCTCAATTGGCGCAAACTTCGGCTTAAAGTTTTACAGCTCTAAATTGCAGTTTGTTTCGCGTCTTAAATCTTAACTGAAATTGTTTACTTCACACTACGTATCCCATCATTTCGCTTGATTTAGTTGCTAATTTCCATTTCTAGCCTCTTCAACCGAGCATCGCCTTGCAAGCCGGAAGTCAGCTCACTCTCACTACGGAGGCGATGGGTAATCCGCTTCCGTTCCTTCACTGGTATCGTGACGGTCAACAGCTGGATTCAACTCCTGAACACGACATAACTCAGGTGGGACCGGAACTAGCTAAACCAGAGGCTCTTTTGGATGCTCCTGTCTCAATGACCGGGCGTCTTATTATAAACGAACTATTCCCGACCGATGCTGGCACCTATCGGTGTGTGGCAGAGAATTCGGCTGGGCAGGCTGAAACCTTTGTAACATTGAATGTTTTGTCACCACCAGGTAAGATATACATATATATATATATCTATATATGTATATAAACTGATTAATGTGTTATAAACTTGATTATAAATATTTCCACTTTTCCAGTCGAAAAACAAGGTCAGCGTCCGCAGTTTGTTAAGCGATTAGCTCCGACCGTTCAGTGCAGAGTTGGAGAAACGGTTGTGCTAGAAACAGAAATATCAGGCCAGCCACCTCCACGTGTTTCTTGGTACCGCAGCGGACTCGAAATCTATCCAGATTTCAAGTACCGAATGGAGGAAAATCCAAACACTGGAATATACCGACTTGTCATTCAGTCAATCTCACAGGAGGACATTTGTGAGTATATGGTGCGTGCTTCCAACGAGTACGGATCGGTGGAATCAATTACTCGACTGACTCTCATCCAAGAGTGAGTTTATTAAAGCTTTAAATTCTATCCGAACCTACTAACGAAAATTACTTTTGTTTAGGTACACTGAGGTGACTCGCATTGACTTACCCAAGACTTTGGCACCGGTTACTGTGGAAGTTCCCTATACACCCACTGAAAAAACGCAGCTGGATGTTCAAGTGGAGGGGACTTTTTCTCCCGTTGTGATGGCTGTGGAGGTGACGAAGCCTCGCCATCTTAGTGAATTGGAGATGGAATTGAAAAAGTCGCCGATGGAATTTCAGCCCGTAATCGTGGAGTTTCCACATCCTGATAGAAGTGGTCAACCGGCAGTGTTTGTTCAACGTCTTCCCGACTCTTTGACACTGGATGAAAATGTTCCTGCAAGGATTACCGCTCAAATTTCGGGCATCCCATTACCTTCTGCCAGCTGGCTAAAGGATGGGCAACCACTCAAGTCGAGTGATAGAGTATTCACGTCCGTCGAGGTAACAACTTCTGTCCTCCCAACGCTTTATTACAATATGATATGATAAATCACACCTTTAATTTTAGTCTAATAACACGTTGGTGCTTCAAATTGTTCGACCAATGCCAATTGATGCTGGAATCTATACAGCCGTTGTTACTAATCCATTAGGTCGTGACTCTTCTTCCATGCAGGTATTTTTATAAAATTATTCCTAAGGTCAAAATAATTGGTCGCAATGTATTTTGCTGATAATGGCCACTCGACTATCCAGATCAACCTCAGTGCCCCTCCAGAGCCTAAACACGAGGAACCTATACTGGAACGGATGGGCGCTCCACCGAGCTTCACGAAAGCCCCATTCCCTCTTCCACCGCAGGCGAAGGGCCAGGCAGACGTAATTCAGTGCCCAAGCGTATTTTCCTCCATGGAGGGAACTCCAGTCAAATTTGAAGTCCAAGTTCACGGAGTCCCAGAACCTAATGTTTCCTGGTTTTTAAATGACCGTCCAGTGCGCTCTGATTATAAGCACAAGGTGAATTGAGTGGAGGACTACTTCATGAATGAATTCCTATGATCAAATTCTAGGTAGAAGTACATACTTTTGCAATTGCAGATATTAACACTTCCCGAGTCGGTGCATTGTCTCACCTTGGAGGCGCCAACATCACTCACTGATAGTGGAACCTATCGGTGTGTCGCCAGCAATCCCCTGGGAGTTAAGGAACTTGTCTTCCCTGTAACGATTGAACCCAAGCCTCAGGTGATCACTGTTCCTCCAAGATTCACAAAGAAGCCTGCTCCTAAAATAGTCACATTACCAGGTCAACCCCTTCTACTTGAAGCTGAGTTCGAGGGAGTTCCTGCACCTGTGATTTCTTGGCATAAGGACGGAAGGTGGGTTCCCAAACTCGTTTAAGGCGTAGCTTTTGTGCCCAACACATTGTTTTACGTTTTGAGAATCTCAAAGTTATTCGAAATTATATTCCAGTAGGCTTGTGTTCTACTAATAGTTGTAATTTTGCTATCAGAAGGGCTATTTTCACTTTGAACTTATTTTTTAGGCTCATTCCTCCCACTGAAGTGTCAAGTGGTCGTATCCAAGTTCTTGTCACGGAAAATAAAACCCAACTGTCTGTTAATGAGATAAAATCCGAAGATGTTGGGACTTGGCAGTGTCTTGCTTCTAGTACTGCTGGATCGGCGACTTGCCGAACTAAACTCGACCTAGAAGGTTAGATATTAACGACTCGAGTTAACAACATAGATCTTTTCTGTAACGGTGTCTTAATTCTTTTTAGTCCCAAAGCCTGTAATTGAGGAACCACAAAGGATGCTTTTCATTCCAAAAAAGCGTACTTCTGTTTCAGGGTGAGTTAAAACAGTGTAATCCAAGTGTGTGTGGAGTTCGCAGAAGCAAAATTTAATCCGAATTAGTATAGTTGCGAGATTCTTGTACCCCGCTAATCCCCGTATCGTGTGCTGCGGACCTTTAATCTCAATTTTTAACATTTTTGAGGAAATCTGTCGAGTGTAAAGCACCTTTAACCATTTGACGAGATGCTAATCTATCATTTAGTAACAACTTTTAGAACAGTCGTATTCCTGTAGAACCTTCAATCATGGAATTGTTATGCAAAAGCTTCTTCAAATGTTTAGTAACTTTGCCACTGCTTTTATGGTATTACAGACCGAGTGACTCTCCCTACCCGGAAATTAGGCAGCCTCCGAAATCTCTCGATGTAGTTGAGGGGAACAGTGCTCGGTTCTCAACAATGATAGTTGGAACTCCACGTCCTTTGATTTGCTGGTATATCAATGGTGTCCTTGTACAACCCACTGTCCCTCTTGAAGGCGGTCCGAAAGAACCTAGAGAATTAACACATTTTGACGGTCTTCTCCATCATCTTGAACTTCGCAATTGTCGGCCTGAAGACAGTGGTGTTGTTACAGTTGAGGCTCTTCGTGCAGATGTTTCAGAGGACTCTGCGAGGACCGAACCGAATGCTGTTGTTACTGCATCGGCTAACCTAAGGGTACTTCCTGCTCCTGGAAAGATCCCACCTCTGCGGCCCGTCCAAAGTAATTTTAGACCTCGCACTCCGTAACAATAAAAACATTAGTAATGGGAACATGAGAATACTGGTGGAATAGTTTTTACTTGCTAAATTTTTTCCTGCAACCGGTACACTCTCCTTTTTAGAAATCCCGATCCAACCGACCAAACCTTTACAACCGCCTGTCATTATACAGGGACCTGAAAACGCTGAAGTTCAAGAAGGTTCACCGATTACTTTTACGTGCCAGATGGCAGGATCTCCAAGTGAGTTTACAGTCTGCATGCCATGCTATATCGTAAGAAGGTTAATTGTTTCAGTATCCGACTTTGGAGCATTTATCCTTAATGCTTTGTAAAATTTTAGTGCCGGAAGCTACTTGGATCTATAACGGGCAGACCGTTATTCAACCGACAGCAAATTTCCATACCATAATAACACCCGATGGAAAAGCCTCTCTTCGCATTGATCAAGTTCGACCCGAAAACGCTGGTGAATATAAGATTCGAATTACCAATCCAAAGGGTTTGGCCGAAAAATCAGTCCGACTTGATGTAATATGTAAGTCCTCAGAGAATAGCAGATTTTATGCAATTTACGCGCTGAAATATCAAGTGAGTTAGTTAGGAATTCTTCCAATTCAAATGAATGCTTCACTGAGCTCATCTGCAAAAGCCAGCTCCCCATTTAGTTTTTCTAGCGTTTACTGTTCCTTTATCAACTTACTGGTTTTCGTCTACCGCAGCTGAGGAAATGGCACCCGAATTTACAACACCATTTCCAGAAGAAATACTGGAACTTCCTGAAGGCACTTCCCTCACGTTAGACGTAGAGGCAGTTGGAAAGCCAACACCGCAACTCGTTTGGAAGAGAGATGGTACTCCGTTCGCTCCAATACCTGAAATTCAAATTATCCAATTGACCTCCACTCACCATCGTCTAGAAATACTTGAACTATTCCAAACTGATACCTCTGAATTCACCGTCGAAGCGTTCAACAAACTCGGCAAAGCGGTTACAAAGACAAAGTTGATTGTGTTACCAGGTTAGAAATCATACATTTAGTGAAATTATCTTGGATGTGAACCATTAATAACTCCATGGTTTACCAAATTTAAGGAGTAAAAGAGCAGCCTCCAATCTTCACAACGTGTCCACCTGAACGGCTTACAGTACCAGAAACTGCTGAAGCTCAGTAAGTCGTTTATTTTCTCAGTTAAAAATGTATATATAACAAGCGCGCGGAGTATATTTTTGCCATTTCATTCTATACCAGGTAAATAAGGACGTCAGATTGGTAGTTAAAATGACAATGTTTGAATCGTACACACTTGTCAATAATTTCCAGAGGCTAGTAGTGATTCTCGAACGCAGGTAAACAGGTAGTTTAAACGGGATAACGCAGTATATTCGCTCATGCCGTGAAACTTGCGTGGCACTTTGCAATTCGTATAATGGCTTCGCACTCAAATCGGCAGTGGTGCGCATCCCAGTCGTTCTAAATAAGACTGAACGTCGAAATGCGTGACGGCGAATCGCTTTCGCGCCTACATTTTCGTACAGGAGGAAGCGTTAAATTAATAAATCGTGCGCATGCATACATAGATGAAACGCCTTAACCTTTTGTTGTGCAAAATACAACTAGCGTGACTTACTGGTGTTTTAAATGGTTCCCTACAGAATTGAATTTGTAGTACATGGAGAACCGAAACCGAAAGTTCGCTATTTCCACAACGACGTGGAGTTAATTCCATCACGAGTAGATGCCTCAAAGACGACAAGCAAAAGTAAAATTATGGAGGAAAATGTGAATGAACATTACATACTTTTGATAAATGACCTACATGACGAAGAGGATGCTGGAGAGTATATCATTCGGGCAGAAAATGAACTTGGAATTACAGTTTGCAAAACAGATGTAAACGTAGAGCCCATTAGTCCCCGTACAACACAAATTTTCAGCAAACCTCTACCTGAAAAAACGTGGATAACAGTAGGTCAGAAGACTACGTTCGAATGCGAAGCCATTCCGAAACAATCAGTCAAGTTCCAATGGTACATAAATGGCGTCGAAGTTTTCAAAACAACGAGAGATGTAATCATTGAAGAGAAAGGAAAGGCAAAGAGCACATTAACGATACCCACAATAAAAACGGAAAGAATTCCAAGAAAGGTAAGCGTGCGGGCAACAACAAGCAAAGGAGACACCGCAATATCGGCGACAAAAGTAGAATGCATTCAAAGCAGTCGAGTTCCGTTGCGATTCATTCAGCCGTTGCAACCGACAGTGGTGCCGAACATCGGTGAAGACGTGGTGCTGATTGCCGCAGTAGAATCTGTTCCACAAGCGGAGATCAACTGGGTGATTAGCAACCCCGAGACGGCAAGACGTAGCGAAGTCGCACCGATGTTTGATCAGGCTTATCCCACTAGGTCGATTTCGCAGCTCACTATTCATGATTTCAATCCGGCAATAGATAGTGGAGTGACTGTGAAGGCTGTGGCGAGGACTGTGGATGAGGAGCTCGTGACGACGTGTGAACTTCGAGCTCCAGAAGAGAGGGAGGTACCGGAGAAGAAGAAACCGGAGCGGTTTATTGCAGAGTTCACGCACAGCTTGCAGCCTTACCTGGAGGTCCAGGAGACACACAAGGTTATTCTGGAGTGCAGTGTGCAGGCGCCGGAGAGTCCGGTGGATTTCAAGTGGTATCGCAGTGGAATAGAAATTTCTCCTGAGGCGTTCAAGGAGATCACCATCGAGAGTAGTGCCAGTCGCTCAATCCTCACCATAGAGTGTGTTGAGAAGAGGCACGAAGGACCAGTGACCGTAGAGGTGATATATCCACAGGGCGAAAAGTTGGTGAGCACTTGTGATCTACACGTGGTGCCTCAGAAACCACTGACCGAGGTTCCACTTCAGCCTAGTGAAGAGACGCCTGCAACTGTGCCACTTCGTCTTGTTCAGCCCCTTCAACCGAGAGTTGAGCCCGTAGCAGGAGAAGACGTGGTGTTGACAGCATCGGTGGAAGCTGTGCCACAGGCAGAAATCACCTGGACAATAAGTAGTCCGGAGACAGCTAAGCGCAGTGAGATAGTGCCTTTGGTAGATCAAGCACATCCAACTTACACGACATCGCAGTTGACAGTGCATGATTTCACTCCACAAGTCGATGAGAGCGTGGTTGTACAGGCGATAGCTAGGACACCTACAGAAGAGCTGGTCACAAGCTATGCGCTTCACGAGAGGAGGCCAACTGTCAGTGAAGTTGTGATAGAAACTGGACCAATGCAGACGACACCGGCTGATAGGCCACAGGAGGTGGTTAGTCGAGTTCCCTTGCGATTCATTCAGCCGTTGCAACCGACAGTGGTGCCGAACATCGGTGAAGACGTGGTGCTGATTGCCGCAGTAGAATCTGTTCCACAAGCGGAGATCAACTGGGTGATTAGCAACCCCGAGACGGCAAGACGTAGCGAAGTCGCACCGATGTTTGATCAGGCTTATCCCACTAGGTCGATTTCGCAGCTCACTATTCATGATTTCAATCCGGCAATAGATAGTGGAGTGACTGTGAAGGCTGTGGCGAGGACTGTGGATGAGGAGCTCGTGACGACGTGTGAACTTCGAGCTCCAGAAGAGAGGGAGGTACCGGAGAAGAAGAAACCGGAGCGGTTTATTGCAGAGTTCACGCACAGCTTGCAGCCTTACCTGGAGGTCCAGGAGACACACAAGGTTATTCTGGAGTGCAGTGTGCAGGCGCCGGAGAGTCCGGTGGATTTCAAGTGGTATCGCAGTGGAATAGAAATTTCTCCTGAGGCGTTCAAGGAGATCACCATCGAGAGTAGTGCCAGTCGCTCAATCCTCACCATAGAGTGTGTTGAGAAGAGGCACGAAGGACCAGTGACCGTAGAGGTGATATATCCACAGGGCGAAAAGTTGGTGAGCACTTGTGATCTACACGTGGTGCCTCAGAAACCACTGACCGAGGTTCCACTTCAGCCTAGTGAAGAGACGCCTGCAACTGTGCCACTTCGTCTTGTTCAGCCCCTTCAACCGAGAGTTGAGCCCGTAGCAGGAGAAGACGTGGTGTTGACAGCATCGGTGGAAGCTGTGCCACAGGCAGAAATCACCTGGACAATAAGTAGTCCGGAGACAGCTAAGCGCAGTGAGATAGTGCCTTTGGTAGATCAAGCACATCCAACTTACACGACATCGCAGTTGACAGTGCATGATTTCACTCCACAAGTCGATGAGAGCGTGGTTGTACAGGCGATAGCTAGGACACCTACAGAAGAGCTGGTCACAAGCTATGCGCTTCACGAGAGGAGGCCAACTGTCAGTGAAGTTGTGATAGAAACTGGACCAATGCAGACGACACCGGCTGATAGGCCACAGGAGGTGGTTAGTCGAGTTCCCTTGCGATTCATTCAGCCGTTGCAACCGACAGTGGTGCCGAACATCGGTGAAGACGTGGTGCTGATTGCCGCAGTAGAATCTGTTCCACAAGCGGAGATCAACTGGGTGATTAGCAACCCCGAGACGGCAAGACGTAGCGAAGTCGCACCGATGTTTGATCAGGCTTATCCCACTAGGTCGATTTCGCAGCTCACTATTCATGATTTCAATCCGGCAATAGATAGTGGAGTGACTGTGAAGGCTGTGGCGAGGACTGTGGATGAGGAGCTCGTGACGACGTGTGAACTTCGAGCTCCAGAAGAGAGGGAGGTACCGGAGAAGAAGAAACCGGAGCGGTTTATTGCAGAGTTCACGCACAGCTTGCAGCCTTACCTGGAGGTCCAGGAGACACACAAGGTTATTCTGGAGTGCAGTGTGCAGGCGCCGGAGAGTCCGGTGGATTTCAAGTGGTATCGCAGTGGAATAGAAATTTCGGAGAAGAAGAAACCGGAGCGGTTTATTGCAGAGTTCACGCACAGCTTGCAGCCTTACCTGGAGGTCCAGGAGACACACAAGGTTATTCTGGAGTGCAGTGTGCAGGCGCCGGAGAGTCCGGTGGATTTCAAGTGGTATCGCAGTGGAATAGAAATTTCTCCTGAGGCGTTCAAGGAGATCACCATCGAGAGTAGTGCCAGTCGCTCAATCCTCACCATAGAGTGTGTTGAGAAGAGGCACGAAGGACCAGTGACCGTAGAGGTGATATATCCACAGGGCGAAAAGTTGGTGAGCACTTGTGATCTACACGTGGTGCCTCAGAAACCACTGACCGAGGTTCCACTTCAGCCTAGTGAAGAGACGCCTGCAACTGTGCCACTTCGTCTTGTTCAGCCCCTTCAACCGAGAGTTGAGCCCGTAGCAGGAGAAGACGTGGTGTTGACAGCATCGGTGGAAGCTGTGCCACAGGCAGAAATCACCTGGACAATAAGTAGTCCGGAGACAGCTAAGCGCAGTGAGATAGTGCCTTTGGTAGATCAAGCACATCCAACTTACACGACATCGCAGTTGACAGTGCATGATTTCACTCCACAAGTCGATGAGAGCGTGGTTGTACAGGCGATAGCTAGGACACCTACAGAAGAGCTGGTCACAAGCTATGCGCTTCACGAGAGGAGGCCAACTGTCAGTGAAGTTGTGATAGAAACTGGACCAATGCAGACGACACCGGCTGATAGGCCACAGGAGGTGGTTAGTCGAGTTCCCTTGCGATTCATTCAGCCGTTGCAACCGACAGTGGTGCCGAACATAGGTGAAGACGTGGTGCTGATTGCCGCAGTAGAATCTGTTCCACAAGCGGAGATCAACTGGGTGATTAGCAACCCCGAGACGGCAAGACGTAGCGAAGTCGCACCGATGTTTGATCAGGCTTATCCCACTAGGTCGATTTCGCAGCTCACTATTCATGATTTCAATCCGGCAATAGATAGTGGAGTGACTGTGAAGGCTGTGGCGAGGACTGTGGATGAGGAGCTCGTGACGACGTGTGAACTTCGAGCTCCAGAAGAGAGGGAGGTACCGGAGAAGAAGAAACCGGAGCGGTTTATTGCAGAGTTCACGCACAGCTTGCAGCCTTACCTGGAGGTCCAGGAGACACACAAGGTTATTCTGGAGTGCAGTGTGCAGGCGCCGGAGAGTCCGGTGGATTTCAAGTGGTATCGCAGTGGAATAGAAATTTCTCCTGAGGCGTTCAAGGAGATCACCATCGAGAGTAGTGCCAGTCGCTCAATCCTCACCATAGAGTGTGTTGAGAAGAGGCACGAAGGACCAGTGACCGTAGAGGTGATATATCCACAGGGCGAAAAGTTGGTGAGCACTTGTGATCTACACGTGGTGCCTCAGAAACCACTGACCGAGGTTCCACTTCAGCCTAGTGAAGAGACGCCTGCAACTGTGCCACTTCGTCTTGTTCAGCCCCTTCAACCGAGAGTTGAGCCCGTAGCAGGAGAAGACGTGGTGTTGACAGCATCGGTGGAAGCTGTGCCACAGGCAGAAATCACCTGGACAATAAGTAGTCCGGAGACAGCTAAGCGCAGTGAGATAGTGCCTTTGGTAGATCAAGCACATCCAACTTACACGACATCGCAGTTGACAGTGCATGATTTCACTCCACAAGTCGATGAGAGCGTGGTTGTACAGGCGATAGCTAGGACACCTACAGAAGAGCTGGTCACAAGCTATGCGCTTCACGAGAGGAGGCCAACTGTCAGTGAAGTTGTGATAGAAACTGGACCAATGCAGACGACACCGGCTGATAGGCCACAGGAGGTGGTTAGTCGAGTTCCCTTGCGATTCATTCAGCCGTTGCAACCGACAGTGGTGCCGAACATCGGTGAAGACGTGGTGCTGATTGCCGCAGTAGAATCTGTTCCACAAGCGGAGATCAACTGGGTGATTAGCAACCCCGAGACGGCAAGACGTAGCGAAGTCGCACCGATGTTTGATCAGGCTTATCCCACTAGGTCGATTTCGCAGCTCACTATTCATGATTTCAATCCGGCAATAGATAGTGGAGTGACTGTGAAGGCTGTGGCGAGGACTGTGGATGAGGAGCTCGTGACGACGTGTGAACTTCGAGCTCCAGAAGAGAGGGAGGTACCGGAGAAGAAGAAACCGGAGCGGTTTATTGCAGAGTTCACGCACAGCTTGCAGCCTTACCTGGAGGTCCAGGAGACACACAAGGTTATTCTGGAGTGCAGTGTGCAGGCGCCGGAGAGTCCGGTGGATTTCAAGTGGTATCGCAGTGGAATAGAAATTTCTCCTGAGGCGTTCAAGGAGATCACCATCGAGAGTAGTGCCAGTCGCTCAATCCTCACCATAGAGTGTGTTGAGAAGAGGCACGAAGGACCAGTGACCGTAGAGGTGATATATCCACAGGGCGAAAAGTTGGTGAGCACTTGTGATCTACACGTGGTGCCTCAGAAACCACTGACCGAGGTTCCACTTCAGCCTAGTGAAGAGACGCCTGCAACTGTGCCACTTCGTCTTGTTCAGCCCCTTCAACCGAGAGTTGAGCCCGTAGCAGGAGAAGACGTGGTGTTGACAGCATCGGTGGAAGCTGTGCCACAGGCAGAAATCACCTGGACAATAAGTAGTCCGGAGACAGCTAAGCGCAGTGAGATAGTGCCTTTGGTAGATCAAGCACATCCAACTTACACGACATCGCAGTTGACAGTGCATGATTTCACTCCACAAGTCGATGAGAGCGTGGTTGTACAGGCGATAGCTAGGACACCTACAGAAGAGCTGGTCACAAGCTATGCGCTTCACGAGAGGAGGCCAACTGTCAGTGAAGTTGTGATAGAAACTGGACCAATGCAGACGACACCGGCTGATAGGCCACAGGAGGTGGTTAGTCGAGTTCCCTTGCGATTCATTCAGCCGTTGCAACCGACAGTGGTGCCGAACATCGGTGAAGACGTGGTGCTGATTGCCGCAGTAGAATCTGTTCCACAAGCGGAGATCAACTGGGTGATTAGCAACCCCGAGACGGCAAGACATAGCGAAGTCGCACCGATGTTTGATGATTTATTGCCTTTAATCACTATGTCGAAGTTAACTATTCGCCAACTTTGTCTCTCGGGTGCAAATGTTATTGTGGAATCTATCGCATCTAATGGTCTTGAACAAATTCCTAGTGTTTATCAGTTTTCTTCCGCTGATGTAATGGAATCTGGTCCTAGTTCTTTACCACCTGATCGAATGGCATTTATTCAATATCAGGATCTATTTCTAGAGTAAGTGACGTGCTTCAGATCAGATTGACGTTCGTCGTCTTTAATAAAAATAATTTGGAATAACTGCAAAATAACATGACATTATTAAAATTTCTTAATGTGCCGACGTAATTAAAAAAATTGTAGTACGCTGTGGTTATTCATTTAAGTCAAGGTTTTGATTAAACATAAATTTCTACACCTAAACGTAGAATTTTTTATGCTGTAAAATAAATGTCTTGAATAAAAGGGAAAAAAATAAAGGCAAAAATGGTAAATTCATTCTTCAAATTTCTGATTTTTAGAACTACACAAGAAACACAAAAAATAAATGCTCAGGGAGCCGAATATATAACCAATGAGGTGGTGCAGGAGCAGCCTGTGTTGGAGACTCCGAGCGTGCAGATTTGCGAGCTGAAATTCACCAAACCCCTACAACCGGCTCTGACGCCCAATGAGGAGCGCATATTAGAGTAAGTTAGCCCCCATTGAGGGGCCATATGAAGGTGGAGGCGTGGGTGCAGGGTCCTAGGGACATTGGAGGGGAGCATCGTCTGGTCGACAAGGTGATGCAAGCACCATGCGATTTGCATGACAGTGCTTGTAGAATGTGTTAGCGAGGATAGGAGGTGTTTGCGGTGGTCATGCGATGTGCAAGAGGTGGTGGTAGTTGGATGAGTCGATAGGAATGGCAGGGTTGACGATGGAAGTTTGTACAACTAGGCAATCTGTCCCAGAGATGCAGATGTCTTGTGTGTGGCATTGAGGGTTCGCAGAGTGTAATTGCATGTGCTTCTACCTGGTGTAGGTTGGAGTGCGAAATTCAGGCCGATTTGAAGCCAATAACGGTGAAGTGGACACACAATGGCCAGGAATTGCAGCGTTCCGAGCGTTGCCAAGAGGTGTATGTGGAGGAGCAGGGTGTTGCTCGACTGACGATAAGGGAGTTCTCCCCCAAGGATGTCGGTGAATACACTTGTGTGGTGAGTGGTGAGGTGATTGAACCGGAGACGGGAATGCTTCGCCAAGCCAAAACAATCAGCACCACGACGGTGGCTGAGATAGCAGGTGAGTAGGACAGTGGTGTGGAGGGATGATGTGGAGTGCCTATTGGGTGTGGTTGTGACAGTGGAGGTGTGCTTTCCCATTGCAGAGGAGATTCCAGTCGTGGAGGAGGCTAAGCCTACAGAAGTGGTGGAAGCTAAACCAAAAGTCCAGTTGGCGGAGCTGAAGTTCACAAAGCCTCTGCAACCCGCATTGACACCGAATGAGGAGCGTGTGGTGGAGTAAGTGTTTCATTCGACATTGCTCCCTATTAGTGTGTTGATGTTGGAGTTGTATAATAGTGAGTGTACGAGATTGTGGGTGGGAGAAGTGAAATTGGTGTCCGTGTTTTAGGATGGAATGCGAAGTTCAGGCCGATTTGAAGCCAGTCACAGTGAAGTGGAAACACGATGACAAGGAGCTGCAGCGTTCGACTCGTCTGGAGGAGGTGTTTGTGGAGGAGCAGGGTCTAGCCAAGCTCACCATCAAGGACTTCACTCCCGAAGACGCGGGCAAATACACGTGTGAAGTGAGTGGCGAGGTGATTGAACCCGAGAGTGGAGATCTGCCACGTGCAAGGACAATCTCCACATCAACTGTCGTGGAGATGACGGAGACGATGCCGGAGGTGGAGGAGGAGAAACCGAAAGAGGTGGTGCAGGAGCAGCCTGTGTTGGAGACTCCGAGCGTGCAGATTTGCGAGCTGAAATTCACCAAACCCCTACAACCGGCTCTGACGCCCAATGAGGAGCGCATATTAGAGTAAGTTAGCCCCCATTGAGGGGCCATATGAAGGTGGAGGCGTGGGTGCAGGGTCCTAGGGACATTGGAGGGGAGCATCGTCTGGTCGACAAGGTGATGCAAGCACCATGCGATTTGCATGACAGTGCTTGTAGAATGTGTTAGCGAGGATAGGAGGTGTTTGCGGTGGTCATGCGATGTGCAAGAGGTGGTGGTAGTTGGATGAGTCGATAGGAATGACAGGGTTGACGATGGAAGTTTGTACAACTAGGCAATCTGTCCCAGAGATGCAGATGTCTTGTGTGTGGCATTGAGGGTTCGCAGAGTGTAATTGCATGTGCTTCTACCTGGTGTAGGTTGGAGTGCGAAATTCAGGCCGATTTGAAGCCAATAACGGTGAAGTGGACACACAATGGCCAGGAATTGCAGCGTTCCGAGCGTTGCCAAGAGGTGTATGTGGAGGAGCAGGGTGTTGCTCGACTGACGATAAGGGAGTTCTCCCCCAAGGATGTCGGTGAATACACTTGTGTGGTGAGTGGTGAGGTGATTGAACCGGAGACGGGAATGCTTCGCCAAGCCAAAACAATCAGCACCACGACGGTGGCTGAGATAGCAGGTGAGTAGGACAGTGGTGTGGAGGGATGATGTGGAGTGCCTATTGGGTGTGGTTGTGACAGTGGAGGTGTGCTTTCCCATTGCAGAGGAGATTCCAGTCGTGGAGGAGGCTAAGCCTACAGAAGTGGTGGAAGCTAAACCAAAAGTCCAGTTGGCGGAGCTGAAGTTCACAAAGCCTCTGCAACCCGCATTGACACCGAATGAGGAGCGTGTGGTGGAGTAAGTGTTTCATTCGACATTGCTCCCTATTAGTGTGTTGATGTTGGAGTTGTATAATAGTGAGTGTACGAGATTGTGGGTGGGAGAAGTGAAATTGGTGTCCGTGTTTTAGGATGGAATGCGAAGTTCAGGCCGATTTGAAGCCAGTCACAGTGAAGTGGAAACACGATGACAAGGAGCTGCAGCGTTCGACTCGTCTGGAGGAGGTGTTTGTGGAGGAGCAGGGTCTAGCCAAGCTCACCATCAAGGACTTCACTCCCGAAGACGCGGGCAAATACACGTGTGAAGTGAGTGGCGAGGTGATTGAACCCGAGAGTGGAGATCTGCCACGTGCAAGGACAATCTCCACATCAACTGTCGTGGAGATGACGGAGACGATGCCGGAGGTGGAGGAGGAGAAACCGAAAGAGGTGGTGCAGGAGCAGCCTGTGTTGGAGACTCCGAGCGTGCAGATTTGCGAGCTGAAATTCACCAAACCCCTACAACCGGCTCTGACGCCCAATGAGGAGCGCATATTAGAGTAAGTTAGCCCCCATTGAGGGGCCATATGAAGGTGGAGGCGTGGGTGCAGGGTCCTAGGGACATTGGAGGGGAGCATCGTCTGGTCGACAAGGTGATGCAAGCACCATGCGATTTGCATGACAGTGCTTGTAGAATGTGTTAGCGAGGATAGGAGGTGTTTGCGGTGGTCATGCGATGTGCAAGAGGTGGTGGTAGTTGGATGAGTCGATAGGAATGACAGGGTTGACGATGGAAGTTTGTACAACTAGGCAATCTGTCCCAGAGATGCAGATGTCTTGTGTGTGGCATTGAGGGTTCGCAGAGTGTAATTGCATGTGCTTCTACCTGGTGTAGGTTGGAGTGCGAAATTCAGGCCGATTTGAAGCCAATAACGGTGAAGTGGACACACAATGGCCAGGAATTGCAGCGTTCCGAGCGTTGCCAAGAGGTGTATGTGGAGGAGCAGGGTGTTGCTCGACTGACGATAAGGGAGTTCTCCCCCAAGGATGTCGGTGAATACACTTGTGTGGTGAGTGGTGAGGTGATTGAACCGGAGACGGGAATGCTTCGCCAAGCCAAAACAATCAGCACCACGACGGTGGCTGAGATAGCAGGTGAGTAGGACAGTGGTGTGGAGGGATGATGTGGAGTGCCTATTGGGTGTGGTTGTGACAGTGGAGGTGTGCTTTCCCATTGCAGAGGAGATTCCAGTCGTGGAGGAGGCTAAGCCTACAGAAGTGGTGGAAGCTAAACCAAAAGTCCAGTTGGCGGAGCTGAAGTTCACAAAGCCTCTGCAACCCGCATTGACACCGAATGAGGAGCGTGTGGTGGAGTAAGTGTTTCATTCGACATTGCTCCCTATTAGTGTGTTGATGTTGGAGTTGTATAATAGTGAGTGTACGAGATTGTGGGTGGGAGAAGTGAAATTGGTGTCCGTGTTTTAGGATGGAATGCGAAGTTCAGGCCGATTTGAAGCCAGTCACAGTGAAGTGGAAACACGATGACAAGGAGCTGCAGCGTTCGACTCGTCTGGAGGAGGTTAAGTCTCCACTCACCATCAAATTACTCCCAAGACGAAACGGAGTAGTGGCGAGGTATTGATGGAATCGACGGCAAGGACAATCTCCACTGTTGTAAAAGGTAAACCTCAACCGATGGAGGTCACATGGAAGCATAACGGTGTCGTTCTTCACCCTGATAATACGGACGTGGTCCTTTTCTACATTCCTGAGCAAGGGCTTTGTGAACTAACAATCTCAGAGGCCTTTATGGAGGACGCTGGAGTCTATGAAGTAGAGGCAGTCAATGAATTTGGTGTTGCAGTTTCTCAGACGGAGGTCATTGTTCGGGCTTTAGAGGAACCTACAGAACTGGAATCGACGAAGATACCATTGAAAGAAGTTACAACTGTGGAGGAAGAAGTTCATTTTGAAGAGGTTTCAGCCCCGATCAAAGAAATTGCTGAGGCGACTTCGCCATTGGTGGAGGAAGCAAAACCATCTGCAACAGAAAGTGAGTTGAGGTGGATTATATATCAGGTGTAAAAATGTTTTTTTATTGTTATTTTATTTGCAAATCTTTACTAGTACCGACAATCGAAGCTAAACCGACGCAGGAAGAGTTAGTGGAAAAGGACAAATTGTATGAATTTAAGATTGGAGCGAAAGGCAAATCAAAGGATAAAAAGGAGTCCGAGGATGAAAACATGGAGGTAGTTGAAGAAGAAAGGAGAGAAGGAGGTAGGTAGTTTTGAATTTTAATGAAATAATGCTGATGTATAGCAGCATGTGTATGTTGCCAACATACATTAAAAAATAATGGGAAAAGGGATAGGAAAAGCTAGAGGTAGGGAATAATCGTCAAGGTGCGTTGTGCGATTGTATGAGTTGAAATTTGATGTGCTGAATGGGTATGGAGGAGGATGAAATGTAAACGGAAAAGCGTATCGTGAAAAAGCTTAAGAGTGCGTTACTGCTGCAGAATGGCAATGACAGTGGTGTGTAATGGCTGTGTGCACGGATTTGATTCGGAAGGTGTTTACTAACGCATAATTTTTTCTTAAAGCACCCGGTCCTATCAAGACGGGGCTGGATAAGGTGGATGGTCAGGGGAAGAAAAAAGAGCCGGAGCTGGAGGCCACGGCGACTGGAGTTGAGGAGGAGGGGGTGAAAGAGACCAGGGCGGACTCAGAGGGGGTGGTGCAGGTCGATGGGAGGAGAGCTCCAGGGGCGACAGCATCGCCTGAATCTGTGCCCGCAGGTTAGTTTGAGCCATACAATTTTTTTGCTGACTCATTTTGTGTAATGTAAAGTCTTTTGTCCCAAATTGAGCCATAAACTTGAGTGTTCAATTGCATTAAATATGGATAGTTTTCAGTGCATTTTGCGGATGCTTTCCTGCAAAATTCATATTTTGGATTTCTTGTATTCATGGCTTTTAGTAACCAAAGGCGCAGACGATGAAACGCGTGAGGAAATTGAAATTCCAGAGGAAGAATCTCCCGAAGACGTCCAAGCGCTTCCAGAATCTACAGTGAAGCCCACAAGTAATACCTTGCGTCGTCGCTATAAATTTGCCTAAACATAATTCAGTCTATTACTTTAGAAGATTGTGATTTTATGATATATGTTAAATCCATACTTAAAATAGCATTATTGCTTGTTTAAAGGCCTTATTTGATTAGTAATGCAGCTCTTGGAGTTTAAGGTGTTAATTGAAGGCCTCCATCCGATTTTCAGATTTACCTGCTACGCCCGTGAATCTCAGGGCTGAGGTTACTCCAAAGAAGGCACCAAGTCGATCTCAGTCAGTGGAATTGACGTGGGATCAGCCTGATGGTATCACTCCGGATAAATACTTAGTTGAAATTACACCCAAAGGAAAGGAAAAGTGGATTAAATTTGAAATTGTAGAAAAACACGGCAAAAAATTGACGCTGTCGACTAAAGATATGGAGGAGTTCACAGACTATGAATTCAGAATAATAGCTCAAAATAAAGATGGCAAAAGTAAGCCTTCCGAAGCGTCGAATCCTATACAGTTAGGTAAGTTACAGTCTCATGTTTCAGATTATAAACATATTATTATTAAAAACAAGGCATTTTTGAGGGAATGACACAAATAACTTGGTTGAAATAAAAGGAACGATGTAAGTTTCGAACAAGGAAAAAGCACGAATCATAATACAATTTAGCAAAAGAGGATTTAAATTTTCAATTACAATTATGCAGCTAAAATTAAACGTTAATGCCAACAACATCAAAATGTAAGAATTCATATGTACTAATCAATTAGTAAAAAGTTTCAAAAAAATTTTAAAAAAATATAAAAAATGAAACATAGGATTGTGTAATAAAATATTTATGTTAAAGGGATACCGCTGGAGTTCGTAAGAGAGTTACCAGACATTGTCGTAACGCAAGCGCCAACGGAGGATGAACAAATCATTTTCGAATGTGAATTATCGCGACCGTCCAGGGAAAAGGTGCAATGGATGAAGGATGGAAAACCACTGCCAGAGACAACACCGAGCCATATCCATGTCAGTGAAGAAAACAATTCTACTGTACACCGGATAACATTTGACGAAGTAAAAGACGAAGATGTTGGAGAATACAGCATCAAAGCAGAGAAAGCAACTTCCAAAGGGAAAATTGAAAAGAAAAGTAAATGTTAACAAAAGATATTAAAAAAAAAACAAAAATATACCTCTAAAACATATTAAATACTTGTAGTTGCGCCTACACTACGCCTGTCGGAGAAGTTCGAGGATACGATTATTTTGAAGGCTGGAGCTTCCACGGTGGTGGAGGTACCGTTCACGGCCAGCCCAAAGCCGAGCATAAAGTGGACGTGGAAGGCACCGACGGAGGGTGCTCCAGAGACCTCGCCGCGATTCAAGCCGGACACTGCGATAGCCGGCCTTACATCGTTGCCTATGAGTAAGGTGAAGCGTGAGGATGCTGGAGACTACACTGTAGTGATTGCCAATGAGCTTGGCGAGACTAGCGTTACTGTGCACCTGATTGTGCTGGATAAGCCTTCACCACCACGCAATCCACGTGTGACAGAGAACACGGGTGATCGTGTGGTCTTCCACTGGGATGAGCCCGAGTTCACAGGCCTTGAGCCAAGTGGTGCGCCTCTGGAGTATGTCGTGGAGATGCGCGAAGCCACACAACGCGTGGGCAAGCCAGTGACCAAGACGGTTGAGCTCTCTACTCCGGTGGAGTCGCTGACTGTGGACAAGTCCTACATCTTCGCCGTGGCAGCCAAGAACACGGTTGGCCAATCGGACTTTGTGGAGACAAAGCCTGTCTCCACGAAGTTGCAGTATGGTCCACCAGCGAGTCCCGTGAACGTCAAGGCCACGGTGAATCCGGAGAAGGCTCCGGCGAGTGATCAATCAGTGGAGTTGACATGGGAGATGCCAGCGGAGGCTGGACCAATGCCAACCGATGTGAGCACCGAGTTTGTAGTGGAGATGAAGCCAAAGGATACAACACGTTGGCAAGAGGTGGCCAAGGATCTTACAGATCTCCGCGTCACTTTGCCCACCGACAACATGAAGGAATTCACCGACTACGAGTTCCGCGTGACAGCGAAGAACAAGGCGGGCACGAGCAAGCCTTCTCAGCCGTCCAATGCCATTCAATTGGGTAGGTTGAGATGTCTGCCTCGATTAGCAGTAGTTAGTATGGATTGGTTTAGTTTAGATTTGGGTGGGTTAAGGTAGGCTAAGTTCACTTTGCATTGAATTCACATTGAAATGGATGAATGAAGTAGGGCAAGAAGGAAGAGTAAGGATGGTGGTAGGAGGTGGAGGTGGAGGTAGGAGGAGGAGGAAGGGGGGGAGGAGGAGGAGGAGGAGGAGGAGAAGGAGGTGGAGGAGGGGGAGGTAGTGCGATTGGGAGTAGAAGAAAAGGCTTGTAGGCAGAGGAGGTAGCGTAGCAGGATCCTGCCTTCTGAAGCAGCAGCTTGATTAGGTAGGTTGGTGGTGTGAGGTGAGGTGAGTCGTCTGGGCAAAGGGTAGGGTGTAGAGCAGGAGGCATTCGTTGCAAGATATGCTGATGAGTGATTGGAGTGTTGGGTTTAGCGAGTTGAATGCCTCGGGAGGTGCAAATTAAGTGAGCTCTCTTTGTCTGCTACTTTTGAAGGCGTTCCGTTGGAGTTCATTCGTGAGTTGCCGAAAATCGTTGTGACTGAGGCACCATCGAAGGAGGAGCCAGTGGTGTTGGAGTGCGAGCTCTCCAGAAAGCCGAAGGAGCCGGTGAAGTGGCTGCACAACGGAAAACCACTGCCATCACGCCTTCCGAAGGGTGTGACGGTGGAGGAGGAGAAGCAGTCCACCATTCATCGCATCACCTTCACAGACCTCACTGAGGACGATCTTGGAGAGTACACTGTGCAGGTGGAGAAAATTGCGTCGACTGGAGGAGTGGAGATGAAGAGTGAGTGTATTGTGCGACACCAGATTGTGCTTGCTGTTGATGTCGGTGACACACAGGATGTTGTCGCCTTGGGCGTGATTGTGTGTCACGTTGGTGGTGATCGAGTTGTCATTGTGTGTCCTTTGTAGTTGCACCTACACTACGCCTGTCGGAGAAGTTCGAGGATACGATTATTTTGAAGGCTGGAGCTTCCACGGTGGTGGAGGTACCGTTCACGGCCAGCCCAAAGCCGAGCATAAAGTGGACGTGGAAGGCACCGACGGAGGGTGCTCCAGAGACCTCGCCGCGATTCAAGCCGGACACTGCGATAGCCGGCCTTACATCGTTGCCTATGAGTAAGGTGAAGCGTGAGGATGCTGGAGACTACACTGTAGTGATTGCCAATGAGCTTGGCGAGACTAGCGTTACTGTGCACCTGATTGTGCTGGATAAGCCTTCACCACCACGCAATCCACGTGTGACAGAGAACACGGGTGATCGTGTGGTCTTCCACTGGGATGAGCCCGAGTTCACAGGCCTTGAGCCAAGTGGTGCGCCTCTGGAGTATGTCGTGGAGATGCGCGAAGCCACACAACGCGTGGGCAAGCCAGTGACCAAGACGGTTGAGCTCTCTACTCCGGTGGAGTCGCTGACTGTGGACAAGTCCTACATCTTCGCTGTGGCAGCCAAGAACACGGTTGGCCAATCGGACTTTGTGGAGACAAAGCCTGTCTCCACGAAGTTGCAGTATGGTCCACCAGCGAGTCCCGTGAACAAGGCGGGCACGAGCAAGCCTTCTCAGCCGTCCAATGCCATTCAATTGGGTAGGTTGAGATGTCTGCCTCGATTAGCAGTAGTTAGTATGGATTGGTTTAGTTTAGATTTGGGTGGGTTAAGGTAGGCTAAGTTCACTTTGCATTGAATTCACATTGAAATGGATGAATGAAGTAGGGCAAGAAGGAAGAGTAAGGATGGTGGTAGGAGGTGGAGGTGGAGGTAGGAGGAGGAGGAAGGGGGGGAGGAGGAGGAGGAGGAGGAGGAGGGGGAGGTAGTGCGATTGGGAGTAGAAGAAAAGGCTTGTAGGCAGAGGAGGTAGCGTAGCAGGATCCTGCCTTCTGAAGCAGCAGCTTGATTAGGTAGGTTGGTGGTGTGAGGTGAGGTGAGTCGTCTGGGCAAAGGGTAGGGTGTAGAGCAGGAGGCATTCGTTGCAAGATATGCTGATGAGTGATTGGAGTGTTGGGTTTAGCGAGTTGAATGCCTCGGGAGGTGCAAATTAAGTGAGCTCTCTTTGTCTGCTACTTTTGAAGGCGTTCCGTTGGAGTTCATTCGTGAGTTGCCGAAAATCGTTGTGACTGAGGCACCATCGAAGGAGGAGCCAGTGGTGTTGGAGTGCGAGCTCTCCAGAAAGCCGAAGGAGCCGGTGAAGTGGCTGCACAACGGAAAACCACTGCCATCACGCCTTCCGAAGGGTGTGACGGTGGAGGAGGAGAAGCAGTCCACCATTCATCGCATCACCTTCACAGACCTCACTGAGGACGATCTTGGAGAGTACACTGTGCAGGTGGAGAAAATTGCGTCGACTGGAGGAGTGGAGATGAAGAGTGAGTGTATTGTGCGACACCAGATTGTGCTTGCTGTTGATGTCGGTGACACACAGGATGTTGTCGCCTTGGGCGTGATTGTGTGTCACGTTGGTGGTGATCGAGTTGTCATTGTGTGTCCTTTGTAGTTGCACCTACACTACGCCTGTCGGAGAAGTTCGAGGATACGATTATTTTGAAGGCTGGAGCTTCCACGGTGGTGGAGGTCCTTGAGCCAAGTGGTGCGCCTCTGGAGTATGTCGTGGAGATGCGCGAAGCCACACAACGCGTGGGCAAGCCAGTGACCAAGACGGTTGAGCTCTCTACTCCGGTGGAGTCGCTGACTGTGGACAAGTCCTACATCTTCGCTGTGGCAGCCAAGAACACGGTTGGCCAATCGGACTTTGTGGAGACAAAGCCTGTCTCCACGAAGTTGCAGTATGGTCCACCAGCGAGTCCCGTGAACGTCAAGGCCACGGTGAATCCGGAGAAGGCTCCGGCGAGTGATCAATCAGTGGAGTTGACATGGGAGATGCCAGCGGAGGCTGGACCAATGCCAACCGATGTGAGCACCGAGTTTGTAGTGGAGATGAAGCCAAAGGATACAACACGTTGGCAAGAGGTGGCCAAGGATCTTACAGATCTCCGCGTCACTTTGCCCACCGACAACATGAAGGAATTCACCGACTACGAGTTCCGCGTGACAGCGAAGAACAAGGCGGGCACGAGCAAGCCTTCTCAGCCGTCCAATGCCATTCAATTGGGTAGGTTGAGATGTCTGCCTCGATTAGCAGTAGTTAGTATGGATTGGTTTAGTTTAGATTTGGGTGGGTTAAGGTAGGCTAAGTTCACTTTGCATTGAATTCACATTGAAATGGATGAATGAAGTAGGGCAAGAAGGAAGAGTAAGGATGGTGGTAGGAGGTGGAGGTGGAGGTAGGAGGAGGAGGAAGGGGGGGAGGAGGAGGAGGAGGAGGAGGAGAAGGAGGTGGAGGAGGGGGAGGTAGTGCGATTGGGAGTAGAAGAAAAGGCTTGTAGGCAGAGGAGGTAGCGTAGCAGGATCCTGCCTTCTGAAGCAGCAGCTTGATTAGGTAGGTTGGTGGTGTGAGGTGAGGTGAGTCGTCTGGGCAAAGGGTAGGGTGTAGAGCAGGAGGCATTCGTTGCAAGATATGCTGATGAGTGATTGGAGTGTTGGGTTTAGCGAGTTGAATGCCTCGGGAGGTGCAAATTAAGTGAGCTCTCTTTGTCTGCTACTTTTGAAGGCGTTCCGTTGGAGTTCATTCGTGAGTTGCCGAAAATCGTTGTGACTGAGGCACCATCGAAGGAGGAGCCAGTGGTGTTGGAGTGCGAGCTCTCCAGAAAGCCGAAGGAGCCGGTGAAGTGGCTGCACAACGGAAAACCACTGCCATCACGCCTTCCGAAGGGTGTGACGGTGGAGGAGGAGAAGCAGTCCACCATTCATCGCATCACCTTCACAGACCTCACTGAGGACGATCTTGGAGAGTACACTGTGCAGGTGGAGAAAATTGCGTCGACTGGAGGAGTGGAGATGAAGAGTGAGTGTATTGTGCGACACCAGATTGTGCTTGCTGTTGATGTCGGTGACACACAGGATGTTGTCGCCTTGGGCGTGATTGTGTGTCACGTTGGTGGTGATCGAGTTGTCATTGTGTGTCCTTTGTAGTTGCACCTACACTACGCCTGTCGGAGAAGTTCGAGGATACGATTATTTTGAAGGCTGGAGCTTCCACGGTGGTGGAGGTACCGTTCACGGCCAGCCCAAAGCCGAGCATAAAGTGGACGTGGAAGGCACCGACGGAGGGTGCTCCAGAGACCTCGCCGCGATTCAAGCCGGACACTGCGATAGCCGGCCTTACATCGTTGCCTATGAGTAAGGTGAAGCGTGAGGATGCTGGAGACTACACTGTAGTGATTGCCAATGAGCTTGGCGAGACTAGCGTTACTGTGCACCTGATTGTGCTGGATAAGCCTTCACCACCACGCAATCCACGTGTGACAGAGAACACGGGTGATCGTGTGGTCTTCCACTGGGATGAGCCCGAGTTCACAGGCCTTGAGCCAAGTGGTGCGCCTCTGGAGTATGTCGTGGAGATGCGCGAAGCCACACAACGCGTGGGCAAGCCAGTGACCAAGACGGTTGAGCTCTCTACTCCGGTGGAGTCGCTGACTGTGGACAAGTCCTACATCTTCGCTGTGGCAGCCAAGAACACGGTTGGCCAATCGGACTTTGTGGAGACAAAGCCTGTCTCCACGAAGTTGCAGTATGGTCCACCAGCGAGTCCCGTGAACGTCAAGGCCACGGTGAATCCGGAGAAGGCTCCGGCGAGTGATCAATCAGTGGAGTTGACATGGGAGATGCCAGCGGAGGCTGGACCAATGCCAACCGATGTGAGCACCGAGTTTGTAGTGGAGATGAAGCCAAAGGATACAACACGTTGGCAAGAGGTGGCCAAGGATCTTACAGATCTCCGCGTCACTTTGCCCACCGACAACATGAAGGAATTCACCGACTACGAGTTCCGCGTGACAGCGAAGAACAAGGCGGGCACGAGCAAGCCTTCTCAGCCGTCCAATGCCATTCAATTGGGTAGGTTGAGATGTCTGCCTCGATTAGCAGTAGTTAGTATGGATTGGTTTAGTTTAGATTTGGGTGGGTTAAGGTAGGCTAAGTTCACTTTGCATTGAATTCACATTGAAATGGATGAATGAAGTAGGGCAAGAAGGAAGAGTAAGGATGGTGGTAGGAGGTGGAGGTGGAGGTAGGAGGAGGAGGAAGGGGGGGAGGAGGAGGAGGAGGAGGAGGAGGGGGAGGTAGTGCGATTGGGAGTAGAAGAAAAGGCTTGTAGGCAGAGGAGGTAGCGTAGCAGGATCCTGCCTTCTGAAGCAGCAGCTTGATTAGGTAGGTTGGTGGTGTGAGGTGAGGTGAGTCGTCTGGGCAAAGGGTAGGGTGTAGAGCAGGAGGCATTCGTTGCAAGATATGCTGATGAGTGATTGGAGTGTTGGGTTTAGCGAGTTGAATGCCTCGGGAGGTGCAAATTAAGTGAGCTCTCTTTGTCTGCTACTTTTGAAGGCGTTCCGTTGGAGTTCATTCGTGAGTTGCCGAAAATCGTTGTGACTGAGGCACCATCGAAGGAGGAGCCAGTGGTGTTGGAGTGCGAGCTCTCCAGAAAGCCGAAGGAGCCGGTGAAGTGGCTGCACAACGGAAAACCACTGCCATCACGCCTTCCGAAGGGTGTGACGGTGGAGGAGGAGAAGCAGTCCACCATTCATCGCATCACCTTCACAGACCTCACTGAGGACGATCTTGGAGAGTACACTGTGCAGGTGGAGAAAATTGCGTCGACTGGAGGAGTGGAGATGAAGAGTGAGTGTATTGTGCGACACCAGATTGTGCTTGCTGTTGATGTCGGTGACACACAGGATGTTGTCGCCTTGGGCGTGATTGTGTGTCACGTTGGTGGTGATCGAGTTGTCATTGTGTGTCCTTTGTAGTTGCACCTACACTACGCCTGTCGGAGAAGTTCGAGGATACGATTATTTTGAAGGCTGGAGCTTCCACGGTGGTGGAGGTACCGTTCACGGCCAGCCCAAAGCCGAGCATAAAGTGGACGTGGAAGGCACCGACGGAGGGTGCTCCAGAGACCTCGCCGCGATTCAAGCCGGACACTGCGATAGCCGGCCTTACATCGTTGCCTATGAGTAAGGTGAAGCGTGAGGATGCTGGAGACTACACTGTAGTGATTGCCAATGAGCTTGGCGAGACTAGCGTTACTGTGCACCTGATTGTGCTGGACAAGCCTTCTCCACCTCGAAATCTGCATGTCACTGGCAACAGTGGTATTTGTATTTCTCTTGAATGGGACGTTCCTGAATTTATTGGTGATGAAGGGGTATCTTCTCTTGAGTATTTTGTTGAGATGCGGGAACTTTCGAAACGTACCTTTTCTCCGGTGAAGGGTACTCCGAATTTGACCGTTTGTGTCGATGGCCTTAAAATTGACAAGTCCTATGTGTTTTCTGTTGCTGCAAAAAATTCTGTTGGTTTATCTGACTTTACTGAAACGCCGCCGATTTCCACAAAGCTTGATTTTGGTAAGTTTTTT
The DNA here is from genome assembly GCA_036345935.2 of Taenia hydatigena. Taxonomy (NCBI): domain Eukaryota; kingdom Metazoa; phylum Platyhelminthes; class Cestoda; order Cyclophyllidea; family Taeniidae; genus Taenia; species Taenia hydatigena. The sequence continues at coordinate 19,768,118 of JADWOT020000003.1, forward strand.
TTTCTGTTTTATTACTTACCGTACTTTTGCTTTCTGTTTATTTGTAGTTTGCTTTCGTCTTCTTTTTTGTATTTTTTGCACTGGCTTGAATGATTTGCTGAAACTATTATTGTACTCGATTTTATTTTAGGTGCTCCATCGGCCCCCAAGAATGTGCGCGCTAGGCTTTCTCCTGAAAAGGGTCTCCCTGCAGATCAGCTGGTTGAATTAACTTGGGACCATTCCGCTGATTATCCTAGTACACAAGAATCGAAGCCAGAGTTTTTAGTTGAGATGAAACAAGAGGATACTAATCGATGGGTTCCAGTATTATTAGCCGCTCCTATAGTTGATACGAACATAATAGTTCCACTTGATATGATGGCCGAAGGGAAGAACTACCAATTTCGTGTAGCTGCAAAAAATGTTGCTGGCGTCAGTCCCTTTTCGACACCATCACTACGGTTCCAAAAACGTAAGTTGTTACAATTTAGAAAAGAGTTAGTAGAAGAAGCGGTGGTTAGTTATCGTTGTTTTTTATAGCCTTTGATGTCGCCTTTACAAAGGAACTGTCTGATGTTCATCTTGAAGAACTTCCAAATGATGCTCTTTTTGAATGTGAAGTGTCGAGGCCTGGAATGACCCTTGTCTGGTTCAAAGATGGTGTAGAAATCAAACCAGACTATAGATATGTCTACGAAGTTGTTGGTGAAGGACCTCTGGCCAATATGGTTCACCGCCTGAAGGTGGTAAACGTTGGGCCAGGTGATCAAGGCATTTACACGGCTCAGCTAATCAATGGATCAACTACCTCGTCACAGCTAACAATACACAGTCCGCCAAAAATAGATTATGGGGGAAAGAAACTACTGACTATTGCGTCCGAAAAGAGTGCAATTGTGGAGGTAGCATTTTCAGGATCTCCAGCCCCCAAGGTCAATTGGTCCTGCAATGGTGGCAATTTGCCCCTTGGAAAGAACGTTGACAAGCCAATGGCCTCTACTCAAACTGTGTATGGACTTACTTCTCTGCAGCTGCGTCGTGTTGATCACACTGCTGAGGGTTGCTATCTTGTTCAGGTTTGTATTTGCACTAGATGGAGCTTCCTATGATTTTTCTTAAAAGCTGTTCAATTATGCATACGCCTTTTAGGTGAGTAATGAACTTGGAAAAGCTATTCTGGAACTGAAAGTCCAAGTAATGGATGTTCCGCAACCAGTGGAAAACTTAAGAGCTGAGATGATAAAGGGCGAGCCAACGTCAGCCACTGTTGCATGGGAACCTCCAAAGAAAGACGGTGGAATGCCGATTACCGACTATATACTAGAAAAACGTGAGGGTTCTAAGAGAACGTGGACTCCTGTCGGTAGTCCCTCAATGGAAACTAGTCGGAAAGTGACCGACTTGAAACCTGGACAGTCGTATTTCTTCCGAGTGTTAGCTCAAAATGCTAACGGTTGGTCAGAGCCTGCGGAGATGGATCTTCCACTTCGTGTCAAAGCAGCTTCAAGTAAATGGCTTGCCTTTTACGTTATTTTTTTGCTTTCATAATCTGAGTAAACGTTTGTATTTCTAGGCCCTCCAAACACTCCAAACGCACCCAAAATTGAGGACGTAACGTCAACGTCTTGCAAGCTTTGTATTGAGCCTCCAACATCTGACGGTGGTGCGCCAATCACCTTCTACCACTTGGAAAAGAGAGCTAATCGAAAGGAAAATTGGGTTCGCGCTACCAAAGGCAAACTACCCGTGTCTAATCCGGCTAAACCCCTCACCGTCTCGTTGACTGACCTCATTCCCGATAACATTTATGAATTCCGTGTTGCTGCTGAAAATGCGGATGCGTTGACTAGCGACTTTTCCATTCCAAGTTCTCGTATTTCCACCAAACCACCATTCAGTGAGTCTAAGATACTTTGGTCATTCATGGTACTTGGATTGCACGCACGAAGCAATGAAGAATTCAAAAATAACTTTGGTACTGATTGGTTTATGGTAACATGGCTTCTTACGTTCAATCGTAAGAAAAATGAGGTACTCTAGAAAATTGTTTTAAACTCAACTTGAAAATTGGATCATCACTATAATGCATTGGCATGCTATGGGAAAAGAGAAATTACCCATTTGTTTGCCTAATCTCAGAAAATGTGAACAGCAAACAATTTCTCCCCCAAAAAGTTCGTCTCTGTTTTCATTTTGCATTTAACCTATGCATTTTTTGTGATCATCTTGGATTTTTTAAATCTTAGATGCTCCAGGTCGACCCTCTAGACCAGAGATAACAATCGCAACAGAAAACAGTGCTACAATTACCTGGAATCCACCTCTTGACGATGGTGGCGACAAAGTTAAGCGCTATGTCGTACAGTACAAGACTACCGATGGAACTCACTGGGCAACCTGTGAGGAAGAACCTATTGATTGTCAGATGACAATCACCAAACTTCAACCTGACTCAGAGTACGAGTTTCGTGTGGCTGCAGTAAATTCCATCGGTGCTGGAGAGTTCTCTCAGCCCTCCCAGCCATACACACCAAAGCAAGCTATTGGTAGGATTATATTCGGAATTTGAACTATTTTAATCTTTCTGGTCAGGGACTGTAATCTAAATTTTTTCAGAATCAGCGAAACCCTCTGTTTTACGACCACTGGAAAACTTAACAACGTCTGTCAACACACCTCTCGAACTCGAGTGCGACTTCAAGCTGGGTGAACCCAGGGCCAAAATTGCCTGGTAGGCCTTTTTGCTAACTTCTCTTAATGACTTCTATCAATAATCAAACTAATCCTGTTTCACTTTTTTGTCCAAGGTTCAAAGATGACAAACCAGTACGCAAATTTACCACTAGCTCACCTACTGATCGTCACGCCACTTTGAAGGCAAATCGTGCACAATTGGAAGACGCTGGCATTTACACTTGCAGGGCTGAAAATACTGCTGGATCTGTCAGTACAACTTGTCGCGTCACAGTGACTCAAAAACCGTCGGTTAAACTGGAACACCCCCGTGGTTCCTCTGAAAAGGTCACTGGTCGTATCAGTGATGGAAAATTGACTGGCTGTGCTCAAGGACGACTGGTTGTTGAGGCTCTCTGTGAAGCCGTTCCAGGGTGTGAAGAACTAGTGTGGTTACACAATGGCCAACCACTTGAGGAGACACCTCGTCGATCGGTTGAACGCGGACTCGGTGACGTCCATCCCAAGGAAAGACCTATTAGTCCCATTAGAACCCGTGAACGTCTTGTGATCAGTGACCTAGAACAGTCTGACACTGGTGTTTACCGTGTTGAGGCCAAGGGTCCAGCTGGGCGAGGAGATGCCGCGTTCACTCTAGTGGTTATTGATAGACCTCAACCACCAGCCTCAGTAAACATCGTGAGGACACGTGACACGGATTCATGCTTTGTTCAGTGGCAACGTCCAATTTCCGACGGAGGATCTAAACTCACACAATACGTCGTTGAGAGTTTGACTGTAGCTACGGACAAGGCGGATACTGCTCCAATTGTCGATGGTAATTGGACAACAATAGGAACTACTTTGCCGTCTGAACTTGAGTTCAAGGCGCGGAACCTTAAACCAGGTGTTCTTTATGCGTTCCGCGTTTCGGCTGAGAATGAAGTCGGTCGTAGTGAACCGATTGAAATTGACACGCCTATCATGCTCCAAAGTCAACTCCGTAAGTTCGCTTGCCGTTGCTCGAAATGATTCTTTTCTCCATGTAATTTATTATTTCTTCCATCGTCCAGAACTGCCTGATGAGCCCATTAATGTAGTGGCTACAAGAGATGGTGGCCGTGAAGCTACAGTTAAATGGGAGCCTCCAGAATCTCTGGACAAACGGGATCTCGTCGGATACGTTGTTGAGGCAAGAGAGTCGTCAGATATCAAGAGCACTCCACCGAATCGTTGGACTCGTGTTGGTCCCTCGACAGTGAGGGATGCCACCAGGTTGCGTTTAACTGACCTCAATCCCAGTATGGACATTCAGTTCCGGGTACTTACTCGCACCCATGCTGGATTGAGCGAACCATCCGAACCGACTGAATGGCTTGCCAAACCGGAACCAAAAAGTAACATATTATTAAAAGAACTCATGTGCTTTATCGTGCATAATGATACATGGAATCCTTCTTTTCTTCGGTAGGTTTGGAAGGGACCTCCCCGACCCAAGTGGATAGCGTTGACGGTTCACCAAGGGATACCACTGATATGACATCAGATCAACGACCAAAAGACATTGTCGAGCAACTTCGCGAATTCAGAGAGGCTGTAAAACCAAAGACTCTTTCAACCAATGGTAATTTTTTTCTCGTTACGCTAAGTATCGCTGTAAAGCCACAGACTTCAGATTTCTTCTGATACATATTTTTTTGATAGAGCCCCCGAAAATTGAGATTACTGCAGATAAGCTGTTTAAATGTCGCGAGGGGACGAATCTACGCGTTCCATTATCTGTCAGGAGTCCTGTGCAGGCGTCAGTAGAGTTGGAATTGGAGAGTGGACGCCCACTGAGCAGCGAAGCTTTACATCGTAGCCTTGTCGAACAATACGGAGACTCATACTATATCAACTTGAAGAATCTGGCTCTAACTGATACTGGCCGCTACCGTATTAAAGCCACCAACGTGGCGGGAAGCTCGTATGCACCCTTTGAACTTGCTGTCATGGCTCCACCACAAGTGCCCAGAGGTCCGATTGAAGTTCGAGAAATCAAGCCCGCTAAGAGTATCTATGATGGAAGCACTATAGAAGTCGCCTGGAAGGTTCCGGCCCTCAGAGAAGGCGAAAGTCTTGAAACCGCAGTTATTGGGTACGTGGTTGAGAGGAAGGACGGGAAGAGGAAGGACTTTGGTCGACCCACCAAATTACAAGGACCTAATAATTGCACCGCTGTCATCGAAGATCTTCAGCCTGGTGTGGAATATGGCTTTAAGGTGTGTGCTTTCAATGCTACTGGTATGAGCGAACCCCTCTATTCTGGTCCAGTTACAGTCAAAAGTCCGTTCGGTAGGTTTTCGTTCTCATTTATTTATTTAAAGTTGCCGTTGAGATAAAGGGATTTTTTTGCTTAACCCATTACAGATGTTCCTGGTATTTGCAAAGGACCACTTAAATACACTGACAAATCTGCGACTTCGTTCGTGCTTAATTGGCAACCCCCGGAGAATGATGGGGGTCTTCCCATCAAAAAATATCACATTGAACAAAATGAAGTGGGCTCATCTGATGGTTGGCAACCTTTAGCCATCGTGATGGCACCCACAACTAACTGCACCGTAAGTGAACTTCGGGAGGGTATCGCGTACCGATTCCGAGTCCGAGCCGTTAACGACCATGGCGACGGTGAATGGTTGAACACTGAATCATCGATCTCCCTCAATCGCCCGATTGGAGCACCCTCTGAGCCAGAAAAACCTCTACGAGTGGCGCCCGTGGATGATACCACTGCTAACCTTTCGTGGAGACCCCCTTATGACGATGGAGGATCTCCGATAGCAGGCTATATTGTAGAAGCTAGCCGCGAAGGCACCGGCCAATGGGAGAATTTAGGTGTTGTCAAAGACACAGCATTTAAAGCGACTAAAATGAACCCTAATGACACTTACACCTTCCGCGTCTCTGCCCGCAATGAAGCTGGCAAGACAGGTGGACCGATCTACTCAGTGCCATACAAGCCAAATGCACCTCCTACTGCTCCAGGAAAACCCACAGCTCCCATTGTTTCACATCCCCTTGAGGCGGGTCAAATGGTTCTAGATTGGGGTCCCTCACCTTTTGGTGGGACCTCGGGCTATGGGCCTCCAACAGAGTATCGTGTAGAACGCTGGGAGCCTATGAAGGATCGATGGGTTCACGTCGCTAGAAAGCCGGCAACGGAGGGCACAACAGTTCTTGTCACTGGTTTAAGACCAGGAGAGAGTTATAAATTCCGAGTACTTGCTGAAAACGCCGCTGGCACAAGTGAGCCGTTAGAAATGGACAAGCCTGTTCTTGCGGTTAGTCCCTACAGCCCTCCCTCTGCACCCGTTGGACCGATGCATATATCTGAGGTACAGAAAGGCGAGTCTGTATCCGACGGATCCGCTCGTTTGTCCTGGCAAGAGCCAACCGAAAACGGTGGAATCCCGCTAACGGGCTACATTGTTCAGATGCGTTACGCGAACACTACAGCATGGCACAAAGTTGTGCATCTGCACGAGCCTACGGTTGATGAGGATACCAATGTAATTCTTCCGACGACTACACCAGTAACAGGACTTAAGCGCTCTAGCGGATATTACTTCCGCGTTGCTGCGATCAATCGGGCTGGCACCGGACCCTTTTTGGAATCTGAGCTGTTCGAAATGCCCGAAGATGAAAGTGAGTCATCCGATTTTGTGACTTGGCTCAATTCTTCAAACAATAATATGTATGTAATCTTTTCTCACAGGTTGTAGGCCAAAAGCTGAGTGGATCAGAGTTGTCGGTAAAGGAGCAGACAGTGTCACTGTCGAATGGCTTGTTCCGCATGATTGCAGAAAGGATCATGGCCCCCATAGGCCACACCATTTGGCTCTTGATGGATTCAGAGTGTATGTAAAGGCAGCGGGAACTCCTAGTGCCGAATGGAAAGCTGTTGCTGACCTTGATCATTACATGAATCGCCTTGTTGTGGGTGGATTAAGCCCTGACAAAAGCTACTACTTCGGTGTTGCAGCTGTTAACCAACTAGGTCCTGGAGACATTGTCTCCACCACAGAACCCGTTTCTCCGGAAGCCGTCACTAGTATGCTTAACTTGAGTAATCTATGCTCCTTTAATGCTTTAATGTAACTAAAATCGGTTTTTCCCCACAGCCGTTCCTGGACAACCTGTTGGACCACTTGTGGTCTCTGATATCACTCAAGACAGTTGTGTGCTCAGTTGGAAAGCACCGTACAGTGATGGAGGCACTCCTATTACCGGATACACTATATTCAAGCGCGAGATGTTCCGTAGGAGTAATCAGGAGGTTGGACGTATTCCTGTTGTTCCTGGTAGTCTTCAACGAGCATTTGAGTTCAAGGTTCCCTACTTAATGGAGGGAACTTCTTATGAATTCCAGGTGGTGGCCGAAAACAAAAACGGTTTCTCCGAACCACTTGTCACTGCTGCTGACGTTCACCCGCGCAAAATGACAGGTACCATGATAAATATATGCTACAAGAAATGTCGATGTAGAATACTTGTCAAAACTCCATTGGGTTTAATTATCCTCTCGCTACTTTGCCCGCAAATGTTCTCAAAATGTTCTCGTTAATTGCGTGTAACCTGAGGAAATTTATTTGTTCTATTATCCATTAAAAACTGTGGGTTAAGATTCAAATTACATGCAAACAAGCCCATTGATTTAGCACATTGTAATGCGCAAACCAGGAGTCGCGCCTTTTTGTACTTAGCATGAATGTACAGCCATTTGCATTACGCGCCTTAAGGTGTCTATTAATTTACTGAAGCGTTTCGCTCTGAGAGTGTCAGAGAGCGATTGATGCAACATAAAGTTGGAATACGCTGAATCCTCTTTTCTAAAACTATGCAAGTTTTAAGTCCCTCATGCATACATTTTTCTATTTGTTTCTTAGTCTACTTCTGCTCTTGCAACTTTAGAACCACCTGGAGCACCCAGGGGACCACTCTACGTTCGTGATCACGACATTGGCCAGGTTGAATTGGCCTGGGGACCTCCGGTGAATACAGGCGATCTACCAATAAAGGGATACAAATTAGAGTTGAGAGAGGGGCGAAGCTTTACTTGGAGAACCTATCCCAACGAGGAGAGTGTAGTTTCCGATCGACCTGAAGAGCTCATCAATCCTTCAGTCGTTGTATCGGGAATCAAGCCGAACAAGGAATACTTTTTCCGGGTTTCGGCCATCAATAGTGATGGATGTGGACCTCCTCTCACTGCAGCTGACAGCTATGTGAAAAGACTACGTTTAGAACCACCGAAACGCGTCGCCGCCAAACTAGCTCTACCCTCTGAGTCAGGTTCTGGAAAAGTAGAGGTCACATGGATATCACCAGATGTCCCAACCTTGAATGGTTTCACCGTTGAAATGAAGGACACTGAAGATGTTCGATTGGAGTGGGTTCAGATGGACTTCGTTCCCAAAATGCCAAATGAATTTGGAAAAATTGCTTATACGTATAGGGCAACAGCCCCACGACCTAAGTCCGTCTACAAATTCCGAGTCAATGCGGTTTACCCCGAGGGCAAGAGCGACTGGGTTGAAACGGACTTCGTCCTGGCATCTGAACCAACAAGGGAGCCCCGTGTACCTCCACCAATCACCGAAGCCAAGTTTGTGCCGTCTATGGCAACTCCTGGTGGAAGAATACCAGCAACTCTTCGTTGGGAAACACCCGCAAGTGGAGATGTCGATTCTATTCGTGGCTACACCGTTGAGAGCTGGGATATGAAACGTCGTACATGGAAACCAGTTGCTCATATACCGAAGGAGGCTCCACGAGAGTTAACCTTTGAGCTTCCCCCAGCTCGTTCCACACCGTTGATGCGCATTACTTCAATGGGTGATACGGCTAAATCAGCTCCATTTGAAGTGCCTCTTGAGCGAGCGAAGCGAATAGAAAGGACAGGAGAAATTCCAGGCGATTGGAAACCTCTGCCTTCCGTTACCGCACCTATTAGGCCAGAATACGACGCTGACGAAGAACTGTCAATGCTTCGTACAGGTGCTGCGACGCCTTTTGTCTCAGAATTCATTCTGCAAAGAAGGCAGGCTGCCCTGGACATGATTCGTCGATCTACTGCAACACCAAGATCGGCAGGACTTGATACAACACCACTTGAAAGATTCTTTGCTGAAACACCCTTGGTTGAAACGCTTGATTTGCCTCCAATTTCATCCACACCTCGTCCTCTGGATCGTCTCAGAGTAATAGATATTGGTAAGACAACAGCTACAGTCGAATGGCCAGAAATTGGCGATCAGAGTGGTTATACTGTTGAACGTTGGCGTCCTACTAGTGGTCGGTGGACTCGATTGGCAGAAGTACCGCCAAGTGAAACAAGGTATGTCGTGCCTTTGTCCGAAGTTCCACGAACTGCACCCTCCGGTGAAGAAGTGCCTGGTAATGTTTGGGTACGTGTCGTTCCACGCGATGCTGAAGGGCGGCCATCAGCTCCACCTTTCCAACTGGAAAAACCAATTACTCTACCTGGTGGAGAATTTGTCCCATCCTCCGTTTGGGGCGTTGATATATCACCCGTTGGTGGTATTTCAACACCTGGGCGACCCATTGATGTATCATGGCGCCCTCCAAGCTTTACTGGTGGATTACCCCTGACCGGGTACAAACTCGTAATAACAGATGCGGACACAGAGGAACAAAAATCTGTTTTTGTTGGACCCAAAACGACTACGTATCGTCTGGAAGGACTGAATCCGCAACACGAATACAGAGTTTCAATTACGGCAGTAAATCGCATTGGGGAGTCAATAACAGTAACTTCAACTGTTCCTAAACCACCTACAATTGAAGATCAACTTCGACGCCCACCAGTCCCAACGTCAGTAAGGCTGGTTCCTATCTCGGGTGGTTCCCCCGAAAGCAAATCCGGTCTTCTTTCTTGGAGACCAGGTTCGGGGGCTGGAGCACAGCCAACAAGTTCCTATGTCATTGAAAAATGGGATTCCTGCAGCAAACAGTGGGTTCCTTTCAAAAAGGTCGGAAAAGAAGTGACTGAAATCACCATTCCTTACCTTCTGAATGACGTAATGTACGCTTTTCGGGTGCGCGCTCAAAATGAAGCTGGATTGAGCGAACCTGGTGTTGCAAAAGAATACTTTAGCCCCGGAAAGCCGCTTGAAGAACTTTTCTTCCCGGTTGGAAAAGCACCACCAGCACCACCCGGAGGACCACTGGTCTACGAGCCGCTAACTTCAAAGCAACGCTTTGACCTCGCAACAGAGCAAGCGATGAAGGTGATGGAGTTCCACTGGGAGGAGCCAATTATGACAGACCGATTCTCAACTCCAAGATCGTACATTCTTGAAGCAAGACGAAGTGGACAGCAGAAATGGGCCATGGTGGGTCGAAGACCTATTCCAGAGGGTAATCAGTGGAAGGTGGCCTTTGGACCATCTCCACCCACAGTGATGCCTGCACCAGATATTGACATGAGTCTTCCTTCATTGCCAATACGACCTCTTACTGAGCCAAGAATCGCATGGCTACCTGGAGAACCAAAAGATTATGAGTATCGTTTGTCATCAGAGAACGAATACGGATTCAGTGAGCCAATTTACTTGAGACCGTCTATCATTCCAAATCTACCTCGACTATACTCGCCAGTAAAACCATTCGTTAAGGAATCAGTCATGCCTGCAGAAATTGAACCACCACGTGGACCGATTTCAATTGCTCGTCTTCCGCCTAGACCAATGAGTCGTCTGGAACCTTTGGCTCCTGACCTGCAACTGGGACCGAAGCCTGTGCCTGATGTCCTGCTATCTTGGAAACCACCATTGTCAACTCAGAATATACGTGGCTATGAAATCGCTTATCGTGAACCCTTCCGTACCACATGGACTCATTTGGGGACGGTTGATGCTGGGAATACCAGTTTCAGGATCCCAAGAACAATGCTTAGGGAACTGCCGGAAGCTATTCATATTGGAATTTCATCTATGGGCGACAGACACACTCGAACAACACCATACCTGTCTTCACGACTTGAAGACACAATCTTGATCCCTAGACCGACTGAAGAAGAAATTTTGCCTCGTAGAGAGCTTGCTACGCCTATCTCCCCTGCCTATGTTAGTGCTCGGGTTATCGACAGACCAACCACGGGAGTTCCATCCTCGGATGAAGTTGAAGTCTCCTGGACATTCCCTGAAGCAGAACGGCAACCCAAACGCCTCGATGGATATATTGCCTTCTACCGGGAGCTTGGTAGTCAACAATGGCAAGAAATTGAGCGCTTTCCTGTGAGAGGTCCAAAAGATACTGCTGTTTTGCGTGGATTGCCTCGAGATACCACCATGTTCATTGGAGTTGCACCTCTCGTATCGGGTCGAATTGGGCAAATCGTGAGTACACCTGATACCGTGAGGCTTGCAGACCGTGAGGCCAAAGAAACTCTTAAGCCTCCATTTGAGCACAAACCCCTTCAAATCAGACCAACGTCTCCTGGAGGTATTGAGGTTTCCTGGGCTCCACCAACTACAATAGGGGATCTGCTTGGGTTGAGTCCAGGAAAAGTACCTGAGTACGAGCTTCAAGTGCGTCATCCTGGGGAAAGGCTATGGCGCCCTATTAGCTGGCCACAGCCAAGCGAATCCTTTAAAAGACCTTCGATTGGTGAACAGCCTGTCGCATTCCATCTTCACGATCTGCATCCAGGTGATAGGCTTGAACTGCGCCTGCTTGCCTATTCAGATCTTGGGAAAAAACCTATTCAAGTCAGTGCAGAGCAAACATACAAATTTGTCTCACCTTATGGTAATTTAGTCTTTTTATCTTTCTAAAATTCTGAATTTACTTAGGCTAATTATGTCCCTCTTTCTCATTTAGATATTCCTTCAGCTCCCAGAGGCCCTCTAATGGTTGAGAGAAGGCCAGTTTTACCATCGAGGCTTCCTACACTTTCACCAATAAGGAAGTCTGCTGGCGACTTTGATGAACTTTTATACCGGCTTTCAACATTCCCTGGCGCTCCCATCACTCCTAATTTCCATGAACGTCGCGAATCACCGATTGATGTAGTGAATCTGGGCTGGCGCCCTCCAGACGACACAGGTGGTCTTCCTATCACCCACTACCTCATTGAGCGGCGTTCATATGATCATCGTGGACTTCCGGCTTCATGGGTTCCTGTCACGACAGTTCCTGCTGGCCAGACATCAGTACAGCTTCAGCCCGACACAGGAAGATCCAGAACGGAACCATCATTTTATCGCGTCCGTGCAGTCAACGTTGTGGGGCCAGGCATGCCACTAGAGGCTCTTGAACCAATAACTTTAACTACTCGTGGCAGATCTCCGGTGGTTGACAAAGAGCCAATCCAGCAGTTACCAGAAGCACCATTGGGCCCGTTGAGAGCTGAAATCCTTCCTGACTCTATGGTAGGCTTGAGTTGGGGAGCGCCTCGTCGATGGCGAGGCTATTCTCCGCGCCGAAGTGAGGGTTTTACGACTCCAGTTTATCCACAGAAATACATCATTGAAGCAACTTTGGCAGATGATTCTACTGTGCCATGGCTTGAGGTAGGAAAGGTTCCGGGTTCCGTCACCACTGCTACAGTTCGAATGCCGTCTGTCAGTCTCTTCCGTCCCGGTAGTTCTGTCGGGACGCCTACAACACGACCAATTTTGTATCGTGTGAGAGCCGAAAATGAGTATGGGTATAGTGCTCCATTGACAACGCGTGTAAGGCCTGATTTCAAATTGCAAGCGCCACTGTCCAAACTCCCCAAGCTGCCGGATGTCCCTGTTCGAGCAAGAATATTGGGGCCACTAGAAGAGTACGAAGCGGGATTCTCTCCCTCACTTGAGCTTGAATGGGCTCCGTTCGTACCGCCTGCTTTAATTCCAGGAGCTTCGGATCGAGCTTCTCCAGCGGAATATAGTATTCAGGTTGAATATCGGCCCGCTGGTGACCTGGGTTGGAGACATCTTGCCACCTTGCCGCTTGGTCATGAGCGCTATACTTTCTATCCACCGACCTCTTCTTCTCGTGATCTTGAACAACCCAAATCGGAAGCCTTCCAATTTCGTGTTGGCGTACGTGGGCCAATCGGGGTCGGAGAGTTCCGAGATTCAAACATTGTTTCCTGGAATTATCGCATTCGTACTCCTCGTTCAGTGCCTCTCTCAAGCTTGGAACCTATTTTGACAGCTCGGGCTCCACTTGACTTAGAGTTAGTCCGCACTAGGGTCGATACTCCAAGGGAGCCCTACATGACACCTACTGGAAGTATTTCACTGAAATGGAGAGTGCCATCATATGACAGAACAGCTGCACCGGAAAGTTATGTTGTGGAACGCTGGATTCCTGAGACCAGTACTTGGCGAACTCTGAGCCACAAAGTGGAGGGTCGTAGTCATGGAATCTACGAAGCAACTGTACCTTCTCTTCCCATAAATGAACCACACTTTATTCGTGTCTCTTCCGTCGGTCCTATGGGAGCCAGCGAACCGGCTACTCTGCCTTATCCCATCTGGATACCGGTCATCGCACCTACTGTCACACCCAGTAATACTTACTTTAGAATAAGTTATACTTTTGTGCATTATATTATTTACACTTCACCTTACTTTATTTCTAGCGGCTCCAGAGCCACCAAGAAACTTGGAAGTTACGCCAATCTTACGAGATCGTCCCGGATTCTTGTTAACATGGACACCTCCTGAAGTTCCCTTCAGGAGGCGAATGACCGAAATCCCAACACTACCATCTGGTTACTTGGTTGAGTATCGACCAGCTGGGGGAGATTGGAAACTGCTAGCTGACTTGCCAGCATGGCAGACTGACTTGGAAACAACTAAAGTGGAATTAGGCAAATCCTACGATTTCAGGGTAATGTCAAAAGGACGGATAGAGCCAATCCCAACAACTCCATTAACCCGTCGTCTAAGTAGGTCAGTCTACCTTGAAACCTCTACCATTATGAGCGAGCCTACCGTTTCCGGTCCTCATACTCTCCCCAAACAACCAGGTATGCATAAACTTCGAAACGTACTTGCTATCATATGTGGTTTCCATCCGTTCACACCTTATCTCGTCCCTTTAAGTTCCTCCACCAAGCGTCAGCGGCTTACTGAATGTGACGCCGATACGCGAAGGCGTGGAACTTTCTTGGGAATCGCCGCGAGAACTTCCTTCAGGTTATGTAATCGAATTGAGATCTTTGGATGATCAGCGTCACTTATGGAGAACTATCACCCGCATTCCATCAGCTGATCGTGGACTTCCCATATCAAGTTTCCTCATTCGTCATTTGGAGGCTGATAAGTCCTACCGATTCCGAGTGATCCCCTACCGAGATGAGATCTACGGTCGACCAGTTGAAAGTTTGGTCCCCTATCGCGTACCTCCTGCTGATGAACTCGACCTCCATCTAGCACAACGTCCTAGAACTATTCCACCACCTCGCGGACCGGTAACCATTGAAGAGCTTCCAAGTGGAGCATTTCGACTTGGTTGGCGTCCCCCTTCTATCGATCTTAGGACATCAACTCTAGGCTCTATCACGTATGTTGTTGAACAGCGTATTCCAGGGCGTCGGCAATGGGTCGAAATTGGTCGGACACCAAACCTCAGCTACACAATTGATTTAGACACAACCTCTCAATTCCGCATAAAGACTCTTGTCGGTGAACCGTCAAGCATCATTCGTGGAGCAGAATATCTTATTGGAAGTGATGACGGCCCACAGTCGGATTGGATACGATTTGATGAACGGGTCATTGAACCAACACAAACCGATTTGAGACGTTTGCCAAGAGACTCCTTCTTCAAAGTGGAGGAGATTGCCATTCCTAAACGATTGTACACACGCCATATTGGTCCATCTTCCGTCTTACTTGAATGGGACTCTCCAAAGCTGCCAGATCATCCAACGGGCTACCTATATCTTGAAAAGCGTCTTGTCCCTGACTCAAAGACTGGTTTCGTTCAACCGCTATGGGAACCAGTTACGCGTATTCCAATTTCGAGCCTAAAGACCAGCTATGAAGTGACCGATCTTTTGCCAGGACATTCATACCTCTTCCGTCTTGTCGACAAATATGGTGGAAGTGAAATTTCGCTCCCTAAACCCATAAGAACCCGTGGTGGCGATTTGAGAGGCGCAAGCCTACCTAAAGACATGGAATACCTCATGATTCCAAGAAGCTTCACAGCCACCTTCAATCGAGTCCCACCAGGTGGACTCCGCTTTACCTGGCTTCCACCAGAAAGTCTGGAAAGCCAAATAAGCAAGATTCGTTATAGAATTGAAGCGCGGTCAGTAGATGACAGTGCGAACGCGTGGAGATTGTTAGCAAAGGATATCAAAGGCACTGATTACACCTTGGATGCCAGTGAATTAGAGAGATCGCTCTTCCTCCATCGTCCGGCTAGAGATACACCAAAAGGTGATTCCAGAGACTGGCATTTCAGAATCATCGCTACCGCCGATGGAGTTGATAGCCATCCAAAGTTGCTGTCAAGTCCCATTTCAATAACAACAGAAGGCGGTGAGTCAGACCTAGATAAAGCTGTGGTCGTTGCTACCAAATAGTGGTTTTGCAATCTGGATAGGAAACCCACAAAGAGAAATAACTAGAAATTGGAAGAAGGTATACCAAAAATATGTGTATAGAACAAGCCATACTGCATAAAAGTAGGTTTTGGAGTTTAAGATATTGAAAAGCTTTTCAAACGCATCCTCTCCCAATGGGCATTTCCACAAGGTATTTTGAGAACAGAGTTAGACTGGCATTAATTTTATTTCATACGTTTAATGGTAACGAATTGAATAGACAAGCAGGTTTACTCTAGTCTCTTAAGCTTTTTAATGTATCACTTTAGAACGGAAGAAATTGCGTTTCCTTAACGTGGACAAAAATCGTGACATCAAATGCGTACTGGGTCAGACCTTGGTAATCATTGTTGAGGTCGAAGGCTCGCCGAAACCCTCAGTTTCATGGTAAGTGTCATGGGAATTTCATCGCGCGCTCATTATAAGCTCCGTGACATAACTTGGACTCCTTTTAAACTGTAGGTTCTTGAATGGTGTTGAAATGTACCCCGAAATTGATCGGAATTACTTGGTCCTATCGAAATCCCCTAGCATCTACGAACTTCGCATAAACAATGTTGATTACATCCATGAGGGTGCCATAACTTGCAAAGCTCGGAACTTTTACGAGGAAATTGAACAGTCATGGCGGATTCACATTGATGGTAGGGGTTGAATGAATATTAGCGCTTCTACTGCCGATCTATGGTTTGTTTAACACGTTTTCCATTGTAGCTCCTGTACGATTCAGTCGTACTGTCTTCCTGGCTGGCCAGCGTGACCATCGCGTGGTAGGTGGCAGCGATTGGAACGTGCGTCTCCCATTGGATGTACCCTACCATGTGACTGACAGGTCTCATTGGGTTCATCGAACTTGGGTTGAGTGCATTTGGAAGCCACGTAGTGCCTCCCCTGACGTTGTTCTGCCCGCAGAACGTCGCGCAGTCACCAAGATTTCGGATTGTGGTCGATGGCTGATACTCGATCTACCAGGAGTGCGTTATCAGGATGAGGGCCTCTATCGCATTTGGGTAGAAAATGAAGCGGGTCGCGACTACTTTGACCTCCGACTCCACGTTGATGATAAGCCGAAAACCAAACTGAAGCCACCCACTGTCTTCCCTCAAGGCCACTCCCAATTTCTTCTAAGCTGGCAGCCATCATCTTCCACGGACGATGCGATTACCAGTACTGGCTATCGAATCGAGTACATTTCCGATAAGCAGGTGGACGCTGAGGAAAATTGGCAGCTCCTTGGAACCACTGGAATCAATCAGACTGAGGTGTTGATCGGTCCTCAACTGAAAACCGGTGAAAGATACCGATTCAGAGTTCGGCTACAAAATTTACTAGGCCTTGGCCCAGCAAGCGAACCCTCTCGATTCATTTGTGTGGAAACAACGGAGGATGAGATGGAAGACCGTGCAATATCTCGTCGTCTCTATTCTCGGGAATCAATTCGGTTCAGCAGCAGGAAGTTTGAGGATCGATATGAAGTTGTTGAAGAGTTGGCGAAAAGTCGGCACGCGCACCTCTACCGAATTAGGGACCGTGAGACGGGAGAGTACAGAATTGCCAAAATCATGGATTTAGGAGATCTTTCATACATTCCTGTTAGCAGATCTTACACTTCATTAGCAGATTTCCGTGCGTCTGTTTACACACCATCGACACGCATCCGTCACGAAGCTGAAGAGGACCGCCGCTTACGCGCTGAAAAGGAACTCAAACTACTTGCTTCGACACATCATAGAAACATTACTGAACTTTGCGACGTTTTTGTCGATGCTCAGCGTTTGATTTGGGTAATTAATGACATGGCTCCAGAAACTCTCTGGGATCAGATTAAGAACCGCATTAGAATGACTGAATTCCGAGCTGCGATAATAATGAAGCAAATACTAAGTCTTATGGAGAGCTTACACGATCGCAACGTAGCGTTCCTCGGTAGTGTGGATCCATCTGATATATTCTTCACTGACAAGTCGCATCGAAACATTGTCCTTGGTGGGGTTTCGGAGTATCACAAGTTGACTGAGGACAAACCCGTTAGATTGACCTTCAAGTCAACCATTTACGTTCCTCCAGAACTCTATTCTCCTGATAGGCTTACAACTAACATCCGCCCGCAAGCTGAAATTTCAAGGGCCACAGACGTTTGGTCAGCGGGCGTTTTACTCTACCAAATGTTGACAGGAGACACTGAGCATCGTCCGAGTGTTGAAGCACTTGAGAAGCTTAACCTCTCACCGGAGCTACTCGATTTCTCGCGTAAGCTCCTTCATCCAGATCCAACTCTTCGACCAACGATTGCCGAAGCTCTGAGGCATCCATGGATTACGACAGAACGCCAGACAGCAGAGGAAGTCATTTCCCAAAGCACTCGTAGACTAGAAGAGGCAACTAACAATGCTTACAAACGCCTTCTTCGAAAGATCGACTGGAGTGAGAAGGTTGACGAGGAAGAAACCGATTTCGTTGATGAAATGGAACATGAAATTCGAAAAAGGCGTAGGCTTATCGAGTATCGCAAACGTCGCCGCATGAGTCTTGACGAGTATGGCAGGGAAAGAGACTATGAAGATGACGAGGGCATTGTAATGAATGTCTTCCTCCGTGGACGTGGTCGAGTTCCTAAAATTGTCGTCCCAATGGCGAATGCTGATGTGTGCGAGGGAAGTGATACTGTAATGAAGTGTGTCTTGGCACCACCTGCCGGCGAGCGACTGGATCTCAATGATGTTGTTGTCGAGTGGTCCGTGAATGGAAAGGTTATTGACCTAGATCATCCCAGCCTTCGTATGGCCGAAAAGTATACAGCCAGATTTGATCGCACAACTGGGGAGGCCACGCTGAGAGTGAAAAATCTAAGTGTCTATGATGCTGGCACGTATGTGGCCAATTTCCGTGGACGTTTCGGTATCATATCTGAATCAGCCAACCTCAAAGTTCATCGTATGTCAATTCCAGATTAATTTTCTATGTTTATCTGCATTTATAAAAACGTCTGATTTCATCTAGGTGGAACAGCACCACGTCCAACATCACGAGAAACAGCTACACAGATGGCTAGTGAAATTGGAGCGAAAATCCTTCGACCTCTTGTTGATCACACTGTGGTGGCTGGAGAATCTCTTAAATTCCGAATTAGAGGTATGCCTTGATCTCCAAAGCTTAAGTCTAATATTTTAAAAAATGACAAGCAATGTCCTTTTTTAGTTGGTGGCATCCCTCGACCTAGATGTACATGGACACGAAATGGCTTATCCTTGGACAACAATCCAGCATGTCGCATCCAAGAGGAACTTGTTTCCACATCAATTAGCCGCTCAAATGAAATTATTTGCACTCTTGAGATTCGTAATACGAAGCTATCTGATGCTGGCACCTATTCCGTCAACGTTTACAACAAGAATGGTTCGGATACGTGTTCTGCATCAGTTACAGTGCTACGTAAGTTTTCATTCATTCGGTTCATCTGAATTAAAAGTTAGCTATTAATAATTGCGTGAAACCACTGAAGATTTTCTAACACTTTGTAGCGGAACGCACCTCAGGCTCTTCAGTTCCGAAATTCATTACCGGTCTCACGAATACTTCCACAGTTATGGGTGGTACTGCCACTCTGGAAGCTGAAGTGGAAGGTTTCCCTGAGCCTCAGATCCGCTGGTTCAAAGATGGTCGTATGGTGGTTGTTGGCGGTCGTATTACTACTACAGCCACAGAGACTAACATCATGAATCGCCTTACATGCCGTCTTGTCATCACGGGCTGTCAATTGGAGGATACTGGTGCCTATGTTTGCGCAGCAACAAGCGCCTCCGGCACAGCCATCTCTGAGGCTACTGTCGTTGTAAAAGGTAACAGCCCAAAATTTATCTAAACTTGAGCCAATCAAATTCAAACTACTGACACCTTCCTACTGTTGCCTTTAACATAGGTGGATTCATGAGCTCAGCAACAAGACGTGATTCAGAAAGCAGACTGTCAATCGCACGAAGCCATCCCCCTGAGTTCGTCCAACGCCTTAAATCCCGCGTAGTGGCTCTCGGAGACTCCGTGCGTCTGTCCGCTTCCGTCATGGCGACCCCACCTGCCAACATAACCTGGGAAAAGGACGACGTCCCACTGATCACTGACTCTGCTAGTTCACCATACCAAACAAAGGTATTTTGTCCTTGGGCATTCAGTAGTATTTTCTTGGCCAATTTTCTCAACACATTATTGCCTATTGCATAACATTCCTTTTTATTGGAACAAACATTAGAATTTTGTTTTTATTTACATTTGGTTTTGAAAGTAGTTCAACCTATGCTATAAGCATCACCTACCTTTATGCTGAATAGAATTTGAATGGAAATGTGGAGCTGCGCATTGAAAAGTGTACAACATCGGAGTTGGGCAAGTACACAGTCATTGCTTACAACAGTGCTGGTGAGGCGCGCTGCTCATGCCAGCTGGAGAAGGCTCGGGACGAGGTCTTTAAAGTGCCTAGTTTTGTGCGTCAGCTCGTCGACCGATACCTCATCTCAGGGCAAAAAGCCATCTTCGAGGTGATTGCTGAAGGTCACCCCATTCCTGAATTCAAGTGGTGCGTTCTGCCACCTTTTTGGTTTCAATGGAATAGAGTAAACGATGCATGATTGACTTTACACTCCTGTCTCATACATTTGCTGATTTGAGTAATTTAAAAACATAATGTTTATGTTAGGTCCTGCAGGACTTTCAACCCTGCGACATTGAAAATAAAAAAAAACTATGTATTGGACGGATTCTAACAATCAACATAGTTAACCAATTATGTTTACCTTTCCGTTTTCAACATATTCACACAACTCCATTTTTCCCTTCCATTCCTTTCGACAGGGAGAAGGATGGTCTTGATATTCGGCAGGAGTCCCATCCGCGTTACATCTTCTCTGCCTCAGCTACGTCCGGTAGAGCGACGCTGACCATTCCTGTTGTTGAGAGAGACGATGCTGGGTTGTATTCCTGCGTTGCCCATAACTCTGTGGGTCGTGATCGATGCTCCTGTCTGATTTACGTGGATGGCGGTGGTGTTCAACAGAGAAAATCAATATCCTCTGCCTCGACATCAGTCACTGATGCCGACAAACGACCACCACAGCCACCGAAATCGCAGCCAGCTACCACATCGGGCCAAATTGAGGTGGTTAAAAGCCTTCCTGCTGTCCTAGAAATCAACGAAGGTGACGAATTGCGGCTCTTCTGTGCTGTCAAATCGGACGTACATCTTATTCGTAAGTCCTATTAGCTCATCAAGGACAATATCAAGTACAAGCTTCAGAAGCTTACAGCATTGGTCATTTCACTTTGTCAAAAAATCGGCTATTTTGTAGCAACCTGGACAAAGGCCGGTCGCACACTCACTTTCGATGGCCGCCGCAGGATCACCCGTAACCTCATGGGCGAGATGTGTCTCACAATCGATCAAGCTATGGCCACCGACGCTGGGCGATACACTCTCACAGTCGCACCATCGGACGCGACTTTGGCTGAAACCATGGAACCTGTCGTTCTAAACACGCGTGTTGAAGTCAACCCCAAAATCCGCTCCCGTTTAAGGTATAGTTTGCTCTCAGTTCTTTACATTAGTTATCTTTCACGTAAACGCTAGAGGAAATTTAAAACCCGTTTCTACTCACCTTTTAGAATAAGTAATCAAATGGAAACACAAGAAAGCTCACGCTCAACTCGTTCATGGTCGCGTCGCGAAAGTAGCTACACGTACTCCCGTAGCTCCAGAGAAAGATCCTTCCTACGATAAAATGGGTGTTCTGCTTTTCAACGCCGATCCTGACGACCCATGCGATTTCATCTCCCCTCTGTAAAGATCAAGCTGATATCCTGTGCATAAAAAGACATCCACACGGACGACTGGAACTATTACTTTAGCTAAACCTTTTTTGAAATTTTCACAGATTTTCGACAGCTCACTGAGTTCATTTATAGGAATTATTACCTTATACAACTTTTCGCTGGTAAAACCGATGAAAAACACCACTTTTAACTAGCAATTCAAACGACAATGGGGGTGTCAGGTGTACCCCTGACACCTGCACCGTCTTCTACTTTCAATTTCGACATACCGGTTGCCATACTATGACCACCGGGAGACTTTCAGACTAACAACCAACCGCTCACGGCTCTATCCAACTATCCGACGTCTTCCTGTGAACCAATCGAATAAAATCAATCTGGTTTCTGCGTTGAACTGACCCTATGTCCCAGTCCCCCTTCTCCCTTCCTTCTCTACTCCCCTGTTTCTGCAAAACTCATGAAAATCAAATGCAACACTGACATGCAGCTTAATTTATCAATCTAGATGCTATGCTTTTGCATTTGCTCTCTCTAACTCATGATTTTCATTCACATATTCAAGTGATTTAACAAATAAAGCTTCTCCATACATTTCTTTGCTCACCAGTTAGGCGGTATTTTAGCCATCATTCCACCATAGTCAGCTGTGGAATCGTGAGTGCTGCCGCGCAACTGCCTTTGAACTGGCAAGGAGAGGGATTGAGAAGAATTGGGGGTAGTTTGTTTTGATGCCTTTAAACTACCATACCGACGTCATACGGTTCATAGACGAAGCATTTAAAATGTACGTCGGGTCCTTTGGCAAGAGATATTTGCGGTATCACATGAAAAGGAAAAAGGCCCAAATTTGCACGATTCGGAGGTTCATAGCATGTTACTACTAATAGAATCCCATTTCTTCATTAACGGTTGCTCATTAATGCTTGTTGTAGAAATTTGCCTGATTAGGAGTTTATATTAACTCTCACAAAACAATACCGAAGTGTTTAAAGCATACTTTGTATTGGGAATAGCTCCATGGTTTTGTATAGTTATAACATCCTAAAGATGGAGGAATGCATAATCCTCGGGCAGAATGCAGATTGGCGATGCACGAAGAGACCGAGGGGGCCAGCGCACCCATGTGGCTCCTTTACATGGACCAAGACTTAAGCTAACAGCTGAGGTGTTACGTAATCCCTCTCCCACTTTGACCTTCGTTTCTAGCGCTCCCCCTTGGTCAACTTCCCGCGTCAGCCATCACAACGCCGTCGGTGCAGTTGTGCGAGTCCTCGAAGATCCATACAACTGGAAAGATACATGACCGCAACATCACTGATCCCTCTTGGCAATTTTACAGGATCCAGAGGACAGAGGAATGTGCTACTAGCTAGCCGAAGAAACGCTTGCCTAAAATCGGTCATATAACCAAGACTGAGATTTAATATACTTCTATGGAGACGGAATTTCGCGTCTATTCCTCCCTGCCATGCCCAGTCATATCAATCCGGGTTCCACCCATCTAGTGGAGAGGTGGAGAAGGTATCAACAGGTATTAACAGCCTCACGCAGGAACGAGAGCAGCTTCGGAACGAATTTTTTAATTGATTATACGGCTAATGTCGTTTCAGTCGCTAATATCTTTTCTGGACTGCTGTTGATGCCAAAAGTTGACGCAATTTTTGGACCTCCTGGCGGAGATCGTCACATGTTCTCTTATTTGTAGTACCTGAGCTAAGGTTTATCCCAGAGTGGTAAAAAAGCAGGATAGATAGTCGGGTTTGCTTTCTGCATCCACCCTTACAGTGCTCCGGAACTTCTTTCAAAGCAAAAGTGGACATAATGCACGGACGAAGCATGTAAATTCGACATGCAGTAGGGACTGGGGCCGGGAAGCCAGGTTATCCGTAGGTGGTATAATGGTTACCAAAACCGAGAGTTCAGCAAACAATTAACGCATTACGTGGAACACCGGTTTGCAGTCCCTACTTTGGTTTCATGAACCGAAGTTGCTGATGGAAAACGAATCCTAACCTAAAATACTAGCTCATTTTAACTTCCACCAACATAAATTTTTTTCAGATCAAAAAATTTAAAAAGCCCTACAAAAAATCTCACTGTAATGTAAAATTGACCTGGGCCTTTTGCACTACTTGTCGTACCCACTTTGGTTTACATGTGGCTCGGATCCACCATTTATACACGTGTCTAGGAATCTTAACAGAAAAACCGGCACAACGACCCCGCCGCCTTGTACCACAGAAGCAGCATGCACAAACAGTGCGGAAGTAACTACAATCGGCGAATTCATGCTGCCGAGTGGAGGATCACAAAATTATCTGAAACAATGCCTGTGGCCCAGGTTATAGGCGTATGAACAATGAGAAGATGCTTGCGGGTATTTCGAGTGAATGGATGGATAGAGAAAAGAGGAGCGATGAAGTATGTTGCAACACCGCGTAGAGACGAAGGCATCAACGGTGCGCCTTGTTTGCGTCACCTTCTCCGATGCGAAACGTTGAACTCGAGTCGGGCCGATGAAAGGGATAACCAACTCTGTTGCCTACATTGGCTTATTATCAATTTTTTACTCGAGGGATTGAAAACCCAGATTCTCACTTGATCACAAGACAGGCGTGTTAAGCGTGGCAGCTCTTAACTCATTTCCTTGTAGTTTATGGGATTTAACTACAATAATTTGTCAATGACAATGTTAGGTGTACTTTTAAGCATTTTACAAAGTATTCCGCTGCGAATTTTGCGGAGTTTTTTTACCGCAATTAAGAAAATATATACTTGTACGTTTGTTTTGCTACATCCTTTATGAAGCGGCCCAAGACTTCTCTGAAGATATGAGAAGACATGATACGAAGGCAGAATACATATCTTCGGCGCGCAGAAAGGATTGGGACTACTGGCATGGTCCAGAGACCAGGCCGCCTCCCCTTCGGGCCAGGTGCAATGGCTAACCATGTGTCCTTAACTAAAACCAAGATTTAAAAAAGTAAACAAACGTATTGCTTTTTTTCTAGGAGAGGCCGTGTCTAATGATTAAGGCACCATCGTTAATAGGCAAGGAAGTCACTGATCCCCACTTTCATCTGTGCAGGTCATTTTTAAATAATGTGTTGTGTTCCCAACAAAACAATTTTCCCGATCGAAGGACTTTAAACTGCAGGCAAATTGGTGGAATGAAGGGTCCTACCCCACAACCACTTAGTTATTAAAGCTTGTATACTTTTTGCTGCTTCTCTGATTCTTGGTCTCGGTTACGGTCGATTGGATGGTCGTATTGCCTTTGCCAGGTGGGCTGACGTTTAGACCATGCTAGTTGCAACGTGCCGAGACTTCCTTGAAGGCATAAGAAGGCATAATTGCAGTACTTTATTTATTTGAACTACCGGTTTCAATCAGGGTCACAGAAGTGGTCATATTGCCCTAGCTGCGAAGGCTGGCCTCCAGGCCATGCTAGCAGCTTATTTTCTTCTGTCCGTTGAATACATACATTCTCTCCTAGTATTCTGCCTTCTTTTGCCTTCGAGGGAGCCTCGGGAAGCTACAATAATACCAGGGTAGAATATATGTACATCTATGTATGTATTCAGCAAGCAGAGAGGGGCTACTGGCATGTCCCGGAGGTCAGCTCAACCGACCAGGGCTATATGGCCATCAAGTGACCGGAACCGAAATCAGAAGATAGAACAAAGTATTGCGCTAGTAGTTCCATTTCCTTCTGTCGTTGAATATATATTTTCTACCCGAGTATTATGCCTTCTTTTGTCTTCAGAGAATTTTCGGAGGGACAAAAAAGCAAGAAATGCTTATAACAACAAGCTCCATATGTCAGTGAAAACATAAAACTTATTTTTTTTTCGGTGATGGTGGCTTAACAAACATCCTAATTTTCACACATCGACCCTGATATGCGAACCCCTGCCATAACAGGAATACATATCATTTGTAGTAGTGTGCTGCAAACTTCGTAACGAAAGATATGAATAAAAGCCAAGTAAGCAACTAGAGATATGGAAGTGATGCCAAAGCAAAAATTCATTCACTAGAAATGTACAATTTCAATTAATAAATCATGATCCAAACGCTTGAGCAGCAAACTAAACTTTTATTTGTAAATATTTTTCAATCTTTTTACAAAAAGCATTGCGCTTACAGCTTACACATCATAAATTTACGTCAACACGGCTACTTTGTTTTACTAAACGGACACTTTCGTTATTCGCCCGTCTGTGCGAGGTTCTGCGTAATGGGTGGCTCGAAGAAGGGCAATGAGCTTGGATTCGTGGAAAACTTCTGTCTCAGCGGTGCTGCGGCTGTTATTGCCAAAACAGCAGCTGCCCCAATTGAGAGAGTCAAGCTCCTAGTTCAGAACCAGGGTGAGATGCTCAAGCTGGGCACGTTGGATAGGCCGTACAATGGTGTCATTGATTGTACCATTCGCACTTTCAAAACTGAGGGTTTGTCATGTCGAGTTCTCATGCATTTCTGTAGGTCTTTTGCCCTTCTGGAGAGGCAATTTGCCGAATTGCTTGCGTTACTTCCCCACCCAGGCCCTTAATTTTGCCTTTAAGGACAAGGTCAAGGCCGCGATAAAGCCGCAGAAGAACGACCCTTATGCCGTTGCATTTACAAAGAATGTTGTTAGTGGTGGCATCGCCGGTGCTCTTTCGCTCGTTTTTGTGTACTCATTGGACTATTGTCGAACTCGTCTTGCGAGCGACACAAAGTCCGCCAAGAAGGGTGCCGCGCGTCAGTACGATGGAATGATTGATGTCTACAAGTAAGTTATCTTCGTGCGTTTTATTCCCCCAACTACTCAGGAAGACGTGGAAAACTGATGGTATTGTTGGTCTCTACCGTGGTTTTGTGATCTCATGTATTGGTATCATGGTGTATCGTGGTTTCTACTTCGGTCTCTACGACACCATCAAACCTATTTTCCTCGGTGAGGATGCCGGTGTTACTATTAGCTTCATTTTGGGTTACGGTGTCACTGTGACGGCTGGCCTTCTCTCCTATCCGATTGACACAATTCGTCGACGCATGATGATGACCTCTGGTGAGATTGTTTTAGCAAAATAACTGTTTATAGGTGCCGCTGTCAAATACAAGGGTTCTCTGGATTGTGCGGTGTCAATTATCAGAGATGAAGGACCTATGTCTCTCATGCGCGGCGCGGGAGCTAACATCCTTCGTGGGGTCGCAGGGGCTGGTGTACTAGCTGGTTTTGACAAGTTCAAACAAATCTACGTCTCCTACCGACTTGGGAAACCGGTGGCATGATTGCACTACAGAAGATTTCACTGCTAGAGTGGATTAGCCTTGTCGGCCGTTTTGGCTAGCATCTTGTAATATAGTCTTACGGCAATGTCATCGCAATTCTGTGCTCGTAAGATTCGTCGGATGTAGTAATAGAGTAGTATCGATCATTCGCGTTCTAATAAGGCGGATTCTGTTGGCTCTTTATGCATCAGGAGGTGGGAAGCTTCACTAGATTTTGCCTATTCGTTATCTTCTGGGCCGGCTGGCGTCGCTGCGCTCTGTCGGACTCGTGGGTTTTGCGTGTCTGGGTCCATTCCTTCTCGGACCCGGTCGTTGATTCCTGTGCGTTTGTGTTAGCTAGTTGGTGGTTTGGGGGTGGGCCATTCTGGTTCTGCGGTTTGACTCGCCAACGCTTCTCAGCATTCGCATCTCGGCGGTGAATTGTACGTTACGCGACAGTGGGTATGAGCCGTCCCATATCCTCGCATTCGGGGTCGTATGACGCCATTGGGACGCTCGGGTGAGCCATGCAATCCTGGGGAGGCTGCAGGAACAGGCTCGGAAGGAGCGCTGCTCTGTACGCTGAGCAGGTGGTCGCAGCCACTGCAAGGCTGTCGCGTCGGTGGATGGCGGGTAAATTCACGTATCTGAGGTCGATTGAGCGTCGCGGTGTTATTTTTGTCGCTGCTAAGGTAGTATTACTACTTGGCCAACGGCTTGTGGCGCTGAGGCCATGGTAAGTAACAATGTTGCTGTTTTGATCGATTCAATTTTCCAGCCTTGTGCCCGGTCTCCCATTTGCCTGCACCGCGGTGTTTGCGCCGTTTATACTTGGTGACCTCAGATTTTGGGCACCATTTTCGTACTTCGGGGACTGTTGTGCCAAATGAACGAATGCTACGAATTCCACTTCTATCATGCATTATGTTTCAGGGAGCCTATGTTTAATTTACTTGACCTATGATTGTGTGGTTGTTTACCGTCAAACGAGGATGATGAGCCTCCACTGAGGCTCGGTGAAACATCGGTCAGCAGGTACAAAGAACAAGGTTGGGGGTGCGAATAGCAGTATCTCCCTTCCTTCCGCTCCCTCGCTGTCGGAATAGAAAACATCTCAAGAGTCACGTTAAGCACTAAAACCTGAGCCTACCATTACGCAAGGGGGTTAACGTTTTATCAAAGTATAACTCTAAGATTGTCCTAGAATCCCATTTATCCTCTCTATCGGCCTGAGAGTGTACTGACTTCGTATATATTCCAGTCGGAGAACCGTAATCTCTACCTACCGGGTCGGCAACCAGTCTCGACTCCACAAGAGACTTCAGATGTGTTGTACGATTTCACGAACACTTATCGGTTGGTTGCATTGATCAATGGTCCACCTCACCATTCTATTCGGTAGAATTGGAATGAAGAAGCATTCATGTCAGAGTTCTGTCAGTTTCTAGGAAGCTTTATTTACCGACCAGGATGAGCGGGTTTGAAGTATGGTGGTTATTTTCAAGCTGTGTTTTTGGGGTCGGTGTCGTTCTCATATCTCATTTCCCCCAAGCTGCCTTTGTTTCATCACGAATCCACTAATACCTCGAAGCGGCGAGTACGAGGCCCGAGAGGTTGTGGAAGTAAAGCGCGAGATCCCAACGCAAAACTCTGTGAGTGTCATCTTGGTAAATGACGGAATGAAATGACAAGCAATGCTAACTTGGATAGTCCTTGAGATTGAGGTGCTTGTGATCCAGAAAACTGGTGCATCAGTAGCGAGTAGCCAATCAATGCAGGAACTAAAGTAGCCTTTACGACTAAAAGTTGGCTGTAAGGATATGCGGTCAGGTTTATCTTGATCCCGAAAACACGTACTGTTAAGGTGTCTTTGCGGAAATTTGAGAAATGCAGCTCAGATGGCCAATTAAACAGAAAAATGTCAAGTAAGTGATCTGATCATTTGGCACTGTGAGGCCGACCTCCAGGTCACGGTTTCGGGCACGGCCACGCTGTAACAATCACAACTAACCCAGGGGATAGCTGAATGCAGTCAAACCTGTTGGTGTGCTCACTTTAGTCTGAAAGTTCTGACTGAGTGTGAATTAGCGTTGATACACGTAGATCAAGCCAAATTGTCACACCCATAAGCGATGCCACTAGTTGCCAAGGTATTCTACATTTCTATGTCAAGGCGTACTTCGACTAATTTTGCGGTGTGAGAGCAGTGGCATTTGTTATAAGTTATGCGAACTAAACTCACCATTTAAATTCAGACTACCTCTGTTAATTTTCACCCTTTTAAGTTCGCTGCGCACTTTGGTTCAGAGTAGTCTCAAAACAGGCTTGGCATACCTCCCTCCATGATCCGTTTGGCAATCGCATAATCTTTGAGCCAGAGCCTGGCCTCCACACCCATACCACACCACCCAACAATTTCTGTCTCCTGTTGTAACAAGCACACATGATCACTCACTGCCAACGCAAACTCTAATTTGCCGCAAAATAGCACGGCAAAACATTTCTAAGTCAATTATCACCCTCTGCCTACCACGAGTGCAGGCGATCGGAACTCCCCCAAACTCCAGTTAGTCGCTGCCGTTCCTTAGGACTTAAAGCAATCCTAAGACAAAGACATGAAGGCGTGAAGGCAGTACTTCCGGTTCAGCTAGTGCGTGCCACCGCCTGCTTGCACATGTGCACGATCGCCGCTGCACGAAGGCGTCGGCCGATCGATCCACCGACCCGTCGCTTCGGTGCCGCTGCCTCGGCAAGAGTACGCACAAGAACCCATCAACTGATGGTACCATTAATGCGGAAACCAGTTACACTTACTCGGTCCAATCAGGGGGAAGACGAATATCCCACGCTGCCAAACACGAAATAGAATGGCACTGATTCGCCATTAGTCACGATAATACCGACTTGACAAGCAGATTTTGATAGCTTTACGAGAGCATTAGAAGCTATTCGCAACCAATACTATCAATGATACACTGGTAAGGAAAAAACCACCATGCGAGGGTTACTGCCTGAACACGATTCGGAGAGGATTCTGCAAAAGAAGCTGCTCCCCGGATAATGCGTAAATAACCCTGGTGTGAAAATTTCCAAGTGCCTATAAATTAATCATCGAAGTCGCCCCACTGGCTCGGATTAAATCGAAATGCAGTCTGACAGCAAGTCCGTCGCTAAAGCGCGCTAATGGTCTACAATAACGCACTTGTAAAACCACCTTCAAGTCACGTTAGGAGAAAAGTGGCATGTAATTTTTGCACAAACAGCCAATTAACCCCTTCTTTTCATCAATTTAGCCATAGTGAAGCTTAGGAGAATAACGCGAGGCGAGGTTTAAAACAAAGTGATGGATTGCATAATTTAAGAATCAAACACTTTAAGTGATGTCGACGTAAAACAGTTTGTCGATTTGATCCAAAAATTCTGACAAAGCAACTTCTGGGCTATTATTTTAGGTAGATTTTGCTCCATAGTCCGATTGAATATTTAACTGTACAGGCTCTTTGTACAGCACGGTGGTAAAATTTGCCCAGACTTTAAAACTACCGAATTTAATTGGCATTTACTACAGGATGCATTTCACCGAGTGACTCAACTTGTAGCTAAGGGAAAGCTACATACAAGTGTATGTAACAATTTGATATTTTCCTTAGCTGTGCGTGCAGAATGTTCCTCCCTTTCCTCCTCTTCCATCCTTTCGCCCTTACTATTAGAAGGCTGAGTACTCTTTGACAACTTTATTATAGGTCAGAGGAAGGTATAGAGTCATATTTAGGAAAGTTCAAGACGGGAATGTGTCGACCTCTAAAGAACTACCACGCTGCTCTACGACCAGGTTACAATTGTTCTCCGCCTCTGGCCCACAGAGCACATTTAAAGAACATAAGTACTACAGTGTTCTTGCGCTGGAGGTTTTACTACATTCCGCGGCATGGGTTTGGGGCATGCTAATAGCCTCCGAGCAGTTCTGTGCACTACTGAGGCATGTTCTCTCATTATTTGAGATCAGTGTAATAATAATGGGAATTAGGGTACCACAAAGATACAAGGCGGAAAACCGCTGGAAGTAGTCTGCAGAATAGATGTTCTGATTGCCATTGTAGTATTTTGTTTGTTTAGGGCTACCATTTTCGGTCAGGGTCACAGAGATGGTCATATTGCTCCAGCTGCGTAATCTGACCTCCAAGCCGTGTCAGCAGCTCATTTCCCTCTGCCTGTTAAACACATGTGTTCAACTTTAGTATTCTGCCTTCTCTTGACTTCAAGAGAGGCTCGGGACGCTACTTTGGTGGCAGTGTAAAGCGGATCCGACTCTATAGGGCTCCTATCCCGATCTCTACCGCCTGTGGCATATTGCAGCCGTGCGAAAAAGTGTAGGTGCTACGGACGGAAGTATCTCTGACATCTCATAGCAGAAGGCCTAAGAACGACGTCCGTATTTGGCATCTACCCCATCTCCGTGTTCTACAAGAAAGCTATTAGCAACTGAAGCGACACTAGCCATGGACCATCTGGAATGTTTTCGTTCCTGAGATTACCCTTAATATACTTGCTTAGGGAGATCGGTGTGCCAACGTCCCCCTACGGAAATGCTGATGGTCGGTGGGACCTCTTATTCTGAACTTTGTTCCCAAGCCAAATGCAACTTCAAGTCCAATGCACAGCCAAGAGGGATCACTGACGTTAGTGTCAAGCATTGCCTCAATCGCGTCGAATGTCGGCGACTGGCATGGTTAGCTCGTGGGTGCTTCTTTTAGCACTGATTACGCTGTGATGGATGACGTAGGGGGTCTGCTGAGGGGCATACCGTGTAGTACTTTGTTTGCTAGAACTGCCGGTTTCGGTCAAGGTCACAGAGGTGGACGTATTGCCCTAGCTGCGTGGGCTGGCCTCCGGGCCATGCCAGCAGTCTATTTCCCTCTGTCCGATGAATATATATATTCTACCCTAGCATTCTGCCTTCTTTTGCCTTAAGGGAGCCTCGGGACGCTACATGCATATTCTACCTTTGTATTCTGCGTTCTTTTCGCCTTCAAGAGAGCCTCGGGATGCCACAGCGATATGTGATTAAGTAAACATACTTAATCTGATTTGCTGCTTGCTTTCGCAGACACAATTATAAATACTTTTAGGACATTAATTTGCAATTTGATAAATTTGTGTTATTTCTTGGCAAATAACTACAAGCAATTGGTAAAAAAATTCACTTTAGATGACGTTTCGTAAATAAAAGGTTTCGCTCACGAAATTCTAGGCTTCACTTTCCAAACTCTTACAATATACAAGCAATACTACTTTTGTTGAAACGTATCCTCTTTCTCCACTCCGTCGATGCAACATTGCCTTTTCTTCAAAAGTCAAGGACGGTGAGGCTCTTCGTTGCCCTTTCGTAATCTGAGGAGATGGACCCTCAAATCATTGATGACATTGCGACTTCTGTTTCTAAGTGGCGTATGTACCCTCATTTTGACGTCGCTCACTACATACTTATGAGTACTGCTGTAAGAGAAGATATTCCCCAGTCTGGTAGGCCAATTTTTTGGTTTGTCTCCAATTTTATTTTCCGAAAGCTCAATTTAAAAATTTGCATATATTATGAACTAGATTTGTATGCTCGTACAGTAGTTTATTGTAAAAATTTGATGATAGTTGGAACAAGAATCACTGAACATATCTGTGCCTCTCCCGTCGATTAAGAAATATATTGGCATATATGATTTCGGATGTAGTATTAGTTGGAGAAATTGGTTCAAATTCATTTTTAGATGGATTGCCTTTGAGGTTTTTTGCTACTTTTCCATGGTAGGCTCTGGTGTCTTTTCCCGAAAGCATCCATTCGCCTGTTGGTTTGCGACCATGCTCATGTGCTTCGGCGGTGCCATTCTCGGTAACTTCATCCTCGGAGAGCCAGTGTTTGCCTGTTTTGATGACCATCGTGCTGTTCTTACTGCTACGGCTGTCTGGTAGACCTAAATTTCCACCTTCCTTATTCTCATCCCTCCTCTCCTCTAGGTACTTAATCAACTACTCACCTTTTGACGTGGTTTACAAAATCTATTCACTTTTTTCTGTTCGCCTACTCATCTGTGCTATGAAGGAGGTACAACGAGCAAAGAAAATCTCTCTTGGTGTTTCTCACGCCTACCATGACTACCCTCACAGCGCTGTCACCTGCATTCTGGTCGGCCTCCTCAAAGGTACGCATATCTCTTAACCCTTCTCAAGGAGTGCGCCATCTTTTAGGTACTGGTAGTTCATTCATGCGAAGCATTGCTGCTCTCGCCACTGGTGTGTGGAAGCCTAAATCCGTTGAGTTCCTAGTCTGCTCGTAGTAAGTAATCCACACCCTCTCATCCTCCTTCTAAATATTATCCCCTTCCCCCATTCCCGTCTCCCAGGCAAACGGTGGTAAGGGGTATAGCCTAGTACAGTTGTCCATTGCCTTATGCTTTGGTTATCTCTGCTCTCATGATTCACGTCCAATCGATACGTATTTTTAAACGAATCGGCTTTACTTATGTGAGCAGTCGCTCTATTGAGCCAACTGAATGAGTAAGAATGAGTAACGGCATACGCATGCCGCTTCTTAAGAGAGCCCATGACTCGTAGGCGTGTACGTGTATAATGCCGGTAAACTTTGTGGTCTGTATCTTTTAATATTATGAGAGGCAATATTTTATTTGGTGTTCAGTGCGCCACTCAGGTGCATTCAACACTGAAATCGCACCATCCAACCGGGGTTAGAAAGGATTGTCGCCTATAATACTGCGGTTTATGCAAGCGGTTGAGCCGGTTGCTTGTTTTTCATTGATTTGCAAAGATCTATAGGGAATCGTTACACCTCGACAGCCACATTTTGAAGGAATATAGTGAAGGATGCCATAAATGTAACGAGGCGTTGTAATGACCTGAGAGTCATGCGTATATGTGCGTTTGCGAATGTGTCGGCTGAACAAACCACCTCTGCTTGTGCAATTCAACAGGTACGGGTTATTTGGAAATGAAGATATTCGCCAGACTTGTACGTGGTGTCTGGCTGCCTGCGTCGACCGAGTTTCTTCATCCTAGTTTGTAAGTGGTCCTTCTGCTATCACCATGACATCCAGACCGTGCGATGCCATGAAAGCATGTGTTTTCTCACCCCCTCGATGGTGCTAGATCAATCTAATTACTCTGCGTTCTCTTTGCAAATAGCGTGTGCACTGTAGGCAGGAGTGTATACCACGGGTCGCATGAGAAGCTGTCTTCTGTACAATTTTTAGTCCCATTCGTTCGTTAGGGCATGCTCTTATTTACTCCCTCCCGCCCTCACTTTTCTGCAGTTACTCATGGTCTCTCCCCTGTTACTTCCCTAAGCACGACCAAAATCTCGCTTCTCTCTGCAATCGTCTTCTACTGTGATCTCCTGGACTTGATCCCTCTTTCTCGGCACCAGCTCTTTCTTGCTGTTGTTGGAGTTCTTGTCTACATGCGGTAATTACCAGTAATCACGTTTAAAATCTCTTTAAAGGATGCTGCCATAATAAGTTCCAAGTAGATATTATAAGCCTCACAAAAGCAGACCGATATTCCTGCCTTGTGGAGCTTTATGGATTTGCCCTTGCCTGATTACTGCTAACCTGTTGCTTTTGTCGTTTCAGGGTTGCTATGCTCTGCCTCGGTCTAAGGGATCCCTTCGCTCCGATTCAAAACCTCATCTGCACAATATTTTTTGGTGGCGTCGTTGATGCTCTAAAAGCGGCTGTGAACCGTCGCAAGAGTGGTGACGCATCGGAGACAGTAGCGAACAATCCTAACGTTATCACACCCAATACGGGTGTAGGAGTTGGCCAAGATGGCTATGGTGGATCATCAGGAGGTGGAGGAGTGAAAGAGAGCTCTGGAACGACAGTGCTTCGTCGGAACAACCCTCCAAATGCCCCCCATAATGCGGATAAAAAGAGAGACTAAAAAAAACTGTCCTTTCTCTTCCTCCATTTCACTCTACTCTCTCTCCTATCGCCTCCCTTTCCCGCCCCACCTCCCGCCTGCTTCCCCAAAAGGGGAGGGAGGAAGGAATGGGGACGTATGTTGCACCTTCTTCCCCCATATTTGCAATTGTGTTTGCTTGTTCATTGGTGTTTGCGTGCGTGAGTACCTGTGAGAAACGCTTTTGTGCTCTCACGCTTTCGTTCAACAGATGGCTTTCGTGTTTTGAAAAATGCGAGTGCGTTTATGCTACTTCTGGCCCAGATTGTTTGTCGCAATCAGAGCAGTCATCTCCACTCTGTGTATCACTTATGTGGCTTTTATTATCTAGAACTACTTTCGCTTGTCTTGTCATCCCTCGGTGTGTATTTGTGCGCGCGTGTGTGTCTGCTCGGTGCATAAATAAAAAAGCATTTGGTTAATGCCAGTTTCGTGTTGTAGTTTTGGGATTCCACTTTCTTCCCGGCACCTTCCAGTTATCGTGCTTCTGATGATCCCTTACTTTGGGAACTGCATATTTGTAAATGATACTGTAATGAAGACGCGGAGCAATGCAACGGTGTGGCACAAAACTGTCGCTGTGCTGCCAACACCAAGTCGCGAGGTGGGCGTGCGTGATGCTGCCTTCTTTTGCGTGGCTCGGTCAGCTGCAGCAGGCTGGCCAATGGTAGTGGGGCATCGATTCGTCGATTGCAATCGTACGTGGGATCTCCTACAACTGGCGTCCACCGTACATCCCACCGACTTGTCCCTCTCTTAACCCTCGTTGCAGTCTGAACAGGATGCCCAACGTCAACCACCACCGTTGGAGCCATTGCCAATTACTTCAGTGAGGGACTTTTATTTGGTGAGAGGAGAGATAGGTACAAAACAAAATGCTGTGACATAAGGTCACTCATGGGCCCATCAATCATACTGCATTGTCAGCAGGAGGATGACCAGAATGAGCTGGAGACTAGGCTCCTTAAAGACGACACCGTTGTAATCCGGGCAGTAGGGGCATTGGAAGGATCCACAGACGCTGCAAATAGTGTTGGTGTAGAGGGAAATCACTTCGTACATACTATTGTTATATCGACCTGTAACAAAGAAAGTGACACTGGAATTTCCCTCTGAATTGAGATGCATAGCCAATTTTCGTCAAGTTCTTGCTGATTTCAACATTTATAACGGTCCTTCAGAAGATCAGTGTGAAATAGGCTTCACCTTCAAAAATGTTTACAAATTTCCTTCCATACTTTTGTGTGTTTGGAAAGGTTTTTTCACAGGGCTGGTCATGCGCTTGTGACTGTTAGGTCATCGAAATACAAACTACACAGCCCTAGTTCTTTTTTATAATGAATGGAAAATACTTGAAATTTACCTGGTTCGTAGTATTCGTACGCAAGACAGATTTGGTGATCAGTCATGTTGGAGACCGGATAGAAACGCGAGGCATTGAATTCAACACAAGTTCTTTCTGTTGTTAACTAAAAAAAATGTGGTTAATTAAGTTGGACAATCTTGCCGTGACTATCCAAACGTGGTGAGATGCTTCCCATGCATAACGAGGATCTTCATTTGTCCTGTGGGTGTGCTTGGCAAGCACAACCATCGTGCACGAATTCCGAGGCTCTCCGTGGTCACTTAGACGGGGTCTTATCTGAATTTTACTGTCACACCATCTTTATTCAGCGAATAGGTTGTTACCACCAAGAAACTTGTTGTGATATCAGGAAAATAAACTTGGTAGCTTAGCTGATCACTTTTTAATTGGCAGACTTCTATAATAATGCAGCACTGTAAATTTCACGTTGGCCACAAGACCTTTCAGCATAACGGACACGGCTGGTAAATGTCGATGCCAAGTCCACGCCTCCTCTTTCCTACTCATAATGCCTACATTTTTCCAAAAAAGATAGCAATCCTTTTGAATGTGTTTATGCTAAAGCATAGACCGGCATGACATTTATTCTGCCAATTAAAATGTTGGAAAGACCTAATTCGCAATAAACAATGTTGACCTCGGTATGACCTTGGCGTAGAAGTGACCAGGTGAATTGACGCTTCGTACAATCTTTTCCTTTCATCACGCACTAAAATGCCATCAATGAAAAAACACGCTAACTTGGAAAAAATGTCACAGATGACTTCCTTATACTTTGGTTGTTGTTTGATTATCCGGTTTTGGTAAAATGGCCACTTAGGTGCTCTGTCATTGTACCTCCGCGAGGCGGCCTGACCTTAGGGCTTACCAGCAGCCTCAAGCCCTACCATCTGTCTAAAATACGTACTCTAGCCAAGCATTATGATTTTGTTAGCCTTTAGGGAAGTCTTGGGGCGCTGTGTTGGTGGCAGCTAGGAGAGGATTGGGAACACCTACTGTGGAGAGGAGAATTAGTGACAACTTCTAACTGAAGGGGTGAAATTGACGTTTTCACCAACTACCCGAATTTCGTGTTCTGCAGGAAAGTGATCAAAAAATGAAGTAATACCAGCCGTGCACCATGTGGAAAATTTCGTTGCAAATAAGTCTAGCGCATTTGCCATTTGCATGAACACGCGACCCTCTATTAGGTGGATAGAACCACTGGGCAGCACTGAATTGCGAACGATTATTACGGAACCCGCCCTGTTAAGCGACTTTGCTTTGGAGCCAGTGATTCTACAACTAGCGACGGCCGGCGCAGTCCCCATCCCCCATTACAGATTCAGTTGAATTGTCAAGTGTAATCAGCGACGCTGTGACCAAGTATCTCTTTACTTGCATCTACACTCAATGAATGGCGCGTTTGATTGTGGACGTTTTTCTTGCAGCACCGACGTAAGAGGTTCACTAAGAGAGGCACTGCGGACAACGGTCAAAAGAAGAGAAGAGCTCTGTAATACGTTGGTTGATTGTTGAAATCTCGGTTTCGGCGAAGAGGCCACTTGGGTGCGCTGTCATTGCACCTTCGTCACCGTGCTAGTAGCCCCTTCCCCCACCCTTCTGTGCATCGGCAGTCTTTTTTCGCCTTCAGAAAAATGAGTCCTTACAAAACATCTGGCATAATTTAGAACATTCACAAAAAAGTGGAAAACTTTAGCGCCTTTAAGAAGTCTTATCGATATTTTCTGGCTGGATCAAGCCATTTTTAAATGCATAATCCCGCATAGGGGAAGCTATTCAGTCCATTGGGATAGCTGTTCTGAGGATAAATTAGAAAATGGTTTGATGTGCCCTAAGATCAACACACACGCGCCCACTTGTTTTCCCACGTCCATGCTACCTTTGTGGACGTGCCTAATCGAGCGAATGAAGTGGGAACCATCTGACCAATGGGACAGTGATATCGGTGGCCTGCGAATGGCCGCTGGGCGAATAAATCATTCCACCCACAACAAAACTCACCTTGTCAAAGAAGAAATGCACAAAGTGGGGACGGAATCGAGCGTACTTCAACCGAGGCACCTGACCGCTTTGCACGTAGTCCCGAAGCTCATTGTTTAGAACTACGTAGCCAGTAGGCACACGAACTTCAAACACCGCCATGCCACTCTCATTGGCTGGTTCCAACGGCTAAAAGTAGAGATATTCGTGGATTCTCAACATTCTGGCAATGACTCATGCTGAATATCAGCTGGTAACACACCGTGAACCAGCCAAAATGACATGAAGCTGATCAAAACTCCTCCCCATCATCATAATCACAAAAAACGGCAATTTGGCTAAATGGATCCACACCCTTCGGACCAGACATAAAACAAGAAAACATAAAGTTAAATTATTTAAAAGTTCAAATACTAAACGCCTTGATTAAAGGACATCCACCTCGAGAGCCAAATGGAGTGTACGCTGAAGTGGCCGCTTACATGATTTCCTGTCCAACTGCCGCAGACAGACATGCGCATATGGGAGTTGTTTCTGCCCCAAAAGGTGGGTGTGCATTCGAGATCGAAACTGGGGTAGATTTCAAGAGGATTTTCCGGGTTCAGGGGTTCGCGTTGAATATCGGGAAACTCCACGTTGTAGCTGACGTCAAGTTGAAGGGTTACGAGTCCTGTGCCTTCTACCGCTAGTGTTACATCGCCCCACACGGATCGCGGTGGGTACTACAGTTTAAAAAAAGCCTTCTGCATGGTAACCATGATCATCCAGGAGAAATGTTAACTAGCCAAATAAAAACACTTCAAAGGAGGAGTTAGCAGTCATTCTCGTACCACAGTACGTGAGAGCGTGGAGTAGTTGTCGGGCACGATCCATATCTGTGGCTCCCACTGTTTGAGGGAGCTTATCTTCTGACTCACAGACATCTTGTAAAGAGCACGATTCTTGTCTGCCAAAGCAAATTTGCGCAGTGCTTGAAGAGCCACCAGCGAGTCCTGTGAGGTACACACACACGCATTCAGGTAAGAATAGTAAAAAAATGAGCAAAGAAGAGCAAAGAATAGAAAGCAGAGCACATACGAAGGTGCTAGTAAAGCCGGAGACATGATTCCGTTGGCTGGTGAGCCAATTTACCATGTCGTGGGCCTCGAGGACTGCGGGACTCCAGGCGTTGGTCTCAAGTTTGATTAGGAAGACGAGCGCCGAGCACGCCACAGCGTAGCCGTCGTTGGGCCATTCGCCCCGTGGATTCTCGATTCGTCGACCCGCCTGATCGATCTCATAAATGGGCGGAGGGATCGGGTAGTTGGAGTAGTACACATGATCCGCCTTCAGATGGCGTGCTTGGATCTGATTCATTGCTCTACATAGGCCAAACACATCACTTTTTTCCCACTGGATAACATGTTTTTTTTTAACGGGACTCATCATTCAAATACTCCAATACTCGGACCGCAACATTGGTGCAGCGAGTTGCACCGAATACTAACTCTGTTTTCAAATGCTGGGTAATAAACCTTGACGTGGTGGAGGAAATTTGTATGCCGCGGATGGGGAATGTGCAACAACCCTTAGCAGAATACCTGTAACTGTCGTCTATTTTCGGTAACTACCCTAGTTCTATGGTCTGGAGAAATATTATAAACAACGGAAGTGACACTAACCGTGATAAATCACGAAAAGTTTAGCTGGATAGAACTGAAGTAAAATACGTTGTGCTAAGGGAAACAGACGTAAAATCCTACTCTCAGAGAAGTGTGCTCGACTCCGTCCACTTTTATAAGAATATGATTTTATGTCAATATTCCTATTGCTGAGGATTAGCACTCGTGATGGTCAGCACACTTCCCACTCCCGAATCCAATCTCCCCACAGGACGAAAGCCGAATTTCCGCGTTATTATCGTCAAATACCCTTTCATTCGCATGGAGATTCGCGATTCGATTTTTAGATGTATTTCGCTCTGATAGGTGGCGCGGGTGGGTGTCCAAAAGGACGACGATTGGAAGAGGAGAGGAGGCATGTAACACATTAGTTTACGTGATTAGGGACAATTCGGTGCTCCACTATTCTCCCTTCCTTTGGTGGTCTGAACTCTGAACTATGTCCGTAGCCTCCGGTCCTTCTATATGCGAGATATATCCATTCTGCC
This sequence comes from Taenia hydatigena, assembly GCA_036345935.2. Classification (NCBI taxonomy): domain Eukaryota; kingdom Metazoa; phylum Platyhelminthes; class Cestoda; order Cyclophyllidea; family Taeniidae; genus Taenia; species Taenia hydatigena. The sequence continues at coordinate 19,807,928 of JADWOT020000003.1, forward strand.
CGAGGCACTACAACCGACTCATAGCTTTGAATGGCTTACAAGTCATCTTGGAAGTAGGGCAATATATATTCCTCAAAGAAGCACACAAAACAGCAGCATAAAAAAATGTAAACACTATTCATTCTGATTAGCAGGCACAAAATGGACAAGCGAACGGGTGGATTAGTAGATGAGAAGCATAAGGAGCGATGAACATACTGAGTGAGTTCGTTTTGCGCGTTGGCTCCGGCAGCGACTTGAAGGGCATAGGTGGCAATGATTTTGGCAAAGAGGTCATCCACATTTAGGACGTGCTGTCGAATGAACCCAACGGCCAGGCGGACCACACGGGAGGCGCGCTCAGCGGCGCGTCCGCTGGGGGGCGGTGTACCAGCACCCCGTAGGCTAACCACCACCATAGCAGCAGTGGGCAGACGACGGTGTGCCTCACGTTCCGTGGGATTTGGCCATCGTGTCTCGTTCACTGGAGGTATAAAACGACGGTCCACTATCACCACGCCCTCTCCCTCCACCGCCCAACTCCCCACCAGCATGGGATCCGCCCCCGACGTCTGATTAACTTGCGTCTCCATCAGAAAGGTTATAGAGCGCACAAACGTCTCATCCTCCACGAAGATCCACCGCTCCCACTCTGTCAGCCGCGCCAGTAGCATGTTCCATATCGCAAATGCTGTTGGAAGGGCATGAGGTCTAGTGGTGGTTCAAAATGCACAGAATTGTCAGTCTTTTTCAATCAGCAGACTTTACTTTCTTTCATCAAAAAGTTTGGCCTGAAATAGCAGAAACTTTGATGAATTAAAAGAGGCCATGGAGGATGGCTTCCAGGTATTAGTGGAAATGGACACATTCGTTACCTGAATCTCGAAGCAAAATCAATCGCCATGGTTGCTACGAATTTCCTCCATCAGAATCATCCACCAGTCACTTTAGCATTTAAAAAATCACTAATTCGTCTTTAGGAGAATTCAGTGCAACTGTGACTGTCCTAAGCCAACAAAGGAAACATGTTTCACACATTTATGACCCCAGGCTCAGGTGAGGAAAGTGGGATGTCACATGCACGTGACGCCGTTAATGAACGTGCTAAAGGCCGAAAGTACTAGTCCAGGCAATAAAATGTCGAAAACATAGATAACCGACTTGTCGAGGTGGTCGCGGAAGTTGCAGAATGCGCCAGTAACGTTGTCAAAGTAGGTGAATCCACGCTGCAGGACGACGGAGCAGTAGTTGACACCGGCAAGCATCACATCGTTGGGCAGGTAGCCGGCGCCACGTAGATAGAAGAGCAGTTGCAGATTGAAGCCCAGCTCGAAGAATACGTTCTCCGCCGCCCCGTAGGATAATCGTAGGACATTCTCCGTGTCTGCATACTCAAAGTTACGACTGAGGGTAGGTCCGACTACGTCACCTTCAAACGCAAATATCAAATCTCAGGTAATCATTAGAGCTGCTTATGTTTTACTTTCCAACTGTAGCTAAAGTTTAGATTTTCAAAACACCACGATGCATCTAGAGCGCCATCCCGTAGAACAGTGGGACAGAAGCGCATTGACTCGCTCAAGTTGAAAGCGTAGGGATACCAAGCAGCCAGAAACTGTAGATTAGAAGGAGGAGGCAGTACGAGTTAAGATGGTTGCCTTGAGGGCAGCTTACCCGTGACGCTGACCACTCCCGTCTGCGAGCCGGGAATGAAGCGATGCGCGCGCTGTTCGGGCACAGTAAACTTCTCGGGCACGATCACGCGGAAGTTGTTGACGAACAACATACTGGAGCTGGTTAGATCCATGAATCGGGAGGTATGGAAGTAATTCGGAATGCCATTCATCTATGCGAATCGGTAGAAAGAGATTATAATGCTACAATCACTTATTAACACCTCCACTTTAGATTTGGACATACAAATCAAATCCAGCAGTTCAATCTTGATCGGCCCATTGACTTTCAAATCCTTCTATCTTCTTAGTATTCAGTATATTAATTCTTCGATTCATATCTGATTTCAATCGTCCCAACATCATCTATTCGGATATCATGCATCTCGTGTTCAATCAATTCCACGTTCATCACGGATTCCAGTCCTCCATCTCCGAGTTACCCATTTAATCTTAGTGGAGTTGTCTATCCATTCAAGACTCGACCATTTTAAACAAATCCAGTCATTTCGACCGTCCAGTCCAGAACTATTTTACCCTTCCGGAGCGAAATACTTAGCAATGCCTGATGCATTTCTGGTCCAACACCGCAATTGGGGTCCAATCTTACGTTCACACTTCTTTCAAATCATCTATCCACGCATAGCGCAACCGCTAAATAGTCTTAATGTCATGCACCACAACTCTACACACCCAGCATAAGCCCGTCTAATCGTTCATCTATGCACAATTGCATTTGAGAGGAAGAGTGACCTGACTACATGGAATCCAGTAAAGAGGTCAATTTTAAAAGGACGGGGTAGATAAGAAAATCTGTGGAAGTAATGACTGCGTACCTTCACGAAGATGGAACGCGTCTCACAATTGGCTCCGAGGAAGGAGAAAGCACATATGGTGAAAGTGTTGTTCCCCGTTTTACGGGGCAAAATGGGCAGATAGACGTACTTAGACTCGCCAGCGTCGAGGTACACCAACGTCTCTACGGTCTCGTTGACCGAGTAGGGCGGCGCCCAGGCTGTCGTCAGACCTCCGTAGGGAACACGAATCACTCCGATATTCGGGTTTGCGTTCACCCGAACCAGTGCCTTACAGGTGACAGAAAGTAGGCTCGCTGTTTGACTAGGATAAATGGCAGAGATATCTACCACCCCTGGCAAAAGATAGTGCGATTCCATCCTCATTCGCTCATTCCTAATTAGTATTTTCCTCTCGGATTTCAGCTATGCCGCTGTTGTTCCCAAATTACTGAAATTGCATTTAAAGTAGATTTCTGTGGGAATTTTCTGAGACTTGTGCTGAATATTGCCTTGGTGCGCTGCACATCAGGAAACAGCGATCATGCCTTCATGGGAAACGTGTGCCAGATAAATCGCTTCCCACTTTTGCCTACTTGTTACAGTTTACGTCAATATCTAGGGTTAGACAAGATATTGCAAGCTTGCAGCCATTACTGGTGCATTTTTTATCTAAAAACTTACAACTAGCTGGGACAATGGAACGAAAAATGAGAGAAGAGGAGATGAAAGAAGGTAGTGAACATGCCTCAAGGAAGTATGTCCAGTAGTTGAAGAGACAGACCCGAACACCAAACTGCTCGCCCCAAAAACCGACCTCGGGGACCTCAAGAGTGAAGTAGAAGCGGCGCGCACCGTCAAAGCGCAAGGGAGTGTGGATGAGCGCGAGGCCCTCTGAGGCGTCCATTGCAAAGGCTCCCACCACCCAGCCCGCTTCCATCTTTGGCAGTGGGACACGAAATTGGATCTGCCCGTCCGGTCTGTCAACAATATTACCACCATCACCACTAACTTCAACTAGCAAATGCATCCCTGTGCATATCTGTTGCTAGAACTCATTTGCATTTGAAAGCACATGAATGGAAGCATTCATCAGCCTGCTTACACTATAACTCTCCGTCCACCTCCCAACACTACAGCCAGTCACCTTTCTGATCGTTTACACATTTGTTGCCACAATTGACCGAATTCTACCAGAAATGATGAAGAGCTAAATGTGGACCCAATATATTTGTTGTATGAGTTATTCCGTCCTCTCGTATCAACCAGACACTCGTTAGTACCTAGAATTGCCTACAGAGCGCGTCAGAATGAGAGAGATAGGGTAAAAATGGAGCGTACTTGACGAGGGTGCTATGCCACATCCATGCACCATCCTCCCAGTTGCGGTACAGCATCTCAAAGGAGCCGAGCTGGCGGAGCTTTGGCGGTAGCGTCGCGGTGTTGTTCTCCGGACAGTTGGCCTCGTCAGCCCAATTGACACATTGGTTGATGCCGTCACAGCGCTCCGTTCGGGAGTAGCACTCCCGTCCTGAAGTCGCGTAGCAGGGCAACGCACGCGCCGGATTCTCCGTCTCGTTGCAGGTGTCTATCACCAAAAATACCACATTCAATTGAGACAAACCTGTTCTCGGAGCTTAGGTATGGAAAGATGGACGACCAATGACCTCTGTTAATGGGGTTCAAAAGCGAGTTCCAATTTACCCAAACATTGCATTATAAAAAAATTATAAAAAAGTTGGCTTTATGATTGAATTTGTAAATTTTTGGAAATTTGGTTTGTTTAGAAGCTGTAGGTTAGTTGGAGAGGATTTGGTTAACAATTCGCTGACAATCGCTCACGATAGAAATTGGCCTTAGTGAAATTGGCGTCGGTGAACATAACGAGACCGGACATCTGCACAGTGGAGTTGGCATCGGCGCCGTAGGTGGGCGAGGGGACGTAGACGCGATCCACCTGACTCACGCTGTTGTACCACGTGAACTCATATGGCATCTGAGCGTGCGCCTCGTACATAGACATCTCATCAACCACCTACATAATGGAAAAGAAACAAATAAGTGTCCACTCACACAAATCCAAGCCACCCCTCAACTACGTCTTCACGCACATCATTTTCCTGAATAAAGGAAGGACTGTCGTATCGAAACAAGTCAGCATGGAGCACGTTCACAGCGAGATAGGATCCAGGCGTGGCAAATCCTCGTATCTCTACGGTGTCTAAATTTAAGTCCTTCCCTCGGTTCACTTGAATTTGTACATTGTTTACACGACTGTAGTTTGTGAAAAAGGTTAGGCTGTCCACGAGTATCTCTCCGTCGTTTTTAACACAAAACGCCACAATCCGACAAATCGGTGCCATCGCCTTGGAAATAGCGATTGAGAAGGACCGGAATGTGACCGCGCTGCGCATTGATATGCGATCGGAGGTGATGATGTTTCCGCCCGCTGTGACCTACAAAGTGGCAAATAAGATTTTAGCAATTTAAAATCGCTCTCAGTTATTTGTCCACTCATTCTGTATTGTGGAAGTGTAGTGTTTGATTGATGTCCACATTTGTCCCCTCCAAGTAGGCTACATTCTTAAAAAATTATTGAATTCGATGGTGCATTTAAAATTTTGTAGTTGCTAGTCCCAAGCCGAGCGGCAATATAACATACCAGGTAGTGGATAGTATCCACGGGATAGTTGGTCTCCACATTTAACACCATATACTGGCCCACCTAAAACGTTTGCAAATGGGACAGCGTTAAAAACCATGCCTTCTTTGGATCCTTGTATTACGATCCAGCACAACAGTTTGTCTTATTACCAAGGAGGAGGAGGGCTACCAAAATATAGACGATGGCGGAAATTTTAGGCAGAATTATAATTGCTTGTCGGTAATGATTAAGGTTGCATGATTGAGTAAACAGTGGTGGAATTTGTGAGGGCAGAGGTGACGAAAGTACTAGAGATGGCCTACCTGTGGCTGTGGGGTGGTGGTGGTTAATTGCAGGTACGTACTGGATGGAGATTGAAATTTGAACAGTCGTTGATAGGCGGTCGCAAGAACCACAGATTTCTCGTCTATAAATGACGCCTTAAATCACAAAGAATCACTATTTGAAAGACGCAACGCAGTCATTATACATGTAATTCACTTATGCTGGTTTTTAATTCATTTAAGTTGTCTCTACTTAATTTGTCGCTATCACGAGGGTTTCTCAATGTTAAGAATGGCTAGTCGGAAAGCAAGGGGAAAGCAAATACTTGTAGAAGCAGATTGATGCACGTGTCCTCAGCAATGGGACGGAAGGTGTACTGTATCAATGCGTCGTCTGGGATGGGTAGAAATACTCTTCTTAATTCTGCACCCTCTGCACACGAGATTGTCAACCGCACCCTCCGGTTGCCTATATAGAGTGGCTGCTGACCATCCGCAGTGAAGATCACCATCTACAACGGTGGCATCAAGAGATGTGAGCCTCGCTCATCACCAAAACTGGATTTGTCCCCGAGAAACTCAATAAAGATATATCTGAATCCTTACATAGGCGGTAAAATACATTCCTGGCTTGTAGGGCCGAACAATTCCACCGAGGAATTTAATGTTCGAATCGGCCGAGAAAACTTGGGTGTAAGCCCATCCTGTTCGAGTGTCTCCCTCCCACCAATTTGTAACGGAAACATTTGCCCAAATGTCCATGTTAGCTAGTGAAGGCTCCGCTCCTCCAACGGTTCCGGTGAGTTGGTATCGTAGCTCGAAGAAGGGTACTATGAAGCTAGCGTGGCCATCCATCTTAACGGACAATTATTGCACTCGTTTGAAAAACACTTTACTATTATTAAATAAGTAACAAAATAGTGCCATACTTGTGTGATGGTGCGCTTAACAGTCCCTGCCGGTGGTCTAGTCCACATCTCGGGTCCACGCTCGCGCATTTCAATGGTAACACTTGCATTTCCACGAACATACTTTCCACTGGTATAATTAGCCTCAATAAGTCCAGTAAGAGCAAAATCTTCGTCAGAGTAGCGAGGGAGCATGGTCACGTTGACATCCCATAGTGCAGCCCCTATGAAAGTACCAGCTAAGGAAAAGAAAGGTAACCCTTACAATACTCGACCACTCTAAATGTCTTCTCCGCCATATACTTTTCGTGTCGGGCCCGAATCGTCCAATTTCCTTCGTTGACCTGATCAGCCAGGGCAAAATTGAGTTCAATTATACCTAAAAGAAGGGTGTGATAACCATCAGGAGCTCTTACCCCCAATGTTTGTCATTGGATTAAGCCACCGCTTAAATAGATTATTGGAAGAGTCAGCCACTTCCACTGAAACAAGAGAGCCGAACCATGGCATTAGATCTGGCTGCACTGGTATAACTCGAAACCGTACGACCTGATTCTGGTGATAAATCGGTTTGCTCGTCTTTGAGAGACCGTTGACAATGATTAGTTTCGCTTACCTGAATTAAAAGAGATACTGTCTTGGGGTAGAGTTGAATCATGGTGCGATTTTGGAAGAGGAGAGAGCTGTTGGTGGCTATATAACCATCCAGATGTAACCAGTACTCTCCCTGAGATGCCTGGTTGGGAACCTGGAAGGTTTCAGCACTTTAATACACTAAACGCAAAATAATGACGCAAAAAATTCTCTACTATTTTAAAAGAAATTTACACATATGAGAATTTATTTTGCAAAAAAGAGCGAAAAACAATATGGTTATGATCAAAGCTCTCACCCTCATTTGAAGAATTCGTGTTCCAGTAGCTAGGAAAACTGACGAAGTTGAAATCATTTCCAAGACGCCCTTTTTAATCGCAAGGCGCATTACTATTCTTGGATAAATCATCCTTAAAATTGAGACGCTAATTTGAACATCTTCGTCTGGCCTGACTCGTTGAGGTGCTAATATAATATATGAACTTGAGATAAAAATAGTGTGACGCAAAAAAATAGCTCTTACGGTATAGGTTCTAGCATATAGCCACCCATTTGTTGAGACGCCACTGGGGAATTTAGGAAAAAAAGGACGAAGCCTAAACTAAAAAGTTAAATGGTTTATTAAAAACACTTAGCGGGCCACGAGGAATTATGTTTCCAAATAGTAATTGTTTGATTTCAATGCTGTGTGCAAAGGAATAAATCTTAAAGTAAGGGCGATTAAACATTTCCAATATGCATAATCTTAGGATATCGCTTCATTAACATCAAGGCGAACTTCGCCCATTGAAGCGAGAATGCGGAAATGAATATTTGTTGGGTAATGGCAAGTAGGCTTTGAGTTTAGCATAAAAAATAAGATTTGAGAAGATTTAACATGCATAACTACATCATCTTGCTAATAGCAATCAAGTAAGAAAGTTTGCTATTAAGAGAAATTCGATATTTTAAATCCAGTGGAAATGCTAACTCATGAGTCCAATTTTAGTTATACACCAAACTTAGTTCATTTATTATGCAACCACAACTTTAGCACACGAAATAAGGAGTTAAAATCTAAGTTTAGGAAGGCACCTCGTCCTACATCTATAAAATATGAAATTGTAGGCCCCTTAGAATGAAGCAGTTACAAATCAGTCTGATGCTGAATTCGGCCAAAAATGTGATCAAAATATTAAAAAAGAAAGGCTAATTAAAACTTACTAAACTGTATACATTTGCTTTGAGGGAATGCCTAATGCAATTTTCTCGTGCGATGGAAAGTAAGTTTATAAAACTGGGCTGGTAAATAAATAGCTGTTTAATGGTAAAAACAAACAAGGCCGACCAAAACTACTTTCCTTAAAAGATAAATATCTTTTAAAAAAGGCAACATATTTGATTTTAAAAATATTCGTAGTATTCGGACGCTGCTGCTATTTTCCTGATTCGAAGTGCGTTTCTAACCATAAGCGAATAAATGCAGATTTCATAAAGTATGCTCCATATTTTATAGAACAGCAAACAGTATCTTCTATGCCTGTGGTTGACAGTGTTAGCTTCATATATTTTGACGCACAAAACTATTTGATGAAAGAATTTTTCAGACAGTCGCTTACAATGTCCCCTACATAGCACTCCGCAATTTCTCAGAAGACAATGGGAGATATAGTGCTGCAGCATAATCTGTATAAATTCAATAAACAGGGGTGGACAATGTGGCCATTTAGTTGCCCACAACCGAAATCGGCACTTTTATTGGTAAAACTTCCACATTAGTTACCACAAAGCGGTCAGAGGTGAAAGAAAACACCCATAAGCTAACCGTCGCTGACCAAGGAGATACTTGAACTTGACGTCGCTGGCCTTTTTGGCAATTTTACTAGATCTTGAGGTTTGGTCTGTACCAACCACTGCGGGTGCCCAGGCTGCCATATTCTAAAAGCTAAGCCTCATAGTGGAAGTTCAGTATCCGAGTGCTGAAGCGCTCGTGTGATTTATTATAACGTTAAGCAAGTTGTGGTTGAACAAGGTTATGAGCATGGTCGGAGAGTTATAGTGCCAAGTGAAATGACGTCCTGTGTAGATTATGTAGCTCGCCCGACCAGATGCATGGTCAGAGAAAATATTAATGCATGTAGTAATCCTATCTCCTATGAGTTATATCTAAGGCGCTCTTTGTGGTCGCATTTTACCCAGCTTGGTTGAACGGTGAGATCGCACAGGATTTGATAAACTCACACTTTAGAAGGAATGAAACCTGCCGGTAGTTGGGTATGCTGTAGGTCTAGCAAGAATTTCTCAATGATATTTACTTAGAAGGCAAAACTGCAGTGGGAGGAATTCATCAATATGTATTCATATAAGATTAGACGGTTTCAGACATACAGAATATTATGTATCTCCATCGCGCCTCTTCATATGTTTACGAACAATGTTGCGATCCTTATTTTGCCAAAAAAATTAGCCCCTCTTTGAGACCAATTAAAATACCGCATAACTTGATTTCGCTCCAGCAGCAGCGATTACGTAGAGCTCAACGCTGGAAATTCGCTGGAAGTAGTAGCTGCCTTAATCTGAGTCTCTGCGGTATTGTCGTTTATTTGCCAGGCGAATCGCAAAAGTAAGCTCATACCCTGTAAGTCACTAATGCTTAAAAAACAGCATTAGTGGAAGCGTCTCCTAACCACAGCCGACGGTTATTTTAATCCTTCGTGTAGAAGGCTTAAAGAATTCCCTATTTTTCCGAAAAAAGGTTCCATCTAGTTATTTTTGCCATTGACTTCAAAAAAAAAACGCTTTGGCGGCGCACACTGCTGGCCGAGTCGCACTGGTGACAGACCTGCATCCTCCTCGTTTTTTACCATGCGCTAGTAGCGCGTCCACTGCTGCGAGAGTCTCATCGTCGCATTTACCCACAAGATGTTGGCAACGAAGAGGGGCCAAGTTCTGATAAAGTCCAACGTTTGCAAACTGAAGGCCCTCCCGTACCAGCATGCTCGGCGAGGCACGACGTCCGACCGACCAGGCCAGTGACGTCATGCCATACGCAATCATTGCACTGCGGTCATAAACACTGGCGCCATCACACAATGGCGAGAGCGAGACGGAGGAAGTTCGAATCCACTACCCACATTGTGATCGAAGTTAATCGTTTCGCAAGCCCTTAACAAGAGTGCTGTCGTGGGCAGCTTCCGAAACAAATTATATATCCTACTTATTGCACCCCGTTCACACAGTTTTTTTCGCAGTACTTAGATGCATTACTTTGTGATTAATGCTATGCGTGAAATAAAACGCATTCTGACTTCAAAACGGATACCGGCCCTAGAGGGACAATCTGAAGGCCCATATCACTCGACATTGGGACTAACGCTCTCATCAACACTCCAGTAAGGAATAATAAGAGAAAAAAACTAAATGGCAAAGGACAGTCTCAAGGGCTAGCTAGTCTTCTGCCCTCTAGTAATGAGATAGAATTTAAATACGTGTGATTGTTGGACGTGAGAGGAATGGAATGGAGTGGCACTCAGCCGAGGGTACTGTCATGGAAGTCGATCACGCAAAGCGCATCGTCGGGGTGGATGGAGAGCTCAACGGAGGCGCCGTCCTCGAAAGGCAATGCCAGCCACCCATCAGTGAAGAGGTATGCATCCTCCATGCGTGAAACCACTCGCAATCTAAAAGGAGTAGCATCCACTTACGCACATATTAAAGCGCTTTTTGTGGTCGTGTAGCAGTGAGTGAAGTCACTCCCCGAGTGAAATCCTCACATAGGCAAAAAGAATGGCCGATGGTGATTAAGAATGACTTCCGGCCCCACCCAAGATAGTTACTATCATTTTAACCGTGATTACTATCGAGTCTTCCGTTTTGATAGTTCGGTCAGACAAGAGACTACAGGGCGAGAAGACTACCGAAGGAGAGCAGAGAGATATGATAAACTTGTGTCTCGAGTTATTCAGTCTACGCCTGAAGTCTGCCATCTTACTGCTTTGAACCTTCACAAGAAGGGCGTCGACAGATATTCTACGCCCTACATAACTGCTTGCAATTAAATTGGATAATGGCAGTCCTTGTTTTCAAAAAAGGCGTAATTACTAAATAATTCGCATGAACCATAAAACCCTTGAGGATGTACATAGGTTCCAAGCTTGGACTGAACTACGAGTGCTCAGAGGAGGCCAGTGTGTGTCTTGAATCCTGTGGAAAAAAATGCAATCTCAGCATACAAGAACACAGCGATAGCTCACTTTTTTGCAAAACCGCGGGGAGAACCAAATGTAAAGACATCTAAAAGGTACAAAAGAAGGAAAATGAAGGTATTCGGAAAGCAATTTATTGAAAAGTCGTTAAAATAGCAATATCACCCCAAATGTAGATCGCCTTTGATACAGTAAACTCCTTTTTTAAAAAACAGCATTCACTGACCCAAATCTTTGCATCAGACTGATGGCATTTGGCGCAGATATGGCAAAGTACTTAAAGCGGGCTGGTTAACACACATTTAACTGTAAATAGAGTGGAACAATAAAGTTGCAAGCAGGAGAATAGGACACAACAGGACTAGCAGCTTAAAATGAGTAAGGTGGGAGTAAAGGGCGAAAGGGAGAACGTACGATTAGTGATTAGTTCGCGAACGGAGTAGGCCATGAGAGGCGAGTCAGAGGGGAAGACCAGATCACGGTTGAAGCGCTCAGCAACTTCGGCGGCTGTAGCATTATCAGAATGAGAGGCCGAGGCAAGGGAGAGGAGGCGTGCAACAAGATGAACATCCACCTGGTGAAGGCTTCGGTACCACGAAGAAGAACCAGTGCCTGTGCACACCAGCAGACCACTCGACTTCTGAGGCACCGCCACTGCCTCGTCCACCGATACCTCGTAACGGGAGACCCTGTCAGGCACACAGGCATAATTAGACATCCGCGGGACTAATCGCTCCATCACACCCCCCTCTCTCATTCACGTGTGAGAGTGTCCACCGAAGATATCAGCCACTAATTTCATATTAATTTCTACGGCGCCCTCGTTTTCTTTTAACCAACAGACAAACTAACCTGGCGCTCAAACAAGTACTGATAAAAACATCGTTTAATGCCCGCACAGGAAGGAGGTAGGCAGGAGAAAGGGCAGAAACAGGTGATTCCCCTCCACTATCCTCGTCGGAGGGGCACAAATGCAATGAATGCTGTTCAAAGATACGCGGAGTAATGGTATCGAGGGATCTCAGTTGAGTCGGCGGCGTTGACACGAGAAGTCGAATTCGATGGCGGAAGCGCCGTCTAAAACAGTGCAGAGATAAGCCTAGGAGTTCGGATCTTGAGTGAACATTTCAATAGTGAAGATGGTAAAGGGAACATAACTCGAACACGAGAATTGGTCGAGCACATCGTTTCGTGAAAGGAGTAAGAAAACCCAGAGCCGTGGAGGGCATCTCAATCCAATACAATAAGAATCTTAGCGTGAACTGAGGTCAGAGTTCTAATGAAATGGACTGCATATACAGAAGCACTAACTTGAACTGTCCGTTCACTAGTCTATCCACAACTGTCGGAATTTTCTTGTGCCAATGACGAGGCAAGCAAAGACTGCCTTCTGAGCTAAAGTTAGAAAAAACAAGCATTACCAATATAAAAGTACGGCTGCTTTTCGAACGCAAAAAACCCAAATCCTAAGAAAAATAATCATATTTGTAAAACAAACTTACATTTAGAGGACTGGAAGCAAGCCAACTAAAAAGAGTTCCAATCGCTTCCAAGCTCTAAATAAATACATGAGAGGTGACTTACGAATCAGGATTGCTGTTGATCCCGATGATAGGTTTGTCCTTTTCGGTAATTCTGAGAGCGGTGCTCAAAAAGGTCCCATCGCCGCCAACAGACATCAAGAGATCGGCAGACTTTGCATGCTCGAAGCCATATTCTTTCCAGTTTACGGCGTCTACCTTGACACCGTATTTTCTTGTTTTAAAAAGTCACAACTTTATGCACAATAAGTGGAAGTGTTAATGTAAACAAAAACACAAGGAAACTGCTACACATTCATACAATAGCAAGTGAATAAATCACAAAATAGGATTCTAGAATGCGTGAAATAAGTTCATAAAGTAAAACAAATACATACACATAACCCCACCTAAACAGAGAGCTTGCTGCGCTTAGCTGCAGGTTGAAATATCGGTAATGAGCCAGAACTTGCGGTTTTACTATGTTTGCAAATACTGGCACGTTCACTTATACAACTTACGTGAAACATCGCGTAAGCTCATCTATGATACTGCGGTGATTCTCATGTTTACCAAGCGAGTGATTGCAAACCTTGCTTTCCTTTGCAACCTTAAAACTAATTAAGCTATTTTCCTTACATGTTCTTCAAATGGGAGAGAAGTCCTGGTGGGAAAAGTGCCGATTTCGGATTCAAATCCAGTTGTTTTACATACTATTAGCACCTTCTTTAGGCAGTTTCCGGTACTTGAGCTCAGGAAGAATCTACTTGATACTTTGAACGGGAATCCACCCTCTGCTCTTAAAAAAGGGCAAAGAGGGCGCCCCAGCATTGGTCACACGAACAAGTAATGCATCTACAACCTTGAAAATAGGTATTTGAACATTAAAACAACATTTGCCTTTAAAACTCATTATAAAAATGTGCTGTAGTGACTTTACATATAGTAAAGGCTTGATTCGAGTCGGAGTTGTTGGCTAGTCGGCAAAACTTGTTGTAAATCTGGTATAAATTCGCCCCTGCTTTGAAATAACCGCAAATGTTTATTCAGGAGGTCCACCTGCGCAGAAAAATCATTGCTTTGGATAAAGAATTTTCGAGTACTCAGTTTTTGTCCGCTCATTGATGTATATTTTTGATCTTTGCCAATCCTTATGGCACATTCACCTCGGTCATAAAAACGTTAATGCAGGTAAGATGCCAACAAAGGCTCCACTTAATTTCTATAAAGGCAGAAGCGACCTCGTGAGGCCTTTTGTCACCCTTCTGTTCTAGCACTTATAGCCCAGGAAAAAGGAAAACTGTGAATATTCGACGACGCGAAGATGTGCTAGTTTAGGAGAGGCCCCTGGACTAAGCTGAAGTGTATTTACCTCAAAACGCTAGGCTAAAAGGTCTGTAGTACTTTGTTTGTTGGAACTATCGGTTTCGGTCAAGGTCACAGGGGTGGCTGCGTAGGCTGGCCGCTGGGCCATGCCAGCGGTTTATTTCCCTCTGTCCGTTGAATACATATATATATATTCTACTCTAGCATTCTGCCTTCTTTTGCCTTCGAGGGAGCCTCGGGACGCTACAGAGTAACTACTAAATATGCATGACCTCGAGGAATCTGCTGCAACAGTGCTGCATGAGCATGAGATAGGAACATGCATTGGGGTGCGACATGTCCTTAAAACCACAAATTAACATTGTGAGCGTCAAGATCACTAAAAGAAGCATGCCGAAAGCCGCTTCCCGAATTTTTGCATGCGTCATTACCTTCATGATGTTACCTTTGCAAAAGCATGGAGATAGAATTTCAGCTAACTTTTGAGACTCACGAAAACTTTACCAAAGGACCCGTTTTCATTTATTCTACAATCAACTTCTCCAACTCGCCCTGTTCTTGACGATGTACAATTGGTGATGTTAAGTTACCAGGGGTAAATAAGGCAAAGGGTGTTAGATCTGAATTTCCAAAGTATGAGTGTAGTGTCCCAAGGCTTCCTTGAAGGCAATAGAAGACAATACTAGGGCAGAATACGTATACATATTCAATAAACGGAGGGGATGGGGCTGCCGCCATGACCCCAGAGACCAGTCCATGCGGCTAAAGCAATATGTCCCCTTAAGTGACCGAAACCAAAGTCGAGAGTCATAACAAAAAAGGTTTTGAAATGAGGTATTTTATAATGAATTGTCTCGAATTCTTGATCGGATTTGGCAATTATGGTGTGAAAAGTGATAAGTGGTGAAATAAGTGAACATCGGCCCAAAGGCAGAGTTGTATGACAAAGGACAAATTTTAACGTAGTTCCTTAGGGGTAGGATCTGTTGTCTATTTTTCCTTGCCACTTTGCTTTTACTTAATTGCTCTCCAGTCTTGCATCTATCTGCGGTCTAGCCAGCTAGTAGAGAGGTGGAGACGATATCGCGAGTTAAGTTCCGTGACATCTTCATATAGGTGCGGTAGGCAACTCTGTGATGGTTCAGTGCCGGAAGCACTTTTGCTGTTAAGAGCATTTCTGCTGTACACGGAACTGGGGTGATTGCCAAAATTAGGCCTCTTAATAGAGGTTGGCACCAGTTATTCCCAATTGCAGGATATGCACTTTTTCCCTTTTACTAGAGTTTATAAGAAGTCAGAATCGATACCTCTTAAGGTTTGGTTTGCTTTCCTCTGCCCCCAGTGCAGCATCCTGAGACTTCCTTGAAGAGGCAGAAGACACGATACTCGGGCAGAATAGATGTACTCTGTCCACGGTATGGCTGAAGGGAGGTTACTGGCACGGTTCGGAGACCAGCCCACCTGGCAGAGATGCAGTAACTGAGTACCTAATTACCTCTGCCAAAATTGAGAGTTTACTACACAGCCATCGCACTTACCAGAGAAACGTACACGTCCTGAGATCTTCATCGGACTTCTTTCAATCAAGAAATCAGAATGCTGAACTCTTAAAATGTATATGCCTTTGTGCGAGACCTTTAGTGGCACAAATCATGTTGTTCAAGGGGCTTTTACTGCTAGCTATAAACGGTTAATAACTACTCGGTAGGACTTTCTCTATTCGCTACAGACGCTAATAAATTTACCATGCAAAGATTGTAGATATGTCCGGTGAATGGCATTCAACATAGTTTCATATTATATGGGCAACCTTCGGCATGATTCGTTCAGACGGAGAGGTCCTACGACTCTCAATCTTGGTTGCATCTTTTCCAATGCCACCTTGTTAGTAGTAATAGTATTAAAGTAGAAGATGCACGATGAGCTATTTGGTTTCTTTGCTGAAATTCTGTAACTCATTAACAGTGAGACCCGACTGAAAAAGAGGACCTTTAAGCCACCCTCATCAAGTTTGAGTGTAGAGGGATCTTTTAATATTGCGAAAGCTCAGCAAGTTGAGAGCAGCCAACTGGAAGGCAAGGGCAACACACCGAGTGCGAGCCTGCAGCTTCGCAAACACCTTTCATGGACTGTGCCTCCATACAAGAGTGTGTGTAGAGAGGGTGGAAAGTTGTGCCTTGTTCTCTACCTTTTGATCCCACGCAGAGATGTACCAGTATTTCTATTTGAGCTTTTAATTAGCTGTTGTTTGTGGTGCTAATATTCGTTGCACAAAAATGTCACTAGAATATGCCGAATGTTTGGTTGATTGGGCAACTGTATTCAATAGACAATCTTAGTATCCTACTGGTGACGATGCTGGTAAATCCGTACACGCTGTAATTTGGTAAAATTGTTCTCTACCACGTACCGACAGCCTATCCATGATTCGATTTTCTAGTTGTGCCAAGATATTTGCAGATTCATTCATCTATTTTCCCGTTTTAGAATCGAATCGCATTATGAATTTAATATGTAAATAACCATGTCTATGCTGTTTTGGAAGCTCCTATAAAAGGAGAGGTAAAAAAAGTTTAATGTCTTAGCCACTTGCTTAACCCTTGATTTTGATAACGGACCACTGAAAGGCTCCGAGCCGAGTCAATCGCCCCAGGTCCTACTGGACGAGACACAGCACAAGTGCAAAATTAGCAAAGTGACCTCACAGCAGGTCATGAATCAGAGTGACTCGGATTGGTGATGCAGCTTCGACCCCGGCGTCAGTGTGAGAATCGAAGGCCTTAAAATTCATTTCCACCCTCCTGCTCACTTCCTCACGAGACAGCGCCTTCACGAGTGCTTTAAGCACGCCACTTTAGGGTGGCGAAATGTGAAAACTAAACACCCATTCATGTTAGCCCATTAGATTGCACAGATGGTAAGCTTGTACGAGCTGCCTCTTATTTATAGCCTCGTATCCATAGGTATTTATGTGCTCCACTCTTCGACTGGACTTTGATGAGAACTACAAATGGAAATCTGGCCTACCGATTTGCCTCAAAAGGTTTCTTATTTCGCTTTGCATTCATTAGTTTTTCTGCTGCTCAAGTTCAGTACAAATTATTGTTCATCTTCATGGCACTAATGCCCTGGAGCAGTAGCTAAACTCAGTCGCCCTCGTCGCATGAGTTTGCTTACTCGCGATGCCAGCCATAAAAACCGGTAGAGTGTCTCCATGACTATAAAACTTAACGGGCAAATGTGACATTGAATTGATGATCCACTTGGTCCGCTGAATCATCAGCATTGTCCTGTATTTTGTGTCTTTGTTCAACGAACGGTTTTTATGCGAAATTTTCAACCTCGGAGAGGCCCCTCAAGTGATTGAAGAGAGACTCTGGACCCTAAGCGATTCTTTAGAGTGGTTCGTGGAGAAGTAAGGGCATGAAGCCAGATTCATGAGTGCCTATGCACTCAGTGCTCTCCCCACTGCCACTCCAGCCTGTTTGTCTGCCTGCCCGCGGGGAGACGATGGTGTCGGCGTTCACGCCACCGTCAACGGATTGGTGGCTAAAACTCGTGTCGTCCCGCAAAGTAAATGCTGCTAAAAATGTTACGTTGCATGCATCTCTACGCCTTGAAAAATATCAAACACCCTCAACACGTGACTGCTGCATTAGAACCTTTTAAAAACGTGATTTTGGACTTTTCCGATCGCTCACTCTGCGTTGATGAAATCTTCAAACTCACTCTCTGCAAAACTTAAAGAACAGTGGATTGGATGTGAAAATTGAGAAGGTCAGATTATTCACAACCTTTGACAATTTTATTGCCGTCCTTGGTAACCTCAATCACTCCACTCAACCAATGAGGAGGGCAAGTGTACTCACATTCCTTGTGATCCTGAGGCCTACTACCCAAACGCAATGTAACTGAAAGCTATTTGCCTAAAAACCCATGTAGACTGCTTTGAAAACATAAAGTGCATAACGTATTGAGGAAGTATTCTATACTTGTCAAATACAATGCCTGAGTTGTTTGCCTAACTCCCGGTTTCGGTAGCGGAGCACTTGGGGCCTCTGCCATTGCATCTTCGCCTGCTGGACTAGTCTCCTGTCTATGCTCATAGCCCAAAGCTCTAATGCTAGTCGACAATCCATACTTTGCCCAAGTACTATGCTTTCTTTTGTCTCTAGGGCGGGCTTAAGGAGTCATGTTGGTGGTAGTAGGAAGCCAGTCCCATCTTAAAGAACATCCATTCGGATTTTCATTGCTCGGTGCTGCTGATAAGAGAATCGATGGCTACCTACAAAAAAGTCTCAAAATGGCACTCAGTTGCATTGAAACTCGATATCCGGCCGACGGAGGAAGTGGACCAAAGGAAGCGCAGCCCCCAACACCCAAGAAAAGAGAGTGTTTAATCCAAGGTCTCAATTATGGGCTTGCCTTCGAGCCATGTAAGTAGTCCCAAGTCCTACTGTATGTTGAATGCACATATTCTACCCAATTATTGTGTCTACATCACTACCTTTAATAAGAGACACAGACAACTCGATTATTGCGATACAAAAGGGGTAAGAGACTAAAAGAGTCTTGGGATCGGAGTGTTCTCGATGGACCACAACCAATATTTTATTCACCGCATCCCCGATCATTAGCATCAGATGTGCTGAGAGTGTTGCTGCTTCAATAGGCGAATTGGGAGGTCAAATTTACCACTTCGTGACTTTATTTATGATCCGATATTGCACACACTCAGGTTCATCCTCACTTAGTAACTGGAGGGAACATTCCATAAAAGCTGGGGCAAGTGATTAACTCCCAATAGAAGGAAAATTTTGCTTGAATGGACTCAACTATACACCTCGTCTGGCACCTTCCATCATTTAAGAGGAGGCACTGTAATGCAAGGTTTTTTGTGCTATTGAGACACTTGTTTTGCTCATTTATTCTAATAGTCGGGTTACCCTTCTAGGTCTTTCTAGCTTACCCGTGGTCCTTGTAACGCCTTAGATAAGAACTTGCAAGTTATAAATTGGTTGTAGCACTGCAAGACTTTTCTGAAGACAAAAGAAGACAAAGTATTCGGGTAGAATTTGTATTGTCGACATACAGACGGGCAGAGAGCTACGGGCATGCTCAGAAGACCAGGCCGCCTAGCAGATGTACAACGGCAGAGCCTCTTATCGGCCTGTTGCCAAAATCGAGAGTCAAACGAGCAGCCAAAGTATTTCGATGATGCAAGACTATACCAGGGCAACCTTTGCAAAATCTTTAAAAGGCAGGTTTGTTAGTCATAAGTTTACATGCATAGCAAAAATGCATTAAAAGGAGTCCTTCCTTTGCGAAATTTCGTCTTCAAAGCCCCAATTTTCTTCGAACAGAGCACTCAGGTGCCGGTGCTCTTGGCGATAAAGAAGCAGGGCGGAGAGGAGAAGCAGCACTGCCAGAACTACAGAGACGCCTATGAGAGTCCTCAACGTCCTGCGCATTGCTGCTGGAGCCGCATAGACCGTCTGGTAGAGCTCCTCAGCAGACTCTCTTTTAGCGTATATTCTCTTGGGAAGAAGAGAAGAAGAAATTAAGCGTGTGCGATGGATTAAAAAGGAACACACTCCCTTCATATAATCTAAGGCATTAGCAGTAAAAATTATAAACTTACATCTTTTACATAAGCCAGAGGGAAGTATGTATCATTCGGTGTACTTTGTATTCTAAAAAATAGACAGCGAGGCAGTTACGACATGAAGGAGCAATGTAGAGCGCCATCTCTAAATGAACTCTTGTTCAGTTATTCCTGAGCATCATCTAAAGGTGGCTTATGTGGCATGAGATGTGGAAAAAGAGTTAAAGAAGTCTCTCAAAATGAATTCATCAGCACGAGTGATGCTGGGTGATAGCGTCAGCTCTTTCAGGTCTTCTCATCCACATAAAATGTGAGTCGCCCTAAACGACCATTCCTTAAAACCGTTGTAACATGTTGTATCCCTCCTAGTGACTTACTCTTTGGCCAGAAAGATGTTGATTTGGAAGAATAGCTCCGCCTCGACCAGAATTCCTGTTGTCTGTCAAAAGGATAAGAAGAAAAGTTGGCCAGAAAGTTTACAATTTAACCAAAACATCTCATTTTATTATCTGAAATTAGAGTAAACTCTGTGTATACGATGGGATGGTAGCAGGTCTTACAGGGTCGATGTGTGCGCGTGTCGTCAAATTGGGTTCAGTGAGGCCTTCAAAGACCACGGCGGTTTTCAGTTCATCGGCGGCTTGATTGAAGAAGGGAAGGGAGATGAATAGGGGCTCATCTCCTTCGATACCGAAATCCACGCAAGGACCTATTGACAACAGACCAGCTGGAGGATATTTATTGATGGGATAGACTTTCGGGTGGAAGGCAATATTGTCTGGCTCCTCCTCAGCGCTGCGAAATACCTTACTATCCATTTCTAGGGACAGTAGCTAAAAGGTTTAGTACTTTGATGAACGACTGTACCACAACAATAGGCTTCTGTTAAATTAATTTATTCACGAGACGGAACGTACCTTTAGTCGAGGATAATTTTTGGCAGAGACCCACTTTTCAGCTACGAATGGCACCGAGCGGCAGATGTCTGTGCTAAACATGTAGCGTCTATCGCCCATCTTCACCGACGGTGGTGTGAAGATGTCAGCTAAAAGCAGGAATTAGCTTCCCTGAGGACATTCATGACTGCACAACTCTTCAATACTGAAGCAGCCAGCAAGCATACTGCAGCGGAAGACTGCGAGAGACATGCGTCAGCCTTTGCTGATCCGTTGTGTAACCCAAAGTCTCACACCAATCCAGCATATCAAAAATCCAAAGGCAAAAATGAACTGCACGTTTTTCATCGCCAAAAAGAGAGCACAAAATCCAGTCATTGGATGCATAATCAGGATGGAAAAAGTCACTAACCTGTACCGTTGAGCATATTGGCATAGACTGAACCCCATTTGTTAAGTTCACTGTGCGAGGAAACAGGGGCTGGTGTTAGCTCAACTGTCCGACAAAGCACTAAAACAGCACAGCAGCATAAACTTACTCCTTCTTTTCGAAGGCCACCAAAACGCCCAGTTTGGAGATGTCGGTAGCCCCGGTGTCAGATTTGTAGGGGCCATAGACCGTGTTGTTGAGCTGTTAACCAAAGATAGACCTTGATTTAGCCCCTGCAGGCACCGCGAGGAGGTGGCCAATTCAGGTACATACTTACCCGATTAAATAGACCTATCTTTGCGTTTTCAACTAAGCCGAAGACTTTCCCCGTCAACAAATTCTTATATTCATGTCCCCACATAATTTCTTCCGCGGTGAGATTCAAAAAAAGTGGTTTTCTTAAAAAGTACCATAATAGCCTTGTTCCAGAAGATCCGGCTTGTTGAATCATGGAATTTGCGATCTAAAAAAGGGCTTGATAAGGATGCTTTGAAATTTCACTGTAGTCATGTTTCCACTGCGTTCATTGAACTTAACACAACAACTGGTAACTGTTTACATTCTTCAATTCCAGCGTTAAAAGCGCTGATTTAAAAAGTCCTTTTCTACTCCAATGACATTGTTGTGGTGGCTAGAGTTAAGCCTAGCAGAAAGGAGGAGAAACCTCCTGTTCTCCGTGCAGAAGCCTAATTTACCTGTGATTGTAACCTTTCTACTACAACAACAAAGCCACCAAGTTAATGCCCTTTCAAAGTAAAATGAAAGGCTCTCTTAGAATGACCTTGTCCTACTCAGTGGGGCGATTGCCGGTGTGCGAAATGGATTGATGAAATTTGAGTTGTGTTTTTACCAAACAATAGCACTTACGCCTTCAACGAAGTTCGGTATGATTAATCTGTCATGTCTGGGATCCCCAATGGAGTCGTTCGGCTCAAAGTGGAATTCGGTGAATAACGTATACTCTAGGAATCTTTGGCTGCAGCTACTTTCAATGAACCGCACATCGTTTTTCCTGACATTTCGTCTGAATCCAAAAAAAAAAAACTTTACTACTTTACCCTCCTTGAGGACATATATAATGAGTAAGTGAGGACATTTAGAGGCACTGTAACCAGGTGCCCCATTCGGATATGCCAACTAGCGCACCTGTACACGTAGGGTCCAACAGCCCTCAATCTCGGCTTCGTGCCATTCTTTTGCCACTCGTCTGCGTTGGTCACGTTGAATAGATAGAATTCAACTTTATTTTGGGAATCGGTCTTTAATAATTGGAAACTCGATGAATTTTCAGTGATTACAAGCTTCTGCAAAGAAATTGTCGTCATCGTATCGTCATGGAAGTTGCACTAACCTTAATGATTAAGTTGTTCTCGATGGTGTCAAAGAGGAGTTCGCAGATCACCAGGCCGAGAGCAACCAATGTAAAGAGGCAGGATAGAATGCACAGCGCGATTCTGCAGCCTCGTAAAGATTTCCCACAGATCTTGCCTACAGACAACATTCTGTGTCTGAATAATGCGTACAGGTCCCAAATCATAAAAATCGCATTAAGTGGATCTTTGTGGTGGAGCTTGGGAAGGTATGGACTTTTTAAAAGATCATATTAAAATCTAAGACGCTTAGTAGGTACACCAGTACCATTTATACATACAGGATGGAAAAAAAGTATACGGATTAACATACCCGTCTTCATCGTATCCTCGCGATGGGAGTGATGGTGTTAGACGTGGAATAGTCGCAGCATTATATAGCCGCTGAGCTTGACGACCTGCGTGTGATTGAGTACATCTGCACTCCAATGCAGTGTGGTAATTGCGACAGTCTGGTGTAAATCTCATGATGAAGGGAGGAGTCAAGATCCCTCACCCTGCAGCCATAGCTCAATCCACATCCTCCCACCTGTCTTCCAGAAATCGTCCCATGACTCCGCCATCCCACCAGTTTGCGCACTTAATCTCTCCCGTAGGCTCTGAGACCTCCTTGCAGTGCCACAACTCCTTCCAATGTGTACACAAAGTACTACTGATCCTCATAATCAGTCTATTGTATTTGTTGCGCTGTGGGACTCTTTGCAGCACAGATAAGTATTAATAAATGGCAGTAGAGAGACACAATACACGCCATGGACGTTAGCACAATTGTGGAGGTGCAAAACGGCACAGCAATTGATTAAAGTAAATCCCGTTAGCTTAGCAACATAGAATTAAGGATTTTATTGGTTGCTAGCGTTAAGCTTGGGATAATCCTCAAAAATTCCCCGTGATAGAGTCCCGATGCTCTCACATTTGACGGCAACGAAGTCGTGAGAGCATGCTAGTTGGAATTGTCTAGCAAATGAACGCAAAATCCGACATGACCCGCATGTTTCTGCCAACGCAAATGATGCGAGCTAGGTGCTCTTGCACTCGTCGAGAGACCAAGGCTTCCAAAAGTCCGCAAGGCAGCAAGACGCACCGGTGAAGGTGGTAATCTCCTCAATGCGGTGTGCTAAGCACTGCCACAGTGGTGAAACCTTTTTCAGAGTTGAAATCTTGGGTATGAACGGAACGAGTGAGTGAACAGAAAAGCCAAACTTTGAAGATAAAAAAGCTCTTTAAACAATGAATTGGATTCCCGCGATTTTTCGCAACTTTACACAACCATTTTAATGCTTCTATTGGGTGAAAAATACTTTGGTATCTCTGAAATCAATTCTATAGAAGATCAGCTTTAGTTCTAAATTATCATGGCTATAAGGTTGAAAAAACAATCTCTTCTAAATGTGAGGCAGACTTCTGCCTTAGAGCATAAACCCGTGATGCTATTTCATTCGGTATCAATGCTTGAAGGTAAATCATACCATTGAGATCTGCTGACGTGGACAAATTTCGTTTTTTCCTTTGTCTACCATCATGAATTCGAGAATCAGGGCATATTATGTTTGTTGCCTGGTGCATGATCAACAGCACAGGACATGGTTCCACTGAACTGCAGCACGTTAATTGCCCGTTCCACTCTCTGTAATAGTGAAGACCCATTTGGAGACTCCGATATTGTACTTTTGGCAAATTCGGTTCCCTCCAGACCATACTAGCAGCCTCCAAACCCTTCTGTACGTCGGCAATACATGCTTTCTCCCAGCGCTACGTCTTTACCCGTCTTCGGGGAGGTGCCGAGGCGTTTCTGCACACTCTCCCTTCATTAGCTGCTGTGCTATTGCATCTGATTGGATTTTAAGCAGCTATTTCTGAACTTTTAAAAATAATATGCTTGCACTATCCCAGTTCCGCCTACGCTATTGTCAAATTCAATATTACAAGGTGACAAGCCATCCCTTAGGATTCACCTTTTCCTCCCCACCAAAGGCTTCGGATAACCTTGCCTCTGTAACCCACAAACATGCAACGCTGGTTGGCTGATGTAACTGGAGCATCAAGGTTTCGGCCTAAGTCTGCATTGTGCTCAATATTGTGTAAAAAATGTAAAATGGATAGGCGTAATAACTGCTATCAGTGACGTTATAAACACAAAACACGATAATCAAACCGTTTTAAGAATGATAGTTAGATTTACCTCCCATTAATTGCGTTATATTATAGTAACCCTAACCTTTTTTAAGTCGCGATAGGCCAAGAAACTGCGGAAGAACATACATTACCAAAGGAAGGAAGCGGTGGGACGCTACTGCCATGCTTAGGGGGCCACATTAAGGAGCTCAGCATAAAAGCAAACAAAGTACTAAACCACTGCAAGTTTACACGTATGTATTCTTCAGCGCAGCCTTTGTTTCCCTCTGACCAAGCACATAAACTTGTGCCCTTTCGGCATCTTAATAAATAAACTTTAGTCGCATAGCTGTGTTACATCGCGCCTAAATTATTAGTGGTAACTGTAGTACTTTGTTTGAACTACCAGTCTCGGTCAGAGTGACAGAGGTGGCCGTATTGCCCTAGCTGCTTAGGCTGACCTCTAGGTCATGCCAGCAGCTTATTTCTCTCTGTCCGTTGAATATATATATTCTACCCTGGCATTCTGCCTTCTTTTGCCTTCAAGGGAGCCTCGGGACGCTACAGTAACTATACCTAACATTAAGCATTCGAAGGAATTTGCGCCTGATGTTGTAGCTACGTAGAATAGCAGTAAAAGGTTAGGTTAATAACGCTTCACAAAGCGAATCTAATCAATAAGGGTTGATTAAATCCCAACTTATTCATGGGTCAGTGTTTAATGCTCAGTTACCAAAGCCAAACCAAATCGGGCTAAATGGTCCCTTATATTGTCGGAGTATTTTTAATGCGGAAGCATTTAATATGTCTCATCAAAGCAAAATGACAACGATCAGTATTTGAAGCTATAGCATGGCCCTCTGTGATGGAAAATATGCCTTCCACTGACTTTTGCCAAGCATACAAAAATACGAATACTAAAAAAATTCACTTAAATTTGCACCACCTGGACAAATGCTAACTTTGATCTCTTTTCTCATATGCTTTACTTAAATATCGCTTTGTTGTTTGAATCTATCCACCCCGGCGCTCTTTCGGGTTTTCCTAACGGTCTTCTGGATCTCTATAGTTCTGCGGGTGTTAGCCTGCCTTATAATTCAAATGAGTACGCTTGATTTTTACTGTACATATCAAATCAAGGTGACGAGTCACAGTCTGAATCCGAGACTAATGATGACTCTGATTTGATCGACGGTATTGCCGATGGAATAGCTCAGCTGGTAGATGCACATCCTCCGGTGGAAGTCGGAGAACCTATTTCAGAGAGCGACATTAACTTTGACCGATCACTTCCGGGTCGACATACAGTAAGCTGGGAACACTTTGGAAATTCTTAGTATCTTGGCGAAGATTCCGTGGCAATCGATACAAGCAATCATCAAGAACCGGGAACTGTTGTTTCACTTCATATGTTGTACAAACCGGGCATTGTCTTGATTCCTGGTTATACACTGCCCCTGTTGATTACAAATTATACAGAAGAGGAGCTCGTAAATACTTATCGTGACCCAGTGGCTATCCTACCAGGTTGGTAAGTAACATCACTCTTAAGGGTAGATGTTTGTAGCTCAAATTTGGCTGAGCTTAGTATTTCTGCCCATTTATAGCTTTGCTCGACCTATATCATCGGATTTCGTCGGACATATTGCCACTATCGCCTATCTTGTGACCATCCGATTCAGTGGGTCTAGATGCAGTCCCGTTCTTCTTGGTCGACAGCGTCTGCGTATCATGGAAATTCAGCTCTCTTCATCGGAGTATGCCCATTTATGCTTTTTCTGTTTCATACTATCTACTTTACCTCAGTTACACATGGCAAATGAATGCAGATCAAGTTGCGAACCCTCGATATTTGTAAAATCAGTTAACCTATTTGAGTGTTATATTGCCTCCATCTCTCAGGTGATGCTCGGATGTTGCCCCTCCTAGACTCGGTTATTACTAATACCCCCTTTTATTATTTTTATCTTGCATTTAGTCCCTCTATTTGAACTAGGGTCTTTTCCAAAGACACTCAAAATCATAGTCTGCCTTATTTTAAATACTCTCAAGCTTCTTTTGTACCTGAGTCGGGTCTTGCCATCTTTTTTGTTCTTCGGTAACTTTACACTTAAACTCCCAATGAGGTTTTGGTCTGGTCAACATTAAACTCCGTTCCGCTTTCTGGGCATGATTCGGGTTTAACCTCGCTGGGTTTCGGTTGAGTATTGTACACCTTATTCACCAAAATAGTGTATCCACCGGCATTGTGCTTGAACAACTGTTTTTTAATTGAATTATCCAAAATAACACTCCCGATTGAGATGGGTTTTTCAGTCCTACCACTCAGGGTGGGGTTGAAAGTAAGTGGTTCTGGTCAACTTGCGTTCTTTTCGATTAATTTTTCTTCGATCTTTCATATGCTCCTATTTGATGCAACCTACTTTTGGCAGTTACCTTGCGTCTTCCCTCCTTATTGGTTGATTTCGTACTTTGTCTTTCGTAATTTTGTGTGCAATTCATCCGGGATCTTTTCTTCGCTAACACACATCGAACCTTTCCTCTCCTATAGTAATAATGTTTTCTGCAAGGGGTTGGTTCTTCCAGAGACTTCTGTGGATGGAGCATCGTTGGGCCCCATAAGTAGGCTAGCCATACCTCCCTCCTGGTGTCGATTCGCCCCCGAACCTGACTTTATCCCTTCACCATCGTCATCAAATGACCAATCCCAAAGGTAGTCCTCTTTTGTGTTTGTGTATGCCTCGCTGCTTGCATCATTTCAGTAGCATTAAACTCGGGAACACTTGACTTAAGCCCAGAACCGCGTGTCATTCCCTACCCCTTGCCTGGTGATGCATTTGGCGTCTTTGATGCCTCGCGCAGCACCTGGTGCCTTCCTGCCCCTATCTCAGATGGTGGTGGTGATAGTGGTGATTCTCTCCAATTCCAAAACCTCTCCCGTCTGCCCTGTCGGCGAGACATTTTGGCCGCGGCGGCTGATTGTACAACTCCTCATCCTGCATGGGTCTACCGACAATACGATCTGGTGCGCTGGTGCCTACTCACTTTTGAGGCTGGCAAGTGTTATACTTCTGCAACTAACCTTTATTTCCCTCCCCCCCCCCCCCCCCCCCTTCAAGCCCTTCCTAATCGCCGAGATTCGAGCCGAACTCTCGCGGTGGACTAACACCTGGCAAATGGACAAGTGGAATCCTTCACTTGCGGTGCCATTCTCCTATTGGCTGCTGCAAAACCTCCCCCTTACGTGTGTTCAAAAAGGAGAGCTCTTAAAAATTGATCATGTGGTTCAGCGCTTGCGGGCTTGCCTTCACTTCATTCGGTCGGTAAGGCTCTAGTGCATCAATCTGCCTCTTTGTAAACAATCACTTTATTCTAATGGCTACTTTGAGCTGCCGATTGGAATAACCAACATTGTTCAGTAATGCATTTGGTTTCGTGCTTTGTTTGCAAAACCGTCGTATCCTGTTTGAATGTGTTTTCCCTGCACAGTGCTCTGAGCTTGCCTGCTCCCGGTGTAAAGCCGCCATATCCTCCCAGAAAAATGTAATTTGCTTGTCGCACGAGGGCTCAACGTTGGCGTACGTGAATCCGCATGGTTTTATCTTCGATATGCTAACTCTCAGTACGGTCCGTCCGGACTCCGTCGATCTGGTTGGCTCCCCAACTGCTGAATACTCATGGTTTCCTGGGTAAGACCGTAATTTTCTCGTTTCGTTTTGTTAGAGTCAACCATTGTATCGAATGCTAAGCGACTCCAAGCATACTACGGCAATCACCAACACTACTTCAAAGTTAGCAATCAGAGCCTAGTTGCTCGTTTGAGTTTATTGAGCCTTATTAAATGTTTCTGTACAGCAGTTTCAGTTGTCCATGAAGGCACCTTACTAGTACCTATGGAATTTGTTCCACAATAGGGTCTATAGAAGGGCTAGAACACTGCTGGCATGGATAGCATAAGTAGAGCATCACATTATCATCGTGGAGATCGAAGTACGTTGTTCTCTCACAAATGTGCCCGTCGTCATTTCTTGGGATAACATTTTGTGTGTTCTTCGTTCGAGGTATGCATGGACAATCGCGCAGTGTGGCGCTTGCAACAGTCACATGGGCTGGCGGTTCACTGCCACGTCAGACGACCTTCGACCCCGCCTCTTCTGGGGTATCAAGCGTCAGGCCCTCGTCCACGCAGCTGAAGAGGACACGGAAGTCAGACTCTAACCTCTCCCTCCCATTCATACTGCATTCATTAATGGTCCACCATGTTACAATGCTTCGGCATCTCATTGACGTTAATGCGCGCTGGTATCTGTGCACGATCACGTACTTCACTACTATGCTTACTTTCACTTACCAATATACTTGTAGAGAGTCAAAACTCCATCTGATGTGCCGTTGTTTGTGGTTCATTTCCGACGCGTTCTGCTACCTCTCAACGCTTTTTTGCAGTTTCATTATCAAACTCTCTTGTAGTTATTCTCCCCATAAAGGAGATAATTGCACAATTTTCAAAAATGCCATGTCCGACACTCTGGAGAAATAGTTGATGTGAACGTGAGCGTTATCGATGAATTTACACCATCATGGGCAAGAGGAATTGGTGGCGCCTTCCCACAAATAGTAACGCAATCCATACGATTGGTTAATTTATTGCAGTGTTGTCTGGCACAAAATCTCCCCGTGTGGCGCTGAATTCAACTTTGCTGATCAAGTCAGCGCTTGGGAGTTACATTTACTGAATGCTTTAAACTCTTTCAACGCTTGATAGAACTGGCCGTAACCCATCTACGAATATTTCACATAGTAAATTTAGACAACCTCGACTGGGTGAAAGAAGCAAGTGAGGAATGAGTTCCCACGTCTGCTGGGTCCATTTCCTCTGCTGAATTCGAGAGCCATGGTTACGTTGCCAGTTTACTGGAATCACGTCGGCATCAGGTTCGGAGTCTGTTCCCTATCTACCCTCAATTAAATGGTAAAGGTGCTACTCGATGCAGTGCCATCGACTTCACTGCCCTTCACGCCACAGTAAAACGGCAACGTTTTAAATGAGACCGACTAATGGCTGGGCTGCAGCACTTACTAGGTTTATTTCAAGAATAGAACGGGCTCCTATTGGCAATTTTTTATGAGTTGAGAGTGGTCCAATAAATCATTTCATTAGAAATGAAAAGCCAGCTCTGTAGGAGTTGTGAGGCGTCCAGTGAGCTTTTTCTTTTAAGGTTGTGATGCAATTCGGCTTGGTGGTGTATGTGTATTTGTGCAATGCGACCATCAGGATTTTCACATTTGAACTTCACTGGTTATTTTCTCCACTTTGTTCCAGCAAGTCTTGTCCCAACAGGTGTTTTCACTTGCAAGTGTATATTTGGAGCGTGAGCGGGTGAACCTTAGCTGTTTGCATATTCACAACGTGGTTACAGTTAAGGAACAAGCATTAATTTTCCTGACAAGTGAAGGGCGAGTTGACATGGCTCTGCGCTTTTGAAGTTTCAAGAGAAGTACAGGACAAGGTTGAGGAGCTCTGTGGCACGAATACCAACTTCCTGATGGTTAAGTTCGCAGCCAATAAGCGTCGAAGGCTACCTACGTTTCTGCGCTCCAACAATCCAACATGGTAATATTCTGGTCCTCCGAGTAATACCCAAAACCAGATGAACCCTCCTTCCTTTTCCCTGTCCTGTTTGTCCCCAAACTTCTTTTGTTCATTTTTGGAAGCCCCAGACAAACTATAAGGATGTTTATGCAGTTTCCTTTTTTACTGGTACGACTGGATCGGAAATAGGTCTTTAGATTTCCTCCACTCTGTTACAAAGTTAGGATCGTTTCACAGTCCACCAGACTACGTTTAGCCGAAGGAGATTCAATGATAGTCAAATGGGAGGCGTTAAAAGTCTGTATAGGCAAAGAAACCCGGATGGTGGGATTTATTATATGGCCAGCGCTGGCTTGGGATGTGAATCTTGGCGCTGGTTTTTTCCATAATCCCAAAGCCGTCTTGACCTTCGTGGCAGGTACCTTCTCTACTAGCAGCGACACTAAAGCCAATGCAATCCTCTCGACATCGAAGGCTTTGGTAACATAACTCGCGAACAATCTAGACGACCTCTGTGCGTAGCCTACTCACTTTGGCGACGATGGGAGAAGAGAACTTTGCTAGCTATCGGTTAAGGTGGAATGTACAAGTATCGTGAAGCATACGCTAGATACCGGAGAAGCTGGACCAATTTGGCAATCATTCAGGCGTATATCACTTCTTCTAGAAGTAAACGGCCTGGTCGAAGAGAGGAGCAGAGACGGGATCATAAGTTCGTTCAAGTCTCCACACAGGCCTCTCTGATTGCTCTGGTAGCGAACGACGGAAATTTACGACAGTGCGTCGACTATGGGGAGCTGAACTGGTTTTCCGCGCTAGTTTTAATATTAGGGTGCTGGCAAGTAAAAGTGGCAGAAAGAGATGGAGAGAAGATAGCTTTCGCATTACCAAACGGACTTTACGAATTACAGAAAATGCCTTCTAGACTCTTTAACGCAGCGGCTGTCTTCCAACGCCTGATGCAGTCTACATTAATTGGCTTCTTCCCCATACATTTCATGCTTTACCCAAATTATATTTTCGTCTTCGGCAGAGACATTCGGGTGCGCAACGCCAACTCCAAGGGTGTCGATTTTTGCAATGCTTGGTCAACGTCTTGGAGCATACTGTCTCGTCAGATAGAATAGCAGTTATTGATGACTGTAAAAACGAAGTGAGCATCTGGCCAACACCGACCAATCAGACGAAGCTCCTCAGTTTCTTAGGTCTGGCAAATTAATGAGGGTGTTTCGCATTGAAGGTTTTGCTAAAATCGCAAGCCCGCTGTATGTACCAATGGAATAGTTGGCGAAAAAGAGTTACAATTGAGTGAAAGTGTGCTTTGTGCCGTGCCAGTTCTTGCATTACCTAACTTCGATACGGAAGTTAGCAATGCAGCCATGGGGAGCGGTTTTTAGAAAGGGACATAGGAGTAAGGAGCCACGTCATTCCTTACGTAAGTATCAGACTTGACAAATGAGTGCAATAGCGTGAGTCGTCCTCTATCCTGACAGCGGTTAGACATTTCAGGCATTACCTGGTAGCGGGGAGGGGTATTAGTGCGAACGCGCATCTGGTGAAGGCTTTCGCATTTCTAGTAAGTTGATTACCTCATGAGATGTGGACCTCGTGACATGTCCGTGTCACTGAGTTACAGCCAAGTTACGTAGGCCCGGAGGCGGCCTAACACTGTAAGGTGTGTCCTCCAAAGTCGGCTCACATGCCCAATTTTGAGGTGTCGTGTCCGGACAACGCATACAAACTCAGAGCCGACCAGGTCAACCGTGACTGACGCCCCTACAATCACGTGATCTAAGCGCGAAAAGCACCACCTGTGACCTTTTAGTTTTAATGCTAAGCCATGAAACGGCAATATGAAGTGTGAGCGGTAATGAGAGATTAATTAAACTATGCACGGTGAATGAGGATGTTGTTGACTGTCACGGATAGTGATTCTAGCAGCAGCTCTTTCAATTCACTTTGCAGGACACAGTTACGCTACAGTTGGCATGGACCCTTGGAGGTTGCATTAAGAGAGCACCTCCATACACAGTTGCAATGCTGATGGTATTTAGAATGCAGGAGGCGGATGAAATATCCCCTCGCATGGCGTCCATGGGGGAGGGGGGACGGTGGAAAATGCCGCCTTCAATCGATCGGCCGCTCTGCTATCAAGGCACCGCCACGTCAGCAGAACCTCGGCACGCACTGACACGCACGACCATCTGTCGACCCATCGCACATCTCCCACCGTGTACGTTCAGGACACAACTCCGTCTCCTCCCCTTCCCTCTCCCCTCTCACCCCCTACGTGCAAAAGCGCTAGCTTACTCTTACGACTCCGTAAATGAGCTGCTGAAATCCCATCAACCAGCAGCCCTATCCACTATCGAGAAATGTATTTTATCGTAGATGCCAAATCTGACGTTTATCAGCGCACGAAATAACATTGGCCCTTGGTTGATAAAAGGATTTGTGCAGGATCAATGCAATCAGACAGACGCACATACTAACTACGGAATCGCCAATGAAATGCGCGGCTAGTACGCACCATTCGCTAGCATTGTCTAACGATCGTCGAGGAGACCATCGCATCATAAATAGGTGGTTACACGCCTCCTCTCAAGTGTGGTTAGGAAATGCAAACACACCGACGTTGCCATAGTTGTTATTGTTTCAAATATCCTCCCAATGACAATCTGGAATTAAATGTCTAGCGAGCCAACACCTCATTCGGGTGTATCTTAAATGGCACACTTTGAGGTTGCATATTGCTGTTTGTTAGCGTCAAGAATCCTCCCACTGCTCGCCACCTTCAAGATTCACTTCACAATTGAAAACAATTGTCACAAACGTTGAGAACTATGAGCATAGGAAGTCATACAAGCCTCCACACGAGTACAGACAGTGCTCATAGAAGGGATATGCAGATAGATTGGTAAAAGCATTTCAAAAGGGAGATTTAATGGACAGCAGTGAGTCACGATTCTTGGGCCAAAAGAAGTCCGTACATTGGTCGAAGGAAGAAGGACGAAACATATACACACACGCATCCGAAGGCGGAGAAAGGAAAGAATGGGATGCGAAGGGAGGGAGATGGAGATTTATGGTGCACAGCCATCTATTGCTCCAAGTGGAGCTCCTGTTCGTGTTTTTTGGCGCGTTTCCACTGGACCGTTTCCCAGTGCCAGTGTTGCGCGACCACATTGTTGTCGCAGGGTGCGAGGTAGACACGCATTGTCGCGACCTCCGCCTCTACGCAGGTGTCCGAGGGCACGTGCCTCACCATCACCGGGTTGGTGTCCACGCCACGCACCCATCGCAGTGTGAAGTGCTGGTTGCCCTTCTGCCCGTGACAGCCGAACAGTTTTACCGGCGCACCCCGCACCGTGCTCGGCACATCCCAGCAATCGCCTCTTCAAATGCATTTGCAAGAAGACTTTCGTCAGCAAAGTTATTGTATGTCACCTAGAGACATTCAGTCCACAAGCAGTTACACCATCTTCGTAGATGTCCCGCAACCAGACTGCCAAATATGCCACAACTCTACTCGCACCTATATGCCACATTTCACCGTGATTGCGGTGCTAGGAGCTTGCCTTAATTGCAACTGCAACTAGCCCGATTTCTAATTTCCAGTGGTTCGACCTCCATCTAAGCCGCCAGATGGTTGGACTCTCTTTGTGCCTACCAACATACATAGGTGATGCACTAATATTCTCGCCTGAGCCTAGGCGTTATCCACAACGGAGGAGTGAGATTTATCAATGAAAGAAAAAAAGTTAAAAAACAATTGGTCTTCGGTCCTTCCCCCTCCTCCCCCTCATCTGTGAGACGAGTGGGACGTCAAGTCTCACAATCCATAAAACGTCTTTAAGAACATTGCCTAGTCTTAGCAACAGCGATAGATGACGTCATCACAGCTCGGTGCTAGAATAAAACCTTTTCATAACATTGCTGATCAAAAAATCCAGAAAGGGAGAAGTGGACGCAACAAAAACAATGATACAAATGCTCCCGTCTAACTTAAAAACGATTTCGGCAAACGACAATACATTAACACTTTGCCATTGGATGATAGCGTCAATCATATCATAAAGGAGGCATCTAAAGAGATTTTTTTGACGGAATAATCTGTGTGAGGGGTGGCAGCAAAGCATGTGTACTTAAAGGCAACGAGACAACCTTACATAATTGAGACTTATCAGAAACCATCTCAACAGGTACCAGTGACACAATCAGTGTCAATTTGCCTTCACACTGTTTGCGGAGACGAGAATAGTGGTGTGGTGTTGGCGCCTTGCATTTTGCCTTTGAATGGCGAAGGCCAAATGCCACAGTCTTACCGCCTCCACATCGCCAAAGCGAAGAACAGAGGAGAGGATTGTTTTCTTTCGTTCTTGAGCTGACTATTAGTTGGTCGAAATGCACAACACACAACACCACACCCCAACACATATGCAAACTACTTCACATTTGTACTTTGTTCACAGTAAGGTCTCTACCTCCTCAGGCACTTTATAGAAGAGGAAATAGTGCATTCGCCATGTGACTACCTTCGTTAGTGGGGAGGCTAGTAGGAATGGGCAAATCAAATTGCCGTAGCTTAAAAGCCCGAAATAAACAGTAGTGAGAGAGAATCCCCCATTAAACACCGTTGGATAAAATTGAAGTAGAAAACTGTTGCTTCCTATGGCGTTTTGGATGAAAGGAGAGCATATTTCTTCTACTGATACCCAACACACAAAACGGTATCTTGAGTCTAGAGCCCCGCGGAAGGATGCTGCTCTATGTAGTTGTAGTCTGCGCCGATCTACTTATTATGGAGGCAGTGCTTCCGATCCAAGACAGGCAATGTTTTACAAATTGAGCAATAGGAGATATGGGGTGCACCGTTAACCCACCACCGCTCATGCGTGCTGCCTTCACGCAGGAGGGAGGAGAAGCATCAAACATTAAAGAAGTCAAGTCAAACCAAACTAAGGAATGAGGTGGAAAGCACCCACAGAGCACAAACGAATGAATTCAATGTCCAACGCCTTTGAAGGACTTATAGGGGCTGAAAGCTAATTGGGTTGCTTAGTCAATCAACTGTGGATTTATCGAAGCATTCATCCTTTTCCTTAATCATATCGGAGTGCCAATTCATCCGCTCATGGTGGAAAAACGGAGTAGGTGGTGCTACCACCGTACATAAATGGTATATGAAGATTATGCAAGTAGTTCCAATTCCCCACTGCTGCAATTGCTGTTAAAATGGCATTTAGGCCTTCTAGAGGCATAACAAAATAGCGAAAACAGCTTGAATTTTGGGTGGACGAGGTTAGCAAAAGGTCTTCTTCGAAGTTTACCTACGAGTTCTCCGTGAAAGAAAAGCAGAGCATGAGGAACGGCGAATTACCTCGAATCATCGTCCAGCAACTGTCTAAAAGAAACAACGCAAAATCTTCTAGTAGTAGCCATGATTGCCTTCAAGAGTACTACACCACACTGCATACACAATTTTAGCGATAAATTTAGTTAAAAACTAAAGTTTTTCAGCTCCTCCTAATTTGATGAATGGATAAAACAGGGTGTGTGTAAATTTCTACCAAAACTCCGAGAGTTAAAGGCGGCAAATCGAAACTAAACAAAGTGTCAAAAACGAACTAGTCGACTGACTTGCACTGGGACTAGAAGCATGTGTAGTGCGATCCGGCAACTACAAGAAGCATAACAAGGTGTACATCTTTCATTAAGCTTTGGAAATACTGCAGCCGAGCAATCTGACAGAATGCATTTCGATGCCATGGGTGAGTCCGACAAAGAAAGGCCACGTTCGCAAAATCTTATCCTAATCGTGCTTGAAAGTGATTTGTTGCGATTGCCAGACGGAAAGAGCCTCTCTTTTTGTGTACAGCTATTTCTTCAAGGAAGCAATTTTAGGCGGTTTCGATCGCCTACACCATAAATATAATTCTGGTGCTGAAAACATGGCCAGCATTTTCATGGCTTGCGCTTTGATTCGTCTCATCTAAAGAATCCCAGTAAACACGTATCAATTCTTTCACAAAATTTCCTCTCCCATACGCGATCCCCTAAATTTTCGCTTCTTTTTAACAAGTTTTACTTTTGTCTGACGAAAGTAATAAATAAAATAAGAAGAGATGGTTGTTTTCCGGGTGACCATAGAATAGTCCTACTATCCTCCCCATTTCTCCGTTGAATAAAAAAAGGCAATCAACCACACATGCAGATAAATATTTTGGAGCAATGACACTTTCATGGTTACTTCCGTGCAAGAATTACATCGTGGATTCAAAAATATTCGGACTTTGCCATTGTCGACACAGTGCATCCTTGTACCACGATGGACGTGCACACGTCACGACGTAAAGAAGGTGGCAACCACTGCCACGTGAGAGAAAGGCTTTCACCAACCCTACCCACTAGCTTTTGGAGTACTGACTTCCATGTTGCATTTTACTCCACAATCTATTCATATTAATCGACGATTCAGCTGCAATCAATTATGCACTCAGCGAACAACTGCTGCGGACTCTCGCTGGACTGCTGACAAGGTCAGATTGAAGGGCGCAAATGGAATACTTGAACAACCAAGACGAGTTTGGTCGTGGCTCTACGCAGAGAGCCAATGCACGCATTCATTGAGAACATCCACCGACCCACTGCATGATGCTGTATGGACCGTTTCAGCTACCCAACTAGTAGCATTGGCTCTATTCATGCCGTATGCGAACACCATTTATTCTCCAGACCTTCTACACACCTAGTAATAGCGCTATTTCACTCAATACTTCACTGAATCAAATCAAATGTAGATGTTCTAGGTGAAGCGGTGTGCCGCTTCAAAATACACATGTAAAATCTGTTTCAAAATCCTTTATATAATGGCTTCTGATGAAAGGAAGCTTTAATAGAATCTTGTGCGAAAAAAGAATACGACTAGGGTTCCTCTGAAAATACTCATCCTGTACCGCAGTGGCATAAAACTAAGCTGGATAAGAGACAAGTGGAATCCAAATCTACGGCCTAGTTGTGATTCATACACCGAGTGCAGGGGAGCACGCAGACCATTTCAGAAGTGAAATAAATAGGTTTGAAACAGATTATTTACTTGCGTAACCTGTGAGGTTAACCTATATTGCGCCTAAGAAGTCATGCCCGCTAGGCAAATAATAGTCAGGTGTAGGCGCTGACGTGACATTTAGAAGCTCAGTAAAATCGTTTTTTTTACGGTGGCACTAAAATTGCTACCTTTGGCTGAAGAAATGCGCTTCTTGATAGAAAGTACAAAATAGCACCATGTAAAATTTAAGAGCTCAGCGTTCTGTCAATTAAAGGTGAGAGAGAAAGGTAGGATGAAATAACAGACAAAAGGTACCGCTACTAGCGTAGGAAAACTCTCAGAGAGAACGAGTTCATTAGTTACGTCAGTAGAGAAACATCCTCCTACTGACTTTAAAAAGATGCATGCTTAAAAATGCACACAAACTCGGCGACTAAATTCTAGTTCAGAATTCAAATAAGAAGTTCAATGGAGTAAATGTAGAAATATTAGTCCTGAGTCATGCACTAGTAATTACTTTGGACGAATCAAGAATTGAAATCCGTGTCACGCGATTGCACTAAAGGATTCGATTATTTAGATACCGTATACCATTTGTGGACGTGTGAACCATCGCAATGAATATGACCCATTGGTGGCAGATAGAAAATATGAGAGTTCCACGTAGCCGGATGAGATCTCAAGTAGAAAAAATTCAAGTCACGTGACTACTCCAGAAATGACAGTAGATTCGATTGACATCGGTACCGCAAACTTAGCAGTCAGAATCAAAACTTCCAGTTGGCTCGATTAAAGATGGACTTACGTTCCCTTAACCATAACATCTTCATGCCAGGTGAGCTCAAAGGCGGCAACAGTTTCGGTGCATTTAACCAGCGTCATTATGCCAGATAACGGAGCAATGCAGTAGTCCTTGTCAACAGCCTTGTAGATCTTTCCCGTGGCACCGGGTATCGGAATCACTGGCGGGTAGTACTTGGTCAAATCGAAGGCAACGTTCTTCATGAACCAGTCGAACGATTTGCAGTGCAACCTCTCCTTCAGCGCACGCTGCTCGGTAAGATTACCAGGATCGACATTTCTCAGATGGGGTCGTCGCTGATAGACATACTCACTGTACTTATCCATCCACACGTCCATGAGGCGTCTAAATGACGTAACAGAACATAAATCAATTTTAATTCATATTTTCGACTACACGAGAATCTTTCCAGTTTCTCAAGATTTGGCATCCACGCTACCGGCATGGAATCACTCTAAAAGTCGTCCATCTCCTTTGTGCGCCTATAATGAAACTGATGTACATCCTCATAAACGAATCCAGATGTTAAATTAATAGCAATGGTAAGCAACCCGAGTACAAAAGAACACAGATTTCAGTTTTGGCAGCTGCATAAAACGCTTTAACGTCACCAGAAGAAGGGAATTGCCGTAAATGCTTGGGCTTGCAAAGATTTACGGGGGATAAGCTGTTAAAATCGAGTCGAAATCGGACAAACGTCCCAATACTTAACTCCTTTTCAATTATTGAGACTAATATATATTTGATTTTATCGATTTACTAAACGTCTTCATAAATGCTTACAAATTGTGCGAAAAAACCGGATTTCGAGTTTTCTGAGGGTATGATGGGCAACAGACAAAAAATGCCTTACCTGTAATTTCTACTCAAGAAATCGCCAGCATCAGCGCTTGGGAAGTTTGCTTTCCCTCGATAAATGTGTCCAACTCGAGAACACGGAGTATCCACCATTCTCCCACCACACATCCAAATTTTGAAGGATATCTCATATTGTTCGCAGCCCCAAATTGCCAGCCCTGGGTCATAACCACCCAGCTCCCAAAACCACTTCGTGCTGATAGCAAAAAGACCACCCGCCATTATGGGGCTATCAAAGGGTTCTGCGGGATTATTTTTGTTCTCTGGCAGTCGGGGAAGTCGCTTGTAATTTAGGTTCCAGTCAAACGCCCCACGACGACCATCGTCTTGAGCTCGGTACTCGAAGGTATCGTGATCAATGACATCGATAAATGGACATACGACTGTTCGATAGTCATTAACGATTGGCTCAAGCAAGGGCGGCAGCCAGTTGGTCCCAGCCTCTACATGCGAATCAAGGAAGAGTAGAACATCACCAGTGGCTGCTTTAGCACCTGTGAGACGAGCAGCAATAAGGCCAACTCTTTTTTCGTGATGGATCACTTTCAAGTAGCCAGAAGGCCACTCTGTTTCGGCATATTTGTCAAGGCGATCCTTGAGAAAGTCCTTGAAACTGCCATCATCAACGAGAATGATTTCTTTAATAACACCAGGAGGAGCGCGTTTAGTCACGGTAACAATGGTTCGCAGTAATGTAGTCCAGTGCTCCTGGAAAACTGGTATAACAATGGATACGGATGGCAGGTGCCTACTGTAGAGTTTGGAACTGCATTTTTCATGGCGAAGATCGGGTATGGCACGATCAAGAGCAATTTTATCACTAACAACGCGACAAAAGCCGTTTTCTGTAAACACGCGTTGTGACAATTCTTTTTCTTCCCCAGAGAGGTAAACAGGCGCACCCTGTTCACCAGGACCAGTGCGATGCCTCTCCTCATTCATGAGTTTGTAATTGTGATAGTCTACCAAGGAGCCGCCACCATGTTCAATGAAAGAATTGACGTCAGAATGCTTGAAATATAAATATAAAAGGCTTATAATAGCTGCTACTAATAAGATTCGGAATAAAAACCACAACCTCAGACGCATAACTGGTGACAGACAAAACAGGGTTTGAGCGACCTGTTTAAGGAGCCCACGTTGCCTCTAAGGTTATCGGATTCATTAAAATAATATGTGGCATTAGATAACTCGTATATAAAAAACCTTAATAACAAAAAACAAAAGTACCACATTAATTAATTTATTTCACATCATGCAAGGTTTTGTTGCACAAAGACTTATAACTATTGCGTTTCTTGCAAAATATTTTAATGATCTGCAATCTGCGCGAGTGAACTGCTCTCTACCTCAAAGCAAATACATCCGACCTATTGTAATATTTTGCACTGTGGAGGGTTCCTACTCTGTCTCCTGGTTACCCTTGCCGGTAGAAGTCTGAGTGCGTTTAGACATCTTTACTGTATATGGGTAATAAATACAGCTAGGCGACGAATGGGGGTTCAGGCCGAGGGTCAGTCACACTCCAAGGAGTCTCCACGTTGCTCCGTCACGTGGTTCCAATCGACTTCCCGCCTCTGGCCTACAAAGCGCATTTAAAGAATTAAGTATTACACGCACAGTTTCCATAATTTGTTTGTAATACGTTGCTTGTTTGGACTGTCGGTTTCGATCAGGGTCACAGAGAGGCGGCTATATTGCCCTAGCTGCGTAGGCTGGGCTCCAAGCTATGCCAGCAGCTCATTTCCCCTGCCCTCTTTTGCCTTAAATTAAGCCTCGGGATGCTACATTGGTGGCGGCGGAAAGCGGATCCGACTCTATAGGGTTCCTATCTCGATCTCTACCGCCTGTGACATATTGCAGCCGTGCGAAAAAGTGTAGGTGCTACGGACGGAAGTATCTCTGACATCTCATAGCAGAAGGCCTAAGAACGACGTCCGTATTTGGCATCTACCCCATCTCCGTGTTCTACAAGGAAGCTATTAACAACTGAAGCGACACTAGCCATGGACCATCTGGAATGTTTTCGTTCCTGAGATTACCCTTAATATACTTGCTTAAGGAGATCGGTGTGCCAACGTCCCCCTACGGAAATGCTGATGGTCGGTGGGACCTCTTATTCTGAACTTTGTTCCCAAGCCAAACGCAACTTCAAGTCCAATGCACAGCCAAGAGGGATCACTGACGTTAGTGTCAAGCATTGCCTCAATCGCGTCGAATGTCGGCGACTGGCATGGTTAGCTCGTGGGTGCTTCTTTCAGCACTGATTACGCTGTGATGGATGACGTAGGGGGTCTGCTGAGGGGTACGTCGTGGACGACGCTCGAAAGAGGAGATGGGCAATGTAGTACTTTGTTTGTTGGAACTACCGGTTCCGGTCAGGGTGACAGAGGTGGCCATATTGCCCTAGCTGCGTAGGCTGGCCTCTGGACCATGCCAGCAGCTTATTTGTCCGTTGAATATATATGTTCTACTATAGCATTCTGCCTTCTTTTGCCTTTGAGGGAGCCTCGGGACGCTACATTGCTCTTTGCTTTATATGTATTCCGCGTCTCCCCTGATACTCTTTTCATATGAGAACACTAAACATGCTTTTTTACCTATTCATCTTATTTCGGCTCCCTTCCACCACCGATGAATAACTGATTGTTTGCTCTGAAGCGTTCCAAGGCTTCCTTAAAAGGCACCAGAAGGCATGATACTAGGGCACAATATATATTCAATAAATAGGCGTGACGGAG
Source organism: Taenia hydatigena (assembly GCA_036345935.2). Lineage (NCBI taxonomy): Eukaryota > Metazoa > Platyhelminthes > Cestoda > Cyclophyllidea > Taeniidae > Taenia > Taenia hydatigena. Next base: position 19,849,292 of record JADWOT020000003.1, read on the forward strand.
CTGCTGACATGGCCCGGAGGCCAGTCCACGCGGCTAGGGCAATATGGCCACCCAAAGTAAAGCTTAGAAACTGTGACAATTTAGAAGATTCAAATGAGCTGGACAGTGTCGGATTATTGGGATGGATTTTGGTGACAATGGTTGGCAATCTGACTGCTAAAAGGCATTTTCTAGCTTTAAGGAGACATATTAAAGCCACCTCTCCTCTCATGTCAGTCGGTCTTACTATTGTCGGTTGTGTTTCAGCTGGGAGTCTATGTGCCAAATCATGTGTTTATTCTTCCTCGTCTTGTTTTGTTCTCCCAAGGCGTACGGCTTCTATGTAAAAAATGTAGTGAGAGGTTCACATGCCATCAAGGCTTAAAAGAGGACCAAAGTTCGCTTTCCCCTTATGGGTCAATGGTATTCATTTTCTGTTTTATGCCACCTAGATGTCTTATTAGCTAATGGTATGTAATACTTATATTCTTCAAATGCGCTTTGTAGGCCAGAGGCGGGAAAACAATTTGAATCTGGTGGCGGGGCGGCGCGGCGACTCACAAGAGCGTGATCCATCCCCGTCCAAGAGTCTCGTGCTAGGCCTCGCTGTACAATTTTCTCCTCCATAATAAAGATGTCGAAGCATGTTCCGACTTTTAATAACAAAGGCGACCAGAAGAAAGAGGAGGAACCCTCTACAGGTAGCCTGTGAATAGTATGGTATTGCCGCTTTGAGTACGGAGTAAAGATTTGTAGGTGTTTTGGAGGACGGCGGAAGTATTTGTATACCGTTTCGTAATTTCTTAATTGAAAATGCATTGTTGTACCCGATTGCTCCTGGAAGACATTTCCGATCAATGGGGCCTGGTGGGAAGTGCAATTGTTCTGAGTCTTTGTCGAACTCGAACTAGACCAAATCCATGTGACAGAGCATAAATTAATAGGGGCTAATAGAATGCGCCAAAGCCGCAGAGTTAAGCATAGTGGAAAAAATACTCACTTGTCACATAATCATCTTTATTTCGCCTCGTTTGCATTGTTTTAACATTCTGGGATGTCATTTGAATTTGTAGTTTGGTCTTATTAACTTTTGTGGCATTTTGCGTCCTCTCCATGTTAAATTTCAATAGCTGTGCTGGATATACTCAAAATTCAATGTTTTACATGTCCCTGAATGTCTTTGCTAACAGCAAGTCGACCCATTTTGACTATTCCTCCTACATTTGTTATTTCCAAATACCATTTTGGAGGAGCAGAGAAAAACGTATTCCAGTTTATTAGGGGGAGAATTCAAGTAATCCGCGCAATGAATGCAAGCGCTATATGCAAGTTCCCCTGATCTGTGAGTTTCGAGGCCACCTGATAGTAAGCAACTGCAATCACAATACTAAATGGTTCCACACTTTTACCACATTGCATTATTCCTTACGGACTAACAAATATACATAGGGTAGGTGGGTAACAATATGATGTTCGCATTTTTCACCTTTACATACCCACCATCAACGTCCTTGTAGTTTTGATTAATGAAAAGCAGGGCATGGGGTGCGATTTGGGGGACACGGGGTGAAGTACAGCAATGGGGAGTTATTGGCATCACTTTTCTATTCGCCGGATCTTTGTGGGGATGGTTGGCACCGACGTGGGGTTGAAGAAGGAGTATCCACTTTCCAACGAAGGAGACATCTTCTGTGAGTGCTGGCGACTTTGACTGGCGTCCTCATGCAGTTTATGAAAGGAGTAGTTCACTGAAACGTAATTGCATACAATCAACTGCTTATCATTTGGGAGCATCTCTTGTTCCCACTCCTATTATACGTAGGTACAAAGTTGAATAGAACGAGATATTCATCTATAAGACGAGTCATATCTCCTAAGTTCTTTTGTCAGCAAAAGCCGGAAGCGTCCAAAGTCGATGGTGCAGATTTGTGGACTCAAATTTTACAATCACTATTATTTAAGTAAACATCCTATGTTGTGAAGTTGTAAATTTTGCATGAAATATTTGTGAGCTCTATCAGATCTCCGAAGCGATCAGCGCCGGAAATCTTGTGCATATGCTGAATTGTTCGAACAAGTGCCATGGACTTTGTCTACTGTAGAGGCTCATCAATGCTGCATATGCAATTTAGTTCTCAAAATTCATCCTTGAATCCGTGATTTGGTGGGCTCTAATAGACACGGCGCTTACTTCGCCTCGCTAATCGTCGCTGTTTGATCAGTTGGAATTTGTAGTACCTTTGATTGCTGGAAATGAGATCAAAAAGGCCGCTGTTGGAGAAAGTCATCTAAATCACAAAAGATGACGTCAAATAGGTGGCTCGATAGGGAAGGTATGGAAGTTTCATGCTTGATGGCTTGCTTACACAGCGCTCGTAGATACTCTGTTCGGGTCGACAGTTGTGCCACCTGCAAAAAGCGTTGAAAACTTCATTGCTATTACAGGTGACAAGGCCGTGCTAAGTGCCTTCATTCGATGCAGACATAATGGGCTGTGGTGTGAACACTCTTAACAAAAGGGGCTCACCTCTGAGTCTCCTCCTCTAGAGCCTCCAATTCGAGCGAAATATGGGCCGCGAGGTCATTGGAGCGGAGGTCTTCGTGACAAATCGGGCAGCAGACTGAAGAACAATTTATAAGTTCACTTCTAACATTGCTATTGCAGTTCATGTTTTAAATTCTAGTGATTTTGTTAAAAATACACAAAAAGTAGACTACTTTATTCAAGTAACGTAGTAATCAAATCAGCGCTGAGACCGATGGATGTAATTAGGCTTTTCTTGGAGCACTCTCTTATGCATGCATTGTTGGGTCGGATACCATCTCTATCCCTTAACAACACCCTTATCAATGCCTAGTAAATTGTCATCTCCTTAAATTAAGAAGAAAAAGACCACGGTCTCCTCTCCAGTTGTGTCTTCTTATCTGCCCTTTCATGAACGCAAACGCTGGATAGCGCAATCCCAGAGTGATGATGATAGTCAAAAGTTATTATTGCCATGGTTTACCTTTCTTTCGAGTGTAAGAACAACTTTCCTTAGTTTTTAATGCGCTCCGCTTGTCACAATTCTGTCAGTAGATGATACTTGATTGTCTAATGCCTAACCTCAATAAAGGAGACCAATGATGTGAATGGCTGCAAGCGCTGCAATGCATGGCATGAATGTCAAGCGAATCGAGCCACCTTGGGGTAGTGATGTGATTGCAACTTTGGCTTGAGAGGCATCGTCACACCTGCAGTCGAATTGCTCATGTCTTGTCGAGCAAACATTCAAACATAATTTTAAATTCTCTTTTTCTTTGGCACATTTATTCAAGTGAGAGAGGTGGTGCTCTCTCAGGAGGACCCTCTTTGGGGTACAGCGCAAGTAGGAACTATAATGCGTGGATCCGCACGTATGGACTTGGAAATAACTCAATGCTGTTGGCAGTAGCCCACGAAAGGTATAAGCGAAAGCAGGCTCAGTTAGACCGATTTTAAGCTAAACTATTAACAAAGAATCCCATTTGGGTTTAAGTGATTCTTCTGTGTAACAAATCAGAGAAAGGAGGTAGTTGAATTGCACTGATATATGCAGCGCCTTTGAAACTACAGACACAAATCTCAACAATCACCGTTCTATAAGCTTCGTAAGCATCCGCCTTTCGTTTTAAAGTAAGGATTCTTATTCATGACAATTTGTAGTGAGGTTTGAAGCCGTACTACAATCGGTTTTGGTAAAAAATCAGCAGGATCGGTGGTGCGGAAAAATTGTCCCTCAAATTGCTGTTTTGTAAGTCAGTGTGGTTTGAGAACAAAAACCACTTTTGCGTATTTGATTGCAAAGTTGGCCTCATTGATGAGCATGTCAGCCCTTTGAAGCAAACCGAACTTCTTAGGCAAATGGTCTTAGGGATCGTAATTTAATATTTGCTAGCACAACGTTTTACTCTGTTAACCGAGCGAAAGAGTGGCAAAAAATCATTTGGAGCCATTTTAGAACCAACTTTATATTATTAAGTTTGCCTAGTGATTAATGAGTGGCTGGAAAGCGTAATTCAGTCTATTTTCTGGCGTTTATGAAAGCTTAAGATGCATCACTTTCTGCGTCATAAGTGGAGATGCTTAATCCCAGACATGGCTTGAGTCACTCCGGAGCTGTCATAGCTGCTAATTAACTAACCACAAGACGTTGCCATCTAAGGCGGTTGAACCGCTTACCTGATGCCTTCCACCTAGGCACTGGTAAAAGTGGATGATTTTGTTTGTAGGAAATCATGCACATCCGACTCGATGCCAATAGGCCTGGTGTCACGCTTGCCACTTGTGCCATTGCCTCGACGAGAATTTAGGTTTTCTCGACTCTCTTTTAATACCTACCGAGAAGTTTGTCTGTGCGCTGTATTTAGGCCAACTTGAGGCTTGAGAACTCTGGAGATAAAACAGTTAACTGCATCAGCCATCTTCCATCGGGTTCGATGTCTGCGCGACGCGGTGTAGTGCGGTGCGGTGCGGTCCAGCGCGACAGATCAAAGCGGCAGAGCCCGTGGACCATGGCATCGACAACAGCGATGACAATTGTAACAACCACTACTACTGCTAGTAAAAGCAAATTGCGCTTCAGTGGCGGTGCTTTGAAGTTCAGGCAGTGTCGTTCACACCACTCTGGTCACACGCGTGCCTACGCACAAAGGCAGGCACACACAGGTGCCACGAGCTCACTCACTCACCCTCTCATCTACACACTCACCCTCAGCCCACCGGTGGAGTTCATTCAACGCTCTGTTTGTGTACGCGTGTGATTACAGACATGTGGACTGTTCCCTAATAAGACATGTCAGTGGCACTGTGACCCGTGCGACAGCTAGGGAAAAGGCTCTACCGAAAATTGGAATCTCATAAGTGAAGTTTTACGGATTCTAGGCATATGACAAGGAACACTAAAGTGGAATACAATACAAATACAATGCTAAATAGCTGTTTAGTGGAAGTCCCATGTGAATTTTGGTGAATGATTTCAAGCAGCAACTTCAAAGAAAACCGATCGAGTGAAGAGATCAATACCACCTCTGCAAGTCGATTAAGTAGTTTCACCCTAGCATAAATCCATTTCCACTCTCCACAAACATTTCTTCCAAAATGCAATGCCATGATCCTAGTAGTTCCTTTCACTTAGCAGGCTATTGATGTTTCGTCAATGAAAATTGTCCATTTAAAAATAGTCAAAGGCTAATACCAATGTGCAAAATTACACTTGGTCAAAGAAAAAAGAACAAAGAAGGATGAAATGTGACGAGCGAGGGGGGTACCGTCAGCCGCTATCCACTTCAAAGAACTCTCACGGTTGCAGTCACCACCACCACCACCACTAATGGAACTTAGTGATCACAGTCACACCTCAGAGCCGTCAGTCAATTTTTACAGCCTCCGATACTCACTCACAACTTCCATCATCGCCACTGTGACTACTCAGATGCAGTTCTCAAGCCTGCTCACCCTCCAACCCACTCATCCATAGGCACACACACACACGCATTCTCTCACTCTCATTGTGTCGTTTCGGTCGCAACTGCAAGAGTGTGAGAAAAAGCGCCTCCTAAGTAATTATCCGTAGACGCATCAACATGGTGTGTGTGTGTGTGTGTGTGTGTGCATGTTTATCGCTCCTTTCGTTCTCACATCACGCGCCCCAAGGCACCAGTACATGGGGTGGCTAAGAAAATGCAAAGCAGCCTCGACTTGACAGACTAAGCCGGTGAGGCTTAATTAAACCGCAGACGCTTACATGTGCACCAAGACACGGCCCTGACGCCTTTGGATGCCAACGCGTTCATCAAAGTTATTTTTTTGAGAAAGCGGTCCAACTGACATTTCAAAATTGGTAGCACTCACTGCTGATCCACATGGTTTAATAGATGGGGAAGCAGAATTATTTAACATCTCAGTTGACGTGAGTGCTCACCACTTTGTTCTTCTCTCTTCCACATTCAGGATGATTTATGACCGTCCGTTCCCAATTTCAACTATTAAATTCTGACAACTTTAATCATCTAGGATACAAAAACAGTGTTATGATTCTTTTTCTATTTAAAATTCCCATTTTAACTAAGTTAACAACCAAACGTGTTTGCGAAATGGAAATAACTCGTGAGAACTTCGCATGAAAGGACTTCTCACACGATTGCATTAAACAATCGCACTTCAGAGGTTTGTGCTTAAGCTTCAAAGTGTAAATGGTGTGAACTTCTTGTTAATAAGCCTCAATCCCAATTGGATTTCATCTTCGCCGTCGTCGATACAGTATTCTTGAGGAGTCATTTCAAAGTGAAAACGTGGAAGCGCCTGTTACCTAGGCATAATTTGAGGGCGCGGAATAAATATCACGTGCACGGTGTAGTGGTGCTTGAACGCAACTGCGTGATGTGGGCATGGGAAATGGCCCTTAAAGGATTCATTTAAGTGTGATTTAATGCAATCCTGATTTGATGGCAGGTAACCAAGTAAAATGCGACATCTACACAATTATGTTTCACTTAACAACGAATTAGCCTGTCTGTCGGAGTTTTAAATCCACTCATGCTTTCAACGCTACGAGGATTTGCAATACTAGCACGAGATCCGTATTCCTGGAATTCGATGAGTTCTGTTTCAAAGAACTACTGTAACCGACAATTCCTTGGCGGGGAATAGGGAAAGTGAATCCCATCACCCTCAGGAGAGGTTGCCCCATGCACGCGCACGCATACCAGAGGTGAGAGAAGAGGTGGGAGAATGGAGTGACTCGGCTGTCAGGGCTATCATCATGGTCGTCGTGGTGTGCCTGGCAGGTAGCGGAATGTGGGCCCTCCAACCTCCACCATATGGCGCGATCACACTGTGTGTAGATCGAGTAATTAGTGAAACCACCATCATAATCAATAATGCCGGTAGATGCTCGCTCTCCTGTCCTAACACTGTACCCTCTCTTTACCGTTCGTTCACTGTCCGAGTCTCGAATACCACCCAGGCAGAGCCGAATGTCTCAAGAGGGCGGACCTTCCCCCGGGTCACCCACCCCCACACACCACCAGGTGGTTCTTTGTTCGAGCTTTGGGCGAAAGTGGGGAAGACGGGAGGAGGGGATGAGATTATCGGTGGTGGACAATCTGTTCACTCCACTGAGAGTGCAAGAGAAAGCTGTTTGTTTGTGCTCACACACATGTACACGCTTGCGGTAGGTAAGATGGTAAGGGCTAGGTCTGCGTGCACACAAAGGACGGTGGCAGGGAATTTGAATTTCCCCTCATGTGGGTTGCTTTCTCCTCTCTTCTTTTCTTCTTTGTCTAGTGCGCTACTTCCGCACAATGACTTTCTGGTATTATTGACAATATCTTCCCTAAAGTGTATTGGCCATTGTAGTGGTGCTTTTCTCCTTTAAGATGTACAAATAATTACGCCATTTGACATTTATTCTTTAGCTAAAGTGCTCATTAATGAAATTGGAATTTTTTAATTGCAGGATTTGTTTGTTTGAGCGCAATGCCACATAGGCCTTGCAATTGTTGGTTGCTTTATCTGACACTTTGAATGCCAAGATCACTGCATGGGTTTCAATGTTCCCAATCTGTACAGTTACTCATTGGCAAAAATACTCCATTTTCCGAAGTGATCGTTCATGACTTTCTTGTTGTCAAACAGCACAAAACCAAGAACGATGCTCTATTTAATGGCCATCTGTGATATAAGAATTAGGACAGGTTGAAAATTGGTGCACTAATTTTCCCTTCAATGGTCGAGGGAAGTAGTTCCATCGAGATTTACACGAAGTGATGTGGTTTGAGTTTGCAGGGGATTTGGAGTGCCGATAGTAACCTAAGTTCCAAGCATTTAAGCTAGGGGAAAGTTTTTTCCATGGATAGCGAGTCATTATCATTTACTGGTTGGTCAATGAGTTGGGTACTAGTATTTTTAATTTGATGCGAGCTTTTTGATACAGTCCTTAGTTACCTTGCATCAAAGGAGCATACTGCTTTAGTGATAGGTGGGACTTGAGATTCTTCATGATTGGTCTTTCCACTTTAAAACTGTAGGCATCCGCCGCGGAACAGTGGTCATCAATAAAACTGTTAAGTGAAGTTGAAATAATAGCCTGTCGAACTGGGTGTTGTGCGCCCAAAAGTATCATAATTGAGCATCTTAGTTGATATGCGAAAAATCTTAAGTCTCAGCATCATAATAATGGGGTAATGAAAGTAATTAATGCTTTGTTCAAATCTATAGCGGGCGGTGAAGTGAAGAACACTGATACCGAACGATTTTTCAAATAATCTGAAGTAGATTACCATAAAAACAAGTTTCTCTGGCTTTATTTTCATTTTCAACACTTTAAGATGTTTATTGACCTTTGGAAAATCGGCATGGAATTTGCCTTACCCAGTTCTTCACCGTGACTTGTCTCAGGGGCAAACCAATTGCTACCGACCACAGAAAAACTGCTTAGAGGTCAAAAAAGTAATTATCCTTAGAACAAGGTATCCTCACTTAGGAGTTTACTTTTCGACTCAAACGGTCCGCTCGCAACACGTGGTTGGGCTCAACTACAGCCACCAGAAGCAGATGATGTAAATATGACGCGCAGGTCATTCCGGTACCGCTCGGTGATTTGGAAAATCATAATTAGAATTGCACTACAGTAAGAGAGCGAAAATGAATTGAAAATGGTTATAGAAATTACAGTGACTTCTTACAAAATCTGATTTTCTATTGAAGCCCTTCTCATCACAATAGCTTTGAAAAAGAGTGTTTCCTTTTTCAGCCACAACATGATGCTATCTCCATTTTACCACTTTTATTGTGTTTTGGGACGGTAAACAACAAAAATAAAGTCAAAACCATTAAATAAATCGTTCGTTTTCGTTTTTGCCACTTTCATGGTGATCTTAACAGCAGTCCGCCATCGAAAGTTCTATTTCGGAACTTTCAGTGGATGGGAAGGCTCATTCAAATCCGGGATCTATATTTCCAGAGCATAAAGCATTCAACTAAACAGTCACGCGCCATAAATTGTATTCACCCATACAGCTGACGAATTTCAAGTGGTATCAATTCTTTTAAACTGACACCCATATCTGGGTATAAAAGGAGTCTTAGTATTGGCCCATAGTGGTATTCGCACCTGATTGCGGCATAACACATTCTTAAATAACGTTAATGGCAACGAAAAGCTTGACTCTAATTAGTTTGTGGTAACTCGTACAAAGGCTTCTCATGGGATTGTGCAAATTGCAGCACTAACACTCAACTGCGGTCTCACACGCACAACCACTCTTGAAGCCTGCCGTCCCACAGGCCTTATTCTGAGGGCAGTTCTGCAAACGCCTTGTAACTGCGAAATCCCTCGTATGGGTGCTTGATAGCAGCATACGAAAACAAAAACCTTGTAGCCATTAAATTTGGCAATAAGTGAATGGAGAAATTGATATTTATTTTGCTTCATACCTTTGCTGGCAGGGTCTGCCTCGGGGGAAATTGACCATCACGGTCACCCCAACATTTGTTTGTTCCAACGGTTCAACTGATTATGAACCAAAAAATTCGTCTTTTTTTTGAACAAAGAGCGTTGTAAGCTCGTTACCTTGTTATCATTAGGTTTAATTTTGTTCACAACAAGAGTCAATGCAACCAGTTATCACGAAACGACAAATGACATTTGTCACATAATTGTGACATGAGACTCAAGTGAGGCAATTATGGCATCATATAAGATGCCATAACATGTGCAAAATGGCCACAAAATGGTAATCTTTTCTTGTAGTTAATAAGGCTTTTAGAATGCGCTATCCACTACGTTTAACTATCACATGCATTTAAAGATGGAAAAGACCCCCATTGCTGTCTTGATTAGCGAAAAATAGTACGATATCTTAACTTTATAAGCAATAGGTGAGGCCAAGCACAAATTTTGGATAGCATCTTTCTAAAAGTACGTAGAGTTGCTCTAAAACAGTGAAATTATGCTTATTTGTAATGGCAAGATATGCTTTCGAAATTAGTACTCACATGATGCAGTGTCGTTGCCATTGTGAGCATTACCCTCTCCTTCTTCCTCTTTCACATCACTACTGATGTGATTGGCGATGCTAAAGAGGTTTCTGCCACAGCGTTGCTCAGTGGTAGGAGTGGTGGTAGTGGTGTTGGTGGCAGCAGTGTCGACGGTTGTAGTGGTGGTGGCATGGCCAACTGAGGATAGTGCAGCCGCTCCCACCTGAGCCAGAAGAAATCGCGCCACAGCATTTGTCGTGGACATCAACCCCAAGTTGTAGGGATCGGCTAAGGGAAAGGGGAAACGGGTGAGGTCCTGGGGTGATGAGGCGAGACCGTGGGAGGAGAAACCCAAGTCGGGGGGTGCACTGCTCCAAGCCGGCAAGTTCTTCGCGAAACCCTGGGGTGAGGTAGAGGATTGGTCCTCGGACAGTGGTGAACTGTTGATCGCGGCGAAAGCTCGCCATAAACTCGGTTTACTGCCACTTGCGTTCATTTCGAACTGGTAAATGACGTTGCTGTGTTGGCTGTGAGGCGGTTAGGTTAAATGGCCAATCGTCAGAAGGTGTGAAGACGCAGACGCTGGTGATTGGTGCGCCTGCCTGACTACAGTCTTAAGTGCTATTGGGCACCGGAGAATGCGTGCGCACAGTAGGTTGGCGAACATGCATGGCATTTGCAAACTGGATAACAGTTATTTTATTGTACAAGTTATCAGTCGGTAAACAAAAGATTTGATCTCAAGGTTGAATCGTAGTTGCTACAGCCCAATTGGTCCCCCTTCCATTCATAACATTTTCCAACAGTAAATGTGCACGACTAATTTCGAATCTCGGAATCCTCCAAATGCATCCCTCACTTTTGGTCACAAAAGTAAATGAAACTTCGCTCAGCGTAAATGCTAATTTAGATAATTTCATCGTTAAATATAATAAAAGTTTCCCAATTTGTTGATTTGCCAATTTTACTCGAAAAGTTAGCCGTCTCGCCTTCAGTGTCCAAAAAATTGCAATTTTTTGTCTTAACGATTTCACCCTCTTGTGTGATTCGGTGTGGCCAAGAGAAGTGCTAAAGTCATTGACGTTTTAGTCTGTTGCTCCTTATAAACCTTAGCAGTATACCAATCATGGCTCAAAATTGAGGCGAATGCAGAATCTCAAGGTTTTCTATTGTCCACCTTGTTTCCGTCGCAATGCCTATGGCACTCTTTAAGGTGGACTCGTGCAAATATTTGCCTTTATGCTATCTTGCCTGCAAGTCATGAAAATAATGCATAAATTTATCGATTTAATAGATCTACAAAACGTTGTTACAACGTACGGTATTTTATAGGGCACAGCTTCACTCACATTCTTACAACTTTGATGACCTCGCGTCTGCCAGTCCATTTTCATTCAAATTGCATTTCACTCGTCTTATTTCAAATAATAAGCATCCAGTATAAAATGAGTGTAGTACTTTGTTTGTTTGTACTACAGGTTTTGGTTAGGATCACAGAGAGGTGGCCGTATTGCCCTAGCTGCGTAGGCTGGCCGCTGGGCCATGCCAGCGGCTTATTTCCCTCTGTCCGTTGAATACATATATTCTACCCTAGCATTCTGCCTTCCTTTGCCTTCAAGGGAGCCTTGGGACGCTACAATGAGTACCTTGTAAAAAAATTATGTGAGCATTTCTCCCCATTTTTGTGCTTCTTCCCGAAAAATGGCAACCATACTGCACTCGCTTTTATTGGCTACACTATCTCCACTTCATCTTTCCGATGCCTTTGACGTTAAACAAACAAAGCAAATGCAAGTGAATTCGCAAATTGCAATTTACAATTATAATAAATGATTCCATGAAGATTTTTTCTTTTCCACTATTTTTTTATAGTTGTTCTAAACATGAACACCAAGTTGAAGCATCAGACTGTACTAGAGAAGGCTCTAAAATCACATCTTTTTGTTGTTCATTCATTGCAGAAGCCTCCATTTAAGTAATTAAAGAACCACGTTTTTCCATTCCTCCTAGAGGTCTAAACGGAAACAGAAGCACTTTGACATTCCAACTTGACGCTGGCGCATTAATCCGGACACAACTATAGCCTAGAACTGCAACATATGTTTGGCTGCTGCGTGACCCTTTGGCTAAGGGGGAAAAGTTGGACAAAGTTGTCCTCTTGTCGTGCCTACACGCTAATAAAATTCCCCATTAAACTCTGTTGAAATGACAGCTGCTGTTTTTGCTGCAAGCATAAATTGCAACCTCTTGCTTTGCGTACCACTCTGCCCCTCAACACGACGTGAATTTAGAGGTGGCCGGGGATGATCAAGGTGACAGTGGCACTTAGCAGTGCGGCCCTCCTCCTTCCCCTTACGCCTCCTTCCGCAGTCAAAGAGGAACACATGTTGCCGCACATCACTGAGCGGCTTGTTTATGCCTTCCTCTCTCGTTTGTTCTTCGATGTCAACGACAAAATGGCAGTCTATGTGTGCGTGTACGTGTGTGTGTGTTTGTGCAACCTAAGGCGTCGTCACACTTTAATTGGGCTTAATGGCAATAAAACGCATACCTCTCTTACTCGCCTTTCATCTCACTCTTTTGACAACTGCCATTATTATTGTTGGTGTAGGAGTGGCAGTGACAAGATGCGAGTGTGAGAAAATTTGTGTAAAAAACTGATTCTGTGACGAGGCGAGTAGAGTTATTCTGCGTCAACCAATTAATCCAAATTTTATTCAGGGAGGGTGTTTAATTTGCATTCATTCATTACTTTAGTTAAAGCATAACCGCGTAATCAACTCGTGAGAGAATTCAGCGCCTAACACTTTCCCCGTACCAATGTCTAACTATTCATACCCTCTTTAAGATGCTGTTACGAATGTATCTCAAATAAGTGATAGCCCCACTCCACTTCAGCAAATGGCTAAACGTTCGCAATTTCAATGTGAAAGACAAGTTTAGCGTGTTGAAAGAAGGCATACTGTGCATTGCCGACCCGCAGTAAGGCTTGGGGGACTCCAGCATGACTGGGCGGCCAAACGGCCCGGCAGAGGTGCCAGGCGGAGCTCTGTCTCGTTGCTAATACTGAGAGTTAGATAAACAAATAACGTACTAGACGCCTTGTTTTAAAATATTTTTGTGCCTTTAAGTATTCACGAGGCCGGCTTCAGTTATCGTTAACGGTGCATTTACCGATCGCGGGCTCTTCGGCCCTCGGGGTTCCGGTATCCACTTCAGTCCATTTACGCAAGCAAAGTTTTCTCAGCTGGTATGCCCCATTGCTTGGGACGCCGAACAAGAGCACGAAGGATCAGATTAGGTTGGGTCAAATCCCCATTACTCTATTGAACAAACAGCACGTTTCGAGAGTGTGAATAGGATGGACAGCGTGGTTCAAGGAATTGTGCTGCTCGTCACCCTTCCGTAAAAGAATCCATCAACGCTTTAGATTGCGATGTGTGGAGAGAGTTTTCACAAAGCGATCCCAACCAGAATAACAAGAGGCAGATTCCATGACCGACGATCTGGGTGGATCTGGAGGCACAATGTGAGCGTGCGCAACTACCGCATCGGAGTACTGGAAGACACAGAAGATCAACACTCGTACGTATCCATGACATTGTGAATGTTCTCCACCTTGCATTGCACACCAGTCCACTTCATCGCGTGATACCGACCAATCAGGAGAAGGCTCAACAAGAGTGTAAAACGGAGAGAGGTCCCCCATGTTCGGCATATGTGCGTAAAACGAAACCAATGAAAACACCTAGAACATCAGGGCAGAATTTTTTCTCAGAACTCCATCATAATTTCCCATTAAAATAGGAACAGCACTAACAGTACACATACTGAGACCGGCAATACACTAGGACACCAAAGCTTGTTTCGCCATAAAAGCACTTGATAAACTTACGTTTCTAGATTTCAAATGCTTTCAGACCGCAAGCCCTTGTGTGTTGTGTGAGCGTGGAATGAAATTTGTAATCAATCTACAGAAGGGCTGGCGGGCAGTCAAAAAAGCAAAACCGATGGAATGCCATGACTCCAAAATAAAAATCGAGGCCTGTGGATTCTGAAGGACCAACGTAGTCACATAAGCACCTATCATTCTTCTACAAGATCACATGGCATGACAACCAACAGTTTAGACAGTTGGACAGGTGCACTGGATATGAATAAAGATATGTCGAAAGTAGAAATAAAATAAAGTCGAGAAGCAAACACTCCAACAAAGTACAACCGTTGGACATCACTAAGCTCTTTAACATGACACTATCTAGCAACTACTTGGACCAACAATTTCAATGGCCATCGAACCTGCCCAGTTCAACGTTCGTTAAATCAAAACACCGACTAAAGTCATGCTTATCTTACTTTTGATGATGAAATCTCCACGGTTCGGTCGATCCAACGACTGTAGGAATCAAAAAAATGTGAAACTAGAGGGCAACTAATAAGAATAGACATTCAAAAGGCCCTTCCCACTCACCTACTCGCTTCCCTCTCCTGCAGAACTGCCAACACGTTGTACAAAGAATTTATTTTCATAGACACGTACCGAAATAAGTGTTTAGTTTTTCAGCATGAAAAATTTCATCAATGCAGCGGTAACATCTCCATGTGGCAGTAGTCGATTGGCCAGTAGATCAACCGGTCGACCGATTGGTAAATCAAGGATCATCAACGCCTTCACGGTCATCGGCCTCACCACTCGTCTTCATGCGTTTCGCAGAGGGGGGTGGCGTGGACAAAAAGAAGCTTTCCAGAGTGGCCCTCTTCTTAATCATTGTTGACTTGGTCACTTTTGAGCGGCTGGTGGAGGCGGGAGGGGACGAAGACGACGACGGCTGAGGTGGCGCCGGCGGTGACTGTGACGCAGCAGCAGAGGGCTGCAGAGACTTGCGCTTCATAATGGTGGTCACGGCGATGTCCGTGAGGTAGGGCCAAGCAGGAAAGACAAAGCCCGGATCTGTGATGGCGTAGACCGACTCATCGGCTTTTGGCAGACCCTCGGGAGCCAGCACAGCCTCTCTGTGCGTTCTCAACACCTCCGGGCGAACTCGCCATCTGGATTGGTGAGCCAGTAAATGGGTTCGTTAGCCTGACTCATGTCTATCCACCGCCACATAGCTCAGTGTTATTCAGATTGTACCTCGCATTACTTGAAGCGGGAGAATTTGTCTCTTCCACTCAAAAAAGAGTCGTATTTACATTATACTTGCCCATCTACTTACTGATTAAAGGCTTTACAGAACTCGCCCTCGCATAAACACCCCACTAACAATGAAGATATGCCGTCAATAAAAAAAACAGTTTTAAGGTTAGAACAAGCTATTTTGAATGATCATCCTCAAAAATGACAGAGAAGCATTCAACTATTTTAGCACAATAAAATTAAAATCGCTTATGTTGAAGACTAATTCCACACACTAATGTAGGCAAAGCATAACTCTCAACATGCTGCATTACAAAGGAATTAAGTGTAAGGGAAGTCCGACGACGACGTACATTTGCAAAATTCGAATTAAAACATGGCCCACTCTACCGAAATCAAAGAGGAATCCGGGTAGTGGCATTACATTTGTGCTCGTTTGTGTATGCATTCAATGGAAGAATTAAAGACGACCAAAAGTTAGTGAAAAGGCTAAACTCACAGGCCCTCCTCAAAGACAGCGATTTCACTTATTTTGTTCATGGTCAGCGTTTTGGAAAGTGGGAGGCTGTCGCCGTTGCCCAGCTGCTGCTGTGGTTTCGTATCTGCAGCGTGTTGACCACCAAGTAGGTTGGGAGTTCCAGTCGCCTCAGCCTCAGAGCATTGACTGTACTCCTTAAAACTAAGACAACAACTCGGCGCCTCGCCCTTACCGGTCCACGTGCGCTTCAGCCAGAAGACACGAAACTCAAATTGAAGTTTAGCCCTGCTCAGAGCGTTCTTGTGCACCAAGCGGATAAGATAGGGGATGGCTGAAAGGTTGGCATACTAGATGCTTGACTAAAGCGACATTCAAGAAACAAGTCCATTGAGCACTTAGGGAGCCCCGTAATCCACAGTAGAACAAAAAAGCAAAACCAGAGGAAAAGTGACAACCAAAGCGATTAAAAGCGAAATTCATAACTCGAGATCAAGTTTACAAGAACTTCGAAATAACCCAGCTTTATTAATGACAACATCTTTTGGCTCTAACAAATTATGTTTGAATTAGAACTCTCCAAATTTAACTCTGATACAAGTTAATGGCTTAGGAGGTAGAGACGAACCTTCGGTGGGGAATCGCTTTTTGGATCGTTCCGTTGAAGACAGTTTGCTTGCGCCTAAGGGGATGTCAGGAGTAGGGTCGGTTTGGGGAACAATCGGTAGTACTGTACCTGGCCACAAGTGAACCTAGAGAAATCAAAACGCATACTCAAAATTCAAACAGAGCGTAAACATCATGAAAAGTAATTGATTAATTATTTTTGCAACTGTTTGCAATTCGAATCATGGAAAAAAGGTAAGAAAGGAATTTCCAACCTGAACCGAGCCAATATAGAATTCGGAGCAGGGTAAAGCACAAAACTTTGATAATCATGAAACACGTTTTACTTTTTGTAAGGAACAATAGTTAATGGGATTGTGAGAAGGGTAGTGCAATAAAGAAAAACGTCATACATGAGTACATCTCGATGACAGGTCGACTCGCAGTGCTGCAACCAAATACATATACACACACAACCATTCAGGCTAGCACGGTATGGAGGAAAAAACATACCCTATACGTGCACAGGCCAGTTCCCATAAATTGAAATTCTTCTTTGGATGGTAACGCCCAGGTCGTGCTACCTAACTTTCCGCCATCGGAAGTACTTAGGGGGATGCGGTTCTCCTTATCGTCATCGCTCACATAGCCCGTGACCTTCGGTGGGAGCTCGGCGGGTCGCAGGGCCTCTAGAGGGTTCCGTGTCCACACAGGGCCCAGCAGAAGGGGTTTGAGTTTGTGGAGACTACGGCTGTGCGCCGCCTCGTACTCAGCCAAAGAGAGGCGCTGACGCAGGCGCTTCATCTCCGCGGTCTCGGCAGTGTTGTTGCTATCGTCGATGCCGCTGATGCTACCTTCAAAGTCGTCCTCATCGCGAACGCCCTCATCGTCCGAGAGATAGCCATGAGGCACAAGAAACCTGGCATCTTCGTCCTCATCGTCCTCTACTTCCTCCTCCTCTTCTCCCTACGAGGCCAAAAGCGACAAAGCAGTAAAAATCTAAGCATTTGGTCTAGGGTGAAAACAGCAGGGAATTCGCAAAAGCCGCGATGGCTGTTTCTGACACCAAGGAAGGTGTGAAAATTGCACCAACCATTTCAAATTAGCTGGATAAACGATACCTAAATGAGGAAATGATGATGGATTCCAATGTAGGCTTAAATCGATTGACTGCATGCTACATAACCATAAAGTGTAAAATCAGCCATTGGTTTTAAGCGAAAAAGTAAAGGAAACAGGAAAATAAGGTAAGTGCATCCATGTTGAGCAGAACTGCTGAAAATCCGCATTCATCGCTTTTGAAACAGTAAAGATGAAAGTTCATGCCAAAAAAAAACCTAAGATTTTTAACATTCAAAGAGATTCTTTTGGAACATGCTACCAAAGGTCTAATTCAACTTTCGCCTATGCGTCATTTACTAGACGAAAGTGCATGAATAGGCATAAGGCAAAAGAACGACTGTGATCACAGTTAACCCTCTAATAAAGAA
This sequence comes from Taenia hydatigena, assembly GCA_036345935.2. Taxonomy (NCBI): domain Eukaryota; kingdom Metazoa; phylum Platyhelminthes; class Cestoda; order Cyclophyllidea; family Taeniidae; genus Taenia; species Taenia hydatigena. The sequence continues at coordinate 19,866,979 of JADWOT020000003.1, forward strand.
GCTATCGCTCCATTGAGCGACCCACGCCGGAGTTCAAGCTCTTCCTTAGTATCAAAGAATGCGATGCAGATGAACCAAAGGTGACGCTACTCTGAGATCACACTGACGAGTAGTACCATCAGAGCATACCAAGTGGATAAACTGAGACGGACACCACGAAGTTACCTGATCACAGTAATGCCTAGTTTTACAGGGACACTACTGAAAATAGCACTCTGAGCTAGATTCAATTATGCAATAACATAACATGACTAATCCCTTTCGACTGATCCCATCGAAACCGGCACAAAATATCTACACAGCTAGCTACTAGTAAGTTGTTAATAGTCAAAAAATGTCTGACATCAGACTGAGAGATGTTTTCTCCCGGCTCCTCCTCCTCCCACTCATCATCAGAGTCGACCTCGTAGTCAAGCTGGTAGCAGTCCTTGGTGAAGGGCCGTCGGGGACCGATGGCGTAGCTACGTCGACGCCAGGTGCCATAGAAAGCAGGACGATAGTTCTCGAAGAACTGTAGTAGCTTCGCCTTGATCCACACCGTACCCCCATTGCCTGAGTCGCCGTGGTTGAAGCGCAAGGCAACCATATTCTGCAACGGCACACCTCCTCCATCTGGCATTTCGCTGTGATGAGTAAAAAAGTCACATGAAATCGTTCCGTTACCTGTGATGCTCAGCATTGGATGAGACCACTTTGCACCCAGGGAATTTATGGTAATTAAATAGGGTTCTAAAAACTGAAACGAATTAAAAACACGGATTTAGAAAGGTAGACTGATGTCTTCATAAACATCTGCAACGAGTAAATTCGTCCTACCAAGATCCAGCTCAACAAAATCAGAATAAGAGTCACTCAAACTCGCCAAAGAGCTAATTTGTGAATGAGACTGTTGAATATTGCCCCGATTAATTTCGTCAGCAAAACAGCAATTAGCTGAATTTACTCTACTCGCCCTATGATTTCGAAAGAGTAGTTTCGAAATGCCCACGAGAAACTGCTGACTTACACAGGCCATGTAGGAGGAAAGGAAAGTGGTTTAATCCTGCCAGTGCGCAGCTCATGCAAGTAGTTTGGCTGTCCGAATTTGACCAAACCAAGGCGCGATCCATCAATTGAGGATTGACCTGACTGCCAGGAGAGCCGAAGGTCCTCCACATTCTGCCACTTGGCGTGTCTCAGCGCCTCCGACCTCACTCGGCAGATTGGTGACTGGCGCTGATCCCTCTTCAGCTCAAACTGCATGAAAGGTGAAGCAGGAACACCACAGTCACCACTCCTACCACCACCGGCGGCACTAGTGGTGGAATTTTCAGGCTTCTGCTGCACAAAGAAGCCCATCAGAAGGGCACGCTGCTTTTCCATCTTTCGCCGCTTCTCCTCCTCTTCGCGCGCACGCTCTGCCTCTCGCTTGCGTCGTTCCTCCTCCTTGGCCTTCCTCTCTTCCTCCTTGCGAGCTCGCACCTCCTCCTTACGTGCTCGCTCCTCCTCCCGCTGTAATCGGCGCGCCTCCTTCTCACGTTCCGCCTGCTCTCGCCTCTCTTGGCGCTCCTGACGCCTCTGTTCTTTCTCTCCACGCAGGCGCTCTCGCTCTGCCTGCTTTTCGGCCTACAGTGCGGGAGAGGAGTTATAACATCAAAGGATGTTTAAATAAAGCTACGCGCCTTCACCATGTTACATTTCACAGAAAGCAAACCCAGGATAATACGGATTTCATGGTGATTTCAAGCAACACCTGCCATCTGTGTATGCAAAACTTATGAGGACGGTAACCCTAAATATGACTTTTACGAGTGAATACAATAAACTCATATCAAATTCAATCAAAACACCAAATGAATTGTCATTGAAGTTATGAAGACCACAACGCCTAATGGGGTGGAATCGAGCTGACAAATTATCCATAAGAGGTCACCAGACTTTTCAGGCAAAGTCTCCATGATCTGCGTCTTAGTAACACACTGGTCGTAAAGTCATTAAAGATGCAAAGCCAAAGGGTCTGCATTTCGTTCCCAATCTCCGCCATACTCAAGAGTGTGGAACCCCAATGCATCAGATTATAGTAATGTTTAGATGCAAACTACTCAACATATTCGTGGCCTGCCCACGGATCAAAATAACGGAAAACAAGTTGTTTAGGGTTCTTAATATTCGTTTGGACGGAATCACGTCAACAAAAACAAAAACGGAGTATTTCACATGAAATGACACTACTTTGGGGTAATAACCATAATTAAAACAGGAAAATGCGGCAATCACCTTCTCTCGCTCTTTCAGATCCCTTCTTAAGGGCGTGTTGGATTTAGGCTAAAACAAGAAAAATACAACTTAATGGTGAGCAGAAATACAGCATGCTATAGTTGACTATGAAAGTATCGTTCCTTCCGTCATTATCAACAAGGTTGAGCTGAAAAAAATAACTTATTGAAACAAAATCACTCATGCCAAGCACCTGCGTAAGCTAAGACGCGTTTACAAGTTAAAAATTAATCGCCAAGACAAATAAATTGTTCAAACGGTAGGAGAAAACAGGAGGGGAAAAAGGGGAAAGGCGGATTTGAACGCTTTCAAGACTACTCGGAGTATTATTTAACGGCAAAATCAAAACATCCTTAGCCACCCAAGATCTAGCGTAATAGGCATAGCTGAATGAAATGGAGAGAGACAATGCGCACTTAATGTATAGGACATAAGGGCCGATGTAAGCCACCATTACGATAAGACTTCACCCTGATTCAAAGAACAGCATACAAAAAGGACAACTTGCCTCCAGTGTTTTCTGTGACCTTCGAGATTTGTTCGAAGCCTAAAACGCAAAATTACGATACCTAGAAATGTAACGAGGTAGCAATCCTAAACTCCAAAGACTAAGCACACACGAAGTTGAGGATCTGTCATCCGTAATTACATCACCTACCAGTATTGAAAACAACTGAAATCAAAGCCCATAAATTGAATGTTCACAATGCAGCAAATTAATTTCACTATCGACTGAGTAATTCCCTTTAAAAAAGAAAATTTTCATTCTAGAACTCGTCAAATTTGGTAAAAGTATTGGCACAATCATAAAGGTTGGTCGATTTTAAGTAACAATGCGAATGTTCTAGAAAACTAAATCTGTTTCTGATCTTAATTTACTATTCATATTTCACTAAACAAGAAACGTTCTTAAACTCACAAATAAGTATAAAATACAAAAGCAGAAGTTTTGAAGCCCAGGAAAATTCATTTCAATTGATCAACGAACGATAAGGACAGCATTTCGGGAAGTGAAAATTAACTCCAATTGATACTTACACATTCTGATCCTTATAAGTCTTCTAGTGGTATCAACAATTGATCGCATGCCAAGCAGCTAAGATGCTCATAAAACTATTCATCAATTACGAATCGTGATATGTGGTTGGTTCACTTGGAGTAAGAGAACAATAAAACACGAAGAAGCTCATTAAAAATACGCAAATAAGATACGTTAAATGAAATTCCATTTTGATACGGGAGCTAAAATGGCAGCCTAAATCAACCCAGAAGCAAATTGTGTCTTCATGAATAAAAGCCTTTTTTTGGAAAAAAAAGAGTGCCTACTTCAGCTTGGTTTGGTTTTTCGGAAGCTTCTTCGGACCCATCTTCCCGCTAAAAATTGAAACATGGTAGACGCACACATAGTTTATACCAAAAAAGGATTCTCTGCTGAATTTGAAGTACAAGATGACGCTAAAATTTCAATGTAAGCTCTCAAGTAACATGAACCCGCAAAAGACAGCTCTGTTGAGTGAAATAAATTACGAAAAATTATGAGATGGACCATCGCCCCAATGGGACCCAAAATGAAGCATCTTATTTGCATCCTAGAAATGTATTCAACTTTAAATGCATTCAACATGAATTCCCAAACGTGTGTCACATGAACGCATAATAAGTACCATTTCTTCGCGTCCCGAATCAGAGAAAGGCGTATGCTGGCTATATGCCCCGACTTTGGCCTGTTTTTATTGGCTGTCTTACAAGCCGTCGGTATACATGCCTCTTTTCTGCAGTAGTTAAATGTTTTACGCGGACAAATACGGACAGATTTCGGTTCTATTTTTGTAGCGTGCGAGCATGGCAATGTTTTCCCGATGAAATTCCCGCAGCTTTCTAGTCTTTCATCGTATAAAGTCGTCAAATGCATCCGACTTTAACATACATATCTGATTGGACCAATTTATTAATCGGCCATTGGTTGTGACTGAATGCATTGACTACTTCAACTAGTACTTCATATCGATCCACTTAAACAAACTGCAATTCAGCATCACTAATTGCAAAACACTTATATGCTAACTAGTCATCAAGCTATTGATTAGACTAGCGAGCCCATATTTAATGCTGCATAAATTTCTTGACAACTGGCACTATACACGCAAATAATATGGGAAGTTCAAAAGTTTAAATGAACAGAAAACAACAACGTACAAAACTTGGACTCTGCGAACTTTCCAGTTTCTTAATTGCAAAGGAACTACCGTACTATCCAGCTCTTCCATGGAGTCGTAATAGAACGTACAGGAGAGCCGAGAAGCTACTAGCTGGTGCTCAAGTACATGCCGCTAAGTGGAAGTGTATCTCTTTAAGACTGACAAGTCCGCAGTTTTTAGCACGCATTTAAACAATCGCTTGCTCACCAATTCATTGATTTACTTCAGGTGAGTTTTATCAATCCGACTTTCAAAATGCCTGTGCATAAAATTTTTGAGTGCATTAGGAGCACTCTGCGTCTTCCCTCAAGTGGTAGTGATCCGAAATCATATGAAATGGCACATCACTAGCGTACTGAAGGGTTGGGAGTCCATTGGCACACCCCAAATGCCGTGCTGAAGGGTAGGATTAAGTGGGACATAAAATTACCACGCGATATCCATACGAATTGGAGCATTTAGCAACACGCAAACGATTTTGCTGGTGCAATTCCTATGTATCAGTGACACGGGTTGTTTGTAGGACCCAAAAGCTTCCCTAAAGACAAAGAAGTCAATTTTTAGTTACTGAAATTATTAATAGGAGTCCCTATGTGGCCTGTTAAAAAACCTAGAGTTAAGCAAGCAACTAACGTATTCTATAGCCGCTCTCCGCTTTTAAACGCCAACCCTGGCGTCCACTGTGGTCAAATTTCGGCACTAGCCATCAAACCGCACTCTTTGTCTTAAGGAAATCACTCGCAAACCATCTATGTCAGTCAATCAATTTTCATACAACTGATAAGAAACTTGACCGCAGCGTCTCTGATCCCTCTTGGCAATTGTAATGGAGGTGAAATCCCATCCTCTTTGGGAACTATATTGCGGAACGGAAAAAATGTGCTACTTTTCAAGCATTCCACTATTACTGCCCAAAGGGAAAGTCAGAAAACAAACAACGGGCTAAACATGGTCTCGTGGGAGTAAGAAGGCGGCTACTCCTCCTTCCCACTTCTCTTTCACGTCAGAGTCGCCTAGCCATACATATCCGGACTCTTTCAAGTTGACAAAGAAGTGATGGTGTTATTGAGTGCTTGATTACTTGACATCTTTATATAGGTGCCAAGACAGCTGGGTGACGAACTTTCCACGTGTCTCAGCCACGGATAGTGTCACCTCAGTATTTTTATTTAAAAGATGAAAAATGATAATGCATGAATTTTTAAAAACTGCTGCGCTCTGTAATTCCAAAAAGCAGAAGTGATCGAATAGGCAGCAGATGATTCCTCACAGTTTCCTATTTTTTTAACACGCACCTAAATGGTTGGTGACCAAGTGGATAGCCTTGGGGTGCTAGTGCCATCTCAATGTGTCTCGAAGAACGACAGGCGTCGGTGCTCAACGGAGGCGTGCAAGGCCTGGTGCACCGAGAGTGGGTGACTACCTTGTCGAAAAAGCACCCAATCGTCTCCTCGAGCACTGGGCTGGCTTGCCTTACCATCCAAAACCCCAACGCTCCACCCACCATGACGAGAGCGAGGACCTCTAACTCTAGGATTTGCTCTCGTATTGGTTAGCTGCTACCGAAAAGAAGTCACTCCAAGTATGTCTGACGTTTGCGTAATTTAAACTCGAACATTACCCTCAGTATGCAATGAAAAAACGCACAAATAGACATACGGCCTATGATCCTTCTCTTGATTAACTACGTTTCAGCTAAGCAAACTCTGTGTGAAGTTGGTAGGTTATCCTTAATGCAATAATCCAAGGCGATATAGAAAAGTCTCAGACTCAGAATTGATTTGACGAAGTTGACGTAAAGAATCCAGTGTGACAAAAACTCAAACTACACAGAGTCTAACCAGCTGCGTGATCAGTGCGCCTGAACGTTCCCATTTCAGATGCTCTTCTACTGCATTTTTTGCCTTTTTCAAGTCAAAACTTGTCTATAATTACTTAGACAAGGACAAGAATGACGACACAACTGAAGTGTGATATAGAGTAAACATCACAAGGCAACTGCTTGTCTCTGTAGGCGTGGTGACGTCACAACTAGCCCCACAATAAAAGTATTCTTCACTTTGCATTTGACCATTTTCTAAAACACTCACTGGTGTAGAACTGCCTACTATCCTGTTCCCTATTAAAAGCACATTTATCACATCTTCCGTAGTGCCTTACTTGTTCGTTGGACTCCCATTCTTCGTAAAAGGCCACATGGTAACCCTGCCATTGCAACCTTCGCCAGATGCTCTGGACCCCGGGCCATGACGGTGCCTCCCCAAGCCCCGCTGTACGTCGACAATAGACATTCTTCCAATGGTATCAGGGCGTCTTTCGTCTTCAGAAGAGTCCCAGGACACTGTATTGGTGTCAGTGGGAGGCGAACCTCAGCTCAAAAATAACTGTCCTGATTTCCACTGTGGTGCGGGAGAAGTGCATGTGCTGTGGATGGGAGAACCAGTTACGGTCCCCAACAAAATGGTCGAAAGTTGGCGTCCCACCTTCGACAATTACCTCAATCCCATGGTTGGCAGGAAAGCTATTAACAACTAAGGCAATACTAGTCGTGACCACGAGCCACCTCAAAAGTTTGTTGCCCAGTTGTCTATCGTGCCCATAGGAAGGTATCAGCTATATGAACTAAAGATAGAACTCAGATAAATACACGGCTGGACGGTACCGAAGTGACAACAACGTGGCAAGAAGGGATGTATACGAGACCTTATTTCCATAGAACTCTCCTAAACCCCTACCTCTGTTCGATGAAGCTGCTCTTTGGGCCGGTGTTTCCCCCCGTGCCCAAACCCAGTTCCCAAACAGAACGAACCGTCAGATTCAGTGAAATTGTCAAGAGCGATCGGTGACGGTGCGACAATTAAATGACTGAGGCGATTGACTTGAGAGTGCTGTATTTCTCAAAGCACTGACGCCCAAAAGCAGAGGAGCTACGTAGTGCGTTAACTGTTTAACTCTTGGTTTTGACAGAGGACCACTTGGGAGCTCCGCCACTGTACGTCCGTTGGGCAGCCTGACCCCCAAACCTTTCCAGTAGCCCTCAAGCCTTTTCGACCGTCCAGAATACCTGTCCTGACCGAGTACTATGGCTTCCACCATCTTCAGACAGGTCTCAGGACACCACATTATCACCAATCATGTGACACGTCGGACACTGTGACCACAAGTCACTGCAGTAATCAAGAGCTTTGCCCATCGTCTGAATCGCTTTCGGCCTATTCCCGAAACCACAATGCATGGACCAAATTTCCCACCTTCTCCGATTTATAATCGTCGCATACATCCATTATTAAGTCCATTAATCTATCCTCTCATATGCCCCGTGAGAATTTCAACATGCTTACCTCAAAGTTACACTATTTTAAGTGGTCAAAAACAGACACGGATTGTTCCCACATGAGGTGCGTTTTACTTGCATAATGGACGCCAGCCAACTTTTACATGGAAAAGGCAGGATATTGGATCCGACTGGGGACTGCACATGATCATATCCGAAAAAGGAGCGATGGATGAATGGAGATGTGTGTCCGGGAGCGAGCAAACACAAGAGCGGTAATAGGCATAGCATTGCAATCGGATGCATGCACAGCGTAAGAGCACGTTTTTAGTGACAGCTAGAGAAGTATTAATATACAATTCGAGGTGAGTTTAGAAGTGGAAAGAAGTAGAGATCAGTAAGCGAAAGGGCTCCTACCAAAAGGTGGATAAATCGAAATCCCTTTTTTGCGAGTTGAAGGAAAGGCAGCAGGTCGGAGTACACGCATGCAACACACACCATGATTATTAGTATCATCAGTATCCCAACAGCTGCAACAAGAACAACAACATCGACACAATAGTAACAACTACAACAGTTATATCAGAAAAAAGAAGGAGGCGGAGGGAGAGCAAGAGCCGATTAGAAGTTCCGGAAGGAGGGGAGATGAAAGTAAGCAGACGTCTGCCCGGGAAAACAAAATAAGCGAGAAGTACGGAGGGTAGAACAGACGCTCGACAAGGAGCGCAAGAAGGCACCGAATGACGCCACTTCAGGGAGGAGGGGCCACCCTAGGAGGAAGAGTGAGCGCAGCGCCTAGTGAATAAATGTGGAGTTGCTGATGGCTGAGCCGCCGTTGGTGCTGATGAAGTGGGCGTTGCGCCCATTGCTGGTATTCCTTTTGCTGGGGACCTGGGGTGCTGAATGGTGCAGGTTGGTGGTACGCACAAAAACCCTGGGATCCAATTGTGTAACCTTTAAGATGGCCTGATCCAACTCCTGCAAAAACACCCCAAAAATAACCGGAAAGTTAACACTGACGAAGCAGAATAAGTGCAGAGGTGGAAGAAATGAATCGATAACAAACCAAAGCATCATGCCATTGCAGCAACTAGAGATGGTCACGAGCCCAATAATGAATATAATAGGCTCCACCACAAAGTTCACCATTGAGCTCTATTAATTCCTAATTGCTGGATTACAATACCTCCCAATCATTATAAATTGATGCTGAACGGCTGAGTAGTATGACCATTTAATTTCATTCTCTACTTTCCACTTCATTCAATTTTGACACTAGGTTTTATGAAGGGACCTATCCTAGGAACACAGAAAGGATGAGCCCCACGTAAGTGCTCAAAGTGCTGTGAGACATAAGGGTGCGCCAGACTTTATACGTGCTCCACGGAAGCAAGGTCATGCTGTTTCTGCTGCCATAGCTGCATAGACTACTGCTACTAAATGAAGAGGGACAGATGAATGCAGATTAGCAGTGGTTCGGGGAGTATGGACACTAAAGCCGTTAAAAATCGTGATTCAGAGCAAAGGCGCTCCCGTTTTCAGAGGATCGTAGCTTATACCTCAAGAGCAAAAGAAAAAGGAACCCTAATGTGAACCTTAGATGCAGATCGTAAGGTTGCTCTCTACAACTGTACGCAGAGACTCGACCAGCTGGTAAAAGTACTCCACTAGTTCTAGCAGTAATTTGAGAGGGGATTGTGCTAGAAACCGAGCCAAAGCACTCCCCACAGACACCCACAAACGATAGGTGGTTTAAATCGCAAGCCCGCAGACCCAGAGAACAAAAGTGAGAGGGAGAGATGGGCGAGAGGAGGCAGGATCGCTGATTGCGGTCGCACATCCATCTAAAGCACCCTTCCACCGGAGGATGTTGGCACACACACAAACACACACGCATACACACTTCCGCGTGGTGAAGGTGAGGGGAAAGCGGGAGGAATGATTGGGATCAGATTACCTGCTTGGGGGTACCCGAGTCTTAGATAGACGCGCTGCACACACAGGCATGAAACAGGATTTATGTCGTCATTACGGAAAAGAACATAAACGTGTAAATACCACGCATGAGTGAGAGCTGAAAAGCAGAACTTACATTGTCATTCTCGTCGGGAACGGCGATAAAGGACTGTGCGAAAGAAAAGATGACGATTGTTCACATGTATTCAAATGTATTAACATAGTAAACTACTATCACTACTTGAACTACTTTTCGAGAGTAAGTAGGAAGATAAAGCGACAAAGGTATCACTGGTACATTCGTTAGCATGAAGTAATCATGATGTACCTTCCGGTAAGTGAACTACCACCGGTTAGTCAGCATACGCATAAAGAGCACACACACTCTCCCCGTCTACACTCGCGCACCAACCACATTTTGAAATTGCTGTAGTGGCTATTTGAAAGAGCACATGCTTTAAAGAGCGCTGACTATCGCTAATTCTACTGGTGCAAAATCTACTGAACAACGTATAGAAGGAGGGTGGGCGAGTAGATGAGTTGGCTAAGAAATAGCATGGATATCTACTTGAGGATCAGTACAATCAATGCTCAATTCGATTCCTCGAGGGGCATGCTCGAGGCGGAGCCAATATTAGTAACTCTCACAGGGTAGAGATGCAATAAGTCACCATTGGGCAAGGCTATCAACTGAAATAGCATGGAAAATTGAGAAAAAAAGGTGAAGTGCAATGAGGAAAATATATGGCATTTAACCTACCTCAGGTTGAATAAACCTCTCTGAATAAGTTTTTGTAGTGACGACTTGTGTCCGTTTTGTTGTCCGCTTAATGATTTTGCCACTCTCGTCCTCAATCAACTCAGATTCAATCTTAGGCTCGGAACGTTGGACCGTCTGTGGCAAAAGGACGCGCTCGCTTTAAAGTGGCGATTTAAAAATAAAAGTAGAATCCATTTCACACACCACTGTTTCACCGATGCCGCTGTTCAGAGGGATGGGGTGCTGACGCCGACTCGGGCTCAGCTGGATACCGTCAATAGCGTCAGCAAGTTCAGTGTGATCACCGTTAGCATGATAACCGTTATTTGTGGAAGGAGTGCTCAATGGGGCCCGTTTGGCGGGGGACGAGAGGATGGGCGTGAGACCAGGCATGACAGGCACAGCGCCGGCTAGGTGAAGGCGAGGAGCCACATTCGCGGCAGGTGATAAATCGTCCTCTCGCCTATCCACGGAGGGCTTCATTACCTGTGGAAGAACAGCAATACCACAATCGCGTAATTGTGATGCACTTGTAGTTGGTCAAGGCGACAGGCTCAATGAGGAAATGCCGCCAGGTATAGCTGTAAGCCAGCTACTCCCATTGCAGCCCAATATGAAGCCAGCTAAAGAAATCATCTTTACTGAACTGCCTTTTACGTGTGACAGTTTCATGTAGGCTTCGTAATTTGCACCACTTTAGCTATTGAGTAAGGTATCGTGGACGATGAAGAACAATGGCTGCTTGGAGCTAGTGAATGGCCTCGTTAACTTCCAATATCTAGGCAAATAGAGAAAAAAACATCTAATCATCCAAAAGCGCAATCAGTAGTGGAAATCAAATTTATCCGAGAGGTCACAACTTACTGGAAGCATGACATCTCTAAGTTCACCTATGCACATTTGGATTGCTATTCGTTTGAGAAGAAAATCGAGTAGTTTTGGCGAAAATGCTCTGATTGGATTCCATAAAGGACGGACCATAGAACATTGAAAACCTTGGCTCCACTGTAGGAATGGGTAAATTAATGTCCCAGAAGGAACAAAACAATCATTAGGCTAAGGGAATAACGACACAGTCATCACCGAAAAAAACTGAGCAGAAATCAAGTACAAGTTAAATTTACTGATCGGAAGTATGCAAAAATGAAGGGATCAGGAACTTTAGGCAAAGCGAAAACATAAAAAGATGGGTAACAAGTGCTAACGATAACAAAACATACACTGAACGAAACCTAATATTAAACATTCTTCCCGCGTTTTGGAGTGTTTCTTCAGCTCAAATGGAAGTAACCGCTCTAGCACCAAGAAAATGACATAATTTTCTTTCGTCAACCGCAAAGTGCGTGCGCATACGTGCATTCCTCAGGCCAACAAACGGAAAAGAAGACGCGATGTGCTTGAGTGCCATTTTTCAAGCCTGGGCAACCAACAGTCAGAATTCTACAGCTGGTACAGTAATAAATCAAGGTTAGCAAGCAGGAAGAAGAATTGGGGCGTAGCCTTTGACAAATTTTACTCAAATAGGAGAAACAACGACCCTAGCTGCCAAATCATCACCTGTGGCAACAATACTTTCTTTAAGTGTAATCTAACTGCATGAGCTCCATCGGCTTTGTGGGCTTCGGCCACCATCGTGATGGAATGGCGTTCCACCTGCACTGTTTTCGTTAACCATGCACTTGTAGAAGCAAAAGTAAAAGAAGACTCGAGAGTACCAAAACACATTTCCTTCCTGGTTAAGATGAAGGTTTAATTTTGGTGAAAATGTATCGCGAACTGGCGCACAGCCAAAAAAAGCAAGCCTTGGTAGTAGCTATCGGCTAGGGGTGAGGAGCATGCTTGGGGACACATGGACGCCCAAATAGCAATGGCATCAACGGCCATGCAGTCCGTTTGCCTTCAATCACCGTCTAGAGATCTACTTCACTTGCTAATATGATCAAAGTGTTGGAGTGAGTTCAACTAGATCGCATTGATAGCTGTTTGTTGCGTCCCCTTCGAGGTGCAATATCCAGTGCAGACCCGCAAGCACATGAATGAAAAACGAACAGCGATGAAGGTGTACGAAAAGTAAGTAAAGTAAAAAAAGGCCTTTCAGTAAAAAAAATTTCAAGCACAGATATCACAAGTTCGCCCACCACTTGTTGCCACCATAATGACAACGTGGAAGCTAAGGCAATCACAGAAAACACCTTAGACACAAAAACAGAAACAAGGTCCAATCTGTGGCAATCTAATGGGCGGTCGATGCATTATAAACAAAATCAACTTTTATTTACAGATGATCTATGGACTTCGTAAAAAAATGCCTACGTTCTTACGATCCGGCTCCAAGTAACTATCCTCCCTACCGCAATGCTACAGTACCTTATCTTCCGAAGTTTGTTGAGAGAGGTAAGGTACCGGTCTTAACTCATCCATCATAGGGTGATCTACTTTTGACTGCAGATTGGTCCAGAGAAGTAAGCTAGCCACGTGTAACGGGAAGATACCGATAAGCCTCTTTAAAGTCATTTTATCACAAAAAAGAATACCGAACACACGATGACGTTGAATCAGAAGAAAGAACCAGATCCCACCAAAAGGCCGGCGGTGGTAGCTTACAGGTAGGCAACGGGATGGACTGATTGGACATGGCGAAATGAACGCGGGAGGGATTTACAACGCCTTTCATTTCACTACCTTTGGTGTGTGCACCATTTCGTAGGGGGTAACTCCTGACACCGTAGACGTTCTTGCAAGGACTATCAGATCCTATGCACATAACCAGAATGAGAGCTTATAAAAGTTAACCGCTTCGGAGCAATTACTTCCCACGAGATGATGTGCACACCGCCATAGCCGTAAACAGTGCGCCCCACCCTCTGTGAGCACTAAACGTGGGGTCTTGTTTTACACCGATTGACGACGCTCTGACAAGTAGGCCTGACTCCTCAACTTAAGTATTCCCGCTGAAGTTTCTGACAGAATCTGCTGTTGTCAGCAAAAACAGCGAATTTTTCGGCAGACAAAAAGTGAGTCAGCAAAAAGTAAGTGGAACCTCATTTTTACATTGCTTAAGGCAGTTCAGATCAGAACATCAAGCCTTTAACTACGAAACCCAACAACAGAACGAGACAACTTAGTCTTACCTTCCAGTAGACACATACTTAAGTGACTTCAGGGGAAAATAGTCCACTGTTGGACATTTCGACGATTTCCCGAAAAAAACATGTGTAAGGATTGAATATTCCATAACTTCCGACTGGCATACGCATACCCAATCCAAATGGTTAACCGAGAGAGGAAAGGTAATTAATTTTTACAGATGTGACTCACCGTCTTGCCCTCCGAGGTGCCGACCTGTGGCTCGACGTAGGACCAACCCCGACGTTTGTACTATAAAGGAAAGGGAAACACAAGATGAGGTGAGAAATGTAATGCCTGAGTCACTACAAATATCTGAGCGGGGTTAGAGGAAGGAGATGCGCCATGACGTACCATTGGCCCGGGGCGGCTGGTGACCTGCAGATTTTCTGGTGCAATGTAGCTCAGGGGAGTCCAGTCGGGCTACAAATAATGAAGGGCTAAAATGTCAGCTAATGACGCACTGCAACACGAAGTTTGGACAAAAGTGAAAATCAGTCATCTCTAAATAAAGATGGCATTTAAATGGCGTTAGTAAGTTGTTCGATGAAAGCAAACAAAAACAGGTGACGCTTGAAAGGGAAGAGAACCAGTTTTAATGCATGGAGACGGATTTAATCCAGGTGTTGTTATGCTGGCATAGGGAGCGAGAAGACAAACGAGAATGCCATGACCTTACTCAGCTTCGGGCACATAAATGTATGGTCGCATAAACCATCCATGGGATGCAAAAAAACCACCACCGCCACGAAAGAAACCGGTGAAAGGGCATTTTACAGCAAAGAGAAGACAAGGTCAAATGTTAACCGTATGTGAACTGCGACTACGATAATAGAGCAGAGCAGGGTTACTAGTCATTACCAGATGGTGGAAGGGGCCCACAGTGGAGAAAGTGAGAAAAAGGTCGTGTTGAGAGTGAGTAATAGGATGCCGGGTTCAAGTGTCATGCGGATGAGTCAGCGTCACAATTCGACCGCGCACACTCATAAAACTGCCGGCTAGGCTGTTCTTGCTCCGACGACTTAACTGTAATCTGCCGGTCAGTCATTAATTTCTTTTGGCAACTGCAAGAGACTAGCACCCATTCTACTTTGTCTTTTTTTTTATTCAACAGTATCATATCTTCTGGGAACAATGGTGGAGTTAAATGGCTTATGCCCAGACCGAATTCGGAACCGATTTGAAATTAAAGCAAAATACCCACTCACTATGAAAAACCGGAGGGCAAAAACAGAAAGCAAGAATATGATCTACAAAAAACAGGGAATGCAGAGACGATGTACCCTCTAGTCAGTTGTGAAGTGCCATGAAAAAGGTAAAAATTTGCTTAAACCCATCATCAACACAATATTTCCGAAAACCTGCGCCAAACGCCATCCATAAAAAAACAACCCTCAAATAGCAAGAATTGAATCATGCAGCCGAATGATCACAAAAAAATACTCGTAGCACGTATCACGCTCCGGTGATGCATGGATGTGGACATATTTTTGGAGGTACAAGGATCAAACGCTGGGATGATTTATTTTGACCGAAAGTAGCGAGTTCTGTGGGATGCCAAAAGCGAAGGTATTTAATGCAGAAGACCTGTGGTGCAGTGGTTAATGCCCACAAATTACAAGTTACTCGTGCCCAAGTCAAAAAACGCCCTTAATTCGCCAATTTGTAGGATTACATTAAATGAGAAAACTTGAAAGTGGGTCCTCTAGAAGCTAATTTGAGCTATGGAAACGATGTCTCAATAGTAAAGTTAACAAACTCCTTCAGTCAATCCGATCAACAAAGAAGGGCTCAGTCGGTAGGAGTAAGCATTAATTCCCTCCACCACGGTAGTTGTGAAGGTGATGCACATCCGCGCATGCGGGTAATGTTGAGGTGAAAAAAAAGGCCAGGATGCGTTAACTAAAATGTGCCTTTGTTACCGATTAAGTGAGGCTATTAAAAAAGAACCTATCAACGCAAGCAATATAACTGAGTGAAGGTGAAGCACTTCAACCTCGTTCGGTCCGTTAGGGTCCTGACAAGATAACAAGGAAAAGGAGATTAAATAAGAAAAGCCATGATGACAAATAGTGAGGATCAATAACACGACGGTTAAATATCTTAACAAAAAAGCGCTCCAATATTAACGAATAAACAACAAATAGCGCTGGTCCTAAAGCTCCCAGCTGAGTAGCTGACTCCCTTCTTAGAAGACATGCACCGGTTCTAGGATATTTATCAAGCGCTCACAAACCCTGTTTGAATAAACCTAGAGTTTTAACTCGTCTTTGGAGCCCTTAGTCTACTTAACCATACATCACAAGAGATGCTGGTCAAAATCACTTATGTTGAGACACAGAAAGGAGAAATCTCACCCCAGGGAAGTAGCTGAACTGCGAGTCACCAAAGTTGAGTTCCACAGTGCTATTGTTAAGTGCCACCGTGGGGAAGAAGGCGACGCGTCTAGCAACGGGACTGGCGTTGGCCGCGAAGGCGGTGGCAAAATCGTCGGGTAGGCGGTAGGCATCCCCGAAGGGGTGTCCGTTCTTCGCCCACCTGATGGTGCGTTGAGTCAGGTCCAAGAAACAACCTATCACATCATCCTCGCCAAAGCTCTAGAGTAAAATAATAGCTAAGTGTTTACAATTACAACTTCAACCGCTGCCCATATCACCTAAGCCCTCCATCCCTTCTCTGCATTCTTCATCCTATCCCCCATCGCGTCTCCACTATAAGAGCACTATGGAAAACGAGGGAAGAATGGGCACGTAGGAAGTTACGCTGCTCCCTAGTGGTTCAAATGGCGTAATTTTTAGTGGTATCAACCAAAAACGAACGATCTACCAAAGGGTTTACTAAATTTTTGTACACCCCTTGGCCGCTCACAAGTGGGTGACCTCATAACACTGGTAACAAATTATTTGAATATAAGGCGGAGGTTACCTCTCCATAGTTGTCGATTTCATTGTTGTGGAGGCGCTTGCCCTGCTGTCCACTGAGACCAAAGCCCTCACAGTCGGAGCCGTACCCGAAGCCAAAAGAGTCAGTGCCCACCAAAAGACTGCCATCCTCCGTGGTCCAACCGATCCGCGCAAGACCGTTAGACTCGATCACCCGCGCCTCGTAATAAAATCGACCTTCGCCCCTCACACCCTGTAAATTGATACAATATGTGCCTACATTAAACATATTCATACCAATTTTGCGCCAAGGTATTCTGCGCAAGCATGGGGCGAAGTCCCACTACCAAAGGTTCGATGGAAAACCAAACGCTGGTCAAACAAGAGGTAGAGGCGAAAACCACTGCAAGGCCACGCCCTCCACACAGTGAAAAAAGGTCACCCAAGACTAAACGGAGATTGAGATAGCGTTGAGCACCCATTGGGACGCGCACTTTCACTTATTTCAACCCAGTTTGCGAAAGGTCATTGAACTCAAAATCGATGCGTGGATAGTAAAGAGATCGATAAATTGAATTGCTTTGGTAACCTGGTTTCATGTCTTGGGGGTGAATAAGGCAGGTGATGTAAGTGCATCGAAGGTGGAGACCGGGTAAAGAACACACTTTTTCAGCATCACTCGGCCATCAAGGTGTTGGAAAAAATTTGAGTCATACCTGCTACTCATACAATCGCTTTTGGAACGGAAACGGGACACTGTGACCAAATTCAACAACGATTAAAGTCTTCTCGACGATGTTTACACAGAACCCCAAGTTTAAACAAGAGGGAAGTAAAACGAAGATAAAATGGAGCCCAAAACGAAAATAAAGCGTAGAATTTATCATGAAAAACATGGAATACTTACGTAAAGACCATGGGGAAGGCGCCGTGCTCTGTCGATAAACTACTTGATAAATGCAACGTGGACACATTACTTATATTATTGGGATGGGCATGCTTAAGTCGATGAAACAGCAAATCCAGTAAAACTAGACAGTGTATGTGGAGAACGCTGTAAAAGGTGGAAAGAAGAATACTGCAGCAGCATTGTTCGGGCACGCGGCCAACAATCTGATACTTGGGATGATTATCGGGCCGTTGCGAAAAGACACCACCACTTGCTCGTAGGCAAAAATTATGACATGGCGCAATGGGAATTAACGTTCTCTACTACAGGACAGTGGAAAAAAAAGGGTGTTACAGAAGACAAAAGTTGACATTCAAGTCAAAGATCACACATGACGCAATGAGCCCACCACAGGAGAAACAGAAAAGTGCGGGCTGAAAATGAGTTCCACCACAGCCACCTGAGTGGCATTAGTTGGAAGGGGGAAAGGGAAGGGATGCGACGATTAACCCGGAGCTAGGCCCACCTGCCTCATGTCAAGGGGTAAAAATCACCGCGAAGGCACACGTCCAAAGGAGGGAGTGACTGCAAGGACAAGACATCAAAGACCTTAGCTTCGGCCTCAGAGCGTAAATATGTGAACCTTGTGCATGAAATCAAACCTGTACAAACGAAGGTAACCAAAACAAAGCACTCCATCGGCTTAACGCAAACGGCTTAGCCAACAATAACACTCGAAAATCTCGCTCTCAAATGAATTACACATGAAGAGTTTATATAAAGCCGGATTTGAAGGGCATAAACTCTCCAATTTACTTCGAACTGAGTCGAGAAATGTTCAGTGCAAGTGAAATAGCATAGGTGGCCCTACATCCGAGAAAGGGCCATAAAAGGTGGGATAGATTTCAGTCTTAACAATAAATAGCGTTAGTGAAGGAAAAATGGACGCTTAATGGCGTAAAAAGTAGTTAACAACAGGAATGCGAAACAGAATCAGTTTTATCCGTCAGATGACGATAAGCCCAGAGTACTCAAGCAATATGATCCAACAGGACAAAAAATGACAGGTTAAACAGGTTTTCGTAATTGAAAGCGATGGGAGTTAGCGCCCAAGATTAGACGAGATGAAGCGAATTTGATGGCATTAAACCATTGTAAACATACTTCTCTTCCACGAAACGCGGAAGTGGGTGTTGCCGCCGGAAAATTAATGAGGAACGTCACAATACTGCCATTTTTAAAGGTTAAATTAGGCAAGGTACTGAGGCATTAAGTTGTCAGAGTATCGGGTACGAAAAAATATGACAATTTGACAGGCTTCAAGCATCAACAAGTCTATTAGAAAACAAAGCACCAACAAGAGGGTCAGTGGGAGAGATCACCTTAGGCGGTAGTGAAGTTAAAAACTGGATGCCATCACCACCGAATTGGATAGAAACATTTGCTAATTCAAAGCCATAGAATCATCAGTGGACTGAGTGTACAAAACCTAAACATGAAGACGGTTATCAAAGTATGAAATTGGGAAATATTAAACACGAGGCAACCATGATTACCAAATTGAAGTCGTTGCTATAACAAAATGGGAAACAAAAAGCGAAACCAATCTCAGTTTTCGAAATCGACTATTACGCAACTTAAAACAATGAGACTCCTGTGAGGGCCAGCGGCAAGTGAGAATAAGGTAATGTAGCAAATTTTCAAGCGGAACACAGAGCAGAAGCGAGTAAAAGGAGTAGGACTGGAGGGGGTGAAGAGAGGAGCGGCCGACTCACCCTGTTTGCACGACAGCCCTGCCAACCGGAGCCCCAGTGGGCCTGCACGGCCATGCCGTCGGGCCGAACCTCCACACCCGCCGTGGCGTCGTAGGGGTTGAGGCGCCAGCCACAGTTCCCATTAGTCACCTGGGCGTCCTCAGGCACCTCAGCTAGTGGTACAAAACCGCCGTATCCACCACTGCTTGTTGGTGTAAAGCGCAGGGGTGGTGAGGTGCTACCACCAAAGTTCAGCAACAACCGTGAGTCCTTCAGTGAGGCGGCTGGAGATCAAGATACTTGCAATGAATTAAGCGTTAACACTCAATGATTAATTATGGGTGCTTAATCAATTTCTATACCGATAAAAACCTAAATTAATGTAAAAAAGGTTTATCCGATCACCCATGACGCATTTACAGTGGAAAGGTACGACCGATAATTACACATCTTGAAGAAACACAGCTCTTCTGTCCATCTTTGAATACCAATGAATCCTTAAGGAATTGCGCATTTTTCGAAATTTCCTGACCACAAATTCACATTATCAAGCCATGCATATTTGTGATCACCGAGGACTCAATTCCACACATATAAACGCCTAAATAGATTTATACTATACATCTGGGACCCATAATACCACCACCACTTCCAACCCCCAACCATTGTGTCAAATGGTAAAAAACTACAATAAAGTAAGCTCTAGTTCATTGGGATTGTTAGAAAGCTCACTTATTTTGATTAGTGGTAAATAACCAAACAAATCTAGTATCTGAGTTGCTTTTCTGATTGTTTTAAGTGGCCGACTACTACCTTAGTAAACGGCCTGATTCGACTATTCATTAAGAAATATTGGAGGTAAACATTCATCGACGGTTTCTAGCCGTTACAGCAGTGAAGAGGGAATGAGAGACATACTTTGAAAAATGTGATAAATATTCTCACTTACATTCAACCCACCCAAGGACCAATTAAAACATCCCAAAAACTTAATTCCGTTTTTTGAATAAGCTAATTATCGTTCCTACTACTGAACCGTAAAAACAGCAATAATTGTCCTCAACTAACAGATATTAAGATAAAGAGTGAGACTCCTACTTCGTTTTAAGCAATTCCGAAACCACCGAAACGTACATGCCCATGGGAATTGGGCTACGAGCCCCTGTATTGCCAGTAGAAACTATTGTTAAGCCTTATCTGGGGGGCGATCACTTGAACGAACACCTCCGGCGCTGGATGACCCCACAGACCTACGGAACACCCGTGATTCAGGTCAATCGATTTCGAAAGTTACCGGGTGGTGTGATTAACATGAGGGATTCGAGGACAGGGGATTACTACATGCGGTAGAGCGAATTTTCTCAAGGGAATTGTTAAATTTTCAAAATCACTTCTAGGTATTAAAAAATTTGCACGGGTTCATTTTTGGTCAAGTGACGCCCCGTAATGTGACAGCAGCACATACTACCCGTAATCTATAAAGTCAGTAAATCAAAAGTATCCTCCATGAATGGTTTTTAAAACAGAATGCATTTTCAATTCTGCGCCTCCTTCAACAACTAACCCAAGCACAATTGTATGTATTTTCAAGATAGTGAAGAAATAAAGTAATCAAAGCACTACTACAAGGGATTGAATTACCATCAATAATGGCCTTACCGGGGAAGAAAGGTTCATTAATGAGGTTCTCGGGGACCCTGAGGACTTGGGGACACTCATTTCCATTGCAGTTCCAGGTGGCGATGCCTCGATCCAAATCGAGACAACACCCGATGACGGTGCCCTTGCCGACAGCAATGCGGCCATCGGAAAAGTCCACCTGCTTGCCCTTGAAGGTGAGCGTGGCTGCTCCCTGGCCAGCCTCAATGTTGCCAAGCACGAAGGCCTGATCGTCGCTGCCTAGTGAGGTTAGACCTGCCTCATTTGTTGCCCAGCCTACACCCACCGGTCCATCCTCGAGGACTGTCGCCTCGAAGTAGTAGCAGCCCGGTGCCTTCACACCCTTATTCGCGCGGCAGCCCTGATAAGATGGATCGCAAGTATAGTTTTTCAACCTCCACTTTATTTGAGTGTTTTAACCCAGCCATATCCAAGCATCTACCCTAAGAACTAATAATAAACGCGCATCTCGTATTAGGGCCCGTGATAGACTTTCATGTGAATTTGCATGAGGATAAACAGTCATGGCCAAGAATGCGTACAAGCAAAAGGAACAATTTCTATTACACTAAGGAAATGTGGCAATTAGATGAACTAATGAAATTTTAACAATGCGATTAACAAGAGCTTTGGGTTGTGAATATGAAATGGAAGAGGTTGCTGGATCCTAAAAGGATTTAGAGGAACATACTAATGCATGTAGAAAATGGAAGCGGATAAATGAAACGAAAATATTCAGCAGTGAAAGGGAACTCAAATCGAGAATGAGGACTACCAATTGGCTTTCCCGTGAAAGCAGAAGTGCTGAATCAAAACACAATTGTTTAATGACATCGAGCATAGTCCCATGGAAGAATTCCTAATTAACTCATTTCTACTTAAAAAGAATTCCATTAATCAGCCACAAAAGCTTATGATTAAGTAAGAAAATTATTTATCTGGTGGATGCCTATAGACTTCCCGTTGCCTTTGCTAATAGCCAGCCAGTACTCATAAAGGAATAATGATAAAGCGAATCCCAAGCGCTTTCAGGAAGAACCTGCCATAATAGAGGAGCAATCTGGTCTCACGCCAAACGAAAAACAAAACGGTCATAAAGTGAAGTCATCTGCTGCAAAGAATCAACAAAACGGCCCACAACAACTTCAATCTCGAGTTTTACACAACTGCCAGCCAAAGTTAAGACAAGTTTTCAGGGGATGGAAACCGCCTTACGGCCATGATGTGAGGACAAAATAACCCTTAATTTGGTTGTAGGCAGACGATACCACGAAAAGCGAGCGGCATGGACAGTGTAGAACATTGCCCAGCCTTTGGAATTACTTCCCAAAAGAACAGCATAAATCAACAGCAGACGTTACAACAAACGAAATGGGGAGTAATCCCTTTATGAAACAGATTTTACTATCGGCGTTATCGTCTTTCAGTTGGTTATAGTTCACTCCAAGGCTTTTACTACTTGCAATAAAAGAATGACTTTGAGGAGCACCGGGAAAGAGGTCTGGAAAAAGCAGAAAAAAACCAGACAACAAATACAAATCGTTTGGACTACACATCTCATCACACAAGCCTTTTGAGATTTGTAATTCAGCTACCACGTTGATAGCATGCGCCTACTCTATCAGTCTTCTAGGAGGCAAAAACTCAACCCCAAGTATTGCAAATAGATGTCAGGAGAATGAACCCAACCTGCCACCCGGAGTCACGTTGCGAGGCGATGTCTAGTCCACGATCGTCGATACCCAGACAGCGGCTTCGATCAGCGGTGGAGATGCGCCAAGGCTCGGGCTTGAAGACTGGCCGCGGCTGATAGTCGCCAAAGTGATTTGGCTCACCAGAACGACGTCCATAGGCGGCCCCAACGGGCAACTCACAGGCTGCCTCTCCACCGCCCCAATGCTCAGGACTGTAACCGACGCCACCGGCACCCAAAGAAGCATCACCGGCTACCTGTGGCGCGTACTGGTACTGGGAGGCGTCCGCTGCGTATGCGGATGCTAAATGAAGCAGTGAGAGGAACATGGGTTTTAAAATGGGCTTCCAGACAACTATCAAACAAATTTCCCGCAGAAAATCGCATTGATGTAAGAAAGATAGTGTGTAATTGATGACTAAGACTAGAAATAGCAAGCTGGAGAGTGAATGACCATCATTGGCTTGATGTGAAAAAAAGACCGAAGATAATCGAAGTTCTGGTACAGTAGCTGGTAAATGGGATTCTGGAAAGAGGTTGAAACAAAGACCATTCATGATTTCACGCGACAAAACTCAGGGTAGAGAAGAGAAATAAGTAAATTAAATGGGGGGCAAAAAATACTGTTCTACCTTAAGGTGGCCTACGGACTCCAGCTAAATTTTAAACGGGAAACAATGCGAGTAGGGCTGAGTGCCACATTTCAGACTGATTAAGCGTGGTTTCATTTACCTCCCAAAACGCAACCCAATGCCGACTGCCGATCGTCCATAGCCTAGCTAGTGAAAAACAGCAACCAAAAACAGAGTCAGAAGAGCCCAACAAACGTTCTAAGACAGAATAGGGAGAAAGGTGGGTCTGTTAGATACCGAGGTAAGTCATTCCGACTCACACAAATGTTTTCAAATCTGTGTAGATTCAAATAAGCATAGGGAAATCATCTTCCATAAAACAATCCAATAAGTATGAAAAGCTTGAATGGGAAACAGCCAATTCGTGAGATAATAAAGCTTCGCATGATGCACGAAACCCCAACTACGAATTTCATGGAATTCAGATTAGGGGGAACCGGTGGATCGAACTCTTACTAGACGAACATCTCGAAAGAGCTAGCCAACCATCTTGTGGAAGGGTTTGACTCTAAAGGAAAAGGCGCTAGGATTCAAGCAATCGGATGACATTTAGAGCAAGGCAAAAAGAAGGGACAGATGTTACTCAGAAAGGGGAGAAAATGTGGCAGAAACTTACAGTTTACGCCATGAGGCAGGGTAAACCAAGCTGAAACGAGAAAAAAAACATCACTTCCTAAATTCGTAAACACATCAGAAAGATGGCATATTGATAAGGAGATAAATAGGTGGCCACATTTTTATGCCAAACAATAGAGAGATAGTCAAATTTGTTTTGATTTGATTTAAAATGGCAATTGCGGGTAAAGCATAAAATTAAGTACAAAAAAAACAACAACAAGTTGGAAGTTAACGGAGAACTGTAGGGGATACTTCAGCGCAGCAGTCCGACTCGATTCAGTGGAATTCAGTTGATCAAATCCTGAGTGTTCCTGTGTTAACAAGCTTTGAAATAAACTTTAAATCTGCCTCCCTAAAACCTCATACAATCGTACGTGAAAGGAATCTTAGGACATTTAACGTTTCATTTAGGCTTTAAACACACAGAATAGCGCTAATATTTCAATGCATTAAAGTGAGATAACGTATCGAGTTTCGGTTTGACCAGTCTGGGCAAATAGGTTATGTGAAGACTCACTGGAACCGAACGGAAAAGTGAAGGTTGGTGAAGTAACCAACAAGTGAATGAGAGCGGATCAAGAGTGGCAAGTAGCTCACCTTGGTCAGTGGAAGAGATACGCTTGCGCTGCGGCTGCATGCGACGAATAGCGGGTTGGGGCCGATGACTGGGCACCGCCTCGGAACCGGTGAGGTCGCCCAAGGAGTTGCCCATACCCGGCTGATTGTAAGTGAATTTGCGGCTGGAGAAACCCGGAAGCACACTGGGCTTTCGTGAGTGCTCGTAGCTACGCAGTCTGAAGGAGAGCGAAAACTAACTGAAAATCACTCTGGCTAAATACGGATTGCTACATTGCGACGGAATAACCTTATCGTACTTCTTGGGTCTATTTCAAAAAAAAGTACAACCGAAGTATCCAACATTCACTGAAGACGTCTCCATCCTGGAAAGCAGCTTCCACTTCGCGTGCCGCATCGATACCCAACATTTCTACCAAGATATTATGAAAGGCGAGGTGATGCCAAGGGCTGCGAGATTCATGTCTTGAACATAAATCGCGTCCATATTGGATAATTCATGCCGGTAAATGATATCAAACCATGTCGCATTGTGGTGGCGAAGTTTACTATTCCGACGAGATTACACGTCGGAAAGTTTCATAAATACTGGGATGATAATTCAGGAAACGTCTTCGAAAAAATCCAAAATCGGAAATGCAACACTCAATGATTTAAACGGAAATCGTCAAAGCTCATCCACTTTTTTTCTTTCAGGATCCAAAAAAGCATTGATAAAGAAGTTGAAAGACCAATGGCATTTGTTAAAAACCCTTTATAAAACCATCTTTAACTATTAACAGGAATTACAGAGTAATCAGAGTAATGATAAATTAGGGATTTAAACTAAACGAACACGTGAGATCAGGTCAAACTAAGGGAAGCCAACGAACACGAGATAAATGGATAAGTACACATATAAAACCGCGTCAAAAAGATAATTACGTTCTAAAATGCCGTACTTCTGCGAACAAAGACCGTGTGCATCACCATCAGTCAGCAATGAACCTAATTAAGCATTAGAGAGTGTCGCAACATCTTCAAGAGCGATTCGGGCGCTACAGCTTGCCAGAAGTCGAGTAGTTACGGCAGAGGCGCAGAAGATGCACCGTCAACTAAAGAATCTAGCACAAGAATACCATTTCAACCCGTTCAACATTGTACTTTCACAACACACGTATGGGGATTGCTCAATCACAGTCTTACGCGATGCGCAAGATACGCAAGCATCAACAACTATCAAGGACAAGATGCCAAAATTTGTCGATCACATAATCATAGGGGACAAAGCACGGCACTTTTTAGATGGTGAAAGAATTGTAATTTGTCATAAGCGACAGGGGAAAAAAGTGAATAAGGGTAGAAAAAAAGGTGATGGTGTTCTCGACGCAAGATTAGGACAATTTGCCGACGCGATTCATTAATTCACGGAGAAGACCCAAGAGCATTGTTCGAGTAACCTACCAAAAGCCTGTCGAGGTCGAAATTATCAGCTTGTGTGTTGAATTTCGAACCAGTGAATTAATCCGCTTTGGCAGTGATAGAGCAACCAATTTCGAAGTTCGATGGGACGAGATTATGCAAATCATTTGGAACGAGAGATTCGAGCAGAGAGTAATTCGAAAGTTCGACAAGCCCTTAAGAAAGAAGTCAACAAGTGGCGCATGAATTGGCTTCTACTGACACCAAAAGCCGCAAACATGCGGGGAGGAGAAACTGTAAATCGGGCTTAATAATTCGGTCGCATATTGTGCAATCAATTTTCTTCTAAAAAAGCACACACACGACCTTTTGTAAAAAGCACAGAGCCCTCGATAACATAGCCAACAAGGGAGTAGACCCTCAAGGTAAAGGTTAGGACAACAGATGCCATTTTCCACCGGTCATCTTTTGGGCAGTTGATACGCGGTAGTGGAGTCCAATTCAAAAGTAGATAAAGTGCGTTTTTGAAAAAAACGAAAGCATGATACTATTCAATGGAGGATGTGAAAGTGACGCTTCTTAGTGCCCACCGTGAGCAGTACCAATGCAAGTAGTCGTTTAAGCAATAAACAAGACTAACCACGCATTACGAAAAAATACTACCGGAGTGCAATTAAGTGAGATGGGCGAGACGGGTAGACTGAGCTAGGCTTCAAAATTCAACGTACTTGGACGTTCCCGATTCCAACAGGTAATCCAAGATGCATTAAAAATAGGAAGGGAAGGGACCAGAGGAGGTATACCATGTAAGGCAAAAAAATGTTATGTAAATAAGAAGATTAAGAAATTTAGAGTATTTCCTGGAAAGTGAAGTATGAGACAGGTCTGAACACGAATCACATAAGTTTCACTCTACCAGACGCAAGATGAGAGGAGAAAACTAAAGAGAAAGAACAACCGTTCTAAGGACATCACGTTTTAGCTAATTCACGTTTCACCTTGGGGAGAAGCTTGGCGAACATTTAGCACACTCAATGCGTGTTTCGTATTAAATGAAATACTTATTGTCAGTGTAGGAACCTATTAAAATCCATTGTTTCTAACACAGAGCCGGACTCAGCACATTATAGCCACTTGGATATTAATAATTGTGCGATATAAAAGGGAATAACCTAACCGTCAAATGAAGCTACTGCCAACGCAAGGTTTGATGCATGAGTAATAACTAAAGGAGTTGAGGCAACGAAGGCTTCATTCAGATGTCGCTGAAAACGGTTATCACATAAGATACAATCGCTTTACTTAGATCATCTGAGAATTGGAACGGTAAAATAGAGATTGGACGACCATAGACACTCAAGAGGAGGCAAAGGTAAGCAAGGTATCGTGCCGATTTGAGAACGAGGCTGGGAAGTGAGAAGCAGAAAATGCAATAAAGTTGGAGAGAACGATCCTCGAATGCATTATTAATGTATGAGCTTTGGGCTAACGTAGTCACGAAATCGTTATTGTTACAGATAATGGAAGGATGAAGCCTACGTACATTGAATATCACATCACAGTAAGAAGGGCAAACGACCGCTACCATCAATGGAATCTTCCACATTTCAACAAGTTGGTAATAGCCTCAGTCATTATTTTCGGCTCAGTTAAGTGAGAAAAAAGTGAACGAAAGTGAGACGAGTGGATAAACACACTTCACCTCAACCAATTAAGGTAGTTTGCACCAACGCGAAAAAAGTGCACTTCCAGTCACGTGACAAAAAAAGGCCACATTCAGAAGATCGTGAAGGCATTATGCTTAAAATGCCCCAGATAATTTGAGCCAGTGAAGTGTTCGATGTCAATGCGTTAGCTACTCACCCAGACAGCCTGTAATCCCCATGAGAGCAAAACTGCCGACCACCTCAGAGCCACTAAAATCGAGCTGAGATTTAAATGGCCGGAAGCGAGAAGCGTTGTAGACACGTGGTCAAGGCATAACAACTGGGAATGCGCCTCGATATCCGGTTTGGGGTCGTCAAAAAATATTGTTTAAAAACTACTCATCCATGACATGGTACAAGGGCCCACCCATGTTGACACACTAACGTTAATGAGCGTTTAAAGATGCATGCAGAGAACACCGCGATTCAAGAAATAATCACTCCTAAGTAGTTCATTCCATGAGTATTGAATGTTTGATGGAGTCGATTAGTAGCCCCATAACAAACCGATATTAGTTTAAATGGGCCAGTGACAGTCTCTCAGCCTTTTAGTACGTTGACAATAAATATCAACTTCCAGACTCTCACTAGTAAAGGGACGGCTCCAACACTACAGCGCAATAAGAGTTAAGATTTTTTGACAAAAAGTATAACTAGTGAACATCTGAAATACACTGAATCCCACTTCAGACACCCTCAAAACGAGGGTAAATGAGCAACAATAGAAAGAAAAGCTTACATTACCTCCTTTCATAAAGCCCGTGCATTATGTGTTATGACAATCAAAACCTTATTGCAATTTTAAGAATGATCTTTTTGAAGTAATTGTGCCCACGGTTGATGCGTACATTATAAGGGAACGCAGCGACTCGACAGGAAGAACGACATGGGAAAACAATATGCTAAGGTTTGCCAGCTGATAAATCGTACTATGGTGGATTTCATTCCGGATATCCCAAGAGGGATTTAAATGCACGACAATGAAGGAAGTTAAGTCTCAGTGCGCTTTTGCATTAGCAGACTTGGAGAAACGAATGGAGAATGTAAAATGTTATTGAATTCTTGATAAGTCATAACGTTTGATCAAATGAAAGAATTTGTGCATCCCTAAGAGGCAAGATCAGAGAGAGCTCTGTGAAAAGGTTCGCACCTGAAGAAGTTATGATGCTCGACACAGAGGGTCCAGAGACGCTTGGCGCGTTGGGGCGTAGCACAGCGGAAAGCGTAGGTCCGCTCTGACTGGTCCTCATCGAGAGATCGCACAATCATTATGAAGTGACGTTTTCGGTAGGATAACTTGATGATCCGTGGCCACGAGAACCGCTGCAGACGAATGCGGCTCAAATAGAGCAGCAGACCTCCGTGATACACACCAAGACCGTGCTCCACGCCAGAGGAGCTCTAGGCGCATGCAGATACGGCAGTATTTAAGTATAATTTCATATCCCTCTACTTTAGACGGATGAACGACGACAAACGAGAATAAAAGAAGTACTACACTTTAAAGGTATCAAACCTACAACCATGAGATCCGATACAAATTCACACCTTTAAATGACAACACATTGTTTCCTTCAAGGTGTCAATCACTACATTATAATGGCCTAATAGTCAAATGTATTAGTGGAGTCGTTGTGAATGAAAACAATGATCACAACGGTTGCATTAGTTAGGGAGAGTTACATCGGTACTGATGAATTAAAAATGACAATCGTTGATAATGTGACGCAGTCTACTGAAAACGCATATATTGCTAAACTACAGAGGGATGAATTCATGAAATAAGCTAAGTCGCATGAGCCTCATAATTTTTGGCTCACTTACTGCCTCAAGTAATAAAGTGCCAGTTTGATATCAGATTCAAGATGTGTTTGGCCCCAACACTGAGTAAAAAGCAATGGCGCCAGCATGTTTCCTTACCGAATGGATGTGATTTGCAATCAAATACTAGTTAAATTTGAATAGTCCCATTCGATTTACCACATTGGAGCTGCAGTTGTACTAAACTTACACAAAACTGCACCAAATAACAGATCGCAAAAAACAACCAGGGCGCATAATGTGTTGTAGTTAATGTAAATTTAAATAAGATTGGACAAGATCGTGTCTTACAAGACGGCCCACCCAATCTACAATCAAACTGGCTCTTCAAGCGAAATTGAGGTACAAACTGCATAAGCCCCAGTCAAATTGCCCGCCAGAAAGCAACAAAATGAGAGGAAGGGGATGAGGGAAACATTGATGAGGGAAAACATATTCTGCGCGTCTAATAGTGATGCAACTCCTGACACCGACCTGTGGCAGAAAGTAAAGATAAGGTAGGGAGAATCTCAATTATACGAAGGTGTCAACGTAGCATTAGCGTGGAAGCAATTTCCGGTTGCTTTGGCTTCATGAAATCTGGTTTGCATTCGGGGAAAACCCCAAGCAAGAAAGTGTTAGTCAAAGTTCCCCCACGTCCACCTGTTACAGCACCCTATTCCCTGACAAAATGTGCACACTCACCAGTACTTTGTGCATGTGAACACCGTAAAGGGCGAGTTTTTTGGAGTTGTTGAGGAAATTCCGATCTGCCATTTCCGGTGATTGGCCACTGAAAAGGTTAACAGGAAGAAGTAGCACCAGCAGCAGCAGGGATAAGCACTTCAAGCAGTCCGCCCGTTATACCGTCCATCCTGCTCACAAACACTTAAGTCGAGGGGTAGGGGAAATGCAATAAATAGTCTCGGCGGGAAACTTCAAAAGGCAAGCAAAGGAAAGGAGATCTTCGTTGTCATGGGTAGAATAATGGTGTTGGCGCAATCCAATGCAATCCTCCAAACGAATAGCACTACCAGGATAAAGAAACAATCCATCCGGCTTATTGAGTAAAACAAAGTTAGATAACGAATTGCCAAATGCTACAGATCACAGACGTGAATGCCTAAGCTTCGGACTAAAGCTAACTCAAAATTGAATGATACGGTACAATGGTGCAGTTAACTCAGACGCAGGTTTTAGTCACTCTGACTAACTGTGAAATGGTTTATGCAAAACCAGATTTGACACACAAGCCTGGAGATGCCAAACGGAACAGTACAGGCGGAAATAAAAAATAGCAGCTAACATTTGACCTGACCTGCAGGATCAGCCGAACTCCACGTGTAAATTTGTAAACCAGTTGGAATATAGGATGAAGTACGTTACAAAAAACGGTGCACACTTCAACTGCCATTTTCACACATTTTAAATGTTAGATTGCATTATTTCATTCTTAAAGCTCATGCATTATTAAGTGCAGCATGTGCTAAAATATTAGCTCAAAATAGGTTCCATCATGCCAAAAAGAATTCAGTTCCCCCAAGCCTCGATTCAATGAAGAGACCTCTGCAGGGTCCAGCGAAGTAGAACAGCCTAAAACTACCATAGAGCTGCCACAGTCTATTGATATCACCAACACGATTTCGCACAGTGCAGCAATGAAAGCTCAGTTGCTACGCCGAGGGCTGAAAGAACAATAATGGGTTGGGTATGTGAAAAAAATAGGAAAAAGAGAGGGTGCAACTTCGGTACGCACAACCTAGCCAGTTGCCAAATATGGGCAGAGGAAAGCCTCATCATCTAGTGTACGCCTACAAATGACTAAACGCGGAGCCCACGCTTTCGAGAGGTATGAGATTTGCGCGGTGTTGTAAGGAGAGCTACATAAATGTCCTAAAAAATTTTGTGACAGAATAAGTGAAGAATAAGGTCGTAGAGCCACTTCTTGTGCTCGGGAGAAACGGGTGAGATGAAAAATTTAACAACTAGAGGCAATAGGCAGAAATGGTGCCGTTGTCAACGCCCCATGTGATGCATTTGCCCATGAAACTGTGGTTTAGAAAAAATGTGACCAAGACGAGAAACAACGAACGTAATTCGGTAAATTCAGACAATTTCACATTAGCCAACTTTTGGATAATCCCTCAGATTCCGATGAATATCGAAAGAAGTTATTTTTCTTCAATGGCAAGCCGCTTGGCCAAGACAACTTCTGACCACTTCAGTACTGAGAAACCAAAGGCCTTATTCGTTGATGGCATCAGTTAGTGCTTTGTGTGAAGCTCAAATTCACCGAGGAAAGTAAATTGCCAATGGAGTGAAAAAATCACCTATTCCATTTCAAGTAGTGTGCATGTCATATAAAGCAGCCGGCGGCGTTTCAGGGTTCCACGTCAAGTTCTGCATCATGACCACGTTCGCTACCCTTCACAACCTTAATAAACCCCTTTCATGAATAAATTTAGCTTTGGAATGAATGTAATATCAACCCAAATAGTTCCCACCATACAAAATATCCGCAGACAATTAGCTCCGAATTCGCCCTTTTGTTGTACATTTGCGACTTCCACGATGAGTTCCTTCCTTCCCATGATCAACAGAGCATGAAAACAAATGAAAGCCGAGAATGCATTTAACGCATTGGAATTTGTGGAAGAACGTGACTCCAAGCGCCAGAGGATGCATACACTACTGCCTTTCAAAACTTTAATCACTGAATATCAACTTCTTGAGGGTATCCCAATTGAGTGGGCGGAATACTCCAAACGTTGAAACAGAATTGACTTATAAAGACCTACTGGTGGAGGCGGTGGGTCTCAGCAATGCGGTAGAGCATCTCAGTGCTCTGCAGATGGCTAGGAGCGAAGGGGTGATCGCGGATGTAGGCGATGCCCTGATGTCGCTTCGAGTCGAAGTCGCCCGCATCCGATTGCACCACGTAGGATCCGAGGATGACATAGGAGAAGAAGGAGCACGGAAGTCTAGTGTTGAAAGGTAGCACAAACAAAAGGAAGTATTTCAGTCCCCATCCCTCACGTCTATGTGGCAAAGCCCCAAATACATGACCCAGTATCGCCTCTTGCGCCTGTGGTTGGTCAAAATTAGATGCGATGAGGTCATCCACCAGTCAGGTAAGAACAAGCCTCCGGACTGGTAAGTAGTTTAGTTTAAGGCAACATGACCCAATTGAAAATGGTGAATAACGTAGATCCGAGATAGTTAAATGTTTAAGATTAAAAAGCAAAACGATGGGATGAACGAAGAAGGAATCGTTTAAAATAAGAGACTTTCGTCGTCAAATTGTCAGTTCAGAAAAAGCATGAATTTCCTCAATAATAAAGGCTAACACTAGGAATGGCTTTAAGGCAGGCTAAACACAGCGATTTATGTATTAAATTAATTCCTATCTGCATGGTCTACCCTTTTGGTTGCTGAGATGACCTCAAATCATTAACAGCGTCCGGGAAGTTTGCTCCCTTTTATGGGCGCGCAATAAATTAACCGTTGGCTTTGGCAAAAATTTGAATTTAACCAAACGCATTAATTTTACACTCGCACTGCTACCAACACAAAAAATAACACGGTCACACAAAAACAAACGGATTGGATAGCCAAAATACTCGCCAGAAGGCTAGCCGGAGGTAACAAGGTCAAAAGGGCTCGGGGATTGATGAAAGAAAATGAAATGGGACGAAGTCAACCCCCACTTTTTTCAGACAAACAAGAGAAAGGTGAAATGGGCGTGGTAGTGCCAGTAGAATCCCGGGTAAATGCTTCCAGGAGAGACAGGGATAGAGGGTGGTTTAAGTGATAACGTTTTTTGCGATGGGAAAGGATTCGATAGGGTGACTAATCGTGGATGAAAGTGCTGTAAAATACTTTGTTAATTCCAGTATTAAATGAAAAACCGTCTGCTTGTAAGCAGAGAGCTTAGAAATGATAGATAATAAAATAATTAATCAATGGGGGTGACAACTCAGAAGAGAGAAAAGATTCAATGACAGTTTACTAACAAAGTTATTGAGTGGAAATAGAGCATTTCATTCAAGTTTAAATTGTTCCTGCATGTTACTTCAGCTAGCATGAGAAAACGTTCAAAACAATCCCATAGAACGGGTGACAAATAACTGGCAACTGAGGCTATGACCAATTGCGTAATTCAACAAAACGCATACAGAGTAGACGCGTGGTTGAATAACACCCACAAGCGCTTTAGTCCCAAAAAGTGATTCAGAGGGCGAGGCTTTGCATGAATTAGCTTCGAGCCCTAGAGAGGCTGTCAAATTAGTCTAAAAGACTCAACGCTGGCCGAAAGCTTGACCGTCAGGGTGATTCGGAGGGATGTAGAGCCTCTGTTAAAAAGAATTAGGCGGAAAATGCTTTTAATTCCATCAAAGCTATCACCTCCGTTACGTAAAAAAGGAACATAGCGCATGAGTGGACCCGCAACTAATTAGGCGTCGAATTTCCCAAAGCATAGAATCAACAGAAGCAGTGAGAACCAAGCATTGAATTCAAGGTCAGTTTTTTCAACTGCAATTCGAAGGACCATGCACCCGAACAAGATGAGAATAGTCAAACCGTTGGATAGGGAGTGTTAACGATGCGAAACAAGAAAAGTAAATGTAAATGCAAATTTTCATGAATAATAAGGAAGGAATAACAATTAGGACTTTGGAAGCAGAAATACCAACAATGTGTCTGAGGATGAGAAACAGGCTGCTTAGAACCCCATATTCATTTGCTAAAAACAAATTTTAAAAAATACATGGAAGTAGTGTACGTGGCAGTAAACACTAGTCAATAAGTTGGAAAAAAAGCACCAACACGCATAGACTGGTACTTACTGAATGATTGCAAAGTGAGGTTTGGAAAAGGCCACGGATAGAATAATACGGATTAAATTCTTTGACCTTTCAATTCCGTGCAAGAGAGTTTACATCTTAATTAGGATGTTAACTAACACAAGGTGAAAGTCTTTCTGATACCGTTTTCTATAACTTAAATGAGGTGAAAGTCGGATAATAAAACAGCTAAAAAGCATGGTCAAAAACAAACTGGATTGCAAGTAAACATGTCCAAGAAAGTACTCCTCCCCTTGTTGACGCGGTATTACCACTGTCGTGGAACAACTTCAACGCTGACTGAAATTCGGGCCCGGCGATGATGGGAAACAAATTTATGCCTATTCTGACAACCGTTGGGCAAAGCACAATATCGCACCATATATCAAATAGCATGTGGCCCATCCCAAAGCCGTTTTCTGCCTCCACAGCAATTAACTGATTCAGCAGAAAGAATGCACCTCTTTTACGGTGCCGTCGACACGACCTAACACACGTGAACGATTGATTGGTGTGCACACAAACACCGTCCAGCAGTTGGGATGTGCCTGTCCGTGAACACTCCACGTTCTCTACGCCTTTAAAAATAACAGGCAACGGTTAAGCACAAATGACTACTGAACTACTTTGGTAATTACCTTGAAAAAGATACTTAATCACTTTAAAACAGGGAGGTGGGCATTCAGTACAACCAGAAGTGGGACGGTAATTACAGTATAAACAGCTTTGTTAGAATGAGAAATTGACTCCTCATCATGAATGCATTTCGCGGGATGGCACCTATCATTGTGCCAGAGGAATATTTATAAACATGGCTAGAATTGAAATCCGAACGGTGAATAGACCTCCACGACCACTGACGCCACCTTAATCGGCAATGAGCTAAGAAAGGGTGTGGTGGAGGCGTCACACATTCTTGGTGAAAAATAGGGAAGAGGAGAGAGGTTGTTCACTCGATCGCCTCAACGTCATCCAGTCTTGAAGCCGTGATTATCAACATCTCTCAACTCGGCCTCTCAGTACATACAGATGGGCACAAAAGAGGGGTGCATGTTTTGGCGCTAAATTTGGCCAGTGGGATAGTTGTCCACCACCACAAACGGTGTCAACGCAAATAGTAATGTCAGCAACAGGAGCCACAAGTGCTACCAATGCGGTTTTAAAGCGCAAAAAAACACCTTTTTGGAATGTGGAATTTCCGCTAGGCTGGGTTAAATCAAACGTGGGAGATAATCTCGACTTGAAGCAAAACAAACGGAAGACATTAACCGTACATTATTTCCAGCAGACCGAAACAAAGTACGCAAATGCTCTGTGGAAAATTCAAACACCGAACATTTGACGAGACTTGAGATCATTCTGGTGAGATTACAGGCAGTATAACCGATACTTTAAATGAAGAGCTAAGAATGAACATACTGTGGTCACATTGCTGTTTTGTGTTGCATCGACTGCCGCGAGATATATTCATGCTGCTCCTGACCATTCAAGCAGAAGCTCAACACTGACTGACAACTTCAAGTGCATTTGACATACCAACTTTCTCGACTGAGTTCAAGGCCATAAATATGGGATTTGTGGTCTTTGTCAAATTATGACAATTGTTGTCACAAGGTATCGTGTAGCAACAGATTTGTTGAACAGAAAACAAGCCGTCAAAGGAACTGATACCAATTGATGTCAAACCATAACAACAAAACATCCGAACTGTGGTAGCGACCCTGGTACCAAACGTCAAACCATTTGTACACTCTTTTGGTAGAAGACTAGAAACTAAGCGACTTCGCTTTGCCAGTTCCTGGCGCTTCAAAGTGAGTAGTACTACTTGAAAGACATGCAATTAAAAAACCTCACAAGATGAAGTGAAAAAAAAAGATTCAGTGTAAGGGAGGAATTTTCCTGCACAGCCAAACAAACGGGTTTCCGGTTTTACTTCGAGCGCGAAGGATTTTGCTGATTCACACACGATACTTGGCTCGCAGCCAGCCTCACTTGCAGCGAGTAAAGAGAGACGCCATGAGCCTGGATGGGCATACAAAAAGGAACTCACTGTCCACTGAGGAGGTTCTGTCGAACTTGGAGACACAAGAAATAGCGCGTCAGGTCCTCGGCTATCGAATCGATGTCGTAAGGGAAGAATTTGACTTGAAATTCAAATAGCCAATTCTCTGTAAGAAAAGACCGGATGTTTAAAGACTTTGATGCCTTGCGAGGAAGGGTCTAAAATTAGCACTAGCAGGCGCAGTGTTTAGCTTACTTCCGACTTGCTTGGCGACCTTCTTATCCATCTTGAGCCAGCACTGAAATCCGAAAAAGTACACAGATGGATGAACGCAACGCCTCCGAACACAAGGGAGAAATCGCGAAAGACAAAAAAGGGTTAACCAACGATACGCGGTGTCACCGTATGCAAGGTCGCACACAGCCCAACCACTTTGGTAAACCATTCCAGATTCCTGATTTTTATTTGCCTTGATATTTTAACGGGGTTAAGGCTGTCAATCAGTCTGTGATTAGTAGAGACAGGCATTGAGAATTTGGAAAATAACAGGCTACACATCAATGTTTGCATATCAAATTTATCACGTGGGCGCATGTGCTAAGGAGTGCGAAAAATCGGATTATGAAACTATCTTGATCCTACTTATA
The DNA here is from genome assembly GCA_036345935.2 of Taenia hydatigena. Taxonomy (NCBI): domain Eukaryota; kingdom Metazoa; phylum Platyhelminthes; class Cestoda; order Cyclophyllidea; family Taeniidae; genus Taenia; species Taenia hydatigena. The sequence goes on from JADWOT020000003.1 coordinate 19,903,652, forward strand.
GTTGAGAAATGACAATCAACAAAAGCATTGAAGCAAATACCAATTTGATCAGGTCTACGTAAAAGTTGTATGCAGTGACAAAAAACATTGCTAAAAATAAATAGCTGATGAAAGTAGGGAGGCCCTTGTATGCGAAACCAACTTTATTCGCCCTTTCTATTTGTCCAAAAGTGACTTCATACCTCCTAATAGGCTTAAATATTGCATAAATGTTACCAAATAAATTTGCTTTTAAAAGGTAGCCTGGAGAATGAGATAACTAGTCTCATTGGCGAAAGATGGACACATTTGGTCGGCCTATAGACAAAGTGGCGATAATCTGACTCACATTAGAGAAGTTTCATGTCAATGGAGTGTTAGTTGACTGGGGGTGTGCCGGAAATTAAAGAAGCCTCACAGTTTAAGGAATATATAACATGTTTCTTCTTTCGAAAGCAGACTGACGGAGACATTAAACTCAAAGACATTTCTAGATTCATTCTGATATTATGCAAGATGAACGTTTCATTCTAAACAAGCTAAAAGCTGGGCTTTTAGGACAAAGTAGATGACTAAGCACGAAATCGCACTTGTTTACGTTAATAGCCGGTAATATACAGTACAACAAACTTCGCGTGACACAGACAACAGAACCAAATTGCACCGAGGATTGGGAGGGATCCAGCCCTTCCTCCACTGCTGTTTTCAAGTACGGTCTTTACGACTGCATGTAATCCCTAAGTCCCCAAGTGTAAAAAGAGGTAAGAGACAGTTCATCAAGTAGCAAAATTAAATCGTCGTCAAAATCCTCAAGAAACATTGCATTGGTCGAAATCGTCACCATTACAATCCATTATTTATTTTACTCCCCTACCTTAGCATAGATCTGCGGGTTACACAATTTCAGTATCTTTTCTTTGGAATCAAGGAATCTAGATTTAGTCATCCACATTTCGACCTGTTTCGCTTTCAAGCAACCAAACTCACACGCCCGTTGGCAAACAAAGTGATGGGCAATAAAATGCCAATCAGACGATTACGGAGAATAGGGATGGAGTAGGTTTCCCTCCCATTTTACCTGAAATATAAGTCTAGCCAGAGATCGGGTTCACGACATCTCCCAAATGACTGAGTATCCCCGGCCTGTTCTGAAGAAGTTACTATTGTGCACCAAATTATACCAAGTACATAGATTCCGTCTGCAATTGTTTGGCTTCCACTAAGGAAAACCAAGTGGAACATTCCGTCTGCAGGCCACCACACAAGAAAAACCGTGGAGTGGAGGGCAAGAATAGGGGAGGAGAGGGGGCGAATCGTTTTGAATCGGCTAATGATATGCCAATTTGCCTGAAATTGCAATATTTCTAGAGCAAACTCTCGCCAAAATGCGGACCTGTGGATGAAATAATGGCTGGACAAAGTGGAATCACGCTTGTGAACGTTGACTAACAATAAAAGGCCACTTAAAATGGGACGGCCCCACGTGAGTGGTCAAGTATTATCTGTTCTGAATGGAAATGACTTGCTGCAGAGGAATAGTTAGATCAAAACCAGTTGCATGCAGGCCATATTACAAACAAACTTAAACAACGACACGTGGTCATTGGGTCACCAAAGCCTGTCACACAAGCACTATTTCTGTGCATAAATTGCAGCGCGTTTCAAGTGTATATTTACTTATATCAAAGTCTCGCTAGATACATAGTTCTGTAGGAAGTAGTTAGGGAAATTATAGGAGCTAGGCTATTTTTCTAAAAAAAAACTTGACACCTACGGAGCTTTTAAACCATGCAATGTGAACTAAATTGAGGTTTGCGTATGCAATTTAATCTCAAGAAGGCGAGAACAATCACGATTATGCTTTGTAGACCCGTGACAGCAGATAATTGCACAACTGTTCAAGTGCGTGAGCAGAGCAGAGGTGGACGCTTGCGTGTGTTCAAAATTTTGCTACTGCTGGAAATTTTTGAGGGCAGCGAGAACGTACACCTTGTACCATGCTATTTGCGCAAATCCATCTTCATTGATAAGTAGACACGTGGAGCCTACTTGCATAGAGGATGCCGCGTGTCTACAATCTGTCAAAAGCGACTCTAAATGAGGGACACTAACAACGGCCACTGCCTGATGATGAGTGGGCACGACCACTAAGGCCCTCAAGAGCGTGGGCGGTGACGACCAAGGTGAGGGAAGGCGAGCACACGAGCATGCGGCATTGGCGAAAGGCCATTTGCCGAACGCTTATAGCATCTTGTTTGCCCCTAAGGTCTCCGTGGCTATTCGGATCAAAGTTAAATTTAGGGAAGGTGGAAGAAAGGGCACTGCTTACCATGGTGTTGTCAGGGGCGAGATATTTAATTCCAAAAAAATCTGTCTCCAACAGATCCAGGTTGGAGCAGACAGCGTCAAAAAGCTGCTGTCCGTAGGCCGCTTTCTGTAAGAACAATTAAAAAGGAAGAAGGAGCATACAAGTTAATAAATGGATTACAAACGGTGAAATGACGCAATACAGACTGAGTTTGAACTTACCAGTAAGCTCCTTTAACTAAAAGATAAGCCGCTAATGAGACCTCCAAAGCAGTTAAACGATCAACAATAGATTGAGTATACCATGCTTGATTTTGAAGCGCCTATAGCACGAAAAGGAATGATATTTCGCTACAAAGATTAACCCACATGCATACATTATTCACAGGGTTTTTAGTAATTTGAAATTTCTGAACTAGAAGATATCGTCGATAGCTATCGAAGAAACAGGGATTACTAGTCATTGAAATGAAGCGTCCTTCAGGATGAGATCTCGTATCGGCTTCAAGATCATAAAACGTATTCCAACGCGCCCAAATGATGTTAGATATTAAAGTCCCGTTGAAATTTCCCAAAAAGAAAACGGTGAAACAAAGCATTACATACTTTGTCCACCACGCTCCAATTTCTAAATCAAAGAATTGAATGGGAACACTGAAGTACTTTGACCAAAGGAAGCCTCAGTTGAATGGAGGCCGCCAATTCAAGCCGGCAGAGTAATCTCGTAATTTCGATTTACTTTAAATTCTTTGACTACTGGGGAATGGGATACAAAGTTTAACAGATGATCTTACCAGCCAGCTGCAAAAAAAGACATGAGGACTTACATCAATGCTAAACATCTGTTGAAGTCCATCCAACATGATGACGGCACAGTCGACGGACTTGCCAGAGGGTTTGAAGTTCGAAGCCGAGGTGTTGGAGCGTCCGAAAGTGGCGGCACGTACCATGGTGGCGCTGGGATAAGGCGAGCCTACCGCAGTCACAGGGCCGAGGGTGTTAGTCCCACCGCCCCCACCGAGCATCGAGCCGCCCGAAATGCTACCCTGCCGACCAATGGTACCGAAGCGACGCAGGCTGGTGTAGTACTCCCGCTTTGGCACCGAGTCGGGAACTTCGATTGTGCTGTTGTACTGTTGGAGTGTCGCAGCGCCGCCCCGACCTGCGTTCTGCTCGAGGTGCGCCAGATTAATCGAACCTGCTGTGGTATCACCACCCACTGACCTACGACCGGGGGATCCGAGCACGGAGCTTCCTGGGTAGCCAAAGCTGTCCTCCTAATTAAGCACGATTGCAAAAAAGTTAATAAGAGTCAAAAGGACAGTTTTACACGCGCTCATACCCGCATCTCAGCATTCAGGAATGCAACGAATGCAAGATCACAAAAGGGATGCAAATATAACGAGGGCAGTCGATGCAGAAAACAGAAAATGGCGATAATAGCTCCGATGAGAGCAAAAGTAGAGTTTAAATTACCGGAGTGAGCGAGCAGACTATACTCTAGAAATAATAAACACAATAAGCTTTAGTAGGTCGAAAGAAACCAATGGGTGAAGTCAAGACCAACATAGATCCAGCGACACAATAGTTCGTCTAATGAACCATGCGCCCCAACCTCACACATGCATTATTATGGCCGGTTAATAATCGAAATGCAGGAGATTAGCCCCGACAAAACGTGCATTATGGGAAATATTCGTGAATGAAGTGCATTGACGCGTACCCTCCTCTGAAGTCTTCTTGGATCTTAAAAATTAGTGGATATAAAATGTCTTAAACCTGTTACATGCCACCAGCAAGGTATGCCGCAGTCGATTTACCAGCATTGTACATGCGTTTAGCAGGAAAAGGCAAAATGTGGAAATAAACAATTATTGAAGTGCTTCTGCCTAACATTATGAAACGTTGAGTAGGAGTGAAACAATAGTACATTCTGAGTCCCAACGTGATATACAATCCAAAAATACGTAGCGAACAAATGGCCTTCAGTAAAATAAATACTAAACTGCATAAATTACCGATAATAGCCTAATACCAAAGCAAATAACGATGGTGGTACGCATAAGACAAAGGAAAAAAAAGAGTAGAAGCAGTGGGGAAAGATGTACCAAAACAGGAAGTAGAACCTACCGGAGGAAGAGCCATTGATACAAAGAAACTAAAAAAGTCGCATGTGAAGAATGAAGAGCGAGAAGCACGAACACCGAAGCGAGAATCAGGCCCTGTGATTGGGCGCTGAAAAGAGTCGACAATGAAGTAAGGTCAAATTTGGTGTAGTTAAACAAATTTTCCAAAAAAATTTGGTAAAGAAGTTTAAGCCCTGCCATAGACTCAAAAACTCCAAACATTTTTTTACTGTGAAACCGTGTAAATTTAGTTTAATTTATTGCATTATACTGATTTGTTAAATTGTGCAAACACGTTGGTCTACGCGGATAGTTCTCGGCTAGGGAGACGGATCTGACCATCAACAGTAAATCAGCGTTCTTTTCGCGCTATCTGCGGTAAGACTTTAGAACCTCAGGAAAGGCTTGGAACTCCGTAGCGCTCTAAAACCAGTTGGAGCGTTGTAATACTTATCGTAATTAAAATGTACATTTCAAATGAGAGACGAAAGTGCACTTCACATCTCATTCTCAAAAATCGCATCAATTCTTTGTACATTAAAAGTGGCTGTAATGCTTGTATTCTTTAAATGTGCTCTGTAGGCCAGAGGCGAAAAAACAATTTGAACCTCGTAGCGGAGCGGCGCTGCGACTCACAAGAGCGCGATCCATCCCCGTCGTGGATTCTCGTACTAGGCCTCGCTGTACTATCTTCTCCCCCATAATAAAGATGTCGAAGCGTGTTCCGACAGTGTCCATCCCATAATTTCACACTAATACGCCATCGATTCACCGTTTCGTCTTAAACATAAAAATGTCTGTAAACGATCAATCTCCTTATAGCATAGTCAATTACAAAGAAATGGAAGGGTTGGTTCCGCAAAAATTTAACAAATGTGCTTTTAATTCTCGCCTTATGTTATGGAACGCAGCGCTATTGAATCGGCATACCGACTTCTTTTGCAACATTCTGCCAAATTTTTTCCTCATGACTGCAACGTCACGCACGACTTCATTATTTAAGGCTACAATCATTATAAGATTAATCTAATAAAGTTATTTAAAAAGTAATAAGTCTTGTTGAATAGATTAACATGTAATTGGTAGGACGAATCTTACTGGCTAAAGACATTTTGCAAGAAGTGTTTGATGTAAGCTAGTAATTCTAGACAATAGCGTTCTCTCAAAGGCTGCAAAAAGAACTAAAAAAGCTGCCGTCAGTAACACAGGCTTGAGTTCCTTTTGTCGTTGATCGTGGTCCATAAGACATCATAGTGTTAGATTTAAGGCTACAATTCTACCAAATGTAGTCACTTCTTCGTCCTTTCACAAATGCGTTCCCTCAAAACTCATGCGTATCTTTGGGATTCGTAAGTCAATCAGTAAAAACGAGTGTCTTTTCACCTGGTCGGGTCTCCTTGCACCTTACTCCACTGAGCGTCCTACTTCGCTGACACAGTAATAAAATACAATTTTAGTACGACTGTTGATCATTTACCTCTCTGCTTCATTTGCGGGTACTTGGTTAGTCGTTTTGCCTATGGCGGGCGAGGTGGTCTCCGGGTCACGACAGCAGCTCTAATACCTCCCTAATCGCTGAACGTATACATACTATGCCGTGGTATTATGTCGTTTTTCTTCTTTTTCTTCTTCTTTTTCTTCTTCTTCTTCTTCTTCAAGGAAGTCGCGGGGCGCTACCTTGGAGGCAGCGGAAAGCAAACTCGATCTTAAAGGATTTTCATCATGATTTCTACTACTGTGCGACGAACCTCATCAGGACGGAAGAAGTGCATGTACTGCGTGTGAGAGGATCGCCGACAATCCATAACAGAAGGGCTGAGAACGACGTCTACTTTCAGCACCCAACCCAGTCTTCTGTCCTGTAAGAAAGCTATTAACAGCGAGAGACAGCGGCCGAAAATTATTTGGAAAAAAATTCGTTATGAATCTTCCTCACCATACTTGCATGCAGCTGTCGACAGTGCAATCAGACGAGAAACCCTATTCCCACGGAACCGCGTTTAATTCCGAACTCCCATTCATGCGTCAGTTGTTAGGCCAGTGTTTTAACGTCTAGATATGAAGACGTATGATGAGTAGCAGGATTCCTTTTCTGTGGATTTAGTTGCCGAATCGGACGAGATTCCAGATGCTGAAGAATTGCTGTGAGGAATCAGTGGCATTGTAGTGAAGCGTTTCATCAGTCGCATAGCAGTTCGATGTCTGGCAGGGTTGGGTTGTGAATGTTGTCCTTCGCTGCTGATTGCGTTGTGGTGGCTGACGCGGGAGCTTAATTAAGGGGAGCGCGGGGAACGATGCTGAAAAGCAGAGAGGATCACGTGATGCGGTTGTTGTTTTTTTAAGCCTCGGTTCTGGTTAATACATTTGGTCAGTCGTGAAACCTGTGCTGTGTAGACTAATGTCTGAGTCGCAATGGCAGCTACAAGTTTTTTTGCTAGCGGGATATGTGTGTAATAATTTGTTTGTTTTTACTGCCGTTTTCGATTAGGGTCACAGAGGTGGCTATATTAGCCCAGTGGCGCAAGCTGGTTTTATTTTCCTCTGTATGTTAAATGTATACATCCTGTTATGGTATTCAGCCTTCTTTTGTCTTTAAGGGAGCCTTGAGACGCTACGATATGTATCCTGCCGGAGTTTTGGTTTGGACGCTATTGTTATAACGCTAAAATATATTTATATTTGCAAGTAAAGTGTCTTTCTTGAAAATTCTGTAGAATTAAACCAGAAGAATTTTTCCACTATGCTACTTATTTAAGAATATTTATTTAATAAATTGATTCAAATTCATTTATCCTAAAATATACCAGATTAATATCACAGGCGCTAATATTCTGTATGCAATATTTAATCGAAACCTTTTTTGCAACACCATAACCTAGCATTTACTTAATGTGTGTCTTTCAATTGACTACTTTACATGTGCTCTTACTGCGATTTAGCAATTCTTAAGTTATTCAAATACAGGCTTGTGATTGGGTGGGCAAAACGGGAGTGGTTTGTGGTTGGTTGGTTCCTTTTCAGCTTTCTATTGGCTCAGCTTAATTATAAAAGTCGGAATAACTGGTGACAGATCGTTTGTGCTGTAGATATGTCTGGTAAGGGTGGTGGTCAGGACGTTGATACGGAGGCTGAAATGGACTCCATGGATGCGGATGCGCCCAAGGACAAGTTGGATATTTTTCGTCATTACTATGTTTAGGTGTCGGCTTGTTTACATAATATTTTTTTTCATCGGGATCGGGTCGCTCTTACCCTGGAATTTTTTCATAACAGCTAATCAGGTAACGAGTAATTCGTTCTCATTTAAAAGTATTTTCAATACCAACTTCGGAACCGAAGCTTGCCAAGTGACGTTGACCCACTCCTTCCTATGTACAGAACACCGTTACAAACCGTGTTCTCAAGTTACCTAACAATCGCTTCCATTGTACCGGCAACACTTGCAAACTTCGCCAATCTTATGCTAAAGGATTGGTTTGTCAACTTTACTCTTTCTATTTCCAAAGTCTTCCTGTATACACGCGCTTGATTGGATCCGCTATAGTCATGCTTGTTATATTCACCATCACAACTGTTTTGACGAAGATTACTATTGGTATGTCTCATTTGTCCTCTGTTTGATTCGGTCTAGATACTGAGGCTTTCTTCATAATCACTCTGGTGACTGTAATGATAAACAACGGTAGGTGGTCATCACCTCAATTAACTTTTAGTTGGGAGTTCCATTAACCAAGGGAGCACTTATGGCATTCTCTCCATGCTTCCAGGGAGCAATGCTCGTGGCTTCCTCGAAGGTCAGGTAAGACCGTGTTGCCTTTCAATCCAATAGTTTAATGACTAAATCGACCTTGTTACAGGCTGTGGCCGGTATCATTGCTTCCGCATCCAACTTGATAACTATCGCAGCCGCAAGCAATCCTCGAGATGTTGGCTTCGCCTATTTCCTCATCGGTGTCTGCATTATCGCCTTCACTATCGGCCTTTTCATTATCCTCTTTAAAAATGTATGCTTCCTTCAGTATATTTTTTTCATTTATACTGGCCAATTCCCCTAACCGGTGAACGGTTTTTTATTTCAGCCCTACTTCCTTTACTATTGGAAAATTAAAGGTAAGCCTTGCCATTATTAAAGCGCAGATGCACTGCAGAGTTTTGGCATGAGATGTGGATGTTTATTGAAATTTTAGGCGGCACCGCCACGGACGACGATGTGCCTTTTGGCAGAAAGCTGAAAAAGACCGCGGTCAACCTCTGCCACGCAATGCGGGAGGTCAAGTGGACTGGTTTTACCACCCTCCTCATATTCGCCGTCACTTTGGCCGTCTTCCCCAGTGTCTTCGTTTTGATCGTTCCGAACAACTTTGATGAAAATAGTTTGTGGCATAGTAAGTGACTAGTGAGCTACTTTTCCTTTGAATCATTCATTTAAATCCTTAAGGCGTTTCCTTTTTTTAGCTAAATACTTTCATGGAGTGATTGTGTTTCTGAGTTTCAACGTTTGCGACTACCTGGGTCGTATGGCGGTTGGTTGGTTTAAGTGGGTAAGCTGGAGACGCTCTTCTAACATTTGGCGCTTATAAGAAAGTAAACATTAGCCGTCTGTTGGTACTTCAACTTACTGTTTCACATTTTTTGTGGTCTGTAGCCCACTTTTGAGCAGCGGAAGACCTTCCTTGCACTGGCCATTGTTCGCACTATACTTGTCCCCTTGACAATGATGTGTAACATACCTTCTCAACGCCTTCTTACTGCCTTCTACCACGACTCCGCCCCCATAATTCTTGTCATCTTACTCGGCTTGAGCAATGGATATTTTTTCTCCTTGGCTGTCAGTTATGCACCTAGGTAGGTAGCTAACCGTTCCCCATGATTTAACGCTTACGGGTTAACTGCCTTGCCACTGAAAACTGCTTGTGAGGAACGACGGATCCTTATCTCAATTTGAAGGGAGATTTCTAGTAACTCTCTGTGCCCTCAGCAAACTGATTTGTTCTAAAAAACAACTCGATGAATTAAAAGTGAAATCAATGGGCAGTAAAATGCAAACATGAAAGATAGATTAAGATTTTCACCATGTCTATCACTTCAGATACGCCTCGGCCGGCAACGAGGAGGGTTGTGGCATTGCAACATCCACTTACATCGCCCTTGGTCTGTGTCTCGGGGTCACTCTCTCCTATGGAATGGTGGCTCTTGTCTAGATTCTCTCTCCTCATCTTCCATCTCCCAATCATTTGTCGTCTCCGTTCATGTGTATTTTTTGTCAATGTTTTTAGTACAAACCGACTGGGCCCCTCCACGTCCTTAGATAATTCGCCCATTTTCCTAACCCCGTGCATAGTCTTCATTTCTACTCCTTCCTTGGGAGACCAAGTAACCGTAATAAAAAATCTTATATTGGATTGGTGGTGATCATCGGTGTTGTGGCTGTGTAAGAAGGCGGATCAACTGCTTCCACACACACGCACACACGTGTAAGTGGTAATGCTTGGAATGGGGCCAATTTGCGGTCGGTGTTAGTGGTCGACGATAAAACGACAATCCAAAATCAACAGAAAAGGCCTTAATTCGTGCTACTTGTCAACCCTCAGATAAAGTAATCAACCACAGATTAGTCCAAAAGTTGTGACTGGCATCCAAAATCTGCTCTGTATTATGCACGCTGGATGAAGTCATTATAGAATTTTTATTTAGTTGTTTTACAAGGAGCACTATTGGCGGGTAAATGTTTTTTCATCGTATTGTCCTTCACCTTAAGCAACACACTCCAGCCTCAAAATCTCGCAGGCTCATTGTTAATCCACCCGTAAATATCCACTTTGGTTTACGGTGGCAGCGCTATCAGTCGAACCATTAACACAATTCGCTCTTTATGCAAAGCATAATCTACAGAGACTGTAAGTCGATGCTGCTTAAGATAATCAAGTCTTCTTGTTTTGTTCTTTACTTTGTCACATATTGGCAGAAAGTTAGCCACAAATTTAGGAACGTTTTTCAGCACTGTCTTAGCCATAAATTTGCTCACTTAAGAGGACAGATGGAAATGGCTATTAATAGGTGAAAACATCCACCTAGAGTGGGTTTGTAAACTTTGCTTAACAGCCGAGCCATCTGTAGTAGTGAACATGGTCACAGAATCGTAAAGTCGTAAGTCAATACCAACCGACACGGCGGAGCTCGGCACGTGATGGACGATGCAGGGAGACGCGAAAACATTGAAGTTCCATTGCCTCAGGGAAGGCACTTGTAGACGAACAAGCCAAGAGGGCTTGAAACTAATTAAGCACTTCTGCTGATTCAGAAATGAAGTTTCTGCAACTCCCTTTCTCGACAGTGGCAGCGGCAGCTACTTGGTGTTAGTTTTTTTTAACGCATGCGTCAAAAAATTTGTCGCCTAATTTTATCCATTCTGCATTAAGCAAAAGCTGCCAAAATCAAGTGGAGTGCGTTTGGAACGCCTTTTAAAACCGACAGTGACAATGATGCATAATACGGACAGTATACTAGCGTTTTATTCATGTAAGTTGCTACGAGATTGTAAAACTTCGATCATTCTTTTTTTCAATAGAAACAGCCATTACGAGTCACATACACTGAAGCATATGCCATGGCTTGATCAACCTAATTATGTGCCGAGATTAGCTATTTCCACCGGCATGAATGTTCCTTAGGCTTGAGAGAGCACAGACTTCCAGGTAAAACTACTTGAAACCCCATATTATTTAAGATAGTCACTAATCACAGTCCTGAAAAGGTCGGCTTCTCAAAAATGAAGCTGTAAGATATGGTGATGTCACTGGTCCGACCACCTCAAACCCCTCATCAAACACGCCTCCGCAAGCGGCGATGGGCAAGACGGAAGTTTATTGGCGTCCGCACATCCCTAAAGTGATCGTCGCCACTCACACTCAGCTGGCCATTACTTGCTGGCTGTTGTAGTGTGTCTCCTCTCTCACTCCTGGCTAATCCTTCTGCGCCCTCCTGCGCCTAGCGCATTAAAGTGAGCTGTCACAGCAACGTCGGACCCACCAATTAAGCATGCTAAGTCCCCACTTCAGCAGTAATATGCCTACAGACAATTTGGAATACTATTTTCAATTAAACTGACATTTGGCGGAAACTTTCCTGATAAAAAGGGCATATGGCGACCAATAAACAGTGATTTAGACATAAATTAGTTTATGTTATGTGTTTTCGACCCTCTTGAGAAATTGCACCACAAAGTAGGCATCGCACACGAGGACGAGCGTTTGAGGTCTGGCCAGGGAGAGCGGAAGGCGACCATCCGACCTCGCTAGGAGCACACTGCAGGGTATTGATGTCCGCTGATCTAAATCACTGAATGGCCTGACAAGTCGTAAAAATTTCCCATCGGATGCAGGAAGGCCGAGGTGATTTGGTTTAGCTATCTCAGCGATGCCTAAAGCATTTAAAAGCAGTGACATTGTCAAATATATTTAATTGAAGTAGTCAGCACTCACTCCCACCTCTATTAGGGCAGTGAGCTTAATAGATTCTAAAAAGGCTTTCTCAACGTTTTGCATTAAAATTCATTGGGCAATTAAACTCCACCTCATATAACCTCATCAGGTCGAGCTGATCAATTTAGCTCATTTTCATGTGCTTTCAGTTGCATTCAATTCTGTTTATTGCGTTAGTGATTGAATGTGGCCCCTGCGGTCTCAACATTTGAAAGGCGCCTGGGATTCTAAATAAGTAATCAAACCTTGATACATGTAGTCTCCGCGACAAACGAACACGTATATGTGACCTGAATAATCCAATACGAAATGGTCGTGGATGTTTACGCGACCGAAGGAGTTAGCATCTTCCGACCTCTTACTCTCCGGCTCGGTTGGTCACACCCGGTTTTCCTCGGTCATACCCTTTTGGTAAACGCTCATCATTTTTGGTTTGAGGGTGCTAAAAGTACCCGTTTGGGCCATAAAAAGGGTTGTTTTTGCCACCAACGATTTTCGAATTCAATGTTTTATTGATCCTGACCTTATACTCTAATTTTGGCATCTCTGACCTCCACGTTCGATCTACCCTTGGCCTGACAAGCCGCAAATGTCATGCCAGCCGACCCTAAAGCGAGATTCAAAATAGCATAACTAAGCCGACATTGTCACAGACGCTGACGTAACTGAAAGTGAAGATTTTCAAAAGTGCGGTTTTAATTAAGTGTGTGTCTCAGTTTATGCCAAACATTTTTATCAAGCCTGTTAGAGGAATGAGGGAGCATTAATTTCCATACACCAACACACCACTGCGCCTTCTGCTGGGTTCACTACCAGGGTCTCCAAGGCATGTCTATCACCAAGGGTGGGTTGTTTTATTGGTCTAGTGGGTCGCCAACTGTCTTGACATCTGGGAAGAAACTAAACTCCAAATGAAAACGTGGGAAATCTAATTGTCCCAAAACCGCAAACAAAATAAATGGACTTTATTATGTTAAACTCGACCCCGGATTAGTGCATGCAACTGCCACGTCATGTGTGCATGACGCAGGACTCAGATAAGGAACTAGCGCTGGCACGCTGTAGCTATGCTATTTGTAGTGTTCCGAGACTTCTCTGAGAGCAAAAGGGAACATAATGCCAAGGCAGCGTATGAACTGACTACTAAGGTAGGGTGTTGGAACGACCGGCATAGCCCGGAAGCCCAGCCGCCCGATGTCGTTCCCAATGTTCCCCTTGGTCAGCCTACTGCATTAACCATCACAACATAATCAGTACTGTAATAAGAACACTTAAGAGTCAAGCGTGCCACTCACCAAATTTTCACGCAGCGTCACTGATCCCTCTTATGAATTCCACTAGATCTAGAGTGTCGCCTAATAAAGGAACTGCATTGGAGGAACGGAGGCCGTGCTAATCGCCACATTTGCCCACAACTAGTATCCAATTGTTTCCCCTTACTACTTTGCTCCCACTTCAATGCTGTTCTACCATATCTGTCAGGGTTTTGGCCAGCTAATAGAGATGTGGAGGAGGTATCTCTTGCTAGCTCAGTTGACACCTTCATAAAGGTCCCGTGGACAGCTCCACAAGGAACTTTTACAGACGGTTCACGGATAGTGTTACACGATGCAATTGCAAAAGCAGCCCTGCAGACGATGTAAATGGCGTGATGGCAAGGGTGGCCGTTATTTTCGACCCCTGTGTTGAGGATCGTCACCAATTCCTCTATTCGAAACCAATACACTCCTTCCGTCACACCAATCATCAAGCAGCGGTGGAAATTAGGATGGTATCTTCCCTTCAGATCGAGTTCGCAATTCGATTTCCCCAATGTAGCGTAGCAAAACTTACCTGAAGACGAAGGGCAGGATAAGCAGTGTCGAGGTATACTAGGGCTTCGGGCTCTTGTGGCGTGGATTGGAGGCCACTTCACCCTGCAAAGTGGCCCCCTCACCAAAACCAGGAGCTAAACAACATAGAAAAAACTGCAAAATATTTCAAAAGAAATAGACGGAGAAAAGTTGATAAAAACCTAAGGTTCCCTATTGATTCTAAACAAATTGTGATCAAAATTCATACTTTACTCTTTTCGTAAGGTAGTGAACATTTTAAATAGGGCGAAGTCGAGTTTTTTATACGCCTATTAATGTGGCTGCGTGATTTGTGTGACGCTTTTCTGAACCTGAAACCTGGTGGAGAAGAGCGGCCGGTCACCACATGCAAATGCTTGTATTTACGTGCTAGTTTTTAGGTCATCTGATATAACCTGAAATCTGGTACGTTTATCCGGCACGAATTGTCACCGCAGAGGGTTGGGAGGAATTCGAGAGGAAACTATGGCTTGCCTAGTAATTACTGGAGTTCAAAACACTTTTTGGTGTTCTCTTATGCTGCAGCTCCAAAGCATTGAGAATTCTCCCTTGATTTTTTTGGAGGTAAAGGATTTACTGACCTCGAGAGTCAATATAGGCAAACTGAACGATTTAGATTCTGATAATAGCTTCCGTGTTCCCAGTTGTCTTAAGGTTGTCTTGTTACGCTGCTTCTAAACTAAGCCACTCTCTAGCAATAAACCGACTAATTATCCTGTAGACGCTTGTCATATTCGTTGCAGAGAACTGAAGTCTACTGTTCGCTCGACGCACCCAGAAACGTCTTCTTCCATTTGCTAGCTCATTCGGCCTACTTGGGCATGGCTAACATCCCATGTTGTCTATGATCCCAATATTTGACACTCTCCAAATGGACTGGGCACCAGAAGATTCCTAAGAGGGGAATATGAAGCAGAGATGCATTCACAAACCCATCACCCTCCTAGGGTAGATGGCCAAGTTGAAAGTGCTTGATGGTGTTGCAAACATCCAGTCAGGCCTTCAAGCCGATGCTGTAGGGAAGAAGCTTAGAAATGGAAAAGGGAGGATGAACGTACAGGCATCTTGTAATAACTGTTGATGCGTTTGTGTTGCCAAGCCGAGAAAACTGCGGAGCTGCGTCTAAATTGTTGGTGTTGGCCTTTCGCCTTCAGGCGAGATTTGCCGTGCTACATTGGGGTTATCGAAATGCGATCCCAATCCACAGGAAAGCTACCGCCCTGATTTCTACTTCTGCTTGATGAACAGTTTTACAGAAGAAGTGAAATTGGTTTGAATGGAGAAGTCGGTGACAAATCTTAATGCAAGGATTGAAAAATGACGTCCGTCTTTGCCAATCACTCCAGTTTCGTGGTGTGAGTTTGTTATTCGTGAGACCACTTAAAAAGTTCGTTGTGGAGATGCCTACCGAACCTGTATGAAGACGCCAACTGAATGAAAAAGCAATACCTCCTCCAAGTCTCTACTAGCTGGCCTGAAACTGGACGGATATGGTACGGCAGCACTGAAGTGAGATCAAAATGGCAAGTAGCAATGAACATGCAAATAGCTGTAGACAGTTGTGTTGGCCAGCACATTTACCATCCCTCCAGTGCAGTTCCATTGCCATACCATCCATATCTCTAAAATCGACCCATATAGGCCAACACCAACAATTTAGACGCAGCTCCGCAGTTTTCTCGGCTTGGCAACACAAACGCATCAACAGTTATTACAAGATGCCTGTACGTTCATCCTCCCTTTTCCATTTCTAAGCTTCTTCCCTACAGCATCGGCTTGAAGGCCTGACTGGATGTTTGCAACACCATCAAGCACTTTCAACTTGGCCATCTACCCTAGGAGGGTGATGGGTTTGTGAATGCATCTCTGCTTCATATTCCCCTCTTAGGAATCTTCTGGTGCCCAGTCCATTTGGAGAGTGTCAAATATTGGGATCATAGACAACATGGGATGTTAGCCATGCCCAAGTAGGCCGAATGAGCTAGCAAATGGAAGAAGACGTTTCTGGGTGCGTCGAGCGAACAGTAGACTTCAGTTCTCTGCAACGAATATGACAAGCGTCTACAGGATAATTAGTCGGTTTATTGCTAGAGAGTGGCTTAGTTTAGAAGCAGCGTAACAAGACAACCTTAAGACAGCAGGGAACACGGAAGCCAACGCTAGAGTCCAAAAGCTTTAACATACCCATGTTGGCTGCGAAATTGTTCCCCTTACCGGGTGGTCTAGCTTCTGATCCATGGTGGCACCACCTCTTTCCCCACTCATCCCATCTGTACGTCGATCATGCATATTATGTCCCAGCATCATGTCGTCTCTCGTCACTCTCACCCTCCTACAAGCTTCAAAAAATCTGATGTCAGAGACTTTCGTACTCGCCAATCATTTCTTCCTAAACACTTATCGATTCTACTTGTCAAGTCTTCATTGTCCTCAATTACGAAAGTAGCTAATCTCGAGACAGCACAAGTAGGATGCTCATGTTGGCGTTTTGAATTGCACAAAATACAGCCTCTAGCACTAATGGTGTATGGAGGTCACAGAGAATTCGATAGACTATGTCGTTGTGTGGTTTCCGCTTCATTTGCCGTGCACTGGCGCGTGAAATGGCACAACAGCTGTGACCAAGACTCGTGACCTCTGGTCTGATTCGAGTGGATAACACTGACTTGGATCAAATGCGCAGCGTGTCCAACGCCTCGCCTGTGAGAAGAGGGGAATGGATTTAATGGAGGGGAGGAATCACCACGAAGGAAACGTAGCCTTGTTTGTTTGCGCTTCTGTCCGTCTGAAGGAGTAAGAGGACAATCCAGTGGGGAAGGGCGGAGCGCACCTCTGGAAGTGGAGACGAGACTGTCACCGTGGGAGTGGTGGAACCTGCGGAGGATGAAAAGAACGCGGAGATACATGGTAGAGAATTTGGGATTGTGATTTCTGATGATATGGGTGATAAAGGGTTTCCTTGGTATCATTTAATCTCGAAGCCAGGTTGTGAACACAGCAAACAACTCAATTTATATGTGAGGCAATAGAGATATCAAGAATCAATCAATCAATCTTCTCATGCCAGAAAAAATGGAAGAGAAGAAGAGGTTAGTACAAATAGTGCTATACTGATGCTGAAATTTTTTTAAATAGCACCATTTCTGCACCTCCATTTAACTGGACTTCCGAGCGTTGTCAAGATGCGTCAAATGTGCCTCCATTTTTGTCAGCTCCGCAAAGCAAATTGCTTATCTTTCGTGCGCAATGAGTGAAAATGTAAACGTATGAGATTGGGTGGCCTTTAAACCACCTACATCAGCGGTGTTTTGAATCGGTGTGTTTCTAATATCTGCATCCGGATTTTCTAAAGGGTCAGTAAAATATGGGCTACGCTGTAGTAATTGTGTTGTTCTAAATGTCCCTCTCTTTGGCGAGAGACAGCGGAACAAATCAAACTCCGTGTTAGATGATAAGTCGGATTGCCCCAAAGCAGACAGGACTTTAACCCTACCTTCCCCTGTTGAGTCCGTATCATAAGGATTGACACCAGTCACAAAACATGCTGCAAAACAATCAGGCTGTCTGTTCAGGTTGTAGTGGGAGGGGAAAGGAGGTGAACGTTCAACAATACATTTCGCGTAATCGAAACAATGCCTCTGGAGGAAACACTTTGAAGCGCATACTTGCGTCTAAATTATAACTTTCTAAGGAAAATAATGCATGCATACTGGGTATATTAGTAGGCAATTGAGCATTAAAATTGTTTATGAAGTACTAATTTAATGTTTCGATTTAATTCGCTCACTAATAGTTAAATATTTCCGAAATCGCTTATAAAACCCTCACTAATCTACTTGTTTTAATTTACTAACGTCACATTTTTATGTGAGAACCCGAGTAAATGCCCGTTCTCAAAGTATCAGCGGTCGGCCGTGTTTAGGGCCTTGCAATCTTTTCAAATTTACCAATTTAGGAGTAATCTTCTAGTGTGTGCTGCGTATTTACCTACCTAGAGATTTACTTTGACACTTCGTTAGTGAAATTTCCGGCATTCGCTATCAGATTTTTAATCCTGCTTTTAAGGGTGGGTGAAATCAGCTGCTCGCTGCAAATTTGGTGGCTCAGGCATGGGGCACTGCGGCGGAGAGATGGTGATATCCGCTTTTATGCAGTATGGACTATAATTAGACGAACACTGAGAATTGGACTGCCGTGCCGTACTTATCCATGTTCCAGTCCTGTGCTCATCTAATCAGCAGTCTATCAACCAACAGCAAGCGCAAACCCATTTCCTACTCTCAGTCTCCATATTTCGATTCTTTTTACTTCCATGTGGTTATTTCACATGGATGAGTTTGCCGCATCGGTCTTCCATCTAGGCCTTGTTTTTTAATGAACGTGCTTTACAAAAGAAGTAATTAACAAACTCAACAATGTCACCTTAGTGGTGGCATTATTTACACAGGCCAGTACGACGTAAAAATGACCCAAAAACAGAAAGAGGAGAGCATAGTCCCCATACCGCGTGGTAGTGGGATACCATGACATTCAAGAGCTTTGCTCTAGTGTGTCCTTTTCACGGTTGAGTATAATGCACGCATAGTTTTCCGAGGTTTTTTCTGAAGTCTTGGGAAGTCAAAGAAGTGTGGAAACATATTACTAGATTGTTTGGAGGTTGGGGTGCCTCCAGTGTCACCCAAACGTTTTGCCGCAGAACACGATCGTACCTACAGGAACTCAGCATCGGTGCTGCTTAGCATTATAACCTACTCGCCAGATGGGTTCTCCCTTTTCTTGAGCTTTCACTCATCTTCCTGCATTTGTCGTCACATCGTGGTCGGGAATTAAAAAATCACATCCGAACCAACAAGCAAAGTCCCTAAGTTCTGTTGCGCATCGACAGCCCCAACACATCAAAGTCTCCTTCCTATTTATGAGGCATGTTGAGGAAGAGAAACGCATCAGTATTGCGCTGCACAAGAGCGAACTTTGGTCTACAACTCGAAAA
Organism: Taenia hydatigena; assembly: GCA_036345935.2. NCBI lineage: Eukaryota > Metazoa > Platyhelminthes > Cestoda > Cyclophyllidea > Taeniidae > Taenia > Taenia hydatigena. The sequence continues at coordinate 19,922,388 of JADWOT020000003.1, forward strand.
CGGTGCGTATCAATGGCTATTCAAAAGAAAAAACTAGCCAGAAGGGGAGAGTTGCTTAATAAAAGACAAGATATAAAATACATTTGCTCTCAAGTGATCCCCGTCAATCGTTCACATTCTGGTGCAATCCATTGGGCTGTTCGAAAGGTGGAGCAGGTATCGACTGTTCACATAATTAACAACGGCATACAGGTAGCGTAAACAGTTCCATACTGCAATTTCCAATTCATTTAAGCCTAGCCATGCTTCAGGTATTGATGGACAATGACCAAAGGCGACTTAGAACACAATCATTACAGTGAATTTAAGCAGCCTGATCTCTTCAGACATTTTAGCGGCTTCAATATATACTCTACCCGAATATTGTCTTCAATAATCTACAGGGAATGCCAGGAGCTCTAAAATGTTGGTAGAGGAAAGAAAGCCTGGTCATTAGAAACATCTATCCCCATTTTTACTGCTGCTGGTAAGTTCCAGGATGTGGGAGAAATCCGTAGGCTATGGATGAAGGAAGCTGCGAGTAACGTGCGCCTTCAGCTAGTAACAACTAAAGCGATAATACCTTTGGCAGTAAATCATTTAAAAAGGCAGCAATTATCAGTCAATATCACATGGGCGGATGGAACCCAAATAGATGTAAGTGAAGAGCTCTAGCCTGCGATCAAAGTGATAAAAAGAAAAAAGGGAGAACTTGTAAGAATGGTAGATGTTAAACGCCACCCATTTTTTATATGGGTGCTTCTAAGCCATCGTTCCTACGAACGGTGGTGGAAATGCGTGGTGATCTGCAATCTACCCGTCCCCAACACAGTTTATAAAAAAAGGCGAAAACTCGGATCCAATAAAAGTGACAAAAGAACTCAATGAAATTGCTTCCAGATAGCTTCTTGATTGCATGAAACTTTGATGCCTACCACGGCTAGGCATTAAATATGTTTTCTTACAGCGATGAATACGTTTGAATAACTTTTGCGAAAAAATGATCGAAGGGAACGCTCAAAAGGGGAGAAAGGATACCGTAGTACTACTGCAGCGACACGAGGCTCCCTTGAAGGCAAAAGAAGGCAAAATACCAGGGCAGAAAACATATACATATAAAAGAAAGAGGGAACTGAACCGCTGGTATAGCTCCGAGACCAACCTACGCAACTAGGGCAGTATGGCCAACTCTCCGTGACCTGACCAAAACCGGTAGTCCAAACAAACAAAGTATTACATTACAATTAATTGTCAATCTCATGGATTTGCAATTGTGCATCTTCTAAGCAGCCTCATCTGTAAGTTAATTTAAAAGTCCTAAGTCCAACTGTATTTGGCCAAGACAATATTCTGCCTGAGTTTCATTGTAATACTTGTTTGTTTAGAATGCCGGTTCCGGTCAGGGTCACAGTGTAGCGTCCCGAGGCTCCCTCGAAGGCAAAAGAAGGCAGAATGCTAGGGTAGAATATATATATTCAACGGACAGAGGAAAATAGACTACTGGCATGGACCGGAGTACGGCTGTAGTACTTTGCTTGTTAGAACTGCCAGTTTCTGTCAAGGTCAGAGAGGTGGCGTTATTGCCCTAGCTGCGTGGGCTGGCCTCCGGGCCATGCCAGCAGTATATTTCCCTCTGTCCGGTGAATATATATATTCTACCCTGCCACTTTGCCTTCTTTTGCCTTAAGGGAGCCTCGGGACGCTACAACGGCCACCTCTGTCACCTTGACCGAAACCGGTAGTAGCAACAAACAAAGTACTACCCACAGGGGTGGCCATATTGCCGCAGCCGCGTAGGCTGGCCTCCGAGCCATGCCAGCAGCTTATTTGCCACTGTCTGTTGAATAAATGCATATATATTCTGCCTTGATATCTCGCCTTCTTTTGCATTCAAGGGGTCTCGGGACAATAAATTTATGACTTACATTCGTGTTCGGAAAGCCTCAAGTAGCTTTAAATAATTTTTAATAAACTGCTAATGAGACCCGCAATTAGGAACCCAATGTGCAACAATATATGTAATTATAAAAAGAGTTAACTTCTATGATGAATATCCAAGTCCTGCCTCAAATAAATGGAAAGTATTGAAAACAAATGTCGTGATATTTGCCTTCTTCAACTTATTTATTATCCAATGAGCAACCGCCTTCTACAAAACTTAGGACTATAGAATCAATCAGCTCTAGTAATTACATCTCCTTGTTTTAATCTATCGGTAATCCCAATACACGATTGGAGGCAGTGAAGATTAAAGGCTAGTTCGCTTGCTCCTCTTCGCATGTGTGTGTGCTTGGTACTGCTAAGGGTTGCGGCATAAGGGTTAAGATTGATAAAATGAGTGAAAAGGCAGAAGAGGATATTTTTGTTGATAGCGTGGAACTTGAATTTGAGGAGTCGGATTCTGACGAACCAAAAGACAAGTTTGTTGTTCCACATTGCTTTATATTCCAGGTGTCGGTTTGTCTTTTGTATTTTCGTTTTTATCGGCATTGGCACGCTATTACCCTGGAACTTTTATATAACGGCAACGCAGGTACTGTTTTTGCACATTATATTTTCAAGTATTTCCAATATCAATTCCGAAACAAAACTTTGCCGGAGGGTGCTGATCCTCTTTCCCCAATGCATAGGACTGAGTTGCAAAAGATGTTTCCTAGCTACTTGTCTATCGCATCCTTGATTCCAACGGCACTGGCGAATTTCGCTAACTTAATGATTAAAGATTGGTATGTTCGCCAAATTTCGTTCATTCATAAAGTCTTCCGGTCTTCTTTCGTGTGATTACGTCTGCTGTCGTTATGCTCTGTATGTTCATTATAACAACCATTTTGACGAAAGTTGCAACAGGTACTTCTTATGTTGTGATCTTATGATTTCAGAAACAAACGTCTTCTTTATCATTACGATTGTTACAGTTGTTATTAATAATGGTAGGTTCTTGCTTTTATTGATCTTATTTGGTAGTTGGGAGTGCAATAAACCAAGCAAGTACATACGGCTTATTTCCAGTACTACCAGGACGTAATTCGCGTGGTTTTCTTGAGGGCCAGGTTAGTTGTACATGAGATACCTTGCTTCAAACTTCACGAAAGTGGTAACTTGCTTCCCCTTTTTCATTAGGCCGTTGCGGGTATCATAGCGTCCATAGCGAACTTGATTACAATCGCGTTAGCAAGCAGTCCTCTTGATGTTGGGTTTGCATATTTCCTTATTGGTGTATTTATTATCGGCCTTACAATCGGTCTTTTTATACTTCTTTTCCGAAATGTACGTGATCGTTTCACTGTTCAGTTGGTTTGTTCTTTGATTTGTAAATTCATCGGTTTTTGGTTAAATTTTAGCCCTACTTCCTTTACTATTGGAAAGGCAAAGGTTAGTTATCGTTGGTTTTGTTCATAACACTTGTATGCCTTAAGAACCCAAGCGAGAAGGTGATAACAATTCGTTCAATGCAAAAGTCAAGGGGATCATGGTCAATCTTGGGCACGCTATGTGGGAGGTCAGATGGACTGGCTTTACTCTACTTTTTACGCTCACTGTTACCCTGGCCCTCTTTCCTAGCGTGTATGTTCTACTGGTTCCAAACAACTTCGATGCAAGCAGTCAGTGGCATAGTGAGCAATCCTTTGTGTTTTGAATGATAGTAGTGAAAGGGCATTTTCATTACATTGGCTCTACACCTTTTAGCGAAGTATTTCCACGCTGTTGCTGTCTTCCTCTGCTTCAATGTTTTCGACTACGTGGGACGCCTTTGTGTTGGGTGGTTTAAATGGGTGCGTTTTCCGCCTTGATGTGCAGGAATTTACAGTGAGATGCTAGATGTACCAGCCGTGTCGCCACCTGTGTAATGAATTCGCATATGCTCATGCATAATCTAGCCTAGATGCGTACGCGAGTGGAATTGGTAAGCTAATGTGTATGACCGTGTGTTCTTTAGCCGAAATTCGAGCAGAAGAAGCTGTTTTTGTCCATGGCACTTCTCCGCGTGGTCCTGATTCCCTTGACAATGCTGTGCAACATTAACTCGAGACGGATTCCCACAGTTTTTTACCACGACTCCATTCCAACCATCCTGGTTGGTCTACTTGGTCTTACTAATGGCTATCTCATCGCTCTGAGTGTCAACTATGCACCGAGGTGTGTGTTCATTTTATTTGGGCACTTTGTGCAAGGCATTATTGCTGTCCTTAGTTAATACTGGATTGGGTGAATAGTTTGCCATCAAATTGCTAACTGTTCTTCACCGTAGCCCAATTTGATGTGTCTGAGGGGTTGGTGAGGGGAGAGAGAGGAGTCAGAAAGATGGTTTAGTGCGCAATAAAAATTTACAGCATAGAATAAATGGCTTGATCTGGAGGACTGCGAAGTGGGCAAAGAGTAACGGTAAAGTGTGGGTTTTATTATTGTCAACTTCAGATGTTGAAATTGGTGTGACGGAAGTTTGCGTGCAGTCGTGGGCCGCCTTGTGAGGATTGTCCACATTGAAGATACCGTGTCCGCAAGGCGATGTGGGGAGTGGTAGAATTTGTTTTGCCGATGTTCCAGTGATTCGGTTTTGCTGTTTGTTGTTGGGATTGGAAAATGAGGGAGTTGTGATGTGTGTGTGTGTGTGTGTGTGTGTGTGTGTGTGAGTAGGTGCGAGTGAATGAGTGAGTGAGTGAGAAGGTGACTGTGAGGGTTTTCTGTTGCAGATATGCCTCGCCGGGCAACGAGGAGGGCTGCGGCATTGCGACTTCGACGTACCTCTCGCTGGGACTGTGCATAGGCGTGTTTTTATCCTATGGACTTGTGGCTCTCGTGTAGAGGTTACCCTGTCCTTCTCTTCTTCCTACCGATGCCCACAACACGTACATTTACACAGTGCATCCACAGAGGCGTGGTGCAGCGCCTTGCGCCCTCCATCTCTGTCACGATCTATTTACATTCGGCACTGGTGCCTTGTACCCTAATAATTGTCCCCCGTTGCGTCTCCTATGGCCGTTTCGGTCGCTTGATTTGACTGATAAGTCTAAATAGGGTCTGATGCACCTCTGTGTGTGTTTGTGCGTACTGCTGGTTGCGGACGCTGGCTTCTCAATTGCTGGAATGGCGGTCGTGGCAATTGGTGTGTGAGGCCTCCCGGTGAACGCTTGGTGGTTGTAGATGGGGACATTGCAGTAGCGAGGGTGTGGTGTGGTGTGGTGTGCGTGTGTAATGTCCAGGAATGAGTGTAGTTGACGGCCTTTGCCTTCAACCTCACGGCCAGGCAGGTGGCAGTGACAGTGGTGAGAGTGGTAGCGTCGTGGTTGTCTGTGACGTGGACACAGCGATTGCTTGGTCGAGTGGGTGGGCCAATGGGAGCGGCAAGCAGAGTGTCTGAGAGGCATCCTCACTGTGTTCATGATGGCACTGTGTGTGAGAGGAGAGGGAAGAACTGAAACAAGGCAGCAATTGGTCTCCTCTGCAAGTGGATGAGTGTGGATGTGGGGGTGGGGGGTTGAGTCTGACTGTTTTTTTGTTTACATCAAAAGCGATCGGTGAGTGGATTTGTTGAGCGTTTTGGGGCGGATGCGTGGTTTGCGTTTCACCTGGTCCACTGAGAGTGTGGGGATGCGTTTGGCATCGGCGGACAAGTTCTCGTTGCATTCGTCCTCGGCGATGCGTAAAGTGAACAAAGAAAAAGCTCTGGATGGGAATTGATTGTATTCACTGGGGTTCTTTTCAAAAGGGCTGATTTTGGAAGGAATGTGAGTGTATGTCTTCTCTCAAAATATGCAGGCATTTTTGCAGCAGCTCAGCTGAATCCCTTTGATGGGGTTTTGTACATGATATATGTTTAGTTATATATATTCAACCCTCATCCTGTCATTAACGAGAATTAAGCGTAAGAGCACTTGGGTACAGACTTAGTTTGGTCCGGATGGGTATTTACCTACCTGAAGACCATGACGTCGGTGGTGGGAATCCGCTTCTCCGAATTCGCTTTTAATTCGAGGAATAGGTGTAGGTCGTAGGCCGTGAGGACAGCTGTAGTCCGATTCTTTGAGCACACTGTTTTATATTTGGATTATGGAATGTTTCTTTTCAAATTGGCTTGAAGTTTGTGGGAGGAATTGGCTCGTAGAAGGTGTTGATTTTCCCACACATAAAGTTTCGTTGAATCTATCCTTCTTCGTGTGTTTAATTTAGAATTGGATTCATTTGTGAGGACCGAAATGAATTGAGATGGATTACGCAAAGTACAAAGAATTTTGCCTGGTTTTGGGACGGGCAACTTGAGGGCTCTGTTACTGCGTCTTCGCCGTGTGGTCTGATCTCCAGCCCGTGCCAGTAGACCCAGACTCTGCTTTATATGAAGAATACATATGTTGTCCGAGCATTATGTCGTCTTCCTTCTCCAGGGTGGTCTAGAGACGCCACTACTGTATAATTGAAGTGCGTCGTACTAACTCCATACTTGTGAAGGTGGCATTTTGAGAGTAAGGAAATACTCCAACGGAAAATGAAGTTAAAAAGGTCCTTCCTGAGTGGTGTCAACGACTTTGGGAAATGAATCAGAAGTAGTGGCAACACAGCTTATTTCCTTGGGAAGTCTGCCATTGGAGTTTGTTTAGTGCATCGCTCACTGTTCAGCATGAAGGCCTTGGGAGAACCCTTTCCATTTATTAGGCCCGTAGCAGAAAGGAATGCCTTTTTTCACCAGTCTTTAGGCGCTCTGTCACCCACAATCTCACAATGCTTCAAGCAGTTGATAAAATTTTCATCAGATGCAATCCTAACCTTTGATCCATTTTGAAGCCAATGGGCTTCCCCTGACGTCAGTGGAGAAAGCGACGATCATGCAGAGGAATCGTGACATGGTGAATGCAGTGCCTCTGCCCTTTGTTTGAATTATGGGTTTTGGCAGAGGAGCCACTTAGCTGCCACGCCGTTGAACCCTCGAGCCATGACGGTAGCCTCAAGCCCTGTTGTATGTCTTCCCTCGTCTCAAAGGAAGTCTCGAGGTGCCATGCAAGCTTGTGCACAGAACTGTTTGAAATCACAAAGGAACTCTTTTGCCAATGCAATGAATTGACAAAATCGAATTGTGAATGGGTATGGAGAGTGTTTTCTTACTGCTCCTATCCCAAAGCAACACGTCTTTTTTGAGTGGCACGACTTAGGCTCACTCGCCTCCTGCCAAGTTACTAAGCTCATCCACTCAATTACCACTCCAAGTACCTTTTGTCTGCTGGCGCGACTTTGATATTTTGGCGCATGTACTCCATTAGAGTCGAGAGCACCAACGTCTCATTGCTATTCAAATGATTTGACTAATCACCCAATATAAGACAAGCTCAGTTTAGCGGTAAATTCCCTTCAATTTTATTAAGAGATGATGGTAGAGCAATAGATAAGCCTCTTTCGCTACATGAACAATGCATGATAAAGGTCGTACTTTTTTATTCCGCTTTCATCACTCCTCACTATGTGCTGTGAAGATGCCCATGGTGCGGCTACTCTTTCAAATACGGCTCCTTTTTCTCCCTCTTTCTTACTCTTTGTAATTCTCCCATTAGTTGACCGAATTACTTCATTATCAAATAATTCAACCTTCAACTCTATTCCTCACTGGCCTCATTGCCGCCGCTGTTGCCTTTTTGGTGGAGGAAGGAAAAAATGGGTGAACCACATAGACTTATGCGGTAGCCAGCCACTGTTGAGCATTGATAACAAGGAACAAGTTGGTTACCATGTAGACCCGAAACGCTAAGAAAATTGTGAAGGTCGGTCAGTGACGTTGTTGGTGCGTATCATCGAAATTGTATTAAGCTTGATGAGTGGCACTTTTAGTTCTTGAATTTTTCCTTGCGGCGTCGAGTACGTTGAGATGGCTGACGCGAAATGGAGGCCAATGGGAGCGCCGAGGATGTCGCTTGCATGAAGAGATGGGATGTAGAATAGGCTATTTGCCTGTTCAACACACGGCTTTGATAATGGACCACTGAGAGGCTGGCCTGAAACTGGACGGATATGGTACGGCAGCACTGAAGTGAGATCAAAATGGCAAGTAGCAATGAACATGCAAATAGCTGTAGACAGTTGTGTTGGCCAGCACATTTACCATCCCTCCAGTGCAGTTCCATTGCCATACCATCCATATCTCTAAAATCGACCCATATAGGCCAACACCAACAATTTAGACGCAGCTCCGCAGTTTTCTCGGCTTGGCAACACAAACGCATCAACAGTTATTACAAGATGCCTGTACGTTCATCCTCCCTTTCCCATTTCTAAGCTTCTTCCCTACAGCATCGGCTTGAAGGCCTGACTGGATGTTTGCAACACCATCAAGCACTTTCAACTTGGCCATCTACCCTAGGAGGGTGATGGGTTTGTGAATGCATCTCTGCTTCATATTCCCCTCTTAGGAATCTTCTGGTGTCCAGTCCATTTGGAGAGTGTCAAATATTGGGATCATAGACAACATGGGATGTTAGCCATGCCCAAGTAGGCCGAATGAGCTAGCAAATGGAAGAAGACGTTTCTGGGTGCGTCGAGCGAACAGTAGACTTCAGTTCTCTGCAACGAATATGACAAGCGTCTACAGGATAATTAGTCGGTTTATTGCTAGAGAGTGGCTTAGTTTAGAAGCAGCGTAACAAGACAACCTTAAGACAGCAGGGAACACGGAAGCCAACGCTAGAGTCCAAAAGCTTTAACATACCCATGTTGGCTGCGAAATTGTTCCCCTTACCGGGTGGTCTAGCTTCTGATCCATGGTGGCACCACCTCTTTCCCCACTCATCCCATCTGTACGTCGATCATGCATATTATGTCCCAGCATCATGTCGTCTCTCGTCACTCTCACCCTCCTACAAGCTTCAAAAAATCTGATGTCAGAGACTTTCGTACTCGCCAATCATTTCTTCCTAAACACTTATCGATTCTACTTGTCAAGTCTTCATTGTCCTCAATTACGAAAGTAGCTAATCTCGAGACAGCACAAGTAGGATGCTCATGTTGGCGTTTTGAATTGCACAAAATACAGCCTCTAGCACTAATGGTGTATGGAGATCATAGAGAATTCGATAGACTATGTCGTTGTGTGGTTTCCGCTTCATTTGCCGTGCACTGGCGCGTGAAATGGCACAACAGCTGTGACCAAGACTCGTGACCTCTGGTCTGATTCGAGTGGATAACACTGACTTGGATCAAATGCGCAGCGTGTCCAACGCCTCGCCTGTGAGAAGAGGGGAATGGATTTAATGGAGAGGAGGAATCACCACGAAGGAAACGTAGCCTTGTTTGTTTGCGCTTCTGTCCGTCTGAAGGAGTAAGAGGACAATCCAGTGGGGAAGGGCGGAGCGCACCTCTGGAAGTGGAGACGAGACTGTCACCGTGGGAGTGGTGGAACCTGCGGAGGATGAAAAGAACGCGGAGATACATGGTAGAGAATTTGGGATTGTGATTTCTGATGATATGGGTGATAAAGGGTTTCCTTGGTATCATTCAATCTCGAAGCCAGGTTGTGAACACAGCAAACGACTTAATTTTTAATAATTGTTTTTGCAAATTTTATTGGTGTAAGCACTATAAACTAACCTAGATGGCAATATTTCACGTGTTCATCTTGATGCCTGATTTTAATGCTTGTCTCTTTAAATTTTCACAACTTGAACTCGTGCTTGGGGAATGGGCTGGTTCCCCTGACGCTGAGTAAAACTCCATTGCTAGTCTCTTTCATTGGAGTCGCCGTTACCTCATTTAAATCATGGCAATAAGTATGTTACAAATCAAATCAATCTTCTCGTGCGAGAGGCAATCGCAAAGAAGTGGAGATTAAAGAAGTTAGCGCTCCACTGATGGCAGCGTTGGCGTTGCCTCCCTTCTTTGCAGGTGCATAATTGTCTCATGGCGGCAAATAATACGGATTATTTTTCGTGCTCTTTCGCAAGATTCGGCCTCGGTGGCAATAGGCGCCGACTTTAATATTGACCAATCCTGCAAAACATTGGCTTAGCTTGTCATTGACCAGGAAGAGCATGTTCTTGCCAGGGACTCCTTCTATTGCTGTTAAAAACCTGACGAAGACAGTGGTAAATACGCTAGGAACCTTCAGCATATTGTAGAATGCGCCTTCCAAATCTCATTACTCAACGGGTTCACTAATTATGTGGCCGTTCAGTTCAGAGCGGGAGTCCTACCACCATCACGGTGGGGAAGTATCACGTTATAAGGGTTAACACTCAGCCAGCCGGTGGCGCTTGCACCCAGAAAGCCTTAGGAACTCTGCCTGACGTCGTTCGCCCAGACGTCCAGAACATGGCCAAATCCTACACTTCTACTAGAGGGACGTTCACGCAGCTTCCTTTTTGATTCGAGTGCAGCCAAGTCAATAGTAAACCTGCATATTAATCTGAGTCTTTGCAACAAGCAAAGATCGATCCTCCTTCTACAAAAGTCCTCTCAGAAGAAGGGATGGAGTCGATAGTAAAAGAGGAGACATTATTAACAGTGTCCATAGAGAAAAAAAACCTGCACATTGCAATTTATTATATGCCCAGCACTAGTTTAGGACGTAATACTCGGTGCTGACTTCATTCGTAACGCTGAAGTGGTCCTGATTTTCGCAGAAGACTCCTCTTGCACTCAGCAATGTACTGAAGTAAATGTAGTTGTTTTGCGCACTGCTGAGTGTGTACCGATTTTGTTTTCATGGCAAGGCGCGAAATTTCGACGAACAAACATTGTCAAAAATACGATAGAAACTGGTAAAGCCAAACCCATTTAGCAACCATCCAAACGCATATTGCTTCCTGTCCTGGAAGAAGCAAAATATCTGGTTGAAGAGATGATTCAGGAAGAGGTAGTAAAGCATTTGAAGTCACAATTAAACCCTTCGATAGCACTACGATTACGCAATGATTGCAGGAATTTGGACGCCGTAGCCATGATATACGCCTTCCTATAACCCCACATTAACGGTTCATTGAACTCTCTGCAAGGGTCGTGGTGGTTCTTTATGTGGTACTTAAAGACCGGATACTGGCAAGTAGAAGTGTTGGAAACAGAGAGGCAGAAGATGGCTTTTGTAGCGCCAAGCGACCGCCTCCCAACATCTGATGCAGAGATCATTGATTGGCCTATTCCAAAAGCAGTGTATAATCTGCCTCGATGATGTTCTCGTTTTTGATAGAGATATTTGAGAGCACAACGCCATTCTGAAGGTAATGTTGGATTGCCTGTGAGACGCAAAGTTGACTCTGAATCCATCTTCCTGGAAAATAAATTCCTGTTGGATGAGATGGAGGTTACCGAATACCATAAAAAACCAGTGCAGATCTGATCAACACCGGAGTTCCACAGTTTCCTTGGCTAAACAAACTACTATAGGCGCTTCGCTAAAGACCTTGCTCAGACCGTCAGCTCGCTGCATACACTAATTAGAAAGCAGACGAAAAAAATCAAGTAAGAGAGCAAGAATGGTGAAACGTGCGAAGAACTAAAGCGAATGCTCTGCTTTGCACCGATTCTAGCCTTACCAAGCTTTGAAGTCAGCGCCCCATCCCTTGCGCTGGGTAAAAAGACGAGCGATTAAGCCGTGGCCGGTTTGCTATCACAAAAGAGCATAAAAGGAGGAAAACATGTTGTCCTCCACACTAGCACCGGATTCAGCAAAAAGATGAGACAGAAAAGTGTAACAACGTGAGCTGGCTTCTCTCTCTATAAGGGGTCAGTCGCTTCAATCACTACCTGAAAGCGCCCACTTAGAAAAAAATAGGGAAATTGAAAGTTTAGCACAGGAAAGGAAATACGCGTGGCAACGCGAAGAAGCTGTACAGCACAATTCTCATAGCAGAAACAGAGCGTCATAAGCGGTATAAATTAGTCAAAACAATTTCCAAAATATCATTTTTTTACTATAAACTTAAACTGTTCACCAGGAGCTAAGAACTTTAGAAAAAAAATGTTGAAACTTATACCATATTAGTTACGTAAATTATAATGATCAAACATAAAAGCAACTAAAACTAAATGCATTTAGGAATTAATATTTATGCATTAATTTTTTGCATGTAAACAGCTGCAGAAATTTTGTTACAATATACCTTTGTTTCAATTTATCGATAATGCCACAGCCTTTGATATCTGGCGTTAAACGATAGTTTAATTGGTTGTTTGGACGCTCTCCGCTTCGGAGTGTCTTTTCCTCGGTCCCGCAACGGTGCCATAATAATGAAGGTCGATGAACTGTGTGAAAAAAGGGAAGGAGATGTTTTAATGGGAAATAACGAGCTAACGCTTGATGAATCGGTTCAAGAAAAACCGAAAGACAAGTCTGTTGTACTTCATTACCTTATTTTGCAGGTGTCGATTTGTCTATTGTATTTTCTTTTTTCTTGGAATCGGCACGCTGTTGCCCTGGAATTTTTTTATAACAGCTACGCAGGTAATACTTTTGCACATCGTATTCCCAAGTATTTTCAATATCAATTCCGAAATAGGAGTCTGCCGGAGAGTGCTGATCCTCTTTCCCCAATGCATAGGACTGAGTTGCAAAAGGTGTTTTTTAGCTACTTAACTATAGCATCCTTGATCCCAACAACGCTAGCGAATTTCGCTAACTTAATGATTAAAGATTGGTATGTTCGCCAAATTTCGTTCATTCATAAAGTCTTCCGGTCTTCTTTCGTGTGATTACGTCTGCTGTCGTTATGCTCTGTATGTTCATTATAACAACCATTTTGACGAAAGTTGCAACAGGTACTTCTTATGTTGTGATCTTATGATTTCAGAAACAAACGTCTTCTTTATCATTACGATTGTTACAGTTGTTATTAATAATGGTAGGTTCTTGCTTTTATTGATCTTATTTGGTAGTTGGGAGTGCAATAAACCAAGCAAGTACATACGGCTTATTTCCAGTACTACCAGGACGTAATTCGCGTGGTTTTCTTGAGGGCCAGGTTAGTTGTACATGAGATACCTTGCTTCAAACTTCACGAAAGTGGTAACTTGCTTCCCCTTTTTCATTAGGCCGTTGCGGGTATCATAGCGTCCATAGCGAACTTGATTACAATCGCGTTAGCAAGCAGTCCTCTTGATGTTGGGTTTGCATATTTCCTTATTGGTGTATTTATTATCGGCCTTACAATCGGTCTTTTTATACTTCTTTTCCGAAATGTACGTGATCGTTTCACTGTTCAGTTGGTTTGTTCTTTGATTTGTAAATTCATCGGTTTTTGGTTAAATTTTAGCCCTACTTCCTTTACTATTGGAAAGGCAAAGGTTAGTTATCGTTGGTTTTGTTCATAACACTTGTATGCCTTAAGAGCCCAAGCGAGAAGGTGATAACAATTCGTTCAATGCAAAAGTCAAGGGGATCATGGTCAATCTTGGGCACGCTATGTGGGAGGTCAGATGGACTGGCTTTACTCTACTTTTTACGCTCACTGTTACCCTGGCCCTCTTTCCTAGCGTGTATGTTCTACTGGTTCCAAACAACTTCGATGCAAGCAGTCAGTGGCATAGTGAGCAATCCTTTGTGTTTTGAATGATAGTAGTGAAAGGGCATTTTCATTACATTGGCTCTACACCTTTTAGCGAAGTATTTCCACGCTGTTGCTGTCTTCCTCTGCTTCAATGTTTTCGACTACGTGGGACGCCTTTGTGTTGGGTGGTTTAAATGGGTGCGTTTTCCGCCTTGATGTGCAGGAATTTACAGTGAGATGCTAGATGTACCAGCCGTGTCGCCACCTGTGTAATGAATTCGCATATGCTCATGCATAATCTAGCCTAGATGCGTACGCGAGTGGAATTGGTAAGCTAATGTGTATGACCGTGTGTTCTTTAGCCGAAATTCGAGCAGAAGAAGCTGTTTTTGTCCATGGCACTTCTCCGCGTGGTCCTGATTCCCTTGACAATGCTGTGCAACATTAACTCGAGACGGATTCCCACAGTTTTTTACCACGACTCCATTCCAACCATCCTGGTTGGTCTACTTGGTCTTACTAATGGCTATCTCATCGCTCTGAGTGTCAACTATGCACCGAGGTGTGTGTTCATTTTATTTGGGCACTTTGTGCAAGGCATTATTGCTGTCCTTAGTTAATACTGGATTGGGTGAATAGTTTGCCATCAAATTGCTAACTGTTCTTCACCGTAGCCCAATTTGATGTGTCTGAGGGGTTGGTGAGGGGAGAGAGAGGAGTCAGAAAGATGGTTTAGTGCGCAATAAAAATTTACAGCATAGAATAAATGGCTTGATCTGGAGGACTGCGAAGTGGGCAAAGAGTAACGGTAAAGTGTGGGTTTTATTATTGTCAACTTCAGATGTTGAAATTGGTGTGACGGAAGTTTGCGTGCAGTCGTGGGCCGCCTTGTGAGGATTGTCCACATTGAAGATACCGTGTCCGCAAGGCGATGTGGGGAGTGGTAGAATTTGTTTTGCCGATGTTCCAGTGATTCGGTTTTGCTGTTTGTTGTTGGGATTGGAAAATGAGGGAGTTGTGATGTGTGTGTGTGTGTGTGTGTGTGTGAGTAGGTGCGAGTGAATGAGTGAGTGAGTGAGAAGGTGACTGTGAGGGTTTTCTGTTGCAGATATGCCTCGCCGGGCAACGAGGAGGGCTGCGGCATTGCGACTTCGACGTACCTCTCGCTGGGACTGTGCATAGGCGTGTTTTTATCCTATGGACTTGTGGCTCTCGTGTAGAGGTTACCCTGTCCTTCTCTTCTTCCTACCGATGCCCACAACACGTACATTTACACAGTGCATCCACAGAGGCGTGGTGCAGCGCCTTGCGCCCTCCATCTCTGTCACGATCTATTTACATTCGGCACTGGTGCCTTGTACCCTAATAATTGTCCCCCGTTGCGTCTCCTATGGCCGTTTCGGTCGCTTGATTTGACTGATAAGTCTAAATAGGGTCTGATGCACCTCTGTGTGTGTTTGTGCGTACTGCTGGTTGCGGACGCTGGCTTCTCAATTGCTGGAATGGCGGTCGTGGCAATTGTTGTGTGAGGCCTCCCGGTGAACGCTTGGTGGTTGTAGATGGGGTCATTGCAGTAGCGAGGGTGTGGTGTGGTGTGGTGTGCGTGTGTAATGTCCAGGAATGAGTGTAGTTGACGGCCTTTGCCTTCAACCTCACGGCCAGGCAGGTGGCAGTGACAGTGGTGAGAGTGGTAGCGTCGTGGTTGTCTGTGACGTGGACACAGCGATTGCTTGGTCGAGTGGGTGGGCCAATGGGAGCGGCAAGCAGAGTGTCTGAGAGGCATCCTCACTGTGTTCATGATGGCACTGTGTGTGAGAGGAGAGCGAAGAACTGAAACAAGGCAGCAATTGGTCTCCTCTGCAAGTGGATGAGTGGGGGTGGGGGGGTGGGGGTTTGAGTCTGACTGTTTTTTGTTTACATCAAAAGCGATCGGTGAGTGGATTTGTTGAGCGTTTTGGGGCGGATGCGTGGTTTGCGTTTCACCTGGTCCACTGAGAGTGTGGGGATGCGTTTGGCATCGGCGGACAAGTTCTCGTTGCATTCGTCCTCGGCGATGCGTAAAGTGAACAAAGAAAAAGCTCTGGATGGGAATTGATTGTATTCACTGGGGTTCTTTTCAAAAGGGCTGATTTTGGAAGGAATGTGAGTGTATGTCTTCTCTCAAAATATGCAGGCATTTTTGCAGCAGCTCAGCTGAATCCCTTTGATGGGGTTTTGTACATGATATATGTTTAGTTATACATATTCAACCCTCATCCTGTCATTAACGAGAATTAAGCGTAAGAGCACTTGGGTACAGACTTAGTTTGGTCCGGATGGGTATTTACCTACCTGAAGACCATGACGTCGGTGGTGGGAATCCGCTTCTCCGAATTCGCTTTTAATTCGAGGAATAGGTGTAGGTCGTAGGCCGTGAGGACAGCTGTAGTCCGATTCTTTGAGCACACTGTTTTATATTTGGATTATGGAATGTTTCTTTTCAAATTGGCTTGAAGTTTGTGGGAGGAATTGGCTCGTAGAAGGTGTTGATTTTCCCACACATAAAGTTTCGTTGAATCTATCCTTCTTCGTGTGTTTAATTTAGAATTGGATTCATTTGTGAGGACCGAAATGAATTGAGATGGATTACGCAAAGTACAAAGAATTTTGCCTGGTTTTGGGACGGGCAACTTGAGGGCTCTGTTACTGCGTCTTCGCCGTGTGGTCTGATCTCCAGCCCGTGCCAGTAGACCCAGGCTCTGCTTTATATGAAGAATACATATGTTGTCCGAGCATTATGTCGTCTTCCTTCTCCAGGGTGGTCTAGAGACGCCACTACTGTATAATTGAAGTGCGTCGTACTAACTCCATACTTGTGAAGGTGGCATTTTGAGAGTAAGGAAATACTCCAACGGAAAATGAAGTTAAAAAGGTCCTTCCTGAGTGGTGTCAACGACTTTGGGAAATGAATCAGAAGTAGTGGCAACACAGCTTATTTCCTTGGGAAGTCTGCCATTGGAGTTTGTTTAGTGCATCGCTCACTGTTCAGCATGAAGGCCTTGGGAGAACCCTTTCCATTTATTAGGCCCGTAGCAGAAAGGAATGCCTTTTTTCACCAGTCTTTAGGCGCTCTGTCACCCACAATCTCACAATGCTTCAAGCAGTTGATAAAATTTTCATCAGATGCAATCCTAACCTTTGATCCATTTTGAAGCCAATGGGCTTCCCCTGACGTCAGTGGAGAAAGCGACGATCATGCAGAGGAATCGTGACATGGTGAATGCAGTGCCTCTGCCCTTTGTTTGAATTATGGGTTTTGGCAGAGGAGCCACTTAGCTGCCACGCCGTTGAACCCTCGAGCCATGACGGTAGCCTCAAGCCCTGTTGTATGTCTTCCCTCGTCTCAAAGGAAGTCCCGAGGTGCCATGTAAGCTTGTGCACAGAACTGTTTGAAATCACAAAGGAACTCCTTTGCGAATGCAGTGAATTGGCAACATCATACTGCTCCCATCCGTCAGCAACACACCTTCGTCCGGTTGTACGCCTTGGGCTCTTCAACTCTTGACAAGTTATTCGGCTCAATCGGTAGTCCACCACGCAATACACGTTTGGCAGTGTACGCGATTTTGACGTATTATCCCATATCTGCGCTATCGGAGTAGAGTGTACCAACTTATTGGCGGTAATTTGTGTTTAAATTCTAAAAAATTGATGGCAGAACAATAGATAAGCCTCTTTCGCTGCCTGTACATTGCACGAGAGACGCCGCACTTTTTTGTTCCTTCCTCACTCCCGCTTTCACCTCTCCCCACCATGCGCAGCGAAGATGCCCAAGGTGCGGCTACTCCTTCAAATATGGCTTCATTTTCCCTTCTCTCTTACTCTTTGTTATTCCCCTATTGGTTGACCAAATTGCTTCATCATCAAATCATTCAACCTTAAACTCTACTCCTCGCTGGCCTCATTACCGCCACTGTTGTCCTTTTAGTTGGAGTGAGATAAAAGTCGACTCGACTCGTTTGTGGTCATAACTGAGGGTGAACCACATCGACTAATGCGGTAGCCAGCCATTTTTGAATGTTGAAAAGAAAGAACAAAGGACAAAGGCGTCAGTAAGCGGATGCCGTAGCAGGAAGCTGAACTTTTGCACACAGGCAGGTATCAGTTTGGACGTGTTTACATTCATTAATCAAGTTGAGTCGCTGAATCACGGGTGACGAAGGCCTGAAAATGCAGCGACCGGGAGGGCTGAAGCCGCAAAACCACCCCGTTCCTCATCCTGGACCGGACGATGGAGAGGCTCGAACGGGACACTAGGAGAGGGCGACATCATGACAAACGCAGAAATGCGACAACGCCTCAGCCATCCTTTTTGTCCATCGAGATGCTCACGCTTTCTCATGCACGTGCATTTCTTCTTTCTCTTGCACTGCCTGCGATTGAAGCCTCAACAGGTCAAACTGAAAATTATTACTATCTATGTCTCGCCCCTTCATTTCCTTTCTGAAATGTTGATACTCTTGTGTGAGTCAATGTTGCCATATCCATATTCACTGTTTGTACCCGCCCATCTAAGTCGATCCTGGGGATAGCAGTTTAAGGGTGTCCTTAGCTATGGTCAGACAGTCTACTCAGGCATAGTGACACGATTAAAGTCAAGTCATAACCCTGACACTGGCTGCTCGCATATTTGCCATCCATAACTGTATTTAACCCCTGTGTCGCCGTCATGCCCCTCCTACGGGGCGTCATTAGTCGGCTCTCTCGGGGTAGGCGGCTTCTCCAACAAGACTTGTTCGTCCTGACTCAATTGCCACCACTGCTCACTTTTCGAATTACCGATTGGAGCTTGCTTAGACAACATTGTTTCCCTGCAATATTGGTTACCTACACAATAAATTGAACATACTAAGTTCCTTAACCGATTCCTTTCCCCCTCCCTCCCTCCTTGATTCAACGCTCTCACCTCGCCCTGTATTTAGCTGTTCAGACCGTCATTTCCATTGTATCGGTCTTGCCAACAAGCTCAAACACTGCCTACTCAAGCTGGGCCTCCGTTCTTTTAGTACTTTTATGCAATAGTTCTAAAACCCTCTTTCTTTCTCGAAAGTCGTTTTGTCAAGCCCACCTTCAAATCGCCTGCCTGAAACGGCTCATTTGTTGCCTCTCCTTCTTAGCCCTGGCAGAGCATACGGACAGTGAAAAATGGCGATACTCTAGCTTGTTTTGGCCAACTAGAATTCGCCTTCCCTTTGCTCATTCTTGCCCATCCCGCCTTTCGGAAAGTGCCCATTTTTACGGTCACTCACAATATGAGCGGCCATGCTGCCGCTGGTTGGAAGCAGTACTTTATCAAACAACGGTCAGTGCCTAGATCCTCCACTTTTAAAAAAAGGCATCCAAACAGCCTATGCTTTCTTGAATAGCAAGGTGCCGCCTTTAAAGAATTGGTGCTTTCATCAACCTCCCCAGTAGTGATTTACACAAACGTTTTTGCCAATTGTGCGAGTACGTTACCCTAGTTCCACATTGGCATCGCATTAGCGATGACCAGGCTTCGATCCTCCACTAAAGCTCGCTAATCTTGAGGTTCGTTGTGATTACTGGGACATCACAACTCAGCTAGAATTGGCCATTGTTTAGTCAGCATCAAAAAGTGCAGAGATTCAAGTTAAAAACCACCTCAGTCGGTTTGTTATAGTAAATAGAGTAAGTAGTAAACCATGCTCATTAGACTAAACAGTTTTCTCTTTCATTGACGTAATGAAAAATGGGACAGACTTTTAACGCCAACGATAAAATGGCACTCGAAAAAGTTGTGATATTTTCGTTTGATGTCATCGGGACGGCCTTTAATGACTCGCGTGAACCCACGCCCAACTCGAGTGATGGATATGTACACAGTCGAATTTTGCGCTAAATACATTCATGCGGCTGTGGGGATGGGCGTTTACATGTACTCAAACATTGCTAATAATCGTATTTACACATTAACACCAAATGCTGCCGCTCTATTTACATGGCTCCATTTCGCTGAGGTGAGGGCACTGCGGCGACTGCCAAGACCACCGTGGGATTAAATTACTTACACAAATGGCCAAGCCACTACTGACAAAGCTCCTCCAAAGCAAATTAGTAACACATCATCATGGAAATGTGCACATGTGCTGACGGGAGGAATGGGCTAGACCCCCATCGCTCGTCTAGCCTGTCACAAGTGTGGCGCGTGTGTGTGTGTGTGCACGTGCGCGAGTGGGCTGTCAGTGGCAATTGCAATGTCCCCTCCACTCCCCACTCCTCTCTGCCCATCGCGCGTGCGGCGGAGCTGGCGCGCCTCTGCGAGTGATTATCGATCGCTTGCGTAGGCGCCAAATTTGATTGGTGAAAAGTGCACATCACGTGGCCTGTCCCCTTTCGAGGGCTAACGAGACTTCTATTCGAAAAATTCAACAATCCGTGGATAGCGGAAGCAATTTTTACGTAGGATGACCACTGGAATCACTAAAAATACCATGCTAAAAGGGTAGCGATTTGGACAGAAACGTTCATATGGGCCTGTTTCTACAACGTCTGTTAACGTCCATCCCACATAAATCCCAAATTTTACGAACACCTTCAGCTTTCAGCCGTCAGCTCGGCCTCAGTTATTCTACAAAGGTAGAACAGCTGTAGGTGATTGAAATGAACCAGATGCAAAGAGTGCACGAAGTAAGCCAACAAGCCTTCACAATAGCATTTCCTCAAAAGCTACATAAGAAAGTATATTGACTTAGGCTTGTGATATAAATTGTTGCCATCAGTAACACAGGCTTGGGTTCCTTTTGTCGTTGATCGTGGTCCATAAGACATCATAGTGTTAGATTTAAGGCTACAATTCTACCAAATGTAGTCACTTCTTCGTCCTTTCACAAATGCGTCCCCTCAAAACTCATGCGTATCTTTGGGATTCGTAAGTCAATCAGTAAAAACGAGTGTCTTTTCACCTGGTCGGGTCTCCTTGCACCTTACTCCACTGAGCGTCCTACTTCGCTGACACAGTAATAAAATACAATTTTAGTACGACTGTTGATCATTTACCTCTCTGCTTCATTTGCGGGTACTTGGTTAGTCATTTTGCCTATGGCGGGCGAGGTGGTCTCCGGGTCACGACAGCAGCTCTAATACCTCCCTAATCGCTGAACGTATACATACTATGCCGTGGTATTATGTCGTTTTTCTTCTTTTTCTTCTTCTTCTTCTTCAAGGAAGTCGCGGGGCGCTACCTTGGAGGCAGCGGAAAGCAAACTCGATCTTAAAGGATTTTCATCATGATTTCTACTACTGTGCGACGAACCTCATCAGGACGGAAGAAGTGCATGTACTGCGTGTGAGAGGATCGCCGACAATCCATAACAGAAGGGCTGAGAACGACGTCTACTTTCAGCACCCAACCCAGTCTTCTGTCCTGTAAGAAAGCTATTAACAGCGAGAGACAGCGGCCGAAGATTATTTGGAAAAAAATTCGTTATGAATCTTCCTCACCATACTTGCATGCAGCTGTCGACAGTGCAATCAGACGAGAAACCCTATTCCCACGGAACCGCGTTTAATTCCGAACTCCCATTCATGCGTCAGTTGTTAGGCCAGTGTTTTAACGTCTAGATATGAAGACGTATGATGAGTAGCAGGATTCCTTTTCTGTGGATTTAGTTGCCGAATCGGACGAGATTCCAGATGCTGAAGAATTGCTGTGAGGAATCAGTGGCATTGTGGTGAAGCGTTTCCTCAGTCGCATAGCAGTTTGATGTCTGGCAGGGTCGGGTTGTGAATGTTGTCCTTCGCTGCTGATTGCGTTGTGGTGGCTGACGCGGGAGCTTAATTAAGGGGAGCGCGGAGAACGATGCTGAAAAGCAGAGAGGATCACGTGATGCGGTTGTTGTTTGTTTAAGCCTCGGTTCTGGTTAATGCATTTGGTTAAGCGTGAAACCTATGCTGTGTAAACTGATGTCTGAGTCGTAATGTTTTTGTTCGCTGGATATATGTGCCGTGCTTGAAATGCCCCGACGTTAAGATGGACTGGGCAGTATTTTGACCTAGCCACTCTCGACGCTTAAATGATGTTTTTTTAACTCTTTAACATATTAAAATATGACCAGATGTGTTGGTTTGCTTTGATAGTATGTGTAGCGTCCCGAGGCTCCCTTAATGCAAAAGAAGGCAAAGTGGCAGGGTAGAATACATATATTCACCAGACAGAGGGAAATGGACCGCTGGCATGGCCCACAGGCCAGCCCACGCAGCTAGGGCAGTACGGCCACCACTGTGACCTTGGCAGAAATCGGCAGCACAAACAGATATAGTACTACAGTATGCATACAAATAATTTAGGGATAAAACTCGACCGTAAAAACGAAAATCTGTTAAGAACGCACAAGCTATTGGCTTCCCGTGGCGTTCATAACATCAGTGACAGAGGTAAATCATCTAAAAAAAATTGGGTTTAACATCAGTTGACCAATAAATATGTGAAGCGTAACCAGCTTCCAGAAATTGACTCGGAATTTCGTAGCATAGTCTATATGCTTGGTGTTGACACATAAGCCTTCTTCACGTACTGCGCATTTTGATTTTTGTATGATGGTAGCTTTACAATTAATGAGCTGGCCCTTTTTGCTTGCTCTTGTTTTAATGTATTGATATTCTTATATTAGATGACACGGACTTCGTCATTCAAATTGGCTGCGTCGGGGATGCTGGTTCGCCGTAAGGGTCTCTCTGTTAGGGTTGATCATGCCGCTCTCTTCGAAAATGGGGACCTCGAAACAGTAAGTTTTAGTTTTTCATATTTTCTTCAGAAATCCATCAGACATTTCAACGACCAGAAAGTCATTGGGGGAATTGATAATAAGGAAAATAGTGGCATTCCATTGAGAAAAACGGCTAAAGCTCCTTCCCTATCTGTATACAAGGACAATACTTTGACATTCTGCCAACATTGTGGAACAAAAAATTCTGAGAAACCTCAGGTGAAATCAAGTGTGTCAACTCAGACCACTGAAACATCGCTGGAAAATTTAAAGGAAATGCTTTCTGCAGGTAAGGTGTACTAAATAAATACACCTGTTTTAGAAAATCCTTCGATTGAATACTGGATAGATCTGGCAGAACAGCGCCGTGAAGCTTTGGTTGAGACACTGACCGAGAATAAGGAGGTAAGGACGACTTAGTGCTTTCAATGCTTCAGTTATGTAATCTTGTCGAAGCCTTGCAAACTGAGCTTACACGGCTATCGAAGATCGAGGAATCCTTGCGAGGATTTATGAGTGACATGAGGGTGGGTGGTTTTTCTGTCTGTCAACTTGGTTTATGGGTAGTCAATATGTTTCTTTTTCATATTCGTCGGTACTTTCATGCATCGATTAGTGATAAGAAATGTTGTTTAACCTTGTGGTTCTTCGTAATTTGTCAACTTTCTTATGTTGAAGCGTGTCGATGATATTTACTCTTTTAGGAACTTGAGGTAGAATCTTCGGAGTCACTATCGTGAGAAGAATTCTTTTTACTAACTGATCTGACGATATTTTAAGCTTTTATAATGGAACTGCGTTTATATGTTGAGGCTTGTAGATACATTACAACACCATTTTCGTTTGGCATTTGATTATAGTTGTCTTGTGGAGGTATGCCTCTGCGCATTGGTGTCGGTCTTCTCGATTGTTTGTCCGTAGCGTTTCGAGGCTGCCCCGGAGGCAAAAGAAAGCAGAATGCTAGAGTAGAATATATGTATTCAACGGACAGGGGGAAATGAGCTGCTGGCATGGCCCGGAGGCTAGCCTACGCAGCTAGGGAAATATGGCCACCTCTCTGTGACCCTGACCGGAACCGGTAGTTCAAACAAACAAAGTACTACAGGGGTTGTATTAGTCGACGTGAGGTCGCCAGTTTGGTGCATCATGGTTCGCTGTGGAGATTTGTAGTTTCTTTTTAAGTTGGCAGTTGTCACTTGAGCTGCTGGTCAAGGTAGGTGCGGCATCCGGTGCACGACGCATGTTTGGATTAAAACTTCCGATTTCCTTCGAAAAAGGGGACAATTACCAGCATGAATGTTTGAGGATTGTCGCGCATAAGGCTGGCTGGTTGGGAGAGGAGCAGCGCTCGTGGGTGCTCATGCGGGCGTTGTCGCAACCATGTTCGGAATAAGCGTCGCCTCGTCACAACCTGTGTGTTCATCTTTGCAGTCCTTCGACGGCAGTGTGTCGCATCGCTGCGGCACGTTCATAGTTTCCTGGGTCCTGTGCAGTAGTAGTCATCGTCCGCTTTGACACCCGGAATGGCTGACGGTGACTATCAGCGGAATCTAAGGGTGACTTGGGTCGAAACTAGGGGTGAACCTAGTTCCATGGGGTGGATTCCAAACCCAAACGCCTCGCAAGGGAGACGTGCAGCGGGCGGTTGACCCAAAGGCAGCTTGCCGAAAGGGAACTAAAACGGAGTTGAGTTTTGGCAGGCGCTTAATATGAATCTCGACACGATGGCTAACATAGATGGATATCGGGAGACTTGGAGTTACGTTCGACTTTTTACCACTGGTCGTAGCAGTTTTCACCGAATATCAGAGCTAGGAGAACCATCTTCCTCGTCTTGTTTTTGAACAAACGTTACCAATAAAAGCAGGACAGAGAGAGGACAAGCTAGTTGTATGACATAGTCTACACTCCAATGCTACCTGTTGACTCAGCCTCCTTCTGATGCGGGTTTGGGTAGTAGAGGAGAACTATAGCACAGACGCATCATGGATCCTGGAATCCATTGTGATTCGCATTGTAATGCTTCGTTTGTTACGACTGCCGGTTTTGGCTTCGGTAACTTGCTTGACGGTATTGCCCTAGCCGCGTGGGCTGTCATCCAGGCCTTGCCAGCAAACCCATTCCCTGTGTTTATTAAATGCATACTCTGCCCTGGCATTATTCCTTCTTTTGCCTTTAAGGAAGCCTTGGGAAGCTATGTGCATTCCTTTTATCAGTTTCTGTACGCAAAACTGCTTAGGTTATTCAGCTGCCGTTGAGTGCACTTTTATATGACGGTATAATCCTCTGTCCATGCTTATAGCCTTCTGGCCCATCTGTACTGCATTGTCGAACCTCCTTCCATTATGGGATAGCTTGTCACGACTTCTAAGGCAAATGAAGACGACGATGTGAGAACTCGAGGTGGAAGGGCACCGATCCTGGTTTATCGACTGGCGTAAAGCTCATTTTACGTGGACCTGCGGTCTTACTGAAGAATGTTTAATAAGGCACGTACGTGCAAGCTGCCAAAACTCGAGAGCCTCCATACACCAACACGCATTTAGACCCGCCATTCACTTCCCGTAAGTTTT
Organism: Taenia hydatigena; assembly: GCA_036345935.2. NCBI lineage: Eukaryota > Metazoa > Platyhelminthes > Cestoda > Cyclophyllidea > Taeniidae > Taenia > Taenia hydatigena. The sequence continues at coordinate 19,947,159 of JADWOT020000003.1, forward strand.
GCTTCTGCCCTATACACGGCAAATTAATTTTTCAATCATTCTACCTTAGAATCAGACCTTAATCCCTATTCGAGTAGCCTGTCACGGAACCATTAAAGACGCAATTTAATGTTCGCCGGTATACTGATAAATCGACACTCAAATTGGGGCATATTTATTATGGCTCAGATGTTGTGACCATTTGATTTTCCAAATCGGTTGGTTGTATTTTGTCTTTAACATCATTCATTTAACAATATGATTGGCCTTCATATAGAGTGCCTTTTTAAGCCGCCTGCAAACAATCTGTGAATTAATTCCGAAAGGGCGATCTGAATGGAATTTGAGTCTTCAGAAGGCCAGAATCCGCTTGAGGAATGCTACAGCGTGTCAACCTTTTCGGTGGAGATTTCTACGCAAGATTTCAGTAAGTATATCCAGTTATAGAATACCTCTTTGCCAGAACAACATTCATGTGGGGAGAATGTACCATGCTTTGACGATCCTTTTGTAAGTCAAATCTCTACTCTAAGCACCTTAAGTATTTATTACGTCGCTTGCTATGTTATTTTGTGTTATTGCGACGCCCAGGGCTGTTTCTCTGACGATTTTTTGCATCATTTGATACACCTGGTACATTTTAGACTTACATTACCTGTTCTATGGTGTATTCTCTAAATATTAAGATGCAATCGTGTTATCCACTATGGAACATTGCTCTCTGAGTCTGGGGCTATTGTCATTCTAAGTGACACTTAAAAATGCCTTCGATTTTCCTCTTACATTTCGCAGTTGTCCCATTTACTGCACGAATCGATAATTCACAGAACACTACGATCATACTACTCGTTTATTTGGATTCCTTTGGTCATCTTGCTGTTATATGGGTTAGAATATTTGCACACGATGATTTGTCAATGATATGTACTTTATATTGTTGTTTCACTGCAAATTTTGCTGTCTTATTTTTTTCAATTAAGCATATTTTGGAGTTTATTTAAACCTCAAAATACCCTATTAAGTGTGCCGCATCGTAAACGTACTCGTATTCTAGCAAGGTGTTGGAGCACAGACCCCAGTTACTGAATTGGAGGAGTGCGTGTTGCAGTGCAAACACATGTACCTCACTTCCAGGGATAAACCACAGAATTTCCAAAAGTTCCTCCTCAAGAGACTTGTCGAACTGCGAAGACTTCTGCATATCGCAAAGGTATTTTACGTTCACTCAACCATAACTAATTTCGTATTCATGTGTCCTGATGTGTGACTCGAACTATTGTCGATTCGCTTTCAGCTTCCACTATTACTCACAGAGGCATAGAATAATTCATAACCATAAGATTAAATAATTTATACGACCTTTATTTATCTGTTTTAAGAGGTTTTGCTGTCATTTTAATTTGGTTTAAAAACGGTGCCACTTTTGCACAACACAGCTGTATTGAAGTAACTAGATGTACTATGAGTTATTATTCCTCCTGTTAGCTTATGCTGACAGTTTTGTTGATTCGTGGTGTTTTCATTTTTTTCTAACAGCCATTATTGCATTGAACCTCCACTGCACACATCTCCTTCAAAGCTAACCGATCACCTATAGCTGAAAGTAATGGTATATTTCAAGGTAATTCGGCCCTTTACTTTGCCCAGGAACGCGAGTCCATGGTTTTCAATAGAACAGATTCATATCCAACACCATTACCCACGAAATCACCGGTAGCAGAAACTCATGGTCACACCTTTCGCGCCATCCCATCATTGCGGCTTTTGGGCACAGTGTGCGATTCCTGCGTTCGGAGCGTTAAGTCACCAACGGGCAATGTGTTGTTGTGCCGCGACTGCTCTGTAACTTGTCATGACTCACCGGCATGTCTTCGTCGCCTTCTGCGTGTCTGTCCTGCCTCTGCCTCCGCGACGCTCACTATCGAGGTGACTAAAGGTGCCCACCTCGATGCCAGCCTTTCACGCCAGGGCTGGCGGTGCTGGAGCTGCCATACACCAATCTGTGCCCCTCTGTGTTCCTCCACCACTGTTCCCCTGCTGCTTCACAACCTCAACACTTCTTCTGTGTCGCCCCCTGCCGAGCTGTTGTCGAGCGTGCAGCGGATGGAGCACGCACCCACACCAACAGAGGTGCAGATGCAACGCGCGACCACTGCGCTCCAGGAAGTATTAGGCATCTTCTCACCCCGGTTGGGGCCGGTGCTCACCTCCGCTGATGTCCGTGTCGCCGTGGCTGATGGATTTATGCAGCGAGCAGCACTGGTGGGAGGAAAGGAAGGTGAAGAGGGCGAGGCAAGTGCTGCTCGTTTTTGCCACTATTCAGGGAAATTCTTCTGCGCCAGCTGTCATTGGGGTGATCTGTGGTGTATACCAGGAAAAGTCTTTACTCTTGGGATCACCTCTCCCTATCCGGTTAGTGCTGTTGCGTGCTTGCGTTTCTTTACAACTTCTATCTTTTCTGTTTGCAGTTACTTCCGTTTGCCATTTCTGCTTTCATAAAACTCAAACTGTTGCTTGCTCATTTTTAAGTCGACTTATGATTGAGGAATAACCGAAGTAGAAATTACGCAGGAAGACTCTCCTATGATAGTAGCTGCTACTACAAAATTGAAGATTTTATAGTGTTGCAATACAGTATTGAGAGCGTTGCCAACGTTACTGTAGCACGGCCACACCAATGACAGTAATCGAGAAACACTGCTTTCTTTTCTCTCTGGCACTGTGCACAGTTACGGTTTAGCAAGTGGTAGTACATTACCGTGAATTCAGTTGTTAGAGATCATTCTTGTGAAGCGTGGTGATTTCTTTTTTTTCTCACAATGGAGGTTCACATTCTTAAAGTAGTAAATGACAAGTGGCCCTATCCTGCCACAGATGCACTGTGTTTTCTACTCTCTCGGGGTTAGTAGATCGTGTCTTGACTATTTTCACCTCAAGGTCTCGCGTGATTCCCTCATTGCTCTTGAATACATGTGGCCACGTCAACAGTTCCGTTCGCCAGAACCTTGGCAACGGTGGAATGCACAGGCCGTACTGGTGGGAAGCCTTAGAATGCGAGCTCATCGCCTCCTTCCAACTTATTTTCGCGTCTGTCGTGAGGCAGCAAGTTTACTGCACAAGTTTGAGGTAAGCAGAGCTAGCACTGGAATTGCTACTTAAGAAGGCACTAGTAAAACTACTTTACCCTCCTTTAGGAAAGTCAGCCAGCATGGCTGTTGGAACGGCCATACACGTACACCATGTGGACTGTGGAACGGGTGCTCGATGGGTCGCTGATTGAACTTCTGGCGGAATTGCTAACAAAAGTTGAGGAGCATGTGAACGCATGCATGGTAATTTGGAATATTATTAGTAAATCTGCTTTTATTTCCTTCCTTCAATTTGGTTATAGCGTAATATTGTTGCATGTTTTACTACAGCATTACTGTTTCCACAAGCTGTCAACCTGTTTTTGTTTCAAATTTTTGTGATCCAACCATTGTCTTGTTATTCGCCTTACTGGCAAAATGAGGCACAGATGGTAACACCCTCCTCGCCTGCGATTTGCTACACTTTGGGATTTTTAAAATCGCCCCATCGGTTGGTTCACTGCTTACTCTCTCACAGGCAGGTGCTCCGTTTCGCCACCGTCAAGGAGTAAAATTTATGTCCATCCCTTGGATCCATTCCTCCACGGATATTCTGGAGTCCATACGAACTTTGCTTGTGCGCGTTTTTGGGTTTAATGTGTCAACTTTTCTTGATACACTGGCATTCGGCGCAGTGCTCCTCCTCTCAGCATCTCATTCAGTCACCCACTCACTTCACTGCGTGTATGCATGCACTATTGGAAAGAGCGTCTTGTGATGCGTCTTTCAATCTATTTTGACGCTTACTCCTCTCCGCGTTAATCTCCCTTCGGTTTATTTCGGTAGCATCTTTAAGCGGTACTATCCCGCTCACGCTGTTTGGTGGACACTGCAAACGAACAAAGCCAATCGGGTGACGATCGCATTACTCGCGTGTAAAAATGTGTGGTAAGCACGAGGAATAAAGAGGCTCCATTTTAATCACTGTTGGGGAGATTTGTGACGGCAAAAGTCACTCATTCAGCAATATTAGTGAGTGGGATCATCCACATGCCAGTAGTAAAACTATTCTGGCTGCCATTATCAGTGGGTGGAAATTTCTAGAATCATTGTAGGTTGGGAGTATTTAAAACGCCTATATACCTTTTGGTAGTCCTAAAAATAATCAAAGACGATAATTCGACGATAAAATTACTTGCCTGCAAATGTTTTGCAGTGCTCATTTGTTTGGCATGCTTTTAGCTTTGCATGGCGCTCGGTCAGTCGATTTGTTTGGTCTGTCGGAAGCCCTGCCCTCAGCCGCATCATCACTGCTCCGCCGTCTGCTCCGTCTGCCACAACGTCGTCCATAGGTAGGTCGACCGAAGTCACCCTTCTGCTTACTGCCGCCATTTGGTTAAATCTTATCACAGCCTAATGGGAATGCAAGGTGGTGTAATGCACACTCGCATTTGCTCTATTAGCACCGTTATAAACAATGTTATCGACCGTCTTCAATACCCTTTTCCCTAACCCCCGGGAAGTACGGCTTCGTGTTTGTAATTTATGTGCTACAGCAGATGTCATTCTGTGCCTTTCAATATGTACTAACTCAAAAATTAATCTTAGGCATTGCGCGGTATTATCAGTGAAATCACATACTTCATTGCGTTCGCTGAGACGTCTAGGTCACCATATGACCCCATCATCCCAATTACCGGAAGCCACAAAATGCACATCTGTTACAGTACAATTAGTTGGCGCAAGGTCACTCGTCATATGCCTCCTAAGTATTATTGCTTGTTACTTCAATCAGCAAGTCCCCATATCTCAACAACTTTAAGTCGATCTGTTTACGGTGTTGTTACCTGCTTGATGTCCGAGATATCAGCGTTTGGTGACAGCCTCGGCCACGTGTTGCTTATCCCGAATTGGTGATGGGACCGCCAGACTGTCAGGACACACCTCTCAACTCGAGTCTACGTTTTTCAGCACTCGTGTTTGTGCGTGTTTATGCGTAGAGTCACGTGATTAGAGTTAAGTGATTAGAGTTAAGTGATGCTGACAGTCTAATTCCTTCCTTTTCTACATGTTGCGGGGTGGAAAGGACGGCGATAAAAACGAAAAAGTGAGGAGAAAAACGAGTTGATAACATTGATTCCCACAATTTCTAATTCACAGTTTGTGTGCTTAGCGTTTTTTCCTAAGCGAAGTCCGTGCTAGCAGGTGTCACGAGTTGCGGTCTGTTTCACTGTGTACGTATGTGTAGGTGAGCGCTAGTACTTATTCTTCAAAATCCAATTGCCGCATATCTGTATGCGTGTGTATACTGCACAGTTTTGCTTCTCGCTAAACTCTCAGCACTTCTCTCCTCTCGTTGGCCTTGTGATCAAGAGGCTAGGTTCTAAGTCACTATCAAGTAGAAATTTAATCCAACGGATTACAAGTACGCACTATCATCGTATTTGTTTTACTTGAGCCCGTCATCGCAAATGCGTGACACAGGGAGTCTTCAAATTGTGTCGTACAAACATTAGGTGTTGGGCCATCTTAATCTGAGAGTAGTCAGAACACTACAACACCAGGTCTGTGGATTAGATTCCCTTCTTTTGCTAAGCGAAATTCGAATCACCTGCCTAACGGGGCGCATCATTTTCATAGATGTTTTTCCACTTCATCCCCAAGCACCGTCTAAGCGCCTTGCCATTTTACTGTATTTTACTCAAAGACTCTTTCGTGGAAGGCCTTTCGTGTAATGTCACACAATGATTTAAACCTCAATTTCACATCACTCCTTGATGTAATGTTTTTTCCATTTGCAAGGGGCAGCTGACTTGCTTAAGTATTGCAAAACAAACGCGGAAACCGGCCTTTGAGAGGACGCATTTCATCAAAGCCTAGTTACTTGTTTTGTCAATAGAAAGCAAACGGTATTGGAAAGTACTTTCTTGAGATTAAGGGCTTTTTATTGGCAATTTTTTGCAGGGAATGATTGCTTCTTCGCGCTCCTAAATTGCTTGAGGTGCATCCATATCACCTGACCCTTAGTTCCAGCTCATACCCATAATCCTCCTCCTCTTAATTTGCTTAGGCTTGAGTTGCCTGTCTCTACACGTGTGAGAAAGACACTGCAGTTTTGTGAATTTCGAGACACAATACATGATATTAATTAATGCACCAGCTACCTGATTTTTGATCCTCGAGTTATTTGTGGTGAAGTTCATCCCTCTATGGGCTAGCACCGAGTTAGAGGGCACGAAAAATGAGACTTCTTACCAGTGGAGGCGACGTTACTCAATGGGCTTGCCCCGGGTACAGATCGAGGAGGTGACACGTTCTTTACTATGCTTGATTTTGGTGATCCTGCAAACATGTCCTTTATTTATGTTTATAGGAATTATGATAATCGGTCTTGATTTTATAAAAGCGCCTTTCGATTCCACCAGAGATGTTTCCAAAGCTTAAAGCTCTTACGATGTTTCATCGTCCATCCGCTGAAAAAAGAGGGGCTCGAGAAATTCTGCTTTAACTGCAGATCAAAGGTATTGATGAAGGAAGATTTGGCGGCCGTTAGTCAATGGATAAAGTGGCTCATACAGCAGGCAAAACTGCAGAGACAGTTCGGGCTGTCAATTCTAGTCTATGAACACATTGCTTGTGTTGGGCAACAAAAAATCGGGTGTCTTCTGGTCTCGAAATTTCACCGTCTTTGAATGCCATTTCCTATTTCGAAATATCACTAAGTCATGGGGACAAGTAGCTTTCACTTGATTGGCCATTTGTGACCATTTGTTGACAAACGCCTTTTAACTTGGCAACGATGATAGTGGGATCTAGTCAGCGTTAATCATCTTCGGACCCGAGTTAGCTCTTAATAAAAGGCCTACAGAATTACTAGACAACTACTGCCCTCTGTGGCGCGGACAGAGCTCGGCACCACGAATCACGGAAAGTCCTCGTCTAGCTTTAAAACATGCCACAACAGTATCCCAGCGACTTGACCCCGCCTGTGGGGCAAGAATGGATTTTATGGCATTATTGTTACGAGAAGATTTTTAGAAACAACATTAGTGGAGCGTCCTGTAGATTATTGGTGGGTTTATCTGTTACATTTTTTTTTAAAACTGATTCTCCGCCATAAATGGCCGTAAATCACAATCTCTCATTTAGCACTTTAATAAAATCTAGGTAATCCCTAATCATTTCGAATCTCATTTCACAGATCCTGTTTAGTGCCTCCTCTCAAGGCCGATCTTGATGATCTCCGACCCATCCTTGAAACCCTCCAATTACAGCGCGACTGTCCGGCCGCACTGAAGATTGAGGACATCTTGGAGAGTCACCATCCCACCATAAAACCCACTCGATGCAAACTATGCTGTGATTAACTCTACTCCATGTAGTCGACTCCACCTACTCGTATCCTATTGCCTTACACTGGTGTACTTGCTCATATTTTTGTTACTCCACCCCTATTTGTCATTCTGATTGGACAACGACTACCTTCATCGCAAGTTGAATACCCTTTTGGCGATAATCTTTCTTAGCCGAAAAACCATGGACCAAATGGGTACCGCAGATGTGTGGGAAATCACCAATTGGCTAATCTTTCTGCTAAGGACCACTTTTTGAGTTAAATAATGGTCAAATAATTATCGAGGGTCCAAAGTACAGCATGATATTTTGGTATCGACAAACAAGGCACTGCCAACAAATTCGAGGAATCAAGTTTTACATCACTACAATGGATCATGCGACGACCTCATGGCTTGTTATATGAGTGGAAAATTTGGGTATGTCACAGGATGGCATAGGCAAGGGGCTAAGACTCGTGTATCAGAAAGGATACTTATAAATACCTTAAACGCTAAGGCTGTATGAGTCAGAAAATATCCTTCGCTGATTTGGGCTGACAACCATTCCTACATTCGTACACTACAACCAGACTTAGTAAGGAGAACTGCGCGATTCCTGCATGTCTTTTGAGGCACCCGCTTCTTCGAGTGATTGTGATGAATCCCACAGAAGGGTTGTGAAGTTGATGTGCATAAGCAATTAAGAGATGGTTCATGGCAGGACGAAGGGGACGATAGCATTATTCTGCCTTAAGTTTGTCGATGTTCTATGCTTGCTTTCGATTAACTTTCACTGTGAGATTGCGATCCTTTGCCTGGAGATTTTGACATCGAGCATATCACTTCTGAAATGAAGTAGTCTGCAATGCCCATAGTGCAGCAAACACTCAAAGCCTACAACCATTTTGCACATCCTCGAGAAATCGGTTCAACTGGCTTTCATCCTCTTTGGTGCACCGATGGCAGTGCTTCGCTGATCGAATTCTCGAAACATCGGCAGAACAATAAAGCGCATTGCATATCGACATTTGTCGTGCTACATTACCACCTCGATTTGGTTGTGTTGTACTACTAATTCATTCTGCGGTCGGAATTTCTTCGACATAACAGACTCTCAAAGACCGTTTTCTTGTGGACTGTGGTGAATAACCACAACTTCGCTAGTTTGCATTTTCCTTTTAGAAATCCACTTCCATGGTGTTGTTCACGCCAAAACGATAACTTCGATACATTCATTGGCAATTTAATGCGAAGTCTGTCCTGTAGTACGGTTCCCGTTCCCAGAAGGTGTTTTTGTGCAGTGGAGACTAGGTGTTAGCTTGAACACTGGCGATTCTGTACATGGATCAGGATCTATCAGTCCAAAAGTACTTACCATCATCAGCAGTGAGTCGGCTTTCTTGAAACCGTAGTACGCAGTAACCTACAAAGGTGACGAAGACCAGAGCCGTAGCAACTGACATCGTCTTGTGGAATGTTCGGCTGGTAGTTGAGGTCAGGGGTATGGAATGCTTAAGCGTGCCCTACTGAGCCTGATAATAACAGCGAATGAACTGCTCGCACAGTACAATGTGTGCACGGCTCTGTATGAAATATGCACTGGTTAATTGAAAATGGGACCTATGTGATTGGGGTCGTTGTAACCTAACCATTGCCGGTTACTTCAATCGAATTTACACCGTGGCATAGAATCCTTGACACTGGCGGAGGAGAGGGTGATGTACCACTGTAGTTGATTGTTCAATTCACTTTGGATGCCGCTTCAACATGTCCCGTTGGCGATTGCATTGAGATAGTAGCCTCTGTTCATTTGTCGAGTCGAGTGTCTCCGTCACGACTGGCAGTTGGGAGGAGGCGGCGCAACTTGCTTGTGTACTGCCTTTTAATAGGCCAATATCATTGGACATCTGCGCGTTAGTCACGGTAAAGTAGAGTGGAGAGGACCTGAGTGCTTTGAATGATGCACAGATAGTTGTTACGATTTGTGGTAAGTCATGAGTGTAGTGTGGCGCATATTTAATTGGGTCAGGGACTTTTTCGCCCGAACACAGCGTTACCGCGTGTCACATGTACTTCGGGAGGCGTCGACAAACCAATTGTCTGGCTTCAAAACAATTATAAGGCTGCGGGAGGGTGTTTTGATGCTAGGATAACAAACATTTTTTTCCACGAAGAGCATGTGAATTGGCAGCGAACGATGTCCAATTGACATCATGTTGGGTAAGAAGAGGAGAAAGAAATATGTGTTGGCAATGATGAGCCTCCGAGGTATAGAATAGAGGAGGGTTAAGGCAATGTCGAGTCCCATGCCGGTTCACAAAGTAGCAGCGCAGACGCTAGAGTTGGATGGATTCTACAAGAGTTACTGGTCAAGCAGGCGTGTTCTGGAATGGGCTGTTCGAAGTGATTACGAGAAAGTTCTTTGAGTGTGCAATTCGCTCCACAACTTGAGGAGTGTCATCAATTCCATCTGGTACACCGACTGCACGAACCGACATGCGTGGAACTAATAGACCCCACCTCTCACAGTTGACTGTTGCCACCAAACAGCATCAGCTTATGTATAGGAACTGTGTCGCCGATGCACATTGGTTCACTCGCAAATGGATCATAATCGTGGATGGGTTTTGACTGGAAGACTTGTCGTTGTTTAAGCTGACAACGAATGGTTCGTGTTGAGGTCAAGTTGACTGCAAATTTCGGTAGCGTCGGTAGTGTTTAGCAAGACTGGTGATAGCCTGTATGCCACTGCCTCTCACTCTCCCACTCTCGAGTTGCCACTGCCATTAATCAAGCGCCGATCACATGCACACACACACTCACATACGCATAGCTTCTGCACCATTATTCCGTGCGCTACATGTAGTACGGATAGTTAAAAGTCGAGAAGTCACAATCGTGGATGATTTTGAAGTGCCTTTTCGATTAGTACAAAGGCGGTCTCATCTCTAAGGCGACGTTTACATACAGGTGCACCGAGTTAATAATCCGACATGTTGAGGTGATTTAAGTATGCTATGCTCTGCTAATTGTAAATAACTTCGAAGACACCACTGGTTGTTGAGGCAGCGCTTTTCCGTATATCGGACACAATTCGCAGCAACGGTGACGCTCACATGGCAAATGCTAGGGCAAAATTGGGTTTGCATTTGTGACCTTGAGGCTGGGACCGCAGGAGAAGGACGATGGTATGCATGAATTTATTAAAGTGAGAAGTTCACTGGAACTGCTTTCTCAGCATTCGTTTTCGAACGGCAAACCGAGGAAATGTCACAATGTTACTCAACATACGTCAGCAATATAGTCGAACATCTGGGGTCCGTAATCGACTGTTCAATCCAATCAAGTAATGACCTTTGAATTTGTGAGTCAACAAGGACAACTTACGTGCTATTCAGAGGAAATCTATATGAGGTAGTGTAATGAAGTGAGCAATGAACAGTTCCACTTTATTATTTCTCGAAATTGACATGCAATGCGGTTTATTTGAATTGGACAAAAGTAATCTCGAATTTTCCAGCCACCCTGACAAAATAAATAGAAATAAATCGTTCTAAGTGCAAATTGTGCATAAACGGCGTTGTGGAGGTCATTTGTTTATGGACCCTCTGCGACTGGTTCTGTGCGTGGAGGTGTTATGCACACATGACGAAATTGGAAAGTAGAATTTGCCCTTCAAAGATGATTAGAGGGGGCCTATTTCGTGGTTCAACCCTTTTTGTGAGAATTGTGGTCCATAATAGAAGAAGGGAAGGTGCGAAGCATCAAAATTTGGTGGAGCTGAAGGGACCATATCTGAAAAGCAATCACAAAGTAGTCTTTGGCATTGTGATCTGATGACGCTGAGAAAAAAGTTGATCCCTATTAATTAAAGAGATAACACAAGCGCTATCAAAATGTCGCTCCGACGCCTATTCATCGGACCGATTCAAATGCTACTTTCAAACTAGTGGAAATGCAATTGCCCCCAAGTGGAGAACATCTCGCTTCTAATCTTTTTTCAGTAAACTCATCAAATCTGCTTGCAGTACCATGTAGTGGACCCAGTTACCGTAGGGTGGCAGAGACCAAATGTTGCACATTTTCCACGCTCAGACTCAAACAAAAGTCGAAGTGTTGAATGTAACTGACATCGATGGGGAACGTCCAAAGATGTTTAAAGTTCGGAATTAAAACCATTTGACTAGACTTAGGCTATTACGGAAAAATTTGTTATCAGGCAGATTTGTTGGTAAAGGAATGAACGAATTACTCAGGTCGGTCTCATGGTGAATAGTCAATCACGATGGCATTTGCAATAATGAGGCCATCAATTATGGAAACGCAATTCTCAAGGAAAGTGTTAGCCAAAAAGTGGTATTTCCCAACACCAGTGCTTGCTTCCGTGTTGAATAAGCTCCGCATTATTGAATCTGGAAATACACTGGCAGAGTTAGGCGTTGCCATTGGCGTAGACGACAGAGGCCACGTCCACATTTACGGTTTACTGTTGTGAAGTGCACGGGGAAGGGACGGATGGTCACAGCTACTGGCATCTAAAAGTGGGTCGGGCACAGAATCGCCAAAAGCGAAGGCGGAATGGGGATCTGAGGCTTGCCTTTGGAAACTAAGTGGACATGCTTCCCCAGGAACCGACCACGAAATTGAGCGTTGCCCTTGGCGATGGCGTTCTTCTCCATCATATTTTGAAAGGATCGAATCAGCTTTAACGAAACAATACTACTCAGAATGACATTTCAAATATCGTGTCTTTGAAAGTTGATGCATCGAAGAGAAGAGGGATCAATAAGGTTGTCAAGAGATGCGCAAAAGCTCTCATTAATGATGATCTACACCGGTGAGTGTGAGTAGTGACCCTCCTCGTACAGAACATATTTTCTCAATGGCAATGACAAATTGGAGTTGGGTCCTGACTAAACCCCATGTTGCCTACGTTAGAGGGACAACTATTTGCAATTTATAGGTGACCGTGCACAGTGCTGGTCACATACACCTGCATGCGTGAGAAGAATAGATTCAAGCAGCCAACGACGAGCCAGCGAGCTATTGTCCAGTCTAGACGTGGCTGCACCACCAGCCCAGCCAAATAAGCTCTCGATAATAGGAGACCGAGGGCTATCCCTCTCGGCTCTGCACATACGCTTCCGGCGTTGTTGTGATATCAAGCCACGTGAAGACATGGTCAGACTGATGGTGCTGCAGGCCCATTGGCTGGTGCATTCACCAACGGCGAGAGCGGTGACGAATTCTAAGGACATCAAATTTTGCCTACTCCCAGAAGACGTAACCTACCATTGAGTTGTTGTGAGAAACAGAGGGATTAAATCATGCACCTATTTCATTTATGCATGACATGAACCAACGGTTAAGTAGGTTAAATGGGTAGATAGAGTGGTTTTGGCCAACATAACATTCAAGGTGAAGTTTTCTTCTCCCTAATCTAGGGGGTTATTAAGCACATTTTTTCGGTTGTCCCCATCTTCCCCTTTTTAACAAACGACACTTTTTACGAAGTGACATCAGATGAGACAGTGATGCAGCCACTTTTCGTCATTATTTGTCATTTTTAAACTGACCGAAAAAGAGCGTCAGCCCTGAGTCACTTAACTTTACTGCAATGGTGGTACACCTTCCAGCCACCGTTCTTGAGGCTGGTATGCAAGATTTTTCGAATTTAGGTGATCCCACTTTGTGAACGCAGCCTCGCTAACGTATAAAAACTGTCAGAAATGGAAAACAGAACAATAAGGCCATATGCAAATAACAACATGGCTACAACGCTTATGAAGTGCCCTATGGACGAGAGTAATGGCATGCAACTTGTCTCTTTAGATGACAATTTATTTGCTGGAAATGGGACTGCAATTAGGGTGACATTATCCGACCGTGTATCATGGCGCGTTTGATCACCATGGCGTCATAAAGACCTACACATGGGGTTACCCCAAATGCAGTTTCCCCAATGAAGAAAGTCGTTAAAATGCGAGAAGTTGCAAGCTACTGGGATTAAAAGTTAAGTTTTGGTGCTCAATCATCACTAATCTTTTCAGATTTTAGCTCCGCTAAACTTAAGAAATTTTTTATAGGTTACTTGTTTTCCTGAAGGTGCTTTCAAGAGGCTTCCTGAGGAGGGCTCACAGCAATGAATGAGCATAGGCACCCAGTCTGTTGCTTCTCTAGCGCATTGCATCATTTCACACTCTGCTTCGCGTGAATTAATTAGAGAGCTATTTAAATTGGTGTTTACCTTAACCACACAGCACCTCATTACCAGTTCGGAGTTTGCTACACCTGAGATATATGGTCCGATCTGTTGCTACATGCGAAAACCACCACGATTACGCCCGATAAACTATCTGCTGCTCCTCTCTGATAAGCCAGCGTACGTGATTTGTTTCCATCTGGCTCCTCGCACCGGAAACCGAATCGCAAATCCATTACTCCACTGTCGGAATTTGGGAACCTTCGGCTCGTGCATTGACGGAAAGTAAAGCTGAGTACTAATGCTGACAACATAATGTAATCACTGCAGGAGTGCTGAAGCAACTGACCACTCAGAGGAACAACATTCTCCGTCGCACAAAGTGAACAAGTAGCCTCATAAGCATTGACTTTTGAAGGGCAAATCATCTTGCCCATAAAATTAAGAAAGGTTTTGGGTGAATTGAGCAGAAATGATGAGTTCAGCTGTCTTATTTTGCGTTAATTTGTCTCTAGATCACATGGGCTGCATTTTCCAGAAGGCGTGTATAACTGCGCGTGCTAGAAGGTGCAGAGCAGTGGAAACTTCAACAATATCAAGGGAAGGTAGAATTGATCTCCGGAGTCAAGGAAAAGCATAGGATACTAGAGGTCAATTGTGTTATAGCCTCAATAAAGTCGTTCTGCTTAAATGGTGATTCTATTTCCCTTTAACTTCCTCTCCCAATCCAGGAAAATGCCACTCCTATTGTAGCGTATAATATTGTATTGTAGCAAATTTAGCCAATCTGTTTGCAATAGATATGTGTAACACCGGTAGCTAATGCACAAGCTATTTCCTATTGCCCAATGCTTATCTCATTAGCAGTGGGTTTCAAAGAGCAGTTCACGTTGGTCATTAATGAATAAAACATATTAGTTGAAGTGATTTGGATTGATGGGTTATGCCACTTTGTTCCTCGTTATATTGTTTGCAAAAGACCTGCTTTCGACTACAGAAGTCGCGAGGCTTTGTGATGCTCTGAAGAGGTAGTTGGTGGTGATTTCGTCAATGAAGTGTGAGGGAGGAGTGGAATTGGCCATTTGTCTCACTGTCCCAATGCAATTAGTCTGCTTAAAAGCAACAGCCCTACTCCCTTCCCTTCTTTCAAACCAGGAGCACGTCACACCGATGGCGTTGTGGTCGAGTTAACCAACCTCTTTGCAACGCATGCGTGTAACGCTGGCAGTGAGTGTACAGGCTACTTTCAAGTCGTCGATGCCGTGCTTGCTATGGTACTGCAGCAATCCGAGTTGTCGTGTGGAAGCTGCAAACCTAGAAGTGGATGTTCGATCAACGTAGGAAGGGACTGGGTGATCAGTGCCTCACACAGCATGAGCCGAGACCATACTAGCAATGCATGCGTCGAATTAGGGCCGATCGAATAGACTTGTGCATTTGGATTTATGAACTTGGCAATGCGAAGGCGGTGACTTCCAGGTGAAAGAATACAAGTCTTCAAACCTAATAAGGGACCATGTTAGTCTGTTCTGAGCCAGAGAATTTGAGTTGGATAATGGTTAGGGATTGAGAGGCTTTTCTACCACTGCTGGTGCTTCAACCACATGCACACGTGGGACAGTCTTCCGACGATTCAACGACTGGGCGTGTGTGAGTCCCACGTCTCGCTGGTGAGTGGCGTTAATGAGTTCTTGAAGGCAGGCGTCTATTGCAGTGAAAAGAGGCATGCATGGGTGAATTAAACGTCTTCGATCATTTAATGAAAAAAATACGATACGAAAATAGGATGATTTAAGGTCAAAAAATTTATCCCGTTTGAATGAATTTTGTAAAGTTATCAATTGTCAAAAGAGCACCTAATTCTGTAATATTTATGGAGGATAGACTAGTATTTGTGCATATAATTCACAATGTGATATAACAAGACCTTCCTTCCTAAATGGTCGCGTATCAACAAGAGCGCAAGAGGTCTCCGACGTGAAACACCAAATCGGATCCGGCACTTAAAGTATGACTACCCAATGTCTTCCTGTAATATCACTGATGCAAATGGTAAAATGAGGATGAATGACGTCTGTGCATCAAAATAATGGGATGCACGTGATGCATTGCGCTACTAAACAACGCAGCACGACTGACATTCACCTTTTGACTGTGGTAGTGTTCAGTCACCTTTCCTAATTCTTCATTGTTAGTTGGAATTATCCTAGATCTACCATTTGTTGTGACATTCTACTTGTGTTTTTCCTTGGAGAGAAGACAATTATCAGAGATGTGGCTAGTTACCCCACGCCACATGCAAGAGGAGGAGAGAGAGTGAGAGTGGGCGCAGGCTCGACACTGTGACGGCAATTGCGCATTCGGTGAGAGGAATCAGGTGATGCGCTCAGTCTCATTGCCTATTCGTTGTCGAAACCAAAAGAAGGGTAGAAATATTGTACTAGCGGCTCAACCCTGCCGAGTGATGGTTGACACAGAAGTCAAGAATATGGGTTTTATGCGTGTTTAAAATCCATACCGCGAATGCGGCAAGTATTCACAATGTATGACGAGCGCGACAATTTACAACCATGCATCCGCGAGTCCTTAACCCAAAGGTACTTCATCAATCATTAGCGTAATTACCAAGTGTCCGTATACTTTAAGCTAAGATTTTCACAGAGACTTTGTTTATCCATTTACTGCAAGATGAATTGTAATGCTAACAGGATCCAATTCAGCCAAAACAGTCGCTCACTTCCTTTCTAGTTCTATCATAACATAGAAAACACAATATGGTGTTTCAACACACCTTCCTTCGACATGGGATGAATGCAGACTTAAGCATCAATCTCGCAATCCTTAAAATCACCTGACTGAGCACTGTGTGACTTCTGTTTCCTCGATCACGAGTTGATTATTTCCATCAAGTGATAAGGCGCGAAGATAAGTGAAAAACTTGCTTAAATTTTATTACCACCTAACAGTAAAAGGTCAGAAAAGTTGTTTCTAGTCTACTTTTGTTGTGTTTTCACGTTCCTGTGCAGGATATTGAAGTGTGTCAAGGGGTTTTTGCCTTCTTTTACTCTCTTTTCCATCTTACTTGGGAAAGCTTAGGCCATTTTACATAAGATGTTAAATGACGTGATATGAGGTCATAAATGATTATCTGGTTGGGCGTCTAGTCTTAATATGCATGTCCTTGAGGCGTGTGCAGCAACTGAAGGGTTGTCCTGTCCTTCAAAGGGAAAGCGAATGTGCCTTCCACGGCCAGTACCAAATTATTCGGCTGAATACACATCGAACCTGAAACCGCCAGTACAAAGGACATGCATTTCTTAGCCTCGGTAATTGCGCAAGCGACACCAACACTCTTGACCTAAAGGACGCTTATGAAGTCTCCGAGCCAATGCTCAACATATTGACCAAGGGTGCAGCACTTTGTTCTATTAGCATATAATCAAAAACAAGCAATTTTGGCAGATCAAAAACCTACTCCCCATCACACAAATCGACTTCAACAAGCAAGATGCATTGTGCAAGCCCGCCAAACGCCTCGCCTCACCGACAACTACTTTGCCAATGATGCGAAAGTTGTTGAAACTGCCAGCGTTTGACATTAAGTGTTGCCATTTACATTAGCTCTACCTTCTGCTACCCTTCTTCGTTGTGTGTAAGAGCTTTGCGTTTGGGTTTGTACCACTTTACTCTGTCGAAGGAATGCACTTTCTGCTCTGAAGTCAGCTTAGGCAAGGGCGCTGGTAGCCGACTTCTTTCAGTGAGATTAGGGAAGTGTGTGAAAGGTGTAACAAATTAATTGTAGAAAGTTATCATTATTGTAATAGCATAACGGAAATATTAAGTTTTGAAAGCTTTTACTTTACAGAAAAGGCAAGATTTTTTCAATAAAACGTCCCCAACTCCCAAGAAAAGAACCGGCAAATTCGCAACTACCTTTCGACCAATTTCCATCTGACAGTCAACAATGAAGGGCTTAACAGCCACAGACTCAACATCCTCAAGTTGGAAGACCATTTCTTTCCTGCATGCGAACACATTGTTAATCGAAAAAAAGAAAACTCTATCAAAATAACCGTTTTACATTTGTAGAAGGAGACGATAATTTTTATTTGAGCCTTCATTACTCAGTCAAAAGTGATTAATAAAGCCTTTGTACGCCAGTAGCGTGTGTGTGTGCTAGGGCTTTGAAAGTACCTTTGCGTAGCTGTCATAGGATGTGACTTGCGACAGTGCGCTCCATCCCATGACGACGAGTGCCGACATTTAGTTGAATAAGTGCCGAAGCAACTGCACCTACAGCGTGGCATACAAGTGGATCAAAATTCCGACATCTTGAGATGCCCTGTCAAGCATCTTGTTCTTTTGTGCGTAGACACACCTTCACCAAAAGGCAAAACCACTGCAATTCACGCTACCTTGCTTTAGGCATGTGCAGTCCCTCGGAGCTACATTTCAGACGTTTGTGACGCTCAAATTAATTGTTAGTGTCATAGTGTAATAGAACGATAGAGTGAAAGATTAAAAACATAATGTTATTCCTACATAACTAGTAAACATCATTGCTAATAAAAGAGAACAAAGGATCCAAAGTGTGTTGTGAAATCTAAACAATAGCTAATGTAGTTTCTTTGTATCCAACACCTGATTTGAAGTCGCTTACTCACAAGTAATCTTATCGCAAGGACTATGCAACTTCAACCACGGGGATTAGCACAAACTACCGGGAAAAAGTCTAATGAGAGCAATGACCGAAAATCCACAAAGTGCATTTCGCCATGAGCAGTAGTAACTGAACCCATGCCTTTTCGATGGTGTCGGAGTTGGGACAGGATAAGTCGTTCGGAGCCATGATCGGGAATAGCTAGCTTCGATTTAGTGCACAACTGTAATGCACTGCAGCCTTGACAGTGTGACAGATGCACATGCCTGTGTACGTGCAGAGGTAGCAATGGGGGTGTGGTAACCCGACAACATGCCAGCCCACCTACCTGCCTACGTGCGTGCGTATCACCTCTGATATTTGCATGACGCGACGTCAGTGGTGGCGCACGGTGTGAAATGGTGCGCGAGAGAGAGGTATTGAGCGCAAAAAAAACGCTCCAATGCGACTATCTCAACCTGACACCGTACGGCGTCACGCTCGTCTCTGGCCTCGCATTTGTCTCACCTCTGTGTGTGGGCGCCCGCTCGCACGTAACCACACCGACGCGCTCCGCTTCGTCGATCGATGGCTGCGCGGAGGGCGTGCGAGCACTACGGGTGCATGTGCGCACACACGCACAAACACACAAGTACGTGCATGAAGTGCAAATGTGCGTACGTGCATGCACATTGTGCATGTGTGTGTATGTGTGCCATTTGACACGTGCTAACAACACTAATCAGCTGGTACCCGCGCTCACGTCACAAGCGCGCACCCCATGAATGCACCAATCAGGTGCTGCGGTACACCTCATATCCATGCGGCACGGACTGTATATATGCTACCAGTGTAGGATCGGTCTGCTTCATGTGAACAGCCCCAGAAAAGGAAGGTGGAGGCTCATTCTCCCCATTGGTTTTCGAGGTATAGAACTCACAACCCCGCCGACAATAAGCCTTGCTTCAGAATATAAGAGCAGTAGCCATGTCAATCAGCCACGGACCGTTTGCACTACAGCATTTTTCGAACGACTACTTCCTACAGGGTGACACAGTGCCTGTCTCTTCGATGTCTTGTAGCAGCAGTAGTGGAGGGTGTGGGGGATGTGGAGGGTGTGGAGGGCAGGGCCTCAACCTCACCACCCAGGCCGCCGTTATCCCAGAGACCATAGGCGTAGCCGTGACCTCAACAAACCAAATCCTCACGTCGGAGAGTGATGCTGGTGTTCCTCCACCCAAGTACGCCATCAGTTCCTCTCCTCCTGTCTACGCGCATCAGGTCAGCGAGTCCCACACCAATATCCCATTAAACATGGAGACATACTCTCTGGAAAAGACTTACTACAAGAACCTAGTGGACACTTTCTATCCCTCTTCTGCTCCGCCCGACGCGTCCCACTGCATGACCAGCTTTCCAGTAAGTTATTTTACATCCCTCATATGCTCAAGCAACATATAAAAATTTGCTGCCATTTTCTAAGACTGTTGCTACTCCTTAGTGCTGTGCAAATACCACTCCCGGTGCATTTGGCAAACCCCAATCACCGCATCACTCACGTGATTGGCAGCGATTCGCTCGTTTATGAAACTCATGGCTCTATTGTTTCATACAGGAGTAGTTGTTTCAGTGGAATTATTCCTCTCTCCAAATAGCAGAAAAAGAAACTACTCGGAGAACCAGAAAATTGTTAATAGCAAAAAAAATCCTCCAAGTACCAATTCCAGTGTAATCACCACGAAGCATGTGTACACCTCCAAAAATTCACTCCGAAATGCACCCTCTTGTGCATAATACTCACCTCGTAGACTGCTGTTTGTTAACCCATGACAAGCGTGTCTTGTCACAAAGCGAGGAGTGCTAATTCAAAATATCTTCCTCCTGGCAGCAGATAGGGGCTAACCGCATCTCCCGTTTTATCTAGTCCTATCAGTGAAGGTGTAATGATGTTCAACTCCTAGATGACCACTTATCGTCCAAATCAGTACGGAATACGCACAAGTCAATGTGCCAATTAATCTATGGGCTTGCTGTTGGCACGTCTGTGTTTTATGGAAGCCGTCTAGACACGTTGACCGTCGTCACACCACTTTGGGTCTCAACAAGTACATATTTTAACGTCAGCGCCATCTTTGTATCCGTCTCAATTATCCAACTATCCAATCTGCAGATACAAATGTTGGTGCGTTCTCGCAGTTGAGTAAACATTCGGCCTTTGTTTACCATTCCGCACGAATTGTCGGTCTCCAATCGTTCTGCCGATGTTTGGGTGGTAGAGTATCCTGGTGCCTCTTGATGGTTCACCATGCAGGCTGCAGACTCAGATCATTTTATAGAAGAACTGCCTTTTAGGAACAGTGTTTTGTCCTTTTTTTATTCACTTAAGACTTCAAAATTTTAATTTGGCGTTCCAACACCATTGTGGCATCCTAAGAGAATGCTTTTTTACTGCTCCAAACGGACCAAAATGCAGTAATTATCTAGTTAATCATTGCATCACGCTATCTAAACTACGACTAAATGTTGACAGAACTTGAGTCCTTTGAAGATGACACATAATTTGTAAATCAGAAGATAGCGGCCCATAATTTTCTCGACGCTATGCCTCCATTAGATGTCACCGCACGATATCAATTACTACTGCTCCCAAACCATTCCTGTTCCCTCGTCCTGCGAAGCGATCATGTCCGAGCGAGCAGCAGGGCATCCCTCCGCACAGTCCAATTTCGCAGATCTGCCACCGGTGGGTTCCTGCGTACGCCCGTTCACAAATCGTTTCGGACTGGGGGGTCGCTCCCTCAGCACCGGACAAGCACCACAGGCCTACTACAAGGAGGGCTGGACTATGTCCAACAACGGATTCTACGCCCAGCCGCACTTGGACCTGCCTCCCCTACCCCCACCACAGCCGTCGACGGCTGTGCAACCAACACCACAGTCGCACAACTGCTGCGCCTCGCTAACTTACAATCCTCGACCCGATATCACCTCACTGGTGGTTGAGGAGAATGCGGACAACGTATTTTCTATTTCATCGGTGCCGCAGTCGCACCAACATCACCATCACCACCAACAACACCTCACACCCAACCACCAATCTGCGCCACAGCAGCAGCAGCAACAACAACAACCACAACATCCGCCACAGGAGGCTCACCAGAACAACTTTTTTGATGCCCAACCAACGACGTGTACTCACTTCTACGATCTTAACCGGCGGAAGATAAGCCCCACTTATAGTGGTAGCTTAACAGGCTCCTATTCTACTGAGGCGGCATACTCCAATCCCACCTCCTGCGCCGAAGGTAATGAAGGAGGATTCTTCATGAAGGCTTTCATGGAGGACGACGATGGTGATATTAGTCAGCAGCTTCATTCTACAAACTTGGGTCCCACTCCTGCTAAGAAGATGACCAACGGATTCCATCGACCAGCAGAAGAAATGCAATGTGCGCACAGCTATACCGGTCGAGGTATGACTTTTCCACCACGGCAACTTCCTCAGCGTAAGTTGTCCCTTCACCAGCCTCCAACGCAGCAAATGGACAGCTTCCATGGGAACTTTGGGTACCCATCATCAGAAGGAAAAACTGAAAAGCAGGTTTTGAATGATGAAGCGTCAGTACTGTCCCTAAATGCATCAGAGGATGTGATTAATACAGGTGCTGACGATTTCTCCAGTGCCTTCTCCGACAACGTCAGTTTGGATGACATTAAATTGCCCCAACTGCTTGAATGCCAGGCTACATATCGCCCAAAGAGTGGCTCATCGGAGAGGACGCAGAGGGGCGGAAAAAGAGCCTCCTTGAATTGGTCTTCACCGGAATCCGGTTCGTCACCAGGACTAGCATCGTCTTTACAGAACGCTAGTTGTCAGCGAAGTTCGGATGTGCCTTCCGGGTCCACTGCATCCACAGTACGTCAATCTCCTAACCACTACCCGCAAGTCAATATCCATGCCTGTCCTTACGCTGGATGCCCCAAACGATACTCCAAGAGCTCCCATCTCAAAGCCCATGTTCGAACGCATACCGGTAAGGAGTATTTCACCTTCTTAGATCATTGTGTTGAAGATGGTAAGGGATTAAGTGTGAATGTATATTTCTTCCTTTTTAAACCGATCAAGGTGAAAAGCCATACGTGTGTAATTTTCCCGAATGCACATGGAAGTTCGCGCGATCGGACGAGCTCACCCGGCACAAACGCAAGCACACAGGAGAGAAACCGTTCGGCTGTGATACATGCAACCGCCGCTTTACACGCAGCGACCACCTGCAGCTGCACAAGCGCACCCACGAGGGCTCCTCCCACGGCAGTGCAGTAACACCCTCTGGTGCTGCCGCCGCTGCTGTTGTTGCCGCGGCCAAAGCAGCTGCTTCCTCCGCTTCGACCTCTCCGCGGGCTCCATTGTCGACGATGCTATCCCGTGGTATGGTTCCCCCCTCCACCACGTTCTCTCCCGCTCCTCCCCTCTGCTAAGACGGAGAAGGTGGAGACTCGTGTACGCCCTACCTGCCGCAGGAGTGGCAGGATCAGCATTTCATCCACCTCCGCCACCGTTAGCAACACCACTATTACTACCGCCCCACTGAATGCTCAACTAACGCCTCCTTATCCTCCTTCGCCATCTTAATTTTGTATACTTTGCATAAATTCAGTACCGCCATCGCCTCCGTCCAATTGCCATGTATTGCTACTGACACAGACCTTGTTTGTACTTTGGTTTCCTACTTTCTGAGAGGTTATTTTCAACACTGCCTATTTTGATATGCGAGAGAATGGAGATCATATTGGAAATGCATGCACACGCACGTACATGTGCATGCGTGTATTTCTGTGACATAAAAATGTATATTTATACCAAACCTGCTCAACATGTCCAATACTTACCTTTGGTCAGCACAGTTTAATGATGGACTGCTGTGACTCATGGGGAGGGAGGTCACCGTTTTCATCTAATCATGTGACAGGTCTCTTGCTTGGGTCAATCCAGTCAAGGCCTCTTTTCACCTTCTGTCCGCACGGGCCTGCAGTTTATTGAGCGCATTATATTGAGAAACACGGAGGAAACCAATTACAAAGTGGATTATAAGCTGATGCAATCTTTCTCAGCGGTTGACATCGTCAAGCATTCAGAGGAGTGGGTGGAGTAAACATTCTTTGCGCATCAATAGGATTTGTATTAAGAGCTTTCTTGTGAGACTAAAATAGCTTAAAAGTAAAGACACAAACAGCCATTTCTAATGCTTTGTGATATTGCCTAGGCTGCATAAATTGTAATCGTGGGTGGCAACATTTCGAGCCCTTCGATTCCCAATGCATTTGATAAGGTGTTGGGAGATAGAATGCGACATGGTTAAGGTGAATTGACGCGTAGATGGGTACTTTAAGTTTTGTAACCTCAACGCAAGATGAAACTGCTTGCCGCCAACATAAATCTGTGCGCAGTTAAGCTGAATATTGTCACTGATAAGCCAAAACAGCATCAGGGAGAGGTGGGTTATTTGGGACGACAACTTTTTATGTTAAACAATCACAAAACCCAAAAGTTTGGAGTTTTTTAAGATTTAGTATAATCTATAAGATGTAAAATTACACCTTTTATTTGTTTGAAAGGCTTTCGATCACTTTAGTTCTACTGCAACCGAAATTTTTGGGGACACACTTAAAATCGGGTTAGTCACAAGCCTTCTCTTAATGAATTCGAGAATGTGAGGCTAAAGAATCTCCAGAGGCCTTTGGAGACGTCAGAAATCAGTGCTGTGCCCTAGTAGTAATTCAAATCTCTAGCACCAGCTCCTTAAGTATGTGGTTCATAAAGCGGCTTTTGGCACTCAACCAGTCTTTCCGACACAGGTGCAATTGAAAATTTACCACGGGACTATAGCAGGTCATTCTGTAAGCTGTTCTTTGCCATCTGTGACAATGGCTGCTCTAAGGTCTACAAAAGTAGTGTTGTAAAACAGTGTGAAACTGCACCATGCGATAAGATCAGAGGGTGACCTCATCAAGCAAAATAGGTGAGCAATGTTGGCCAATGCTGTAACGGATGAGAAATGAGGAAAGGAAAGTAATTAGTTGCAGTGAGATGTAAAACAAGAAAGAGGAAGTATGTGCTCCGGACAAAACCTCCAGTGTTATTCGACTATTGTCAACTTGGGTCCCCTAAATCACCTTAATGGGGCTGCTGATTTTGAGTATTCCTTTGGGTTCAAGGGTTTGGAGAAGGCAGGAGAAGAACTCGGTGTCATGTGATCGGATGGTTTATACAACACACTTTTCGAACATCGGCGTAATGTTGCGCTTGATAGTGTCAGTAGAAAACGACGACTACAAGGTCCACGCGTTTTTAATTAAGAGTATATTCCTTTCAATCCCCATGATGACCCAGGCATTTTAAGCCACTCGTGAATGCATGAGATGAAGCTTACGTCCCGCTTTTTGAGTTAATGTCGGTGAGAAAATCACAGACAGGTTTCAATTTCACTAACAGAGACCAAAATTAGCAGACGTGTGATGTGTTCTTTTATTAACCTTGAACAATGTCTTCAGCAGAATTGTCGAGTTTAAAACAGTAGATTAGATGTAAGGTCCTCTCGGTGTGCAAATGAGCCCCTTAATCATTGTGCCTTGAGGAGAACTTGGATTGGCAGCAAAATTGGTGTTAGATTAGAAGAGTAAGGCTATGGGGCTCGACTTCTCTCGCTCCATGGCTATAGCATCCTCAACTAGCATAATATCATGAGGCGAATCGAGAAGTCCACAAAATGATTCATTTTATAAAGCTAGTGTAAAGAAAGTGTCTACTTCATGTGTAACCATGACGCCCACGCGGCAGCCTTATCGCCTCTCACAAGGCACAGACTAGCTTCATACCATCGTAAACTTCATGCCTCACACGCACAATCTTCCAATGGACTGCTCAACAAACCCAGAACAACTCGAAATCTTGAATCCTTGCAGCTGACAGATGCTTCTTTGACATATACAAAGTGATTTGTCCACAGATGTGAAGACGGATTCTATGCTAACCTTGAAGGAGCCAATTTATTTCGTGTGGTACATACTGCTGAAACTAATTTTAAGAAATAGTCTATATAGAAAAGAGATTTGATTTTTATTCCCTCCCCTAGGAGTGTTTAATTTTGGGTTTTGTATCAACATATCTCAGATACTGTTTCGACTTGCAATTCAGAAGAAACCGGGCCAGAGGTTCAATATTGGGACACAATAGACCTCCTCTGCAGCGTATGTATGTAGGCATTTGTGAAGTCCACTAGCAGCAACAGTTGCTCAACCATTAAAGCGATTGTATTTGGTTTATGTTTCTTCCCAAAGCAAGGCTTGAAAATGCTCACTTCCTCCGTCACTGCCCCGAGAAACAATAGCTTACGCTAATGCATTGGATTAACTCGATGACAAGTGACATGATTGGCACATAGCGCCTAGCGCATAATACGGAATGAGACAAACTTACTATTGTCCCGCTTCTCCACTAAATTACCACAATAATTACCTCAAATGAAGACTTTTCTATATGCTAAAATGCCGATTTTAAAGACCTGCCATAACTTTCGTGAATTTTGACAGAGGGACTCCACTTGAGAAGTGATGATTGTAATAATGGGTAATGTTTACATGCATAATGTCAAGCAGAACCTCGAAACAAGTATTTTTCAAATGCATTTATCGCTTGAATTGGATTTGACGCAAGAAATTCAGCGGTTTAATGGTGGCAGTGACATCCAGTTTTCCACAGAAAAGCGTAAAATCGTCACTAATCGCTATTGACGGCTGAGTAGTAGTAATCTGCGTCACTGTCACGACACAGTGAGGCTGAGTCGCAGCTTGAACAAGAGTACTGTGGTAGGAGTTATGTATGCGTCAGAACTTTCGGAATACGTTGTTTAGACTACCTCTCCATCACCCTCGCGTTCAGCCGTTGCAAGTGTGTATTGTATGGCCTTTGCCGATGTAAGTGTTTAGAACCTCGTGATGGCCTATTTACGCAGCATAAACGTGATTTCAAAATTCTGTGCTAGTAACGATACCCAGAGTTAATTTGATTTGATTTCTGGGTTGTAACAAAAGCAGGCGGTAAGTAGATGTAAGCAGTTGGGAAGAGATGGGTGAATTCACTAGCCACACAATTAGTGCGAATTTTGGGGCAATTACTTAGGCCGCTAAAAGACCGACTAGGAGAACATTTTCACCGTTGAGTATTCGATTTGCAAGTCGCCTACAGTTTACAAGTATCTCATTACTAAGTGCTTTGATAAAATTGGCTGCCATCACGACACTAACGTCAACCGAACTGACTCACTTGTCCCTTTTATAGAAGTAACTCTTTCACTGAAAAGCATTCATTCCTTAACCACACTCCTACGCATTATAATCCGAAAAGGTTATGCACTGAGATATTTGGGATGAGGCTGTGAAGAAATTGGAATCACGTACAAATGTTGGTGCGTTGAGATGCCCAACGATTATACCGTATGCTACTGACTACCCAAATTAGTAGCACTCATAATTCAACGAAAAAGCCGACTAAAATCCAAAATAAACTGTTTAAATCGGCTACACAGACTCATTTAGCCTTTGTCAGAATGAAAACAAAATGCGGAGTGGTGTGTGTACATCCATAAAATTTCTGATTGATAAGATCTCTTTCTTTGGTTCAGATGGTTGTCTAGTTATCTGTGAGGCTACGCGATGGAGAGGGTAGAAGTCACGAAACCACGAAACAAAAGATCTTGAATCGAAAAATTGTTGTGCTAAACTCGTTCCACGTACGCACTACCACGTTTCTATAGATGAGATTAAAGATACGAAGGTTGGACGATAAATCTACCGAAAGCAATGTTTATGCCTCTGCTTGTGTGGTGAGAGCACTTTTAAATGCGTACCAATTCAAATTTTCTTCGGGTTATAACAAGGAAAATCTATAGATAGACTACTTAGATAGCAAACGAGCATTTACGATTGAAGGGGTTCATGTTCCAATAACTACTGAGAATTTTTGTATTTCTTCTCACTATGGCTATTGGATGGTGGGAATACGAACGACAAAAAAAGGACCTAACTTTAGTCTTTTAGCACTTTAAGTTCCATTTCGGTTGGCATTAGTTTGAATGCCTTAAATATGATTAATGTCTACAGGAGGTATCACCTTTAAGCCTCGGGCACTCACGATGAAAGTTTTTCATGAGACACACTTATTTTTTGCAGGCAATGAGAACGTTTTAAAATAATCACTCCATAAAAACCGATTGTTTCTTTTGATCCTGTTGCATCGTACAACATTGTACTACGAGAACGACCTTAAGGAATACTTTGAGGAGTATTGACACCCGAAAGGGCCATCATAAGGGGGAGAGAAAAGTGCCAAATTAAAATAAAGCAAAACAAAACATAATCTTGCCTTTTTTGAACTTTTATCGGTGCTCTCTTTAATGGCGAGGGCAGCTAACTTGGCCCCGCGCTTCTTCATTGGCGAATAGAGGAGCGTCTTTGATCTCTCCAGTATGAGCACGATGAGTACCGCCGACGCAAGCCGGTCCATCGATTGTCGGGATGCGCTGGTGCCGTGCCGCTGATTGCAGAGCTCGACACTTTCTTTTTGCAAAATACAAAAAAAGTGACTTTCATGCTTCAGCCCCTTTATTTTATTAATAACTAAGCAAATAACAAAGATATCCAGAAAGTTAAGTCCTATGCTAAGACAACAGTACACAACAGCCGCTATCTCATTAGACTATTTTCAGGCACAAAGCCATCTGCTTCACCCAAGACAAATTCTTGTTCACTGCATTAATTCATTACTGATCATCCACATGTTTCCTTCCCTTTTTTTGTCTAAAATGTTGGTTAGTCTAAAATAAACCACTCGAGACTTCCTAGAATTGATCAATTGGAAAAAGTCTGTAGCCTTCAACGATGTCGGTGAATAGTGGGATGCCTGAATAAGAGCAAATCTAAACTGGCCTAGTAGTTCGGAAATTACTTATCATAATGCCATGAGATTAGGTATCGTATACAAACCCATATTAGGAGATGCAAGCAGTAGCTCCAGGACCCGTGAGAGCGGCTTCGAAACCTCGAACCACAAAGATGATTCCTTCCAGTTACTCGGCTCCTCTGAACACCTTGAAATGGGTATTCACAACACAATGGATAGCGGTGGCATCATTCGGCATTTACTTTTATCTACCAAATTGTTATGCCGATTGGATGCTTGCACAACTACCTAATGCGCCTGTACATTCGAGACTCATCGCCGCCTAAATGCCACTGTGCAAGTCAAAACTATTATACTAGACAAACTCAGTAACTCAGACCTCCGGAAGAAATAACGATGTGAGATCTTTTTAAAGACTCGATAGTTTTATCGTTTAAAATTTTGTACGATTTTATAAGGAATCTAGGAGTCTTTATCTTTCAGTTACTTCTAATACGTTAGAGAACGTTTTGACACGTTCTCCGCCAGCGTCACCCATGTGTGACAATAAAATAAGGGTAGAAGGCTTTGAGTATGCAGATAATTACACTCTTGTCGGGTTTTAAGTGGCAATTTGATTGATCAAAGGAACTGGTGACAGCCAGTGCCATAGTAGAGGAAAAAACACTGGGGTAGCCGTGGTGATTGAATTTTCTCTGGCGTCCAGACGATCGGCCACAAAATACAGCTTGGTAAACCTGGAGCAAGTACTTTAGTTTGACCAGCAGTAAGCAATTGAAGTGAACTTTGGTACGTGCAGCAAAGAAATTATTTGCCTTTTTTTGGGAATAATCATATTATAAAGTTATATGGCAAAAAACAGCAAATATAATGAGACCTATCGACGAAAAAAATGCTGAACGAAAAACGGCATGGAGCCTGCCGTTTGATCTATTTGAATGATGTGGCTTCTCACCGGTAAAACTGCAAGGAGTTGAAGACTTAATGCTTAAACAAGGCCACTACACGAAGGACACTCTTCACTTTCATGGAGTGATTAATCAGTTTCACAATGCACTTAAGTGTCAATGCTCCAAAGTCATTGTGTAGGCTCAATGATCGTTTAGAAGAGGAAAACAATTCCAAAACTCGTGTCTAATAACGACTGACTGACTCAGTCACCTAAAAGAACTGCAGTTAGTGTGCGAATAAGTTGTAGCAATTCAATTCTTCTTTTTAATTCTCCGACGTCTTACTCCATGCGGGCATTGGGTACCAGCTTTGCTTAAAATCTCACAGTCTAGGTTAGCACGAGCTAATTTGGAGCAAGTATTAAAGGGATGCCTACAAATGACGGAGATAGTGACACCTCGATCAAAGCTTTTTTTTAAAGATTTTAAAACGTTGCAACTTAAAATCAACAACACGGTCGTTTCAAATTTTAAGGGAGATTCAATTTGGGGTTAGCTATCTAACTAATAGAATTAAAAAGTCAAATGCATTAAAACCTTAATAAATAGGATCAACTTAGGTGCAGATCCTTTCGCTCAATTGTCTTTAAGAAACCGGGTTCGCGCATTTTTGGCATTTTTAACACACAGAGCACATGTGAAGCTGTCATGTCACTTAAGGCCATTTTCGTCCAAACACCGGAACCCAACTGCACAAAATTGGCATTTATCAAACATTGGGGTAGCTTACATCATTGTTTCATATTTGATTTCAGGTGCCTAAAAATAAGTAGTTTTTAGGGTATGCACGGCCATAGTCTGATTGCTGAAGTCCTTCCTAAAAGGGAAAGTTAGCACTTTAAGCCTGTTCTGTCATGGCAAAAGTTTTTCTTTTAAATGCACTACGTTTTAGGCTTTCGATTTCTCGTCTCATTTTCTCGAGTGGTTCGCAGTCATTTGTAGATTAAGCAAACAGCCTCCTCAAGCAATGGGTGGGGAACTTGTAAGGTATTAATGCGTGCCCGACTATTACCAATGTCGGAGGCCGAGCCTTCCATTGCTCCAGACGTGAGGGAACTAAATTCAGCAAATAGAGCGCTTAAAGTGTCAGAATTTCATGATTTTATCCACCCTCGACTCCTCCCCGATGGAGTCACATTAAAGCTCTTGTAGCAGAGAAGAAAAGAGTGAGGTGCTGCCCAAGACGATTTCGGCCGCAAGTCGACAAGACCAAGCCACCTCGTATAGGCCCTGTGTAGACTCTACAGCGGTATTGTCCTGTACAATCGGAGAAGGTGCCCGCCTTTGAAATGACTTAGTAGCCAAATAGAGGCATCAGCCCTGCTTCAGTGTCTGTTAGTAGCTAATGACTGTATTTTTGAAAAGTGCAGGATTATTGGTACCATTATCTTTAGCAATCCTTTGCAATAGATGTAGAAAGAGCTTTGAGCTATTCTTATATCCCACTAAGGTGTTGGTTCATAAACAATGGTAAAATATGCGTGTATAAAGTTCTGGTAAGAGCCCAGACTTCGTGATGCATTGTCACTAGCCCTTTGTGATCCTTTAATTAACGGAATCACAAAAGGATTACGTCCCATTATATTTTTAGTAATTTACTCGAGGCAGTAAAAGTAACTTCCGTTCGCAAGACTAATTTCCCAACAGGTTAACATTTGGATGATAACCGAAAAGGTTAAAGGTTGGGCGCCGCAAGGCCTTTGCGTCGGGCATGGATGCGCTCTGTTCAAGGAGTTTAGCTGGACATTGCGTCATCGCAGCAGTGATCCGGCGGCTCCTGTGACACTTTCCCGACAGTGACTCTCAAATCAGACGTGTGCTTAAACCATTCCAACTTTTCAATGTTAAGGACCATTTGCTAATGGATCTATTGTTAGCCAAGCGCTTTGTTAAATTTGTCATTTTTGGCTCTACACGCGCTATCTTTTTCTCCTAATTCTAAAGAATGTGAGTTAAAAGTTATTCCTAAATAACGAAAAAAGACAAGTGGAGGTGTATCCACGTCTAAGGAAGATTCAATGCAGATGTATCGTCACTACAGATCCCATGGTTTAGCCAAGACTACTTTCTTGCTAACAAAATGGCAAAAAAGGTGATTGTGAAACTAGACAATTTGTGACAAAAGGATGATTTGTGTCAAACAAAGCAGTGTAACGAATTCGCCACTACAATTGTAAAAGAAAATCGACCCCAACGGACGTTCTGGTGTTTTATTTTCCTCACACTAACGCAGTTATTAATACTGTTGGTAACTTTTACTTCTGCGCAAAAAAAACCAACAACATCGTAATTACCTCCATAACATGAAACTCCCGGGCCTGATCAGTTGTCTGGAAGAGCCCATCTGTTAGTGACACGACTTGGCAAAACTAGGCATCATAAACGGGTAAGCAACGCAAGACTCGTGTATGCAGATGACGCCAGCAGTGGACGCATAAACACCCAAGTCTTTTGCCGTGTCGTCCGACAGAGCGCTCAAGTGCATTCAGGCGCCGGATGCAAACAAATTGTCCATCGTGAAGGTCCGAAGTAGAAACGCCACCACCACCACCACCGCCCCTTTGCACCCCCCAGATGTACGAATGATGTTGGAGGGAGCTTTGTTTGCACAGCACCAGAAACTGTGAAAATTGCACTGACATCAGAATCCACCTCTCCAAAGGTAGACATCAATAGCCGTATTTAAAATTTAAAAGAATAAAACCTGTCGAAGAAATAGCCTTCCAGTAAATACAAAGGAAGCAGGGGTTAAGAATGACCTTGTCTACAAGGAGATGTTTATGGCCATTGTGTTTAATATCTAGTGAGTATGATTAAAGTTAAGTTATTAGTATTACGATAAGCGACTAATAAGGAGCTATATATGCGGGAATCCATTGTAAAATGAGGATGCGATAAAGGCATATTGACAAAACGGCGTACAATGAAAAGTAGTTTGATTAGCTTCGCCTTAGAAATGGCACCTCCAGTATATTCATTCAGATGATCCAAGATTTCTGAATCGTAAACCACAAATTAAGATGAAAATAATTTAAACCTTTAGACCAATCATGTCAAATAAACGTCCGCAT
The DNA here is from genome assembly GCA_036345935.2 of Taenia hydatigena. NCBI lineage: Eukaryota > Metazoa > Platyhelminthes > Cestoda > Cyclophyllidea > Taeniidae > Taenia > Taenia hydatigena. Next base: position 19,979,360 of record JADWOT020000003.1, read on the forward strand.
AGAGTCGCTTTATTAGTCAGTTTCAGACGCCTAATTATAAAGACAATGTACTACTTTGATTTGTTGTTTAATTTTTCGTTTTGAATGCGTGGACTCTTAAGATTCCGAGATTGTAAGTCCGCCGAGCAGCATGGACCTTGAGTCATGCTGGTAATCTCTAGTTCCTTCACTACATCGGTAGTACACGTTTTCTCTAAGCATTCTTCGCCTTCAGAGAAGTCTCGAGGCAGTGCGGCAATTTCCGTCAATTTTTTCTTCCACAAATCAAACCAAAAACTAGGATAATTGGACATGGCATTGCAGAATTGTGTGACTACATGCCTAGTTGTATATTTGTTGATGTCTAACTATTTTCTGTGTGGGCATGATCACATCCTGCCATTGAATTAATACAATTTTTTTTGTATCGGAATCTTTAAAGGGCTTCGTTGCAGGCTGCATGTGCTTGGCACGACATCTTGTAGCGCTCTCGACGGTGTTAATTGCGGGTACCTGAAAAGAGAGCCCACTTTACAATGCAATATGGATTCTCTGTCTAACTTGCTTCAAATCGCATGGGCTGGGTTGCACTACTGCTGTAATGCGGTAGAAATACCTCTGTTTTAATTACAAGTGTGGCGTTTTAGTTTCGTTTGATTTGTTAGGCCTAAAAGATGTGCCCATGTTTTCAATTTCAACGAGTTAAAAATATTTGAAAAGGTGTTCTACCGTTTGATCGAAAGTACATTCTAAATTCCCCTCAATCATCATTACGTTAAAGGAATAAAATTAAAACCTTTTGGTCTCCTCTCGGTATTTCCCTGAAGACGAAAGAAGACATAATGCTCAGGTGAAATATGTAATGTCCACCTACAGAAGGGCTGAGGGCTCCTGACAATGGCTTGGAAGCCTGGCCACCCAGCAGAGGTACCATCACGGAGCTCCAAATGACCCATCACAAAAGGTAAGCGATAAGCAAAACGTCCTCGGTTGCGCCCTCCTTACTCAACCCCTCTCGTCAGCCATTACGACACAGCCGGCGCTGTAAGGACAACAGCATCCACAAGTTAATCATGGCGGTCATCGAAATTCCGTCAAAGTGAGGAGATACTTAACTTCAGTATCACATATTCTCCTTGGCAATTCTATAGGATTCGGTGCTTTATCCTGTATGGGAACAGTATTTAAGGTCCAAGGAAATGTTCTGACCATTACGCATGTCTACAACTAGCCATAGGTACACTGGCCCAAAATTAGGGACAAATAACAGAGGACGGAGTTTACCAGGGTTTTGTAGGAATAGGGTTTTGCGCCCCTTTCTTCTCGCTGCTTTGCTTTTATTTAAGTGTTACCCAGCCACATCCATTTGGGTTCTATCCAGCTAGAAGAAGGACAAAGGAGGCATTGTGCATTCACACAAATCATCTCCGCCTACAGGTACGCAGGCAGCTACGCGATGAAACTTTTCCTGATAGTTTACGGCCATGAATAGTGTCGCCTTAGTTGCTAATAGCTTTTCTACAGATCACGAAATTGAGGTGGGCAGTTGCCGAAGGTGGGCATCACTTTTAGCTATTCTGTGCAAAGTCGTCACAGAATCGCCTATCCGCAGTATATGCAGGATAGATGCCCTGATGGATCGAGTCCACTTTCTACTGCCACCACTGCAACGTACTGAGATTTCTCTGACGACGAAAGAAGCCAACACTCCGGCTGAATATGCATTTTCGATGTACAGACAGGCAGAAGGGGCTACTGGCATGGTCCAGAGGCCAGACTCATCGCCACGTTACAACGGCGGATCGATGCAAGATCAAATGAAGATTTACTGAGAAGATATTGTTCGTAAATTTAGGGAGTCGAGGCATTGTATCAGCGTTTTAATCTGAACCCACTATGAAACATTTACTAGTGGAAATGTATAATACCCAATGGCATGTAGTAATGTAAACCAACGGCGCATACATTTATATGGACCCACATAGGTGGTGGCCATACTGCTAAGTGAAATAAAACACTGAGGTAAGTTCTAAGGGGAATGCAAAAATGCTGGGTAGTGAAGAATTGGAAACGCAGGCTATTGAGGCTGCAGCTCTAAATCTGAGTGACCAACAGGAAGCTCACTTCCCATCTCAGGAGTAAACTGTTCCCCTTGGTTACCTGGGAGCTAAACCAATTACCGTAGTCAAGGCTGTAATAATGCGATATCGTGAGGGAGGAGGGAATGGACCACTCCTTCCTCACGAACGCCTGCCATTAAACCCACCAGAGATGAATATCGTGCTCTAAAAAATGCCACTTTTGGTAAGTACAGGCATACAAGCATTACAGTGGTCAGGGTGATTTTCATTAAGGCTGAGACGATTAAAATAATTAATTTTACTATCGTGAGCCACATTTAATGGCACAGAAATTATTACGAAAATGCGCACTTGGCTCTTAAATTGAGATTGCAGGTTTTGGACGAACGCATCAACGAATCCTTGGTGCATAACATCAAAAGCGGACAGAAGTGCTCTAAAACCTCGTGGCTTTGACCCGCCTGCATCAACACCCCACATTCTAAGAAAATCACAACTCCTTAAGTTATGCGAATAATACAAATAAAAAATAGGTATGTTAAACAACGGTCAGAAGTCCTCACTTTGTAGAAGTTGAGGCGGGGTTTCGGTGAGTTCATAGAATTCCGCAAAATTTCTTCACCCTCGGTGTGACAAGGAAGAAGACCACTTGTGGAGATGGTAATTGATAAAGGGTGTCCGTTGATTGGCTACCAGGATTGGCCAATGAGCACACATGGGTCTTTGTGGACACTGGAGTGCCCGAGTAAGCGCGCCTCAAACGGCATGTCCGGCTTCAGAGGAAACGCGAAGGGACGCGGAGCCTTCGACGCTCGAGGAATCACCCTCAGGGCGCAGCATAGCATCGCGTGCAGCTTTCCTAACCAGACGAAACGCTTTTTCCTCGACGAGACCACCAGCCACCTGGTGGACACGGTGCACCAACTGGTGTGGCGCTACACTCGATCGAAAGAGAGAGCCAACTACATTGTGAAACAGTTACTCAAGGTCAACATCAAACTTTATGTTGTTGCATCTGGCGGATTGCTGCGACAGCAACAGGAGGAGGATCTGGGAGAATGCCGTGAGGTGATGCGCCAAGCAGCAGTCTGCTTCATTCGCCACGTGCAGGACGTCACCCGACCTCGTTCCGAAGGTTCAGACCTCGAGAGAATCCAGGCGGCCATCAAGACCGCCGGCGCGTTCGCACGCTTCGTCTCGGAGGAGCATCTCTCCAAAAAGGCCGTCGATAGATTGGCCGATGTGGTGATGTTCTTCGTGGATGAAAAATTTCTGAGTGCACTTCTCTCCAATCAACCGCCCTACGCTGAGTTGGCTGTGGAAATCGCACACGATTTGCAGGACTCCATTGATCGGGGCATTCTCTAGAGATGTTATCGCATTATACACTTACACACTTGATTGTAATGATGATATGTACACAGATGCATGCAAAATAATGCTTTCTTAATGGGAATAGTAACTGCTTGATCACGAGTTACTGCTGGAGCTACAAGCTGCCACGAACAATTAAGTTTACGTCGAGATTCAGAATTTTTCTCTTAGGAATTGCAATGGTAGAACGTGGGTTCTAAAGAGTTTTTTTTTTAATATGGAGCGTACAGTGTTTTGGTAAACTCTTACTAGCTTTTAAAGCCTGTGGCCTTAAGACTATGGCTATCCAGAATGTTGAACGCTAAGGGTTGCATTTTCCATACTGTTTGAATTCAACTACCAATCGTTACATGATTAGTTTTTGGGTCTATTGCAAACAATCACGAATTGCTATTCTTAGGATTTCTACCTCAAGTTGATTCGAAGCCTCTAGTTTCCTCCCCGTACAAAAAGGACAAGAGAATTTTCAGCGGTTTACAACAATGGGACAATTCAGGGTATTCGCAGAATGAAATATAGAAGATGTTGGTTACTCTAAAGTTGATAAATGGCAGTTGGAATAAACAAAGCTGATGGATCAACTAAGCCTATTGTAAATATGGAAAACGAGCATCATTGCACAGCTTGCAGGCTTTGACATTACTAGCCTATTTTGCAATTTTTTGAGTGGGTATTTAACTTCGCGTGAACCATGAGTCGTGGTATCAGCCTCTTGGCTCTTCTGCATGCTTTTAATATGTCCCAGCGTTCTGGGTCCTCTCCGAGATCTCGCTGCAGCACAATGTTATGCCAGAACATGTTACCTGCGTACAGCGGGGTTGAGAGGTCAATAACCTGAACTAAGGGCCATAATTCATGGCGCATGGGTAGTTCAGCTCGCGCTGAGCAAAAATAAAAAATCACAAATAACAAGTCATTAAACAAAGATAAAAAGCCCGGATTATTGTAGCGTCCCAAGACTTCCTTGAATGCAAAAGAAGGCATAATAATAGGGCAGAATATACATGTATTCAATAAACTGAGGGAATGGAACTACTGGCATGACATGGAGGCCAGCCCACTCGGCTAGGACAATATAACCATTTAAGTGACCGAAACCGAAACCGGAGTCATAATAAACAAATTACTATTATTATTATTATTTTAGCGAAGAACGGGACGGCAAAATTTATTGTAATCCATGTCGCTACTACGCTATAATGAGTTCGTCGCTATTGCTTTTGTACATACAACCGCTCGGTACCTTCAATCCTTGTACGTTGCACTTTTCGCTTGAGGGCACGATGCTGTGACTACATCTACGGCCTCCCAGCCCTTCTGCACGCCATTGATAATTTTTCTATGCATGCAGGCATCGCTTCGATCCCCTGGAAGGCTTAAACGGTCCAAATTGTTTCCGAAAGAAGTGAAATGTGTGAATTTGCCCAAAGTCAGTCGAAACTAAGCCAATAAATGGATGCAGCAATGCGGCAAATCTCAGCTCAAAATCGCTGGTGGATCTAACATTGCATTTATTTGACATTAATATTTCATGCGGACGCCCACAAAAGCGCCTATTTAAGTCCTGTCACTTTACACTTACGTCCAGAAATCAATCACCTAGTTAGGCATGTATTCCCAGAAAAATAAACTTAAGAAATGCAACCACTCCTCGCCTAGTGCCGCTATTTTCTAGTTGGTTATTATGTTGTGCAAAAATACAGCATACTCCACTGCTTTAAGAAACCAACTTTAGGGAACAAATTCGACCTAGAGCTGTTTTAGTTTGCCATTCGGTTCCTCGAGTGTAGGTAACGAAGGCCCCCGCGTTACTTTTAATATCGGAGGAGTATCCAAAGCCTCGAAAACAATGTCACTTGTAGGAATAAAAGTACCATCCAATTTTCTAGACAACTACTGGTATGCTCTCATCTGTCCTCCATCCTGTCACCCCAAACTGTTATTGTGCGAAACCTAGAGCCAAAGTGACAATCGTCGGAAGCGGTTCCGTTGGTATGGCGTGTGCATTCGCCATAATGATGAAGGTATTATTCCTTTCATTATTATTCTTCAGGAGTGTGTTAATGAATTATGCCTTGTTGATGTGGCGGCTGAAAAAGTCAAAGGCGAAGTAATGGACCTTGAACAAGGCCAACAATTCCTTAACAACTGCAGAATACAGGGGGGTAGTGGTGAGATCGACTGTAAAACCCTAAAAATTAATCGTAGATCACGCTCTCTCTGCTGGCTCTGACATAATTGTCATTACTGCTGGTGTTAGACAGCAACCTGGAGAATCACGCTTAAATTTAGTTCAACGAAACACTGACATATATAAAGGTGTGTTCAGGGGATAAAGTGTAAAACAAGGTTGTTACGATACTCATTTGTAAAACTTAAGTATAAGGGAATCCGAAAATGAAGTAAACTTGTTCCCATTTACGTTCAAGATCTCATTCCAAGTCTGGTGAAGCACAGCCCAGACGCGGTGCTACTCGTTGTGTCGAATCCCGTTGACATTATGACTTATGTCACCTGGAAGCTAAGTGGATTTCCTCGTAATCGCGTACTTGGTAGTGGAACTACTCTCGATTCCGCCAGGTTTCGGTTCTTCCTTGCTCAGAGATTTGGTGTCGACCCCCAATCCGTGCATGGAATCATAATCGGTGAACACGGTGACTCCTCAGTCGCCGTCTGGAGTAAGGTGACCGTCGGAGGCTGCAATTTATACTCCATCAATCCTGCCATTGGAACTGACAGCGATACAGAGAATTTCGGGCAAGTCCACAAAGACACCGTGGGAGCGTAAGCTACATATTCTTTGATGCTAATGATGCGTAGAGCCTATGAAATAATCAACCGCAAGGGCTATACTGCCTGGGCTATTGGAGTTTCAACCTGGAAAATCGTGGATCTTATATTAAATAACAAAAACGCAGTCATTCCTGTCACGACTGCAGTGAAGGTAATGAACCACTGGCGCTCCATTTTACTAACTTGATCTCAATTCCAAAAACAGGACTTTTTTAAGATAATCGAAAGAGCTCCTTCAACACAATAAAACGTAATTTAACGAATGACACAATGAAGATTTAGACACGGATGTCAAGTTCACCTGAAAACGGAAATAATCATAAATTTCCCTAACGCTACTTTTGACAAGATCCGTTGGAGTAACCGGGTACATGTTATGATGAAGTCATTGCAACATAATGGACTACTGTTTTGCACTTCAGGGCCTGTATGGAATAACCGACGATGCATTTCTCAGCCTCCCGTGTGTCGTGGGTGCCACAGGCGTTGCAAGTGTAGTCAATATCCCGCTGGACGATGCAGAAATCACTGCCTTGCAAAAAAGTGCCCAATTACTTCGGGAAACGACCGATGGAATCAACTGGTAATTGCTACTTACCACAGAAAGACTATACCTCATTAAGTACGTTTACACTAACTCAAACACGACTAGAGTAGACAAATAAAGTCAGTCTAAGAAACTTGTGCCTATCTGTTCAGGGTCAGAATGAAGAACGTAAAAGGATAGAGTGAAGAAAAGCGAGTAAACCACCCGCCAAAGAAGTTTTATCTGGTACGAAAGATCACAAACGGCGATTCGTAGCTTGAGGTAGTATGAGGGTCTTCCAGAAGATTGTAAACTCCGTAATCCTCCCACAACCAACCTCGTGGAGTTGGAACTCGAGGTATCGCATATTCCAGGGTTCGATGACACTTCCACCCATCAGGCAAAGAAAATTGTGATATCTAGGTGCATGAATAACACTCGTGAGGAGATAGAAAGCAGTCAAGCAGTATCCGATCATTAGGAATTTACCACCAAAACGATCATCGTAACAGGCCTTTACATCCATACAAAATCACACGAAATTAACACACTACCAAAAACCAAAGGAAATCCAAACAGATATACCTCGCGAGGTAGATACCCAATGATCCTACCCTATTCCAACGTTGGCACAAAATTTATGAATGATAGTTAGATTTACTCAACAAAGCTAAACTCACCGATGCGCCAGTATCACTCAGATAAATCAGCTGAATGGAAGGCAAAGCAGTCAGCAAGCCTACGGACTTCTCGCTGAGAAAGGGGTTTCCCGAGACGTCTATTATGGTGAGATTGGATGATCTGTAGTACCGACCATGTGCGGTGAGCGATCGAACGGCGTCATTGCTGAGATGGTTGTAGCGCAACGACAGGACCCGAAGTGTCGGGCAGGCGGCACCGAGTAGGGTTAATACAGGCAGGTACTGCGTACCCAAATGGCAGGCATCGAGACAAAGTGAGGTGAGACTGCAACAACTCAGCAGCCCAGTTATCCACGCTGTGAAAAAGGGAGAGGGAGTTAGCCGGAAAGCGGAAAGGAAGGCGGCTCCGTAGGCCTCCGAAAAAAGCCTAATGTAGGAAGTCAGACTGCAGGTTGTGAAGGAATTATGTTTGAGCAAAATGGCTCTCGAGATCTCTCTGCCCAGGTGATGAGGAACGCCACGAAGATCGGAGATGCTGCGATAGTGTTCGGCCAACTTTAAGCAGCATAAATGTGCCAGTGATAACATACTAAAATAAAGCTGCGGTAAGCTCGCACGCCCTCACGCACATAGTCCTCTTGGTTACTCATAAACAATCAAAATACCCACCTATACACTTTATTCACAATATTTGTACATAATATCCAGTTATCGCCGCGGATATTTCTCGGTATAACATCGTCCACCATCAGCAGAAATGCTTATGCGACAGTGCTGATTGAGTAGCGTGCCCAAGACCGCAGGAACAGGAAGGGGGTCATCGAGAGCAAGTTTTTCTGGATCCTCCAATTCGTCTGACGGTGCTGTATTTTCATCCTCATCTTCCGAATCAGAGGGGACGAGAAATTCACTCTCGACCAATAAATTAGGATGCACATAATTGAGTTCATTAACAGGAACATCGACAACCAGGTCGGCAATATAACCAGCAAGTTGGGATTCAGGCCACATCGGTTGCCGAGCAAAGAGTGCCGTCAAGCGTGCTTCCACGGAATCGTCAGGAAGGTCTTCACTCGGTAGAAAAGTGATACTTCTCTGTTGGGTGAGAGTAGAGACATCACAGTAAGCACGACCAGTGCAAGTGAGGTGTCGATGCAAACGTGGCTGCATGCCATGAGGTACGGTGGCACACCAAACTGATACAAAGTCGCTGAAGGCGAATTTCCTTGTGATCGACAGTAGACTCTCTCCAATGAGACGACAAATTTTCCCACGTCGTGGAAAAATCGACCAACCTTTTGCACACTTCTTGCGATAGAAAAAGCGTTGAAACACCTGATGGAGAATGGACGAAGGATAGAGACCTTCCAATCGAGTTATCACATCGTGAGGGTCAGAAAAGCCCGTTTGTGACCAGTTCAATGATAGCTCATCAGCCATATCAAAAATTCCTTGCAAAACCTATAGAGGAAAAACAAAGTGGCATTAAGGAAATGGAATAGCTGAGTCGAGGAGTAAACTGGGAAGCTCACACGACTAAGGTAATCCAGCTGAAACAAACGACAACGCCCCTTCCACAGGAAGACATTAAGCCTATCCATAGCATATAGTAATTCGACTTGGCTACATGGAACCGATGAATACAGCTCTTCAAATGTGAAGAATTCGTTAAACTCGCTATTTTCCGCACCATTTTCTTCGATATGATCAGCAAAGGTCGCGGGTAGAAGACGCTGCTTCAGTTTACGGAGACTTGGTGCTCGGATGGACAAGAGCTCCAGATATACCGATTTGATCGAAGCCACAGTGCATTTAGTGACCCTTGATTCATCCACCGACCAAAACTTGTCCAATGGGATTGTTGGTATTTTCAAATCAGGCACCAGAAACAGGGAATTCGATGTCTCTGCTTCCAAAAACCGCTGAGTTGTCGTGGTGTTGCAAAGGAATGCAGCACTGTCACCATAATCACCGTCTTCTGATTTGATATTCGCCGAGAATTCATTTGATTGGAGCAGTTGGTCCGCCAGCGCCGGTGTGATCTCAAGAAGATGAGTATCCTGATCAAAAGGGTTATCACTAAGGGTCACTAGCTGGGCGCTTTTGAGGAAGTTTTGCGTACCGGAAGACACGTGATCCAGCAACTCAAAAACATCACTCTCCGATCTGGTTGGAACCATTGGGCCAAATCGACCGCTTTTACCATTACAAAGGTGCTAGGACTGTTGTAAACAAATGGTTTTAAGACGAGAGTAAAAACCCACTGCCATTGAAGGAAGAGAGTGCCTCATTTGTAATTATTAAATATTAATATGCATATTTGCAGGTGTAATTTGATCTGCCCCTCAAAATGGATTTTTTGCACATATATTAGGCCAAAACATGTGCAAAACCAAAATTGCCACTAATAAGTGCAAGGTTTCCTAGCCCTAAAATTGTTTGAAGCCGTTGTTCAGAGCGGCAATCTTTGTCGGCTTAATTTCGTAGGAGATTTTGGGGTTTCAGACATGGCCGTTGGGAATACGTACGTATAATGAAAGGCTCATGTACTTGTATGTAGGTTTGAAAATATTGCCCCAGGTATTGGCAAGTCACTAGGAATTATGGTGTCCAACGTAAGACTAAACGTTATCATCGCAATGCAGCATCTTTCCCTGTGTTACATGAAAGCGCAAATGTAACTCGCTACAGCTCTAGAGAAGTCTGAGAGCACTGCACAATCATCTCAACAAGTCCGATTCTCAAAATCTTTGCGTGAGGGAGTTAGCAACTATAAGGTAAGAACTCATGCTTACAACCTATTCTCGCACAGGCTACTTTAATGGAAACACTTTCTAGGGCTTTTAGTTTCTACTCCTCGTCTTAATAATGCTGAGTTTTCAATTACAGTCGAGAAGACTTAAAACCGTGAACTACTGTACCACAGCATTTAAACCACTTGACCACATGGACCATGAAGTCTCCACTTTTTCCACTTTGGTGTTAAAGCCACAATTACAGACCCAGTCCCCCCTCTGCGCTGATGGCGAGCCCCTCGCGTTAGAACAATCCGTTGTCCGGAACACAATAGTGCACCTCCGCCCGTTAGCAAGTTAATCTGGATAACAATAGCGCCTTCCGAAATCTATAACATGCCTTAATGTACTTGGTGCGAAGAATCCTGTTTCCACACAGAGACGACCCCTGCTTACGAAGGGCACTAGAATACAATCGGGATCAGACATTGGAATAGGCGGAAACATGTTGAAATAAGTAACAACAGCACAGCTTATCTTGTCTTAAAAACAAGACACTGTGGATGATTTATGAGAAGTATACGAAGAGGCAAATGTATTGGTGTTAAATAGAGAAAAAGAATTAAACGGAAATGATCGGGAGCGCTCCTAAGGGAGGAAAGGTGGATGGCGACGCTTCAAAGTCCTATGAGATGGTACACCTGGAGTCGCCCTTGGAGAGGCCCCAGCGTACCCACTTCTCACTGCTCTCTGTGTACGGTGGGTAGCGGAACCTACGATTGGAGAGAGCAAGAAAAGGCAGTTACAATACGCTACTAGTGACCCGTAGGGGAGTAATATTGAGGAAAAGGAGGAATTAACCGGGAATGAGGTAAACTCGCTTTAATCTTTGACATTAGTGAAGCACTATTTCTAGGTTAGAGATTCTTTAGTGGGAGGCGAATGGGAGAAAACAAAGTGAAAGAATGAAAAGTAGAATTACAAATTGTTGAATTTCTCCGAGGTAGACTTATCCAACACCGAGCGAGGGTTTGAAAAGGTGTCGATGGAGGCTTGGCCGAAATATCGCCCCATGCCGGAATTACCAACACCACCAAAAGGTAAATTACGCACTGGATTGAGAAGATGAAAAAAGCGAATAAAGCCAATTCCCCACTGTTGCAGCCTGAGGTCCAAAGTCCCATAAACCCGCAATAGCATGACAGGAAAAGTCTAGACTATGTTTCCGTCTACATCGACTTCTCCAGTCTCCTAACATTCGACGCTCAAGATGGTAGCACCGTCATCTCCTCATGGCACTCAGAGTTCAGTTTCAACAATGCAGGATCCAAGTATTAACAGTTCAGGAATCAAGATACCCAGCCTTTTACCCAGGTTTATGGTTTACAATTTGTTTAGGGTGATTTGTGCCAGAATGTCCCCTGTAAAAGTAATTCTTGGTCTTATTTACTAATATTATGCTGACCGTAAAGTGATCAAAGTTGCAACGCATGGGACAAAATTTAACAAAATTTGAGTAGAGATTAATTAACCTGAAGTACACCAATCATCAGAGAAGTCCTGGCCACCTAACTAACTGACTAGGGTTAAATTTGGGTTAAAAACTGATTTCGCTGGGCCTTTTCATGTTTGTTCTTCGATACGCCATATCACTGAGTCCTTGGTAATTTCAACAAACTCTATAAAGACTACGAGAAACCCAGGGCAAAGTCCCTCTATTGCCAACCCGGTGTTAGGAAATCAGGAGTAAAAAAACGCACCACCGAGTTGCATTATACAGTCGTTGAAGACAACTGAACCCGAAGTCGTACGGCTCTTCCAGGCCTCCATCACGTCGCTGTCCGACGCATATACGTAAATTGTCAACGGCTTCTCTCTGTGCGAAAGATGGAGGAGAGAGAAAAAATCACTTCAAATTCGCCTCAACGCTTTTGTCCATAGGGTCATCCTAACCTTATCCCACCACGAATCACTGCAAATGCCGATCAAGGAATTGTTGTCGCCCAATAAGCTAAAAACTACTAAATTACGACACTGTTTGTTAGACAAAACAAATATAAATGGCCAAATATGACAGTTTGTAGATCTGGGTCAGTTGTCCCATTCCATCTCTCTCAATTCTCTCGTCTCAAGCGCCGGCCAATACCCATACTACCACTCGGTCTAGGTGCCAGCTAGAAATTAAGCTACTAGATTTCGTATGAAGTCACTGCCTTAAGGTGGCAATATCGAGAAATGGGTGCAGATCTAGCCAGATGTTGGAGAAATTTTCCAACTTGCCCACCAAAAGATTCAAGAGACGAGAATGGACTGACGGACTCACTTTCGTCGCACATAGTCAATGGCCTCATCGCATGACTTCACCGTGACAATCGGCAGAATGGGTCCGAAAATCTGCACAAGAGTCAACAAAGAAGCGCAAATCTTACCGGCAAGAAAAAAACGAAATCTGACTTACTCCATGAGTTAAAAAAGCAAAGCAGAGGATTGACAGAAAAGACATTCAGCAATGAATACAGGAAAAGGAAATGAGAATATCACCTCCTCTTGCATAAGGACATCATCCTCTTTGATATCTTTCACAATTGTCAGTTCGATGAATTTCGCCTCAAGGTCCGTTTTGCCACCGTACACTATTTTGCCTTTAGTGTTTTGGAGGAGAGTCGAGAGGCGCCTAGAAGGCAAGAAGACACCATTCACATAGGGGGTTTTTGGGTGATGCGAATTTGTGGTGGGTCCAGTCCACAAGAATAAAAATGGAGAGGGGAGGAGCCGAGAAACTTACGTGGTATGCCTCTGGTTGATGATGCGTGAAAAGTCCTCAGATTCCTCCATTTTTTCACCGTAGAATGTCTTTATTATAGAGATGCACTCCTCGATAAAATTATTCTATGAAGATAAGAGCAGTTTGATGCAGGATACTAATGTTTTTAATTGAATAAAACAACCAATTGTGCAATGGACACTTGCTACTCAAGTTTACACAAATTTACCGACAGTTACGGTACGTTTGAAAGGTAGAAAGTATAGGGATGCTAAGTAAATATTTACATTTACCAGTGAATTGGTTCCCGGAGGCATCTTTTAGATGCTCCACGATATAATCAAAAATAGTAGAACGGAGAGAGCAGGAACTTTTCAAGCCAAACTGGACTCGAAAGAAGATGGGTACAAGGTGGTGCTGCTTTTTGGCACCACACACAGTAGTGAGTGATGAGTCTACCCTACTACTCACACTAATCGCCGCTAGACATGTCGTGAACCTGTCTACACAACAGGCGCCAGTGGTAGTGTGCATGTCCATTGGAGAGCGTGAATAGACTAACTTTATTTATGAAAGAAGGCGCAAAACCCAGAATATGTACTGATACAGAAGACTTGACGGGACGCTGTGTCACACAGCAGTGAGACAACTGAAGCACAGTAGTGACGATGCCAGACGATGATTCTCAACCCAAAGCCAAACTTCCATTTCTGCAAACCTTCATTCAGTGAGTAGAATGTTCCTGCACCATCAAGTTGCAAAGACAGAAGGGTTGAAAGCTCGAGTAATTTCTTGGATCACATCGCTACCTTTGACGAAACGTAGGCACATCAGTTCACCGCAGAACCAAAATGAGCGTCGAAGAAGGCTACCCTTGAGTGGCTCAGCTCAATTGACAAAACTTTTGCGCCTAATTTTTACATTCCAGGCATCAGTCAAACACAAGAGTGTGTTATAAATGTAGTAGCAGAAAACAACTGTCATCCGCACCCGTTTAGGCCTATTAACTTCGGCTGTGGAAGTCCAAAAGTTTCCTATTGACCAGAACAAACCGTTCAATCGCTGCAATAACCGCTCATACAGAAATCAAGTGAATAAGCAAAAAAAAGGGAATGGCGGATTTGATGCCTACCAGGACTTTGACGTGACAGAGGACGTAATCGGGGACAACGCAGGTCTGACCGGCGTTGAGACCTTTGGCCCAGATCAGGCGTTTCGCCGTGATTGTTAGATCGGCTGAAGCGTCCACGTAGACGGGGCTTAGAAGAGGAAAGAGGAAAAGGAATAAAATCGAATCAAAAAGGGGAAACGCGGAACCCTATTTCGTTGATCTGTTTGCGCTCATGCAATAACGTGCAATGCCTCATTTTAATCATGGATGGTTTTGAGCGCGACTTTGATGGTGCACTAGTCACGATTCTGGCTTCAAGGCTCCTCAAATCTCGAAATTTCCATAGATACTCACAATGCAAAACATCTTTGGGTCACATTTGACTGCCATAAAAGGGAGAAGTATCACGGAATTGCACTGCCTTGATTGTTATTACAACATTTCTCATGATTGCTGCTAAAGGTGCAAGACCTTGGTTTTCCTTGTGCAAAAAAAGTCACCTTTACAAAAAAGTCAGCGAGCAAAAAATCAAGATGTGCATCACTTGGTACACATAAAAAAATTTTGATTCAGTCTGGCTCCTCCACTTTACTCCACTCGCACACTCAATTAGGCGCCACTAAAGCTAGTTGACGACTTTGGAAAAGGGTCAAGTTTAATCACAGGATAGCTAACATTTTCACACATAATGACAATTGATTGTGCATGAGAGGACTTGATAAAAATCCCTTCCAGTTTTGCAAAGCCAATATAAAACAAAAAGCAAAGAGAATACTCAACTGAGGCGAGGGGAACCTAAGTGAATGAATTTGTGACAGAGCATGACAACACGAGAGCCTCACCTTTTCCCGCCCAGTTCGAGAGTGACGGGAGTGAGATGTTTGGCCACCTGAGAGAGGATGCTACGTGCAGCGTTCATGCCGCCCGTGTAGAATATGTGGTCGAAACGATACTTATCCAGCAGCTCCATCGTCTTCTCCGCTCCACCTGTGTACACCTGGCACACACTCTACAAAGTGCAGTCACAGATTGATGGGGATAGAAGGCAGCATCTGAAGTGTGCCACCTTCGAAGATGAATGGTGCTGTACACACATGAGGAAAATTAGAGAGGAATATTCTTATTTGTGTCATTACTTCATCCAAAGAGATTTTCAGCCTAAATTGGAATTAACCTTGACGGCCATTTTTAGTGGTGGGAAATTATCGCCGGAATTGTCAATCGGTAGCTGATGTCGTCATTAGTCACAGTCTTCGTTACAGAACTATGTTTCCTCTAGTTATATATTTGACTACACCGGATACTCAAGTCCAGGCAGTTGGGTTATTATGCTATTATCATGGTATCCTGCTAGCATTGGTGACCATTACCTCACCGCTTCTCCACGCCAAACCAAACCCACATGTAGATAATCTTTATAAAAATGGAAAATTGCCCAGCATTAAGTAGATCCAAAAAGAGCTATCTGAAAGCAGACAACAATTTGACGATCATCAGAGACATCATTTCCTAGACAGTCCGTCAACTGGCTACAGTATCACTCCCGACATCTTAAAACGTTGATTTAAAAAAAGCGCTCAACGTCTGAGTACCTCATCGACGTAGGAGGGCAGGAGGTTGACAAGGAGAGACTCTGTCTCCGGTGCCATTTCAGAGGGCTTCAACACCACCGCGTTGCCCGCGGCGATAGCTCCAATAAAGGGACACAGGGACAGAAAGATGGGGTAATTCCACGCCCCAATCACCAGTACACGCCCCAGCGGCTGCGGCTGGACACTCACAGCATCGAAGAAGCTAAAGAACGTCCGTGGGATCTGTAATACATAGTAAAGATCAAATCTTACACAACAGCATACGTTCTTGTGCAATGCTTTCCTACAGAGGCACTGATCATTGCACACATGTGGCAGTGGTAGGCTGGTGGTTTAAGGCAGTGTCACTGCTCTACACTTATTTACTGACCTTCAAGACAATTGCGTGGGCATGATAGCACTGGTGACAGTTCGAAGCCAACAATTTGACTAGAAAAGAAAACCCTTAAGACACGAAATTCTTCCCACTTATTGAGAAGTAAGGGTAATCTTAAGGAGTATTACACTTACGAAAATTTCTTACAAATAATTACGTTCATGCTAATTAATTACTTAAAAAGCTACTCTCAGGAGAAAAGAATACTTTTTCCCCACTAAATGGCCCCAATTCGATCCACCCATGCATGCCTCTTTTCACTGCAATAGACGCCTGCCTTCAAGAACTCATTGACACCACTCACCAGCGAGACGTGGGACTCACACACGCCCATTCGTTGAATCGTCGGAAGACTGTCCCACGTGTGCATGTGGTTGAAGCACCAGCAGTGGTAGGAAAGCCTCTCAATCCCTAACCATTATCCAACTCAAATTCTCTGGCTCAGAACAGACTAACATGGTCCCTTATTAGGTTTGAAGACTTGTATTCTTTCACCTGGAAGTCACCGCCTTCGCATTGCCAAGTTCATAAATCCAAATGCACAAGTCTATTCGATCGGCCCTAATTCGACGCATGCATTGCTAGTATGGTCTCGGCTCATGCTGTGTGAGGCACTGATCACCCAGTCCCTTCCTACGTTGATCGAACATCCACTTCTAGGTTTGCAGCTTCCACACGACAACTCGGATTGCTGCAGTACCATAGCAAGCACGGCATCGACGACTTGAAAGTAGCCTGTACACTCACTGCCAGCGTTACACGCATGCGTTGCAAAGAGGTTGGTTAACTCGACCACAACGCCATCGGTGTGACGTGCTCCTGGTTTGAAAGAAGGGAAGGGAGTAGGGCTGTTGCTTTTAAGCAGACTAATTGCATTGGGACAGTGAGACAAATGGCCAATTCCACTCCTCCCTCACACTTCATTGACGAAATCACCACCAACTACCTCTTCAGAGCATCACAAAGCCTCGCGACTTCTGTAGTCGAAAGCAGGTCTTTTGCAAACAATATAACGAGGAACAAAGTGGCATAACCCATCAATCCAAATCACTTCAACTAATATGTTTTATTCATTAATGACCAACGTGAACTGCTCTTTGAAACCCACTGCTAATGAGACTACTTGTCCACTTTGTGAACTGAAAAACTTTGATCCTCAGAGTTGTCAGCGAATAACAGACGAAGGAATCGCGAGCTATGTCGGTGCAGCCACGTCTAGACCGGACATTAGACACGCACAATAGCTCACTGGATCGTCGTTGGCCGCCTGACTCTATACTCCTCATACGTGCAGCTGTATGTGACCAGCACTGCGTGCGGTCGCCTACAAATTGCACGCAGCTCAGTCAGGCCCCAACTCAAACTTGGCATTGCCATTGACACCTAAACGCCGCCTAGCAAGAGAGAAGAGGAAGACTATGACTCACACTCACCGGTGTAGATCATCATTAATGAGAGCTTTTGCGCATCTCTTGACAACCTTATTGATCCCTCTTCTCTTCGATGCATCAACTTTCAAAGACACGATATTTGAAATGTCATTCTGAGTAGTATTGTTTCGTTAAAGCTGATTCGATCCTTTCAAAATATGATGGAGAAGAACGCCATCGCCAAGGGTAACGCTCAATTCCGTGATCGGTTCCTGGGGAAGCATGTCCACTTAGTTTCCAAAGGCAAGCCTCAGATCCCCATTCCGCCTTCGCTTTTGGCGATTCTGTGCCCGACCCACTTTTAGATGCCAGTAGCTGTGACCATCCGTCCCTTCCCCGTGCACTTCACAACAGTAAACCGTAAATGTGGACGTGGCCTCTGTCGTCTACGCCAATGGCAACGCCTAACTCTGCCAGTGTATTTCCAGATTCAATAATGCGGAGCTTATTCAACACGGAAGCAAGTACTGGTGTTGGGAAATACCACCTTTTGGCTAACACTTCCCTTTGAGAATTGCGTTTCTATAATTGATGGCCTCATTATAGCAAATGGCATTGTGATTGACTATTCGTCAAAATATCGGCCTGGAAGATTAGTTCATTTTAAAAACGTTTAAAATTGTGACTTCTCTACTTTCATCTGCCTGTAGCACATGTAGCGCACAGAACAATGGCGCAGAAGGTATATGTATGTGCGTGCATATGACTGACGCCTGATTAATGGCAGTTACCATTCGAGAGTGGGAGAGTGAGAGGCAGTGGCAAACAGGTTATCACCAGTCTTGCCAAACACTACCGACACTACCGAAATTTGCAGTCCACTTGACCTCAACACGAACCATCTGTTGTCAGCTTAAACAAAGACAAGTCTTCCATTCAAAACCCATCCACGATTATGATCCATTTGCAAACAATTCATTCGCTGTTAATGTCAGGCCCAGTAGAACACGTTTAAGCAACATTCCATACCCCTGACCTCAACTACCAGCCGAACATTCCACAAGACGATATCAGTTGCTACGGCTCTCGTCTTCGTCACCTTTGTAGATTACTGCGTACTACGGTTTCAAGAAAGCCGACTCACTGCTGATGATGGTAAGTACTTTTGGACTGATAGATCCTGATCCATGTACAGAATCGCCAGTGTTCAAGCTAACACCTAGTCTCCACTGCACAAAAACACCTTCTGGGAACGGGAACCGTGCTACAGGACAGACTTCGCATTAAATTGCCAATGAATGTATCGAAGTTATCGTTTTGGCGTGAACAACACCACGGAAGTGGATTTGTAAAAGGAAAATGCAAACCAGCGGAAGTTGTGGTTATTCACCACAGTCCACAAGAAAACGGTCTTTGAGAGTCTGTTATGCCGAAGAAATTCCGACCGCAGAATGAATTAGTAGTACAACACAACCAAATCGAGGTGGTAATGTAGCACGACAAATGTCGATATGCAATGCGCTTTATTGTTCTGCCGATGTTTCGAGAATTCGATCAGCGAAGCACTGCCATCGGTGCACCAAAGAGGATGAAAGCCAGTTGAACCGATTTCTCGAGGATGTGCAAAATGGTTGTAGGCTTTGAGTGTTTGCTGCACTATGGACATTGCAGACTACTTCATTTCAGAAGTGATATGCTCGATGTCAAAATCTCCAGGCAAATGATCACAGTCTCACAATAAATGGTAACCGAAGGCACGTGTCTAGTATTGGCCACATGCTGGTGGTATGAGGCTGTGGTCAAGCCATCCACACCAACCCAAGGCAACATTACCGACATTTGACAAGCCCAATACAAGTCATCAGTTTAAATTGTCACTCGTTCTTGATTAAAGCCTCAGAGAAAAAAGCATTTGTTGGTAAAGACTGAAGCTCTGTATACGTGCTTCAGAAAGTCCAAGGAAACTGCAACAGTGCTAATGAGCAAGGATAAGACGTCTAAAAACCTGAGATAAGATAAGCAAATGGACTAGAAATTGAGGCGGAGGGAACGATTGAAACAGAAGGCAACGTTGCATAACAGTGGCGTTTGACCGAATGGACCCGCTTATTTTCCTCGACTCAGTTGCCGCTCTAATGGTAAAGTTATGACCGTCCCTTCCATGCGTCTTCTATAATATTACCTTTGTAGATCTACTCTTTGTAATGTCTTTAGAGATGATTCAATCGACGTTAGTTTTTGATAGCTATACAATCTCGAAGAGAAAATAGTTGTTGTGCATATGGCAATAATAGAGAATCCGCTTGGCAGAACCTGGTTACAGTCAACCCTCAACTCAAATGTCTCCAATAGTAAAAGCAATCTAGGAAATCACGATTATCTAGAGAAGAAGGCCTTCCGATATCAATCTGAAGACGCAAATCTGCAAATAAGCTACTGATTTACAAATAATAAAAATGGGAAAGTACGTGTGTAAGAATTGAACTTACGCATTTTTCACCGGCCCAATCATCCAAATTGTTGATACAAGTCGTGATTTCCAGTTTCATTGGAAGGATTTCGCATGTCAGACATTCTAGACGGGACTAAAGAAGGAAGAAGTGAGGAGGCTTATGTAACTCCCAACCTTGCGAAGGTCGGCATAGATGGCCTTGCATAGCTCATCCTCATTGTCAGTGAGCATATTCCTCAACTGCCGCAAGATATTCTTCCTCTCCTCGATGGAGGATGGCGGGATGTCCACAAAGGGAACTTTCAGCTTTGATATCTATTTCCACACAATGAACACGAAAATAATTACTAAAATAAATCCAACTCCGAATTCGTTCGGACTCACTTGATGCTACCCATATAATTGAATTCCCGATTCATAAGAAAAAGGCGTGAAAGCGCGAATCACGGCACGTGAATTACGCCAAATACTTATTTCTCTAAACAGGATGCTTCGAAGCGTGCATATAAACTGCTCCGAAAGTTTATTTCGATCTGCGTTTGACTGCCCAGGAGCTTAAGTCCTTGAAGATTATGCCCTTCTCCGGCGGCATGCTCTCCAGGTCATGCTTATAGCCCCAGCTTCTCCATACGTCGGTAATACATTCTCTACCACGCTACTATAACATCTTATGAGTTCAGGAAAAGCTTGAGGTGCTACATACGTACTTTGGTTATAACAAACCAGACATAAGAAAATATATGGAAAAACAAGAGACAGTGGCAAAAGCAAATAAATTTCTGTCAACCAGATGAAAACAAAAGTGAAATGCAGTAACCCGCGCTAAAATGACGAAAGTTTTAAGTCTATTTAGCTATTGAGTTGTAGGTTATGAGTTTTGAAAGACCTCGATTCCTGAAACTCACGTACCGAAAGTCAACAAAAAAAATGCGACCTAGGCTTCACTTTCTTCTCGTATAACAAGAGTTCACAAAAAAGATATATTGAACTCAGTTTATGCGTAAAGCGCGTTAACCTATAACCTTGCATGAAAAAGGTTTCCGCAAGAGTATGAGCTACCTCGGAATATTTGCATGAAAAAAAAAACATAAATTATTTGAAAAAGCCAAACTCGGAGGGAAAAAATGGGAGGGTTCCAATCTAACTGGCAAAAGTTGGGGCGTAAAAGGCTAGATAGAAGGGATATCATTAGAGGCTCTGCATTAACAACAATGAAAATAGGGATAAGATTATTAATTTTGAGGCAGACCA
Source organism: Taenia hydatigena (assembly GCA_036345935.2). NCBI lineage: Eukaryota > Metazoa > Platyhelminthes > Cestoda > Cyclophyllidea > Taeniidae > Taenia > Taenia hydatigena. Next base: position 20,000,405 of record JADWOT020000003.1, read on the forward strand.
CCTCAAATATTCAAAAACGTGGAGATACTGTTAAGCATATCACCACAAAGGCTGCATTAACTCAACGGTTTGTTAACGGATATTGAGAGTTCCAACCATCACATGCGCATAAATACTTATAAAAACCAATTTAGGTTTTGAAGCAGTTACGTTCTAGTGCAGGGTTAAGCAATTAATGCAATGTGAATTCAAAATTCAACTGATAAAAGGCATGCCAAGTGTACAGAAAATGACGGGTGACCACTTTTACAAACGAAAACAATTAAAAACTGAACACCAAAGGTAAGTAAGGGAGGCCAATAAAGGGACGCACGTCAAACATCGTCACCAGCCTAGGAAAGCTGCAGTTCTCCGAGGAGCGCACGCAACTTAAAAGGAGGCGATTACCGCAAGGCCGACTATCTATCAGCTAGGGTGACTCTGCTGCTACACGTTGTGGAAATAAAAAAAGGTGCACAAAACAAGGCTGTTTATTCACGTTTTGTTTTCAAAGTTAAATTAACTAAGAGAACTAATTACTTTGGGCAAAGCACTATTTATTCCTAAAGTCAGATAGTTCACTCACAAAATTTTTGCTAAGTTATAACATTTTCGGACGATGACGCGAATTAGTGCATGCAAGTTAATAGAATTTTTGTAATTCTTTAAAAGATCTTAAAATAGGTTTTTAGAATCTATCTTGCAGCAGTGCTACAAATCCACTAAATGCTGAAAGTTTGAAAAATTACCTATTGTTGAATTTGTTGGGGTAACTTTTCTGCAGTAAAGACAATAGATGACCGCATCCTTTTTACAGGCGGGAACACTGTTCTCATGTCCAATAGCCTCCAGAGCATACGAAGTCTTCTTATTAGTGGTTGGATGTATTTGTTGTACTAGCCTGTGTGGTAAGCTCACTGTTACAGGCTTACGGGTTCTCTGGAAATGGATCCCAGTCTATTGAAGGAGCGGGAGGAGTTTTTGCGCCGTGCAAAGAACGTACCGGTTGTCGAGAAACTGCGTCCTCAACCGCAGACTGCTTCTCAAATGAACGCCAGTCAATTACCATCTAAGAAACCCCTTGTTTCGTCCACCAGGGAATATCTTACTATGGACACTCGGTCGCAAAATCAGGGGAAATTCGCACTCCTATCGCGCATTGTGAAATACATGAGAGTATCACCACACATCTTACATAATTTTTAGCGCAGGCATCTGGAAAGGGATCTGCATCCTCTTTCTGTTGAAGAAATACTGGAAGAATTACAACTCTACGAGACGCCACGGTCTGATATTATGTGGCTCGAAAATGAGGTGAGGTGTCTTTATTGCTACTAGTAGAATTTTATTCTTCCATATCTAGTTACTTGGCTACCCTAGATTTCTTATTATTTGAAGTTCTTTATCATGAGGAGTATTTATGATTATCCTTTAGCGTGTCCTGATTTGCGATTCGGTCTGTAGGCTCTCCCCAATAACCCTAAGATAGCTTCAACACCAGACAAGAAGTTCAAATTTAAGCCGAGATATGATATACGCTCTCGAAATGACTTATATCAACTTCTGAAGCGGCATGAAATCAGAGGACTTGGTGGCATATATCTTGATGATATATGCGAAGCGATTCCAGATGCGGAAAAGGTCATACAGGTGGGTCAGAATTGACAATGTTTTAAGTCAGACATTAGCACCTCCATCCTCATAAACTACTTAAAAGTTTTTATTAGTGGCATCAGCTTTTACTTGATTTGCCCTGGAAATCGCAAAACCGCTTCTTACCAAGACGGCGCTTTGCGTTCTTGCAAAAACTTTGTTAGCTGACCCGTAATTTACAAATTCTAGAGTCTTGGGGATACGGTTGTGCAAGTTACTACCCCTCACGACAAGAAGACTGTACTATTTTTTAACGACAAGTCGTTTGATCTAAATGTTGAAGATGGTAAGTCTGTCTTTGCTTTCCTGTCGTTAACACAGACTCGAGGCAGTTGATGTAATCACTTGTCTGGGTCGCAACACACCCTTAATAAAGATCTAGTAGGCACCCATTAATGAGCGCTAAAGTATTTTTATGTTAATTACGACATCCTACGTTTGAATAACAATTTTGAGCTTCCAAAGGCACGACCTATTTGTCATTCCGATTTTCTCAGAATTCAAGCAGCTTTGGCGAGCTGTCAGTGTGGAAGGTGTTCATGAAGGGAAAATTGAGGAGTACCTCCATAGAAACGGCATTATGTCCATGTCTGCTGACAAGAAAGTATTTGTAAGTCCTAGGCACAGACTCATAGCACTATCTACGCTCTTAGACTTACACTTGTGTTCTATCACCCAGCGTTGACTTAACCTTACTCAAACTTGGTGCCGTGCTCTCAAAGTTTTCCGTAAATGCCTGTTCTGGCTTTTTGTGCATATACCACTACAAACATACACCATTGCTTTTCAAATTTCACGCACCGCATTGTTATGTGTTATTTAGGCGCCAGCAATCAAGCAAAAACGACGTGGTCAACGCCGAACTAATCGTCCGGTGAAGCTAAAGGATAATGAGCATTTACGAGACATCCTAAAGGATTTCTCGGACAAGAAATCCTGATCTGTTTGTATAGTTCTACGCATTAAATGTCTTTCAGTTACCACCGCTCTGTTCCTCTGGCATTTTGCACAACGTTTTCAGTAGAATTTGTTGTTTCTTTTCATTTCTTTAAGTTGTGATTAAATGCATCCCCTGTTAGTTTCTACCCACAGTTGTGCCAGTCCTTTCAGTATGAGTTCTTTTGCCTGATGGCTGTACGTCTCCTATTAAGTTAGCTTATTCCGTTCCCTAAGCCCGAGTATTTCCCCTACGAATCGCGCTTTTGGACTTCGTTATTTATTGTGTTTATTCATGAAATCGTTCCTCTGTAATAATCTGGTTAGTGTGCTAGGGGTGCAAATCCCGCGACAACGAGGGAGTAAAGTTATGCATTATTTGTGCTACCGAGGTTGTCAGGAGAGCTACTTCAGTAATGCCGAGTTCTTTTCTATTTGTAATTGGGGCTTGTTGAGAAACCTTTAACTCAAAGCCGTCGGTATGGAAGTGAGATCAAATTTCGGCGAAAATGGACAAGAAGAGGGACTTACATTTCCCGCATTAGTGGTGGCCGTGGTGTTACGTAATAGTTTTATCGAATCACTGTCGGTGCAACTCGTCAGGGCCGCTGATGTGAATACGGTAAGAGTCTGATCACTCCATCACTGATTTGTTCTGATCGGTCTCTCTCATGGGTTCGATTGACTGCTCCCATTCAGCTGAAAGGATCGTGCTGTGGACAAAGGAGACAGACTTGCAGCAGATTTCTAGTTTATCACATAGTAGCCAGATTGGACCATAAGCTTCCCCAAAGAACCGAACGGAAGATGTAATGTCTTTTGAAGCGTTAGTTTATGGCTCCACCTAATCACGCTGCATACAATTTGACCACCAAGTTTCCTACAACGCCTACATCAGACTGGAAAGGTATCGCATTATGCGAAATGTGTTTATAACTCCGACAAGGTGTCAGTTTATCAGTCGCCTAGTTGGTTTGGTGTGCGTCCATGGTGTGGCCGACTGCGGTGCTTTTGGATGCTGTAGCCACGACGATGACGGTAACTAGTTGCATTCTCATTCACGCAAGCCCCCTTCCGCTTTTGGTCCATCAGATCTTCCTTTCCATTCGCACTTCTCGCCTTCCGTCCCTAAATCAAGCTATGTCATTTATTATTGCGTTAACACTTATTCGTTCGTCTGATGCAGTGGGAGAACCCTGATTGAACGATCTCGACTCTTCTATGGTAGAGTGCGTATAGCCTTCCATCTAGCTCAGTAATTGAGTAATGAGTAGTGACTACTTCGGTGAGTTCCAATGATTAGAATTCCGGGTGTCACCGACTGATGCTCATCCATGGACGAGGTACAAGCACTTCCTGTAAGAGGTTGTCGATGGTTTCTCTTCAAACCCTTTAGAATTGGGAGACATTTGGCTCAAAATTTTATTCTAACTTGCAATAGACTATCACAATACTTTTCTCAAACTATTCACAAATAGGAACTAAGTAGCTTTCTATGAGAATATACTGCAAAAAACTAGCCTTCTAGCGATGAATTCGATAAGCGCAGTGCTTATGCACGTGCGTATCTTCCGATGCAACATACACATTTGATCAAAATGAAGGTACGTTGCACTGCTCTGATCCGACATTTCTCACTTTTCTACTACGGTTAGGTTATTACGAAATCAACAGAAGAGAGGGCAGAATACACACCGAAAGCCAAAAGTCCTAGATTTGCCACTAAATAAGGGTAACTCTAGGGCGTATCCGTGCTTGAAGTAAAAAAATCCAAGTAAGTTTGAATGTTTCCGTGGGAGAGCACTTGGGCAGTTAAACCATCCACTCTTGACCGCACAAAAACGTGTGGAAAAAACAGCCCTGGAGATACACATGCAGCACTAGCGGCGGTTAGATCTAGTTATCCAGTCCACATCCTTGTACAGCTTACACAATCCGCTGGCTGATAGGCTGTTTGGACCGAAGACGGCACTGTGCAGGAACGGATTCCCCGTCCCACCGTTGGTCTGCCTTTCCAAAGCATCACTCACCATTCCCTTTATGTGTGGGCGTCTGGTAATGGACCCAGGTCATAAAAGAGGATGCGCACGAGAACCCACATTTCCGACAGATCCGCGCTTTTGATTGGCTCTTCGACTCAGGCACACAGAGTGCAGGGTCACAACCTCAGGACATGTACACATACGGGTCCACGCACGTGAAGACTGGCGCGACCACTGGCTTTCAGGAAAAATCAGCACTTAAAATCGTTGAATGAGCTCTTGCTAATCTTAAGCCGATTGAAGTTCCTCTGAGAGCTTCACAAATGACCTAGTCTTCAACTCTATAGAGGAGGGTCACCTCTTACACCAACAGTGGAAGAGGAATTAAAGAGGGATTTTTTAATCTAAAAAAAGGGTCAGTTCCAATGAGGTGCGCCACATAAAATGGTAACGCATAGTTCTACGAATGACAAATTGTACTGAGGAACAGATGCGCCAGAACGAAAATCCTGCGACTGCAAAAGGCGGACCACTACTGAACTTTGGCGAAGCGTTCAGCCACATCCCTCCAGTTAATGACTTTCCAAATAGCCTTAACATAATCAGGTCGTTGATTCTTGTATTGCAGGTAGTAAGCGTGCTCCCAAACATCAATGCCCAGCAGAGGCTTGAGACCTAGGAAATCGAAAAGCGTCAATGTAAAAAGGAGCCTATTCGACAACACGGTCAAAACACACCAACAAGGGTTGTAAGGACCAAATAGCATTAACAGTAAGGCCATTTGACTACTTAAGAATCAAGCTGGAGGCAAGTAGCAATGTTATAGAATAAGTTTAGATAAAGTACCCGTTGTTCCCTCAAGAGGGTCCTGATTGGCACACGTGGTAATACGCAGTCTACCAGAGCTTGGCTCAAACCCAAGCCATCCCCAGCCCGAACCCAGAACAGATATAGCAGCATTGGTCATCTTTTCCTTAAACGCTTCAAAGGAACCAAAGTCGCGTTTAATAGCATCAGCCAGAGGTCCGCTGGGCTCACCGCCTCCATTAGGACACAGGTTGCACCAAAAGATACTGTGATTGATATGGCCACCACCATTGAATTTAAGAGCGGGCTAAAGAATAAGGAACCACGCTAGTCTAGATTAGCTAAAAATGAACTGATAATTGGTAATAAAACCAAATGCCTCTGTGTCGCAGAAACGACTACATCTACTACCTGGCAGCCTTAAATTGCTGCTAGTCATTTCGGAAGATAAAATCAACACTCATAATGCAGAAGAATGGACAGGTAGATGTGGCAGTACAGGCATGTACCAAACATAACCGTAAAAGCACATAAAACTCCGTAGCTGATGTTCCAAGATGAACGCATCAAATATCATAGCGAAGAATCAATTCATGATATTACCTGCAGTGACACCATCGTCGAAACATCACCTTTATGCAAGGCCTCTGCTAACTTTTCTTCAGCGATATTCAAGTTATTTACGTAAGTTGCATGGTGCTTCTGATAATGACATTTCATGATCTCGGCGGAAATGACGGGCTCAAGTGCCCCAAAATCATAAGGAAGATCCGGAAGAGTGTGCTTCTTCGCGGATAAAACACGGGTGCATTTTAAAACTGACCCAAAACGACGACAACACAACCTCGACGAGAGCATAACGAAGGACAAACACGAAAACCACGATGACCTTCGGGATCAAAAATTCCACGAAAAATGGATTACTTTTATTTAACAATGAAATAATGCTGGCCTACATATGGAAATTTATACTTTTAAAGTGGTCAATTATAATTACAACTACGATTTATCAGCTCGTATCCATCTGGTTGTGATCTTTGGTAGAGTTAGTCCACCCCTCTCAAGTGAATTTATAGAAGCTCCTTTGAAGTAGTTGATTATATGCAATTTCGCTAAAGCTTTAGTCTACTCTTAAAGGCATAGGAAGGCAGAATATTGGAGTAGAATATACATATATATTCAACAGGCGGAGGGAAATGAGACCAGCCTACGCAGCTAGGGCAAAATGACCACCTCTGTGACCCTGAATAAAACAGGTAGCCAAAACAAACAAAGTACTACACCCTCCTTCAGCAAATTGGCATTAAGTGGTTGTGCTGATCAACATCGAGATTTCCCAATTCGTGCTTCTGCACCTCCCTACTTTACTTCTTCATTTGATCATTTCCTAGTCATCAATTGCAGAGGGTTCCGTAGAGAGTTCCTTCCATTCCCTTTTGCCGCCTTTGCTATTAGAAGTCTGAACACGCCTCGACATCTTTATTATGGGTAGGGGAGAGGGTACGGAGCGATCTTGTAGGAGAGTTCAGGACGGGAATATGTTGCGCTTCTAGGGGTCACCACGCGGCTCCGCAACCAGGCTCAAGCTTATCATCCCGCCTATAGCCTACAAAGCACATTTAATCATAAGTATTACAGGTCCCCCCTTTCCCCTCTTTCCGCCCCTACTATTAGAAGGCTGAGTGTGCTTTGACATCTTTATTATAAATTAGAGAGAAGACATAGAGGGGTATTGCAGAAGAGTTCAAGACAAAGATGTGTCGCGCACTGGAGAGAGACCACGCCGCTCTGTGACCAGGTTTAAAATTGTCCTCCTGCCTCTGGCATACAGGGCACAGTTAAAGAACATAGGTATTATGTCTATCAACTTAGATATACATCTTACCTTTTAGCCGGAATGATGTCTGCACGAAACATTACCAATGGATCATCACATTCATGGGGGAAAATGTGAATTACAAGCCACGTTTTAGATTACATAATCTTATTTAAGCTACACGAAAAGCGTAAGTTGTTCTTATTTACTTAGGGTAATAACTGGCATAGGAAATCAAAGGTACACAAAAGAACACAAACATTGTTTTTAATGCGGCTGAATTCAGGTTTAAGTATTTGAGAATTAGCGCATCGAGCACAGTACTTATTAGTTTTACGGAAGCGAGTTTTGGAACTTATATTGTCCTAAGCATTTTGAACCTCAAATCTTTTTCATCAAAGCCTTCTTTTCATAGTGTTCGATAGGAGATAGAGATAAGCTATTGGTTATCAGCCAGTAGCCCACGCTAAGGCATGGCGGCCTCGGTCTCACATTGGTTGCTCTGATGCTTGTCATTTTGCCTAGTCGATCGTTCAAACCACTTCGGGTTGTTAGCATTTTGTAAGTCCAACTTTATCTTAAAGGTTTTGTTGCCAACAAGTTTACAACTGGATTCAATCTTACTGTGACATGTCGTATGCTTCCTCATTAACATTGCTCCGTTTTTATTCAATGGAAAGTCCCGTGTAAATATAGAAGCAGTTTTGTTTTTATCGAGAATGTTGTCGCTTGCGACCCAATTTACACTCGCTTTCTGCGGGGTTTAAACTTCAAGAGGTATTTAGATGGATAGTTTAAATTTGACTGAGAGAGGTTGTTTGCTTGAGTTTCGGCCTTTTACAAGAATACTCCACAAATTCAAGAATTTGAAGTCTACGCGTAGTGGTGTTTTTGTTACCATTGCTAAAAACCACAAAGGTATTGTTTTTGAACAAGTAACACCTACACAATTAAATTTTGAGTAGTGCAAATAATATAATTTTTATTAAGGGTGTAGGAACTAACAACAACCAATAATTACATAAAGCGTGTTGGTAATTATTGTAAAGTTTTCTGGCATCTGTTTTACGGATGTAGTCTCTGGCTTCTAGTGGAAGATAGATGCAAGTAATGAGGTTTTTTGAACTGCAGAAAATGATGGAGGAACTGGACGGAGCAAATTGCGATGAATCATTACTTGATGATACATCCTTAAAAAATCCCTTTGTCCACTCCATCCACATCTCTCCAGCCCGTCGAGTTCAGCTGTGGCTTTTCGCTGTTTTCGTTTTCCCCTTCCGTCTTCTCTTCATGCTAACCTTCCTCTTTCTCGCCCTCTTCTTTGGCGAATTGACCACCCGGCGGATGGACTTTTCGAAACCCATGACTGGTTTCCGGAAGCACTTTCTCCTGCCAGTCTTCATATTCTGTGGTCGCATGCTCTTTTCTAGTGGTGGTTTCATATGGGTGGGTCATAAGGGCAAGCGGGCCAGCTGTGAGGAGGCGCCGATTCTTGTGCTGGCACCCCATTCCTCCTTTTACGACTCCCTTGTCTTTCTCTCTCTGGGCATGCCCTCTGTTGTGGGTAAAACGGAGACGGCGCTTTCGCCCATCGGTTCATTTATAAAGATGACTCAGCCTATCCTGGTCAATCGGGATGATCCCTCTTCGCGGCAGAATACGCTTGCTGAGATCAGGCGTCGGGCCCTCTCCAATGGCAAGTGGCCACAAGTACTCATCTTTCCTGAGGGCACTTGCACTAATCGGTCGTGCTTGATCAACTACAAGCAAGGTGCGTGAAAGCTGGGTGGCAAGGTTTCTCTACCAGTCTGTGGGTTTGTAATCGTCTGTACGTTTTAGGAGCCTTCACCGTTGGATGTCCTGTACAACCGGCAATTCTGCGGTGGAGTTATGCAGTGGTAAGTCAAGAAGTATCTACACCTGTATGTCCGGTCCTGATTTGCAGTCATACATAGAATGTTGGTGCTTCCTTTCGAACAGTGGTTACTTTGCTTTGGCTGTAAAGTGTTGTGATGCTTTCAAGACGCCACATCAGCTTTGTGGCAGAATTTCATAGACTCGAGTAACTTTGAGTAAAATAAAAAGAAAATATCGTCTCTACTTTCTCCGCAACAGCTGTGAGTGAATCTGTACTGCGCTTCACCTAGTCTTTTATTATCGTTTGTGACGTGAAGAGCCTAAATAGCCCGAAATGACACTTGATCTCCTCCCAATGTGATACAGCAATGGTTTGAACTTTATTCACCACTTTTCTGTCATTTTGTAATAGGCCACATCCACTAACATTGTTCTGTCTTGGAAACCAAAGGCTTTAAATCGTAGGGGGGGCCACCTCATTCGGTGAATCAGGAATGCTGTCTTACAAAATCTCAGTCAAAGTATGCTATATTTTGTCCCTAAGCGGTCAGATTATCCTATTTTTCAAGCAGAACCAGCTTTCTCTTTTTCAAGCTTCTTAAATGAACGCAGCAAATCACTTAAGATATCCTTCTAAAGGCAGTTCAGGTGATCAGAAGGGTACTGTTTCATGGCGAAAATAATCAGTGCTTTGAACTTTTTGAACAGCTTTGGGTAAAAGGTGTCTGACCAAAATTTGAGCTGTTACGTTGCTATAGTGCATGAATGTGTTTACTTTCTCTAACGCTGGTTTTTAACTGTGATGCGACTTAGGAAAACAGCGTTTCCAGTGCCTCTGGAACTTTTTCGGAAAAAAATATGCGCAGTTGTCCTTGTGTTGTGGTGCCAAATTGGACCCAAAACGCATGCCCTGCGGCCAGCGTTATTGCGACCTAATTCTAGCGTTGTGTATTGTTTACCTTCGGTACCCTTATCGTTTCGGGACTACCCGATGACTGTGATGACGCTTTACGAGGAGGCAGACACATTGTGCGTAATTAGTGACAATTAATCGTTACTCTAACCCGGATTTGGCCTTAGCGGATACGCTTTTTCATCGATTCAGTAGGGGATGTTTTTTTCCCTTTACAGGACAGCATAACATGGACGTGGGATGGGCCCGGGATGTGAGTCGAACTCATGCTCATTTGTCATTACCATTTGCTGAGGTTATGATCGTGGTGACTGTTTTTTTATCTGCGCCTTGTAGACTCGAGCTCCTCTGGCTTACCGCTCTGCAACCTTACATAACATTGGAAATTGAGGTGAGCTCTCTTAGATGACCAGGCTGCCACTAGAAGTTTTTTTGCAGATGAGGTTTGTTGGTTTAAGCCTTTCAGCTCAATTGATTCGCACTGATTCTCTACTATTTTGTTTTTGATCAGTTTTTACCGGTTTATGTCCCCAATGAAGCGGAGAAAGAAGATCCGCAACTTTATGCCAAAAACGTGCGTGCGGTGATGGCTAAGTAAGTTATGGTTCTTTTTTCCTGCCCTCTCCGTGCCTTTTTTCACTACAATTAATTTTGAATAAGACATGCGTGATGGATGAGTGTACAACTCTGCAAAAATTGTCCATCATGAATATTTATTATATGGGAAGTAAGTTTGAAATTTTTCTAAACCCTAAGCGAAGACCTCATTACACGCAAGAGTGGGTAATTTATAAATACAAATTGTACGGCTTGAATGCTTGGGCAAAAGCTTAATAGAATCGTGATTTGTGTGGACGTTTTTACTATTTAAATGCTCTTTAATTGTCAATCGACGGGTTGCACTCAGGATATTTTTGAACGTGAAGATAACAGGAATAGCTACTAGAAGTTCTTACTTATTTCACATAGCGTTCTGAACCAGACTTCTTGCTAATGCTTTAATCGTTCTGCACCCATCTAATATCAAAGGCACACGTGGTAGTAAACAGGAGCATATCATCACACTGGTGACAACAAAGCCAAATGTCAGATAAACAATTCCTTTCGCAATACTTGCATCGAATGACTGATGACAATATCCTCTGCTTCCCGTGCTTGAATAAAATAAGTAGACGTGGTAAGGCTGATCTGAGTTGTCTACTGCCATTCCTTCCCCCTTATTTCCAGAGCTGCCAACCTCCCCACCACGGAACTCAGTTTTGATGACTGTCACCGCATTCGGAAGGCTATCCAATTTAATCTCCCCATGGCCTGCCATATTAATGAGTATGGCAAACTCACAAAGTACCTGTAGGTCCTGCTTCATTGTTTGGCCATGCGAGTTAGAGTTAGTGCTCAATTTTACAAGCATTTTGGTCAACGGGAAATGGATTGCCTTACCGAAAACATTAGGATCCTTATCATTCATAATAAATATACTCTCCTCCAAACGCTTGACTTAGTGATGAATGCATCAAAATGAAATAATAAACCTAGGCTCAATTCATGACGAAACCTCCATATTGAGTGAAGCTGTGTTTAGTTTCGTAGACTGAGGCAGGTCTATGGGAGAAGACTTTAAGCTTGCAGACCCACCTTGCTTTAATCTACTACTGCTTGCGTATTCCATAACTGAGGCTTTGTTGGGCCAGTGTTTTCTACACGAAGCAAACCTTATTTGAAATGGATAAGAATTGGTCACTCCACTCCGTGTGGTTTCATTTTAGAGGGGCTGTTTGTGGGAACGGTAATATACAGTGCCTACGTTGGGAGTAAAACAAAGTTAAGGCACCAAAGGTAGACTTTCTTTGGTTCTACTAGAGTACAATGATTTCTTCTCGCTTATCCTTTATTCCTAGTGCCGTCATGGGGTTACGTGTACTACTAACATGCGGTCTACAAGAATGCATGAAAGTTGTTTAGTCCAAAACTTCGTTGTGTGTTCGTTTTTGGGACAGCAAACTACGCGAAATGCCGAGGCTTGGTTTGTTTGCTTGCCTTTGGCTGAGATCGATCTCTCTGCCCAGGTTCCGCGAGCCTCGACCGGAGGGTCAAATCTCGGCTAGCCAGGTGCCCTACGTGACTGAACGTCTCCTTTCTATGGCCATGGCTGCGCGCGAGTGGCACGCGGAAGGTGTGGCGACAGGGGTCTTTAAGACTTTAACACCCTCTAAATTGGCCCATATCTTTCTGCCTCCCGGTTGCGAGGCTACCAATGACGGCCTAGGAGACAAAGTCAGCCTGCTTAGAAAGGTGGTGGCTGCACTTCCCAAGGTAAAACTAATTAATTTGTGCATCTGGCATGAAGTCTGTAACATCCAACGGTATGTAAACACTAAAAGTCATGTGATAGGGCTGTTGGCTAAGTTTGATGGTAGGATATAAGGAACTTCGTTCGGTATGCGCAGCACAGTAAATTGCATTTTTCGAGGCTAGCTACAGCTCATTTCGTTGGGGAGACTTCTTAAACGTTTTATATCGCGAATTGGAGAGTTGAGGTTATTAATAATTGTACAGTAAACTAAAATGTTTTCTTGCCGATTGTATTCTGCTAGACCTCTAATAGTCACCCGGACATCCGTGTCTTGGTTGTTCACCTCTGCTTTTTAATGTTCTCGTCTTCGCCCTCTGTCGCCATGCAGCTAGCATTTCAGGTAGGTTCTATCATTCCCTAGACGAGTTCTCCATGTATCACCTAGTGCTAGTCATGTAACTACCATGTTTAACCCACATTGCCTCAGTACATTTTCAGTCACACTGTGTGGAATTTTAGGGCTGGAATCTTGGTGTCGCCTTTTTGGGAAGCTCAGCTTCAAATGGGGTTAATTTTTAGCTGTCTTCAAATGACACTATTGTTTTAAAACTACTTGAATTAATAATGTCCTATGCAGCAGCAGTAAAATGCCAAAGAGGACGGAATAATTAGGTCGGTCCTGTGGTGTGTGAAAGATTTTATCATTTTGGTAGGTGGTCAGCGAATTCCCAACGTATGGCAAGTTTTCCGCTTGATATTTTTCTTGTTTTTCACTTCGCTCTCATGCATACTTGTGATCCAAAGCGCTTCGCCTCAATATCCGATCTACCAATTCGTTGTTCGCGCGCCTGGTGTATTTTGAACTTTGTTTTATGCTATTAATCCACCACTCATTCCTTCTCGTGAGCTTCAATGGTTAAACAGATATTGACCTTATTTCTGGTTTCTAACTTTCTGTGTAGAAGTAATTTTGGTGCCTTAATTTTACCAGCTTAGCTTTGGTTTTGATGCGAAGTCTCGACATCATGCTCGGCAAGTTGTTTTACACACAATTTATCCATCGACTTAATTAATTCTTTCAATGACACTTAGCGGTATGTTGGTTTCGCAATAGCTTGTTCACTTTTACCGATCCTTATTTAATTTAGAAGGTGTTATTGAACACGGTGAGCAAGCTGTTGTAGTGTGGCGCCATTCAAGCGTGATTCTGTCTCTTCCTTTTATGGTGCAGGCTTTTGGCAAAACGACTACCGATTCTGCTTTTACTGTTGTGTCCACCGAGGGTGGTGACTGTGACGACATGGACAAGTTTGCCTCGCGATCGATTTCGCCAGATGACGCGATCCGTCTCCTCACCGCTGCATATCACCTCTCCACCGAGGAGGCCACTGCACTACTGCCTTCTGGTGGCACCAAGGGGGGCTCTCATAACCATGACGTCATTACACCGGGTTCGTTTAAGGAGCCTCAGCTTTCTTTACCTTTTCCCGCCTGGTTTTTACGTCTCCAATCTTTTGCTCAAACTTGGCGGGGATGGATTTTGAATGGGTGATTGACCAGATTAGTGCTATTATGAAACCAGAATTTTGTATTTAAAACACTGAACGGAGGCGAATACTTTCCAATCAGCGCTACTTGTATTCACTTTGCACCTAGTGCCCTGCTTCATTCCTATCCATGCACCAGTGTCTCGCCGCTCGCTGCGCCCAAAGCTTAAACGAAAGAAGATCTGCCACCTTGTGATAGTCGACTTGGTAGGTAGTTTTCTCACCCAGAGTATGCTAACGTCTCAAAAGCGCGAGTCTACACGAATTACCATGTCGTCCATCTTCATGGAAGAATGAATGTCTCATCGTACTCGCTCGCATAGCCAGTTGCTTGTCATTTAGACGTCATGGATGGGGTTCTGTACTGATAGATGCTGAGGAACTGAGAGTGCCATCTACACACAAACAGTGTCTGAAATCCTTCGTGGAGACGAGTAATGGCGAATGTTATGGATTCTTTGATAAGAAACTTCGGCATCCATTAAATGGTGTTGAACTGCACTGGACTGGACGGGGTCACGATACCTGCACCGGCTGCTATTACTTATGTAATTTAAAAATTCTTTTTTTTCTTGTCTATAGTTTTGCTGGAGCAGTGTTCCTTTGTTGTGCACGCCTACTCCACTGAAATCTCGATTTGACATTATCGCCCTTCTTAATTCGTTGGCAAAAGAGCGATACTTTATATGAGCAGCTACAAGTTACCTTGATGATTGTTTCGTGCGGATATCAATGTGTTAAGTGTATGAGTCTAGCACAGATGGACAACCCATTCTGCCGTTTGAGGTTGTGGATGTGCACTTTTAGCAATTCTCAAGGGTCCGCAATTCAAAACCTCCGGTTCTCATTTGAGAAGTTGGAAATGCTCCATGGCTCTTCCACTTTTCCTAACATAGATTTGTCCCTGTAGCTATGGATTGACCACTCCCCAAATTTTCCTACTTTCCAATGTACTCATGAATAATCGAATAAGAATCCTCTTTGATGCATCAAAATAGGCATAACTTCTCCCATATCAATGCTTTTACTATTTGTCTACCTGAAAAAAAGTTCAGTGTCAGACTTAGTTTCTGTTTTATAGGTTACCTGGCTCAGGCAATGAACGATCACCACCTCAAACTTGTGTCTATTTACGAGGATTACAAGAACGAGCTCAGTCGTCTGCGCGGTCAATCGGAGCGAGCTATTTCGGAGACATCGTCAACTTCCAACTCCATCTGCAGTCTCAGTCTAGGCACCGAAGAAGTTGCCTTCAAGCCAGGCCATCGCAGAGAAGCCTCCAACACTTCCGTTGCTTCCTCTACAATTTCACTTGAACAGACAGCCGAGACTGATCTTCGAAACCGAGTCGTTACTCCGCTCTCAGATCGCGATCTCTAATCCATTCCATCCTCACCACCTGTACTGTCTTCCACCGCTTTCGTGTTTCGTCTTTTCGTTCTCCCCTCCTTTCGATTTCGCTCTATAAACCGATTGGTTGAACAAGTTGCTCTGCTTTTCTCCATCTTTTATTGCATTTTTATAAGGCATGCATTTATGCAACTTCTGGTTTACCCCTATATGCCGTACTGTTTGGATGAGAATGCACTTACCTCTTTCCTTGGTGTATTCTCTTTCTCCTTGAATAAAAAGAATTTTATCAGAGTTGTTACTCATACAGCTGCTGCTATCACCACTGCTTTTGTTGTGATCGTTTTCATGCGCCTCATGTGCACCCGTATTAAGAAGTGCCTTTGGTCCCCTAACTTGCTCTTCCATATATGTGCTGTGACGTGAGTTGAACTTTTTGAACTGACTAACTCATCCGCATCATCTCATCTCATCGAAGCGTCATTCATTATGCGTCAGCTATTATGGGAGTGAAATCGTCGACTCTTGAACCAAGTTGACGATTTAAGTTGGTTGAGCAAAATTGATACTGCTTGATTTGTGATTTCCCTGGATGTATTTTTCCAACCCATGTATAATATCTTGCAGGGGAAATGAAGACGATAATATGCATTTTTTAACGACTTTGGCTACCAATTCTAGGGTTGTATTTCAACGATTGAAACACTGAATCGGCAGGAAGTGCAGAAAATGAGGGTTGCTACGTGGCTTTTTGCCTTCCAGGTTGATAAGCTTTATGGATGTTGATAGTCCAGACGATCTACCTTCGGAGGAGGAGTGTCTTAATCTTTGCAAGTCGTTCTCCCACCTCACCAACACCAACAACGCTCTGGCTATGATGTTCCTCCAGCAAGTATCTTGGGACCTCGAGGTAGTTGGGGCAAATACGTCTACTTAAACCTTGCCAGTACATGTGCATGCAATCCTCGACTGCATTTTCCACTTTCAGGCGGCAGTTCAGCGGTACCATGAGGCTATAGGCGATTCAGTAAAGGGAAGCAGGTAGTGAAGCTTTTATTTCATAGCAGTATCTCATTTTATTGAATTGGTTGGTTTAGCAAGACTAATAATGTACAGCAGTCCTATTTATTTTTACCCTACTGAGATTTCATTTTACTGAACTATGCGGGAAGAGGAGGATTTGTCCTCAAACGTACTCTATTTTTAAACAATTCCTCCGCTTTGGGGAAAGATTTATTACATGCGCAGAATTCGTATTGTGGATTGCCTTTTGTTTCAAATGCGACATACTCTTATCAGGGGCATCGTAAGCGGTTCATTTTAGGGTAGTGCTTCATCTATTCCAATGGGTTCAATGTAATTAGCTGAAGAGCATACTTTTAGTTAGGCTTATGCCTAAAAATATGAAAAATGAGATAGAAAACCATTGTTGGGAAATGATTTCAAAACTAGGCGAGAAGTGGCGAATGCGCTCAAAACAGACAGGCATCGCGTCATTTTCATACTCAAGTGAACTGCGAACATACCCCAGTACGGGAGTAACGATCACGAATGTTTTTGGAAGCTATTTTGGAGGAAACGTGGGTGTGAACAGTTGGTCAAGGAGCACTTCTTCAAGACGCGGATTCGTTGGGGGGGCATAATTATTTATAAGGGCTAAATCCATGCCACTGATCCTGAACCAGATAGTAGTGTTGAGACACGAAAAAAGGCAATGAGCCCTCGCTCAAGTCGGTGGCAGAATGAGGCAATGAAGGTTATTTCGTGTAGACTTCCGGCGGTTTGTGTACTTCAAATTTTTTTCGTTTAGTTAGCCCTCAGCGTGTTACTCAGATATTGCTGCATTTTTATGACCAAATTAGCATTAAAATGCTTTATTTGCGGTCATTTTTAGTTAAGAAGTCGTTATGCTTCCCCTCTTTTTTTCTAGTCCATGGTTCTTGGAGAACTTTTGTCGTTCATTCGAAAGTGTGTCATAAAGCTGTTCTTGCAGATTGTTGGTAAGGGACTAGGGCGCCAATGTAAGGATGGAGTTCGAAAACACCGATTTGAATGAATGGTTTCCATTTTCGCGCTTTTCTAAATCATTGCTGATATTCTTCAATAGTCGAAATATCTTCCCGAAAACCAACAGGTATTTCAGTAGAATATTTATCCGTTAGTTTTGAACCCCAGTCTTGGCCTTCCGTTCCCGTTATTGACCTGACCTCGGACAGCGACGAGTCGGTAGTGATAAAGGAAGGGGAGGACATGGAGGAAGAAGTGGTGGACAAACAGCACGCACACCTCTTTCGTCTGCTCTCCTGGAACATTGATGGACTAAGTGTGCAGTCGCGCAACTTTCGAACACCTGCGGTCGTCGCACTCATCAGAAGGTGAGGAAGGTGATCCCTTTCACCTTTTGTCGCCTCGGGGATGCGGTTGGGTTTCTTGTTTTCTAACCTACAGTAAGGGCTCACTAAATGTAGCAAATGATGCAAACAACTGGTCTTTTGTTAGGTGGATTTCGTTTGTAGGTGTAGCTGATTTATGTGAGTGGATGTTTTTGGTGGTTCGCAATAATCACCTCATAGTTATTTCAACTTACTATTACCTTCAGAGAGTTGTTGCTTTATCTTTACACTTGAGTAGCAATATCGTATGTGATTCCTTCAAACAAGGTGGCATATCTTTCTTCAGCCAATTGCGACTCCCAATTCATTACCTATTGAATCGAATGGCTTTTCTTTTTGAACTTGGATCGTAGAAAATATGGTCAGTTAAATTGAATAACCTTATGGAAGCCAGGGCTGGGATTGAGTCTAGCATACCACGTGCTTCTTTGATTCTGTTTGGAGGTGCTAGAATTCTATTTCAGTTCTTTACAATTTGCAGCGAGAAGTTTCACGTGGTATGCCTGCAGGAGGTAGTACAGGAGTCTCTGGTCTACATAAAAGAACAATTGAGCTCGCTGTATGAAGTCTTTCATCCGCAGGACGTTCGAACGCGGGACTACTTCCCCATCATCTGCGTCCTTAAGCACGCCGGTCTCTTCATCCCCTCGAACACCTTCAAGGTAGGCGGCCTTATCCCTTCCATTGGATACAAACTAAGTTGGGTTATCGGACCTTAGTTACATTCTAAGAAGTGGAACAATTTTTGGAATGTATGAGATTTATGAAATAATCACAACCTTGTGGTAGAGTAAAACTTGTCCCCATCATTCATTCAACTTTTCCAAGCTACGGTGATCTGTAAGCTATTTTTTGGAAGGTGGTTGGTTTGACATCAAAAGCTGGAGCGTAATAATACACCTTTAAGCCTGACTCAGTTGTCTTTGAGGGAATTATAAGATTAAGACTAAGGGGTCAGATTTGTTGAAAAAGCGCGCAGAAGGATTGGAATACTATTTAGCCAGGAGCAGAGTGGACGTATTTTTATGCTACCAGCGTGAGTCGAATCGTGAGGGATTGGAAAAGCATGTACAATTGTGTAAGTATTATTAGAACATATTTCCTTCCTTTAAATTATGTTCAGGTGTTTGGGTTGTTTCTGAAGGCACTAGTAAAGGTACAAACGTGAAGATGACTTGGCTACTGCCTTCGGTACCGTTATCCTGCATAAGTGACTCATCTGTCCCTAGCCTCTGACTCGTGTCAAAACAGCGTGACACGTGTTCTCGATCAGCCCCTGATAACTGGTTGCACCAAGTTGATTAAGTTTAAAACCATAAAACAGTTGCGGGACACTCTTAGTGTAAGGATGTTTTAGTTTTTTTGTTGCTAAGCCGCTCTTGAGGTGACCACCTCGGTAGTATAAGTGTTGGTGTCATATGTTTCGATGGGAGTCTGGTAGTGCACTTGTTAGCAAACGTCTAGAACGGTTGGAGGAACAGTCTATGCCGAATTATGGGATGCTTAGTGTCCCATTCCACTGGCATCCCATCCCCTTATCATTCTCTTTTCATTCACTCGAGTTTTCCCCTCCCTGTAACCGGCAACGATTTGTGAAGGCCGCTGGAAGTGCGATTCTCTCTGTACCTTAGGTAATTCGTTTCTCCGGATCGGTGATGCAACGTATCCTTCTGAGTCTGGACGTGGTCCTCGACGTGCCACGCCTTCTGCGCACCAACCCGAGGGCCAAGCGATGGGAGCGGACACCACTGCGGGTTCGTCTGTGGACATCGCACTTGGAGAGTTGCAACCAGTTTGCTGAAGAACGCAAGCATCAACTCAAACGCACTTGGGAGGCCATGCAGGCCGCGATCCGCCCTGGCTCCAGTTCTGCCGATGCTCCGCTCTGTGGCATCTTCTGTGGCGACCTAAACATTCGTGATGTGGAGGTAGGTGCTGAGGAGTTAGTTCTAATGCCAATAATTCGATAACCTTACAAATTGAGCTGAAATAACAGTGCTCGAAACGTTTGTGATTTTTTCATGCAATTAGGAAGAGGTGAAGACCCATTCTGATTTTTCTGAAATGGCATAACGGATTGCATAATTTTTTGGGAAGAGTTTGCTGGGTACACCCTTTTTTCGATAATTGATGCAATGGCATTCATGTGAAAAAGATCTAGCTTTGCAAAGTGATTGTTCATTTCATACTAAACATGCGTCTCCTTGTCGATATCCAGCTATAGACGCATCTGGAATCGTAATCGTGAGACATGGTTATGGTTTAGCTTTCCTTGTAACTATATCATCTAACAAATTATTGCTAAGTATTGACAGATCGCAGTGGTAACCAATATCGTGGTGTAAACCACCATTAAAGTTGATAGAAAATTGTTACCACTGCCATCGAAATAGTTCTTCCCACACCAAATTAAACTCCGTTTTCACAGCATAACGCAAGGTCTGCTACTGGACGTGGATGCCTATCTTGCTTTTGGTCGGCATGTACTGATAAAGAAGAAAATGTGTTTGCATCGAGGATTGAAAACGATGTATGCAAATGCAAATTGTAATAAGTTGGGTTCTGGTACACTCCAGACAGAACGAATTTCGATGTAAGTGTTCACTGTGCCTCTTTGCGGTCACTCGGATACTTACCGTAGGGAGTCAATGTGTGAAAGCAGATATTAGATGATCTTCAAGTCGCTTGACGCGTTTGGTACCAATTAATACGATTCACGAAAGTAGTTCCATTTTACGCACACAGACTTTATCAACGTTCAGAACTTGTGATCGAAAAAAATGGCCTTGTTGTCGCTTTTTTCGTAACCTTGTAGCGAACTAAGTTCTTCCCTAACGAATTGTCTAGGTGTCTGTAGCTCGTGATTTGCATTGTCATGACAACCAAAAGACAACTGGAAAAGTTAAGAATTATTTTTGAACTTCAACTTGCAAACATTGGGGCGTATTTGGCTAATAAATGTCCTCCTAACCTCAGAACTTAGCCATACTTGTGTTGAAATGAATTATTGAAGCAAGAATAAACTAGTCTTTTTGCACAGAATCCACAGACCTCTCGAAGGACCAGTGATTAGTATTTGCAATGAGGTAGTGGTTGTGTGAAGGGAATCTCGGTGGTCATTGAAGACGATGCTGGTAAGCTGATAGTGATTCTGATTTGTGGATTTTTGGTGCAAAACGTTTGACAGTTTGTAAGGTTTAC
Source organism: Taenia hydatigena (assembly GCA_036345935.2). NCBI lineage: Eukaryota > Metazoa > Platyhelminthes > Cestoda > Cyclophyllidea > Taeniidae > Taenia > Taenia hydatigena. The sequence continues at coordinate 20,021,132 of JADWOT020000003.1, forward strand.
TGGTGAGGAGTCATCTTAAATGGATTAATGCGCTATTATATATTTTTGTCGCCAGAATCTACCTTCAGTTGGTGAACATGGTCATTCCTGGATTGTCTTTTGTGCTCTCAGCTGAAGTAAACTGATGAAATAAAAGATAGTCGAATGCCCATGCTAAAGATTCCAATTATTTTTAAGAGGTTTTATGCAACAAAGTCTGACGCCAGGGAAAAGAAATTGAAGAAACGCCTTTAATTTTGGGGTAAGGTGATGAATTGGAATTTAATTCAAAATTGAGTAAGCGTAAGTATTCACATTCCGGCTTACCAGTCAAATCAGATAGCAGTGCTCTGGATCGGTAGACGATATCGCCGCGTGTTGTATAACGCTTAGTGTAGTTTAACAAAGAGTGAAAATTAGAAAAATTCAGCTACAATGGGATGGTATAAGTCTCTCAATGAAATTCACGGATAAATTTTTGACAGTCATTTGTTTTTTAGATAGAGGAGCTGGGCGGACTACCGGAGGGGATGGTGGATGTGTGGCAGGTGTGTGGAGCTCGACCTGAGGCCAAAGCAACCTGGGATCCGCGGCGCAATCCAAATCTTCAGCTAGACCATCCGCAATCGAGTGGTCCTCGAAGCCGTCCACCCGCCTGCGGTATGCGCTTCGATCGACTGCATTTACTAGGACATGGGCTGCGTCCGGTGGACTTCGAGCTGCGCGGCCTTGAACGAGTGCCAGGGCACTCCCATTTCCCCTCCGATCATTGGGCTATTTTGGGGCACTTTGACTTCGATTTGCCTCCCACGTGATCCTAAACATCCGATCAACCATTCGATTGATGTTGTGTTGAATTCAAGATTTTGAACGGATTGATATTAGTTTATTTCAAAGACTTTTTTGCTGCATTTATTTCAGTTTTTAGTTGACTCAGAGATTTTGGCGTTAGTTAGACTCACGATGAGCGTAAATTTTGTTGGTAAAACAGATAAAACACTAGAAAAGTGAAGCACTGATCCGAGGGCATCAGGTATCTGGCGGTCGCTTCGCGGCCTAAAATCTTCCTTTTAAGTTTTTGTGGTACGATTCATTTAAAAACATGCGCTGAGGATCGCATAGAAGTTGCAAGCATTCTTACTGCACTCCGTGGGTTTTGGCATGACTTTATCTAAACGTTAAAACTTGTGCTTCATGTTAGGCTAGAGGTGAAAGGTCTTTAGCCATTCTTCAAACACAGGCGTACAAATTGGAATAAATACAGCGTTTAAGTGTTCTTGGGTTGTTACGCCCCCTCCGATGCCAAATCTGAACGTAAATCGGCTTGACAGATGCCAGAACATTAAAATTAGCATTTGAGAACTTTTTTCTGCGCGCACTTGTGTAAAGTGGTATGAAATCGCTGGGGTAATGAATGTCAGCTCTTACGATCATTCTTTTAAATAATGGGGAAGTAAACCTGTGCTTGGATGTGTTGACTTTTGACTTTTGTTGACTTTTTCGATCACTATATTCGTTTCGCACCGTTTGCATTGTTTTGAATTCTGTTTATGCTTGTCCACCGTTCGCTTTCTCGTTGCCGAAAGTGCGAGTTTCTGTTTTTTTTATTGTGCCTTAAGGTATGATGTACGGCGGAGGGCAATTCACATCATAATCTAAATGCATCATTTGCTTTCTTTCATTCTGCCCTCTTACTACAGCGTACTTGATGTGTAAAAATTTCACGTCAGCCAACACTTTTTAATTAAAATTTAATGCTGAAACAGATCTGGATCTGAGAGGCGGAACTTCCAGAAGAGCAAAGCACCTTAATAGGAACTTTAAACCCACCCAGAGCTGCGTAGGTCTACTCTTGATAGATTGCCCCAACTACGATTGGATGGAGGTGGGTGGGTGAATAAATGAGTACGGCCAAATAAATGAGGGGGAGGTAACGATTGCATCAAGATAGGATGTGGTTACTAAAAGCTTCCATCATAATGAAAAAATCTGACTTTCTACTACTGTCTACAGGAAAGAGGACTAAACCGTTGTTTTGTCATTTCACAGGAGGAGTCTTTAGCTAACAAGTGGACAAACAAGAATCTGTTTGCTGTCGAATTGACGAGGAAAAGAAGGCGTGGTTGCAGTTATTCTTGAAACAAGGAAAACATCGATGAACAATATACGCCCTACTTTTATCAGTGAGTTTATCATAATGACACCAAATTGAAAACAAAAAATAAGAATGTGCGTAAATTAACAAGAAAATTTGTGCAAAAGCGCTACAAAGTTTTTCCAGATTCCCTTGCTTTGCACAATCAGACTTTCATCTGAACTAAATTCATGCAGCCCTCCAAAAAAACTTCTCTGAAGACGAACGCAGGCATTACTCGGGTAAAATATGCATTTTTGGCCGACGAAAGGACTTTGGAGCTACTGGCATTAGCTCGAAGGCTGACTCACCTGACTTTACCAAAATCGAGAGCTAAGCAAACAATTAACGCATTGCAATGTCCCCTCTCCCCTTTTAAGCGTCGTTTCCTTGTTCCCCTTGGTCGACCTCCAGAGTCAGCCATCATAACATGGTCGGTACTGCATGAAAAACACCCACATTGTACTTCCATACAACTGAGGAGGTGCTTGACCGCAGCGTCGCTGATCCTTTCTTGGGAATTCTACTGAACCTGCGGGTTTGTCCTGTGTGAGGACCTGTATTGAAGGGATGAGAGCATGTGTCCACCACTAGACGTAAGCGCATCGACCCAAAAGCAGTCGTGTAACACGATGGGTAACAGGGTTTACCATCGATTCTTCCTTGCCTCTGTTCTCACTTGAATGCTGCCCTACCATGTCTACCTGAGGTCTATCCATCTGGTGGAGAGGTGGAGGAGGCAGCTGGTGCTTGATTAATTGTGATCTATATGTAGGCGCGGTAGACAGCTCCGTAACGAACTTTTGGAGCGATTCACAGCTAATGTTAATTTTATTGTTAATAGCTTTCCTGCAGGCAGCGAGATCGGATCGACTGTCGAAGGTAGAGGTCCCCATGTTCCTTCTGTTAGGAGTCGTCAGCTATTTCCCCATCTGCAGTGCAAGCACTTCTTTCGCCCCACTAAGGTCTATAGCTTAGCAGTAGAAATCATCATAAATGCCCTTTTAGACCGAGTTTTCTTTCCTCTGCCACCAATTGTGCGCCTCGAGGCTTCATTGAAGAAAAAAGAAGGATTAGTGCTCGAAGTGAGTACGTATTGGCGAAGAGGTTAAGGTTACTATCATGGCCGAAAGGCCAGTCCGCCCACAATAGCAAAGACCAAAACCGAGAATTGAATAAAAAATCAACGTATTGTGCTTGCTTTTGCAATGATAGTGGAAGTGACATGGCTGGCAGATTTTATTAAAAAAATTGTAAATGCAGCTAATAAACCCACCTTTGATTAAAAGTAAGCAGTCGTGAAGTGACACTTACAAAAGATACGATGAGGCGAACTATCATGTAGTCGTCTATCGAGCAGATTTGTTTTGTATATGGTCAAAGGAGAGGAAATATAGTGACAGCTGAGTTGCTTAATGCTGAGAGTTGTTAACAGGCGTCATCGGATCTTAATCAGGATGTTCTCAGAGTTGTGCCTAATTTTATGATTACATGAGCTTTAATTGCCTGAGCGACAATAAAAGGAGGCCGTTTAGGCCTGAGAAGGTGAGATTTAAATGAATGCCTTCGACAACAGCTACTGTTAATTGTCCAACTGGCAGGGCTACCCATCGAAACCCATTAAGGCAGACAGATTACGTGTTGAGAATGAGGTTCAGGTGTTCGTGCAAATGCGGCTTAGCATGTCGCACCTCAAGACATGGCCTGTATTGTTTACTTGGCAATGCACTCTAGCATGGCATTAGCAACAAGTCCCGCAGAGGGATACACCGTGAGAGTGGGAGGCCAGCGATGTTTTTTTTATCTTTTACTTTCCCCATCTCTTTAAATATTCACAAAGTCTACCCAGAAGTCTTCATTTGGAATTCAAATAAATTCTTTCACCATTTGTTGGATGGAATATTTGGCATTTTGGAGCTCAAAATTTCTGTACACGTTGACTATTACAAACCTCAGCCTTAGAAAGAAGTATCAACTCTAGAATTAGAATGGCTTAGGTAATAGGAGTTATTTCTAGGAGAAGATAGACATCCTAAAAGCATTGGTGAAAATATGGACGAGTTTACCACACTTTCACGTTCGAAGCAGCTCCAGCCATAATTTGAACAACAGGACTTGTGGACCATGCATGACCCGAATTCATCACCACTGCATTTGCCCCAGAAAGGCGCAACGACAGTATTTCCGGACCCAAATTACCCTTCTTGCCAAGTGCTCACTCCGTTTCTGCTATTTGCTACCAGTAGGTGGAGATATTGTGAATATACTGAACAGAGCTAGTATTAAAGGGCTGCCTGAAACTAAAATTAATGCGTCGAATTTGAAAGGTAATTAGTAGGAATGGAGGTGAATGAACGAGACGATTTGACGTTCATTAGGTTAACCAATATTATTTGGTGTAAGAAAAGTGTTTAATCCAAAATGGGATGTTAAATTTAACTGAAATGCCATTCTCGTGTTGCAATAGAAGAAAGCAGGCACTGCGTTCGTGATCCCACGAGTAGTAACAGCCAGTCCAGTCCGGTGCAGTCCAACACTATTTGGAGGATGTCTCAACGAATGCGTAAGATTCGCCACTGTTTGCATGAGGACGGCATCCTCAGTTCCTCAGCATCTATCGGTGGGTATCTCGACTGTCGTGGTGCATTTTGAGTGTGCAGCAAAGCAGGCATCGCTCAGTGAAGAACCGAATTCAGGACGCCTAAATGGCAAGCAACTAGCTATGCGAGCGAGTACAATGTGACATTCATTCTTCCATGAAGATGGACGACATGGTAATTCGTGTAGACTCGCGCTTTTGAGACGTTAGCATACTCTGGGTGAGAAAACTACCTACCAAGTCGACTATCACAAGGTGGCAGATCTTCTTTCGTTTAAGCTTTGGGCGCAGCGAGCGGCGAGACACTGGTGCATGGATAGGAATGAAGCAGGACACTAGGTGCAAAGTGAACACAAGTAAATTATTCGCCTCTATTCAGTGCTGTAAACACGAAATTTCGGTTTCACCCGAGCGCCTCTAGCATCAGTATCCATTCCTCGATGATTGAAACCTGCAGTGTGTATAAATTTTGCTTTGCTCCTCTAGATTATGCTCCGAATTTGCAAATGTCATGGGGATAAGTGACTGGGATACATGGGGATTACTTGCACTCAGGCGTTTCTTGTGAACTTGAACAGTCATTCAAACCCTTCCTCCTTCATCTCTCCATTTTCGTACAACCGAGACTCACCAGGGAATGGATATTGAGTGCCTCATAGACGATGGGTCGCCATTTATGCCTCATCTGAGTTTGCTTCTATGAGTTCGTAAGCCTTCGTCAATCGCGAAGAAAGCTTTAACTATCCTTTTCATTGAACGTCTTACTTTCCTTTTGGCTACATTCCAAAGGGTGGGTTTTGGGAGAATGAGTTCATTTATGTAAGGACCCTTGTTAGCAAGCAGGGTCACGCTATTTAAACTTAAGTCATTTTAAGAGGCAGCAACAATTCTGAATTGCCTAGGATATGAACACCCAAAAGAAGTGCTTAGATCATTATTTTAAATTAAAATTTCGCTTAGTGGATTATTTCGAATCAATCAAAAAACAATATGAAATTAGACTGCTAACCCTTGAGTCGAGGCTAAAGTTATGCATCAAAGTTCGCTTCACGGACGGGGTGTATTCAGGCTGTGACGCCTCGAGTCGTCTCTGAAGGCATACTCGTGCATACGAAGGTTCATGGATAACCCACAAAGTGAAAGACAGGATGCAGGCATGGCCGCCATGCCGTGACACCAAACTGGCGACTCGAATCGCAGACAGAAGAGCCTACATGGCTAAACATGCAGTCAAGCCAAATATCGTCCTAGCTCAATGCGCCAGTTTATGTAATCCAAAATTCATGGAATTCATGGTGAATTACAGTCATCAACTTTTGTGACATCTACCATTTGATTAACTTTATTTCAACAATACCCGTTTTACCCAACCGAAGTTGCAGGAAGCCTTTCACCTCACGAGTTGGTGTCCTTGAGGCAAGTTGCATTCATCCCAATTCATAAAACAGCCACTTCATCCAGGAGTAATCGCACTTTCTCCTGAATTATTATGACTTGCTTCATTTGACAAATGAATGCCAAATTAATGTGCGTTTTGCTGTGAAATCGTCTAAATTTATAAAGCGGGCGTGACATTTAACAAGTTGCCAAAGCGGAATAAAGGGTTCGATGAAGTCACGTATATTCATACGTTTGAGCGCAGCTGCTAAAATCTAGTCTGGAATGCTGGGGACTGGAAAGTGAAATACCCAATCGCCTATACGGATAATATATTGTTAAAAGACGTCTGCCTATCTTGTTTGGTTGCTCTAATCCGGTCATAAATAAGCGGCTGGGTGAGAACGTCTTCTCTTCTTTATGATAAAACTTAATCCCCAGGCGCTCCATTTAGCCAGACATTGAGGAAGACATTGCAGCGCGCAAAGTGGCGGTGGAATCTTTTTCTTAAGTAAGTGGGATACTTTTTAAAACTCTGAAAAAAAATATTTGGCTTTTGGGCGCCTAATTATATGATTATGAAATTGAACTTAAGAGGTAGCGCTTTCGCAATTTGATTCCTTCGCAAGCACATCAGATTCTGCAGTCATTGCCTCCTCCTTGGTCGAGATACACTTACCTACACCCATGTAACTCCACCTGCTAAATTTGTGTTCGTATATGCATGTGGAATATTAATGACATCTTCACAAATGTAAATCACTACCACTGGAGTGGAAATAGACAAAGACGAAAGGAAAGGACGTAATAGTAGGGCAAAATTTGCATTGGGCTAAGGAACTAGCAGCGTGGTCTGGATGCCATACCAGAATGCGGAAGAGCAATAGCCGTGCCTTTCAGTGTTCCCTTAACCTAAATGAAAATGTGAATAATTAGTCATCTGAGCGTCATCTCCGACACTTCCGTGAGTCAATGTAGTCAGTGTTGTAAGAAAAACACCAATCGGCCCAATATGCCAGCCATCACCGTAACGTTACTAATCCCTCTTAGCGATTCTACGGAGTTCGGAGTTTCTGACTGTTTGGGAGGTGTATTCAGGGAGAGGCGAAGGTGAATGTTATCATGTATGCCCGTTGCCAGTTATAAGAGAAATGACTCAAATGAGGACTCATTCATTTTATAAAATGCAGCTTAAAATAAATTCTTGGGTTTTGCGTTTTATCATCCTTACCGCTTCATTCTCACTACATTGTTGCCAACTATATCAATCTGGGGTGTGTTCGGTAAGTAGGAGGTATCGTGTGTTCATCCCATTGGCATCTACATGCATATACAATTGACATCTCAAAAACTAACTTTTACAGTATGTCACGACTAGCGTTAGTTCTGTCATTAATAGCCTTCCTGCAGGTCAGGAGCTGCGGTGGATGTCGAAGGTAGACGTCCCTTTCAGCCCTTCTATCATCACGTTGAAGTTAAGCATTCAGAAATCGAAACCAGAGTGGACGTCCCATCGAGCGCGGTTTGCTCTCCGCAGTCACCGATATAACGATCAGACACTTTCCAAAAGGCAAAGGAGGATAGAATGCGCGGGTGAAATATGTATTGTCGGCGTATATGTGGGCTAAAAGGCAACCAGCATGGCTCGGATGCCACGCCGCTAGGGTGGAAGTACAGTGGCTGCGTAAGGAAATTAATTACCAAAGCAAAGTACTACAACAGAGTTTGAAAGAAGCGCCTTTCTAAAGCACGCTTTTTTGAGTTAAGTTACCTAGTTGTCTGCCCCAATGGGTTGGACATTGAGCCTGAGTTATACCCGGATTAAGGGTGCGATGCTGTTGTAAAATCTCAACCAGCTTAGGAAAATTTTCCCACTGACGTTGTCAACTGAACATGTGGGTGGACGAAGCAAACCACAGAAATTTACACCTACCAGCTCATCTAAGTGCTGGATGAGAGATTACCAAAATAACTCACAATGAACAAAATGTAACGATATTATCAGTAGGAGGATTCTCAAAAGAGATAAGGGGAGAAGAACAATGCCTCTTATCATTACGAAACAACTCTGATCCAAACAAAAACATATTTAAAAGGGTTTAATGAGAAGCAATGCTCTGTGGGAGTGGAGTCTAATTAGCAGTCGTAGAGGCTAATAGGTCCATCCTGGAGCAGATTAAATTTGCATGCAGCATCTATAATGGAGGAGTTAATCTGCAATGCTTATTTTCTATAAATGCACATCGTAGGCCAGAGACGGGAGGACAATTTCAACCTAATCGTAAAGCAGCAGTCGACACATGCTCGTTCTGGACTCTCTGACATATTTGTTCTATGGCGACCCCCACCAGGCAGTAAAGATGTCTAGAAGCATCCAGCCTTCTAACAGTAAGGGCGGAGGAAGGGAAGAGGAGAAAAGGAAGAACCGTCTACATGGCCTCTTCATTACGACAATGAAAACACTAAAGTATTTAAGAAACTAATTATCATGCGGATTTAGGTACTACGCATCTTTTTTTGTCCTTCGCTCTCCACTTAATTGTTTGATCACAAGATTTTGATAAGTGAGGACTCACTTATCTGCAAAAAATGCTACGATGTGGGCTAACGTTGTAAATAAAGTGGCAATTATGTCGGTTTTTCACCCAGAATTAACAAAGCCCTTGACCAATGCCAGGGTTGTTGCGTATAGCCTTCCACTTTATTACCACAATCGTCAATTAAAAAAACTTTTCACTGGTGGCTTGTTTTAAGTGCGACCACCTAGCCGTGGTGCATAAATTATTCAAGCGACTGTGGTATAGTCATGATTTAAATGGAAATATAATTAAGATTATCCACATCTACGGGGCAGGAAGTTTTTTCTGTGGGCAAAATACCTTCATAATGGCAATTTTAATAGAAAAATTCATTGTTTATGGTTAATTTGAGTACTTGAATAGAACTCCACTGGTTTTTTAATTAAATTCATTTAGTTTCCTCAGTTAAAGGACCTTAAAATTTAGAAAAAAATATTCCCTAATTCAACGTTTTTCTAGCGAATGAGGAATTAAGGTGGATTTGTTTACTAATTGAGGAATTCATTTATCAGCGTGATGAGAAGAATGCAGCTACTAAACCGTTAGGGATGACAAATTTCCCTCACGATTGTCCATCACCCACAAACTTTACAATTTCAGCAGTTTCCAGTCCGTCCTTCATGGAGTAGGAAATGTGCTGAGGATGGGGATCTTATCGAAACGATTTCACTTACTCCCAAGCAGCATTTGATTGTCACAAAAAACTTCAACCGAGCGAGAGATGGGCAGCGGAAAGAAGAATTTGACTAAATTTTACTGCATGATAGGCAGTGAACCACTGTGCTGAGGCATTTAAAACGTACGGGCGATGTCAAAATTTGCAGCATCACGGTAGAACCATGTGATGGGAAAAATGACACTGTCTGTCGGAACACTTGGCATAAAATCTAACGCACCAGATGTCGAAATAATTTATTGGAGGGCTGGGAGGAGTTCAAGGCACTGTTGACCTTCTGTTTAAAATCGACACAGTCCCCATCTGTGCCCGGATCGCTTGCCTGAACGTTGCGTTATTTCTCCCTAAATAACTTGTATCTTCAATTAGGCCGACCTTAAACTGCATAACATGCCGAATTGGCATAGAAAATACCAATTATTTAAGCCACAAGTATGATTACCAGCCTCTTCTTGATTATCTTATGCAAGATTTCATCACTGCATCACATTTGTTCATTCTCTTTCTTTTTATCCGCGTGTACCTGCACGTAAAAAAACACCAAACCTGCTTCTGCAATTGTTGACGTCGGGTCTCTATTCATAGCATACCTAAAGCTTCTTATCCGACTGTCTATTAGTTTTGAATGCATTGCAATTTAACTCATTCTCTTCGCATTGCAAGTCCTAATTTGATAGAAAAGGAAGGGATACATCATTTGTCAATCGCTGAAACAATTAATGTTACGATTAAGGTATCACAAAACAGTAGCCATGGCCATATCCATGCATGAAGACACCCGCTCTGGACGCATACTTGTGCACATGCACCCTCATTCACGACATCCTTTGTAAGCAGAAGCCTCTTGATCAAAGGTAAAGATTGCAGGCGCGTTGATTGGTCCAGGCGTTGGTTAATTGTCCAATAAGGTAAATTTATTTGATAAACCAAACAGGACAGGGGCGAGAGGAAGGTGTAATGCTGCTACCACCAGCCTGCCCACCTCCCCTCCTCCGCGCAACATCCGTCAGCATCATTACTACTGCCATCACCACCACCACCACCACCACAGCTATCGCATTCGAAGGCTCTTGTTCTTCAATGAAATAGCAGCAAGTCGAACAACAGCATCACACGCCTAACTCGCTCGACCAAAGAGCTGTACTGAGAATACTTCATAGCCTTTTTAAAGTCGCGCCGGTTAGGTGGGGCACAAATCAGGCAAAGCGGTGGTTTAATGGGAGTTTCACGGACAAAAGAAAATCCCATCTCAAACGTGCTGGTAGGTTTCATGAAATTTTCATTTCTTTCAAAAGGCGGAGCTGCCACATTTTATCACATAATACTCAAGCTAGTCCACGAACTTCCCTCCTCATGATAGACTTCATACTAAAAATGAAACGATCTCCATAAAGTTCCATTGAAACCTTATTGTTCAAAGCAGTAAAGCATTGAATGTAACTGTGTTAATTCACCATTTTTGACGTATCCTTTTTAAGTTGGATGCAAGGCGAAATAACAATTCAATTTTTAGTAGTGGATTCAAAAGACTTGCTAAGAATAGATGTTTTCATAATCAACCTCAACTTTTCGCCAGCTGAGTATCACCAAGGCCTGGAGGCATAGCGTTCTACGCATGCTACGCTGTTATGGAGTGCATTCCATTTTGGACAAACAATTTTTACGGCGCTTTGTTTTAGCCGCGTCCTAAAAATTCCATTTAATACCACCCAACGACACCAAGTAAATATGCATCAGTCGATTGCATTTTCAAAATGTTGAGGTTTAAAAGTCCAATCAAGGTAAAGACAGATGAGTGAATTCGGAGTGAAACTAACTGATAAGATCTGACGCAAAGGCGCATGCCTTGAATACTGAGCTTTTGCAATCACTGTTGGGTGCTTTTTATGCATTTAGTCGAAACTGAAAATGGTGATGAGAAAGTATAATTAGCTCGAGATCCAGTTTCAAACCTCCAATGCACGTTTTGCTGACCTTGCAATGAAAAGCGCAAGTAGCTACTCTGCCTCAAAATCGTTTTACTCGGATGTAGACACAGCTAATAATTGCATACAAAACTAAGTGGACGCCTTCCACAAAATTTAAAATATTTCTTTTCTAAGTAGATACAGAGTTTATGGTATTCATTAGTCAAACCAAGCACAATCCATAAGAAAACAGCAGGTCCGGAATAAGTTTTCAATGTTTTATTACGCCCCAAATGCGGTTTTTGATGAGGGCCACATCGGTGAAGTCAATCCAAGCAGAAGTGACTAGTAGAGTTGTCTGCTGGTGAGTAAGGATGAGGAGTGTGTACCTTCCAGATGAGGTGGCTACGGTGATCGGAGATGCCCGAGATGTCAAGACTTAACATGCGCCGCTACCAACCGCAACCGGGCGAGGTGCCTGAGCCCCTGAAAAAGGTCGCCATCTTGGGCAAGCCTGTGTTCAACGCCGGCCTCGAGCTTTGTTGGCAGGTCTATGAGGCTCGGTTGCAGGAATCTAAGGAGGTACTATCTCCTCTTCTACTGTCAATCAGCAAAGACTTAACCTTTCCGTGTGAAAAGAGTGAACTAAAAGCAATCACCCAACTTGCCATACAAGGAAATCAAACTTCCATTTTAATGTTATGCTCTTTAACTCCCTCATTATGTTCCGTATACTTCTTTTTTTGAAAGTTTTGTAGTCATAAAGGCGGAGTTATTTGTTGAGCTTTGATACCCAACCCTCAAGCCTTTTACGTTTTAATTAATTTAAGCTATTCATTCACTTAGAATTCTCAACCTTCAACCGCACAGTCATCTAGGTGGTTTCACATTATTCAAACAAGTTTAAATATGTACGCACAGACTGAAATCACGGTTTTTGGTACTTTGAATCACCAGCGCTTCTAAAGTCATCCCGATGTGTATTGTACTCCTATAATAAGTTGCATTCCCCTTAGGGTTGCCCAAGTCATTCATACTTTTCGAGGCTAAATAAAAACACAGCGCTAATGGAGAGCGTTGCCTCACTTCCGAAGACACCAAAGCCTAAAATGAATGCCGCGGGACCTTGCAGCCACCAGAGGGAGAGGGTCAAAAAGTCCATTTTCTGAGTTAATAACAAAATTTATTAAAGTTATGTTAACTACGTCTGACAGCGTAATCTAATTGTTGACGAAAACACTGCTGATAATAGACAAGATGCTTTCAAGCACATGCAATTCGTCCTTCTGTGCGTTTCTAGATTTGTTCCGCCTTTGTTCTCACAAAACTTGTCACCGACAAGACGGGGAAACTGAGAAAACGCGAAATAAATTTGGAAATCTGTCGCAAGGAGATAGGAACTCTACGCAATCTGCAACACAAAAGGATCCTCAAGATATTTGCTGAGTCAGAGGAGAATTGGTAAGAGATTTCAAAGGAGGCATTATTGGAACAATGACTAAAGTAACGTAAGTTGAGTAATGAAACTATGAAGGTCTCCAGAATCTATTCGAAAAAAATTAAGTTTAATTTTTTTTCTCTACGGGCCTTACATTTTATGCAAGCAAAGGTCTGCTTTCGGCGGACAGATTCTGTATTGACGAAGGGTCCATTTTTTAAACTTAGTTATTATCTCTCTTGGATCAGTGAGCCATTAGCGGGCACACTCCAAACTATCCTCGAAAAATCTCCACGAGGGGTAAGTAGACGCAACTTGCCTCACAGCTTTCTGGTGCAGGGCTCAAATTGTCCCTCCTCCTGCCACTACTACTACTACTCTGGGCTTTCAGAAGTGCAGAACCAACTAAAAGGAATGATCACATCTCACAAATGGAAACCTTCTAAACATGATGAAAATTAGGGTCTGAGTAACATTGATGTAAGATCTCTGATGTTTAGGATAGACTAATATGGCTTGGTGAGTGTCACCTTAATTGAGGATGTATTTGTGAGGATACATAAAAGTCTGAATGTGCTAAGAATAGTTTCGTCAAATTGACAGGTTGCCATACCTTTAGTTCTAATCATCTACAATTCCCTTCTACACTGTCACAAAGTTGCTGTCCTAAGACAGCGTTGAAACAGGCTTTTAGACTACAACTAATGAAGAGCAAAAGTAGGATTGAACAATGGACACCGTGCAAACGTTACATTAAAACTGTATCCCTATTCTTATTATAGCAACTTCTGGGAATGGAGCTTGAAATTATACTTGGAGTTTTTCAAGTAAGCATCTTGTCTTTTTTGAGTCGAGAGATTATTTTCTTGGAAAAAGTGGGACTTTGTAGTCAACAGACCCTAACCAGAGCCTAAAGGGCTTGTTTGGTTAAGCAAATGAAGTAATTAGTCAAGGCAACCACTTTCAAATTACCTATTTAAATTACCACATTTCTTTTCTGTCTTCGCTACATGCGAAACAAATTCTAGAGGGGGTGATTCGCGGTTAAGATCAAACTCATCACAGAGAATCAAAAAGCTAGTTGGAAGTTGCACTCATGAACACCGTACAGAATACGCTCTTAAAAGGATTTCAGTTTGCCTAAATCGCAAACTAAAATGATGAAATCTTTTACTGTGCAGTCTTTTTGTTCTTCAACTCGCGTAATTATAGAGTTTGAACGGTGCATGTAAAATCAACAACTAAAAGACATTAACTCTTTCTGCTGTCTCCTCCGGATCTAGTTAGCGGAGGCTTTCGGCAAACAATTAACTGAGTCTCAGCGTAATACCCATCCTCACTGTCTGATAGCATTTTTGGGTTGTCATAGGTGTGTAGCTGCACTTGTTTCTTTTGGGCTTCCTCAATTGCTACTCCTAGACTGGCGAAGCCGTATCACATGTTTTACAATTAGTCCTGGCTACAGTCTGTTTGTCTGATCATATCTAAAGGGGGAAAATTGTAGCCCTAAATTCCTAGTTACTTGTCAACTGTCACGCCAAATTTAAGGAAGGCAAACAGCTTAGGCCCTGTATGGCATTCCTGCTTTTCACTAATAATGGAAATCATTGATGGTAAAGTAACCGTACGTCTCATAAAAACACTAGTAGCAGGGTGTCGGAGTACGGTAGAACTTCGTTGGTTGATTATGGGTTCTCCAGAAAATTGTGTAGCACCACTGCAATTCAACTGATTTTGAGTGAAAATGTTTTAGTAATATCCGCCGTTTTGAAGAGATGAGCGTCACAGGACCGAACAAGCATGATTTGGCGAATTTTTAGGTGACAGATGCCCTTCGTTATCTGCATGGGACCCAGAACCTGATGCATTGTAACATTTGTCCATCATCCATATTCGTTAACATCTCCTCTCAGTGGAAGTTGGGTGGATTTGGACTTGCAGAAAGCAGTGCTGATTTAACGAAGGTATATTACGGCTCGTAAAAAACCACTTCTTTTTCTTTTATTTACCCAAGTTGCCCCAAAACTACAAGGTGGTTTCAAAGATGGACTTCATCATAGAATTCAAATTCCTAATGCTAATTGCCAAACAAATATCGTAGCAAAATCGTCACATTTATCCATGATTCACTTCATTGCACTCTGGGATGCATTTTCAAATGAAACCGACTGTTTATCAGGACAAATCTGACATTTTGTCATTTTAATACTTGTAGCCATAAGTAAAAGACGTAAGGAACAATTCCGGGCTCTTGGCTTTCTCAGTGTTCATCTGGTCTCCCAGATTGCTGTCAGACTAGACCAGCTGAATTATCAGCTAATGCGACTTTTGTCGCATCGACGATTCTTTGCGCTGACCAAATTCACTTGGCATTCACCGTTAAATGACGCATACAAATAACGATTTAAGCAACAAGAATTCCCAAGCAATTTCGTGAACGAGCTTCAATTCTAATGGTCAATTTATGGTTTTTACGATAAATTTACACTGAATTTACGGTTGTGTGTTATAACACCGCTTAGTAACCAATCTATCTGACTCAGCCTGCATCACTAACCTAGACCCACTACAGGCTTGTCAATCACCAAAAGGCGCTTTGAACCCAACGCTCTTATGCGATTTTACTTTACTGAGTGATTGATAAAATTCCACCCTCCTTCGTTAAAACAAGGCTAGCTTCATGGGTTTCAACCCGAAAGGTGGGAGAGACCTGCAGCCAGACCTGGACTACATTGCACCAGAAGTTCAACTGCATCACACAATGTCTCCCCTGGCAGATATCTTCTCCCTGGGCATGGTGGTTTGCTCCATCTTCAACGGCGGTATCTCCCTCCTCCATTGTGAGGGCAGTGTGGCGAACTACGTGAAATACATTCCATACGTAAGCCTACAACAGTCCCTTAACCGTAAACTTATCTCTCGGTCATGATAAAGTTGTTTATAGGTAAAATGTTGGTTTGCAAGGTAGCATTTGCTTTCTAGATCCGCAAATATAGCCACTTCCATAGGCTAGCAGTCTGGCGGTCTTATTTCGGCAAAGCTATTTTAAGTAGACGATTAGGTATGCCAAAAATGGACACCTTTCAAAGCCGACTAACGAGGTAGCCGGATCCAGCGGAGGTAGGAAGCGACTTATACTTTAGCCTTTATTACGCATCTCCAATGTGTTTCCAAATGCTCCTACTTCCACCCACGTGTGAGTGTAAATATGGCTATTGATTGTTGCGACTAGTGCTAAGAACTTTTAAATTGTTTTTTTTTGCAGTAAAAGTCCCGTGGCGCCTCAGGTCTAGTTCATTCAGTTCGTAACTTATTCACCACTTAAGTCATAATAAATAAAATAGATTTGGCATTTGGTAATTTGCAAATGCTCTTCTGCTGGATCTACGAGGATTAACGTGTGAGCATTTTTTAAACATATTCTTTAATAACGTTACCTTTAATATTTAAATTGTAGCAAAGTAAACCGAAGTAAAAATTAATAACTGGGCTGATTCAGTCAGTGGTCTTATTAGACTTCTAAACTACGATTTAAACAAGTTTCCAAGGCGGATGAAGAGAAGGGTGGCAGTCGGTAAAGGAATAGAGAAACCGAATGGTTAAGATCCTGCTGGACTAACATATATTTGTACATTTCAAGGGTATACTGAGTGTCTCACCTGCTTAGCATACCCATTCACTGGTACGATACGATGTTCAGACGTTGTAGAGCCGGTAACAATTCACATACCAACCTTACTACCCTTCTTCTTATGGGTACTACAGCCAAAAATGCTTCGTAGCATTTCGTGCTGCTGTTAGGTGTTGCATGAAGTCGGAAGGATTCATAATGCTGGAGTTGAATACATATTGCTGACGTGGAAAAGAGCTGACGACTATTGACACGAACTGAAGGCTGAGCCGCCTAAAAAGCCTTCGGAGCACGCAGAACCAAATCGAGAAGTTAAATATGTGACCAAATTGTTACAACCGTATTATTCGTGACTCAAATATGTAATGTTAGCTACGAACACTTGCTTGAGTAGTCCTACAGGCTGTGGATCAAATAATAACTTATTTTAAGCATCAATGTTCCTTTCAAAAGAGTGAGAATAATGCCCTATCAAGAAATACCTTTTCCATAGGAATCGAAGCATTCCTTTAGCGAATGCTCAATTTTACATTTATGTCCTTTACCAGACTAAATCAAAATGTTTAGATTTATGTCTAGTTATGTCACTGAGAGGAAGTTTCACTGATAAATGTTCGAGTGGGAATGAGTGTTTGTCTCACCATTCCTTTTTGGTGGCCGTTGTTGTGTCAAAACGATGGGAAAAAATATCTCAACCCTTGCTGCCTTAGTGATACCCTCTTTCCTGATAGGATTTTTTATTTAAAGTACAGCCTTTTTAATAAACTTCTAAAACAAATAACAGCCAACGGGGTATAGTAAAGTTACTGTAGAAATTGCCGTTTTGTAGTTACCTCAAAGGTTCCAAGAGATCAGTAATCGCATGCCCAAACCCCTAGTTGAACCAGTACGAAAGATGATCAGTCAAGATGTACGAGAACGACCCACATCCCAACTCCTTGCCTTGGTAAGTTTTGTCTTCCTGCATCCTAAAAAGATGTAATTACTTTGATAAGCTTGGTTCCCTACTGAGTAATATTCGAAGTGTGGATGGGACAAGGTCCTGTCACATCATCTGATGATTGAATTTCGACATGTCGATAATTCACCCAAAAAAATCCAACACCAACTCATGTTGCATGGACGTTTTTCGTGGTGTCTACTTTCTCACTCTTACGGCTACTTCTCCTCTAGATTGTCCAAATCAAAGGCCTAGATTTTTCGCACATCGAATACAGGTTAGCACTTTATTCTCAGGCCTCAATAGTGAGTTGAAGTCTACCTGTCAAAATTAGTGGAGACATAATAACGGATTGCAGCAAAATGTGGGGGAAGGAAATGACGCGAGAGGGGAGCCGAAGGAGGCGAGGCGAGGCGAGGCGAGGGGGGAGGGAGAGATAATCGCACGAAGTCAAGACGCAAGCTAATCTGATCGCCTGTCAGCCTACTGTCGCCGTACTGACGCACTACTTCGCGCATTTCAAGTTGCCTCGTCAGCCTTTTTTGTTGTTAATGAAGATAAACACGTCGTCATTGCATTAAGAGATAAATATTTTAGTTTACATAACTTGGTTTTTGTGAGTAGCCATTATAAGTGCAGTAAGAATCCGCTTATCTAGATATCTCAAACCAATTAAAATTGATATCCAAAAACATGAGGCAAAGTTTTCACCATTCACAAATTCCTGACTTCCATTCTACACCTAAAATTTGGTTCTGATTGGAAAGCTTTAGTTAGAATGGTCTTAAACATGAACAGTCGACGGTGGCATTATGATAACATCTTAAGTCATTTCTTCGCACTGGTAAGCGGTAGAGAGCCCGTGTCGTAAGGGCAGAGGCAGGCCAGCAAGGTCTACATGTCCCTATAAAGTAAAAAACTTGAACGGAGCGCATATAATTGGAAAACAATGAAAAGGAAAAGGAATCATAGCTGTGAAGTCTCGTTCTGATCTGAGAATATTTACACCCTTTGAAGCAGTCGAATTGGTTCATCGGAAGTGCGATTGAACATGTGCGTGGTCAGTTTCTCATCTTCAAATCTGGCCAGCAAATTGATGAAAAAGTAAATTAGTTCCAAGAGCCAAGTCGACTGAAACCACAGTTCTGTTCGACAGAACACTTAAATGTGGATTTAAAGTTCTACTTTTCATTCACGAAACTGATCGCACTAAGAAGAAATACAGTGGAAAGCTTAAAAATTTGCACTATGTTGTAACAGAACTGGCATTTGGGAGGAGATTGGGCTCCTCAAACAAATCATTTAAGTAGTAGACAATGGAAAGCACTTTTTGCATCAACAGATCCACTGAAGCAAATGGATTGAAGTCATTGAAGGAGACAGCGTGCTTGGAGCCGAGACAATCTATTTCATCTAATTTTATTTCCACTGGATCAAATGCTTACGCATTCCGATTGTACGGGCGCAAATATCACTTCTCTGGACCACGTAGCAAATTAAACAATTGGCATAAGTTTATAACTCTTTGATGGAGATGAAATGATGACTCCACTCTCTACATGAATTTGTGGGAATCCGTCATTTAAGCAATGTCCCTTATGCATTGCCTTAAGTAAGCTATTTGAAAATTGTTTATTTTTTTTCAGGCTTATCATAAACTGTAGTGAAGGTGAACAGTGACGTATTACAATCTCTTGGGAAATTTGTCTCTTTGTAAAGCCTGTAACCTGGGTTCCAAACGCTGCCGATGTAGTTATGGAAGGCGTGCATGGTCATTTATGGGGTTGTTTTGTTGCCAAGTGAATGCTAATTTTGCGTAAGAAATGTAACAGCTTCTCCGAAGAAGAATAGAAACACAATACTCGAGTAGAATATGTTGGGCTTGGGGCTGCTGGCATAGTCTGGATCAACTAGGTGGCTCCCTTTACCAAAATCGAGAGCTAAGCAAATGCTCAGCGTGTTATATAATGCTAGGAATTTTAATTTAACAGTACTTTCAGTGTTAAGTGGTGTGTGATGGAGATTTAAGGAAGTGAACTAATCTTACCCCATTAAACTTCTGAGTTATCCTAACGATTGCGCTGACCGTTTAGTTGCTATTGGTAATGTAAGCCGCATTTTGAATGCACAAATCAGAGATTCCTGCAATGAATGAAATATTTCTCCTCCAATCTGATCACTTATGAAACTATGGTGGTACAAGTGCTAGGCTTGGATTAATTTTCATTTTAGCGGGCTCGAGTACCCCACAGTGAGTTTTCCGTAGTCTGCCCATAGAATAGACAAAAGTCCCGTAATTTTGGAATAGTTTTTGTCGAACGATTAATCAGTTTCTTTAAAATCAAATTCCTCCTCCATATTTGTGATCAAAAAGGCAGTTTTTTTTAAACATTAATAGTTATGTCACGGCTTCTAAATACCGTTTCCAAGATTGCCATGCAACCACTGTGTTTCGTTTGACTTAGCTCAAACTCTTCAACGAGCCCTCCCTTCTCTCGTACGAGGGACTCTTGACCCTTAAAACTCGATCACAAAATCAAATCAAGGAATTCTTCAATCGCTTCGCCAAGGCTATTCCCGAATTTGACGAGGTAACGACATTACCTTAGCCACTGGCCTCTATCATGCACTTAGAAGCCTTTTTAATGGCTGAATCAAAGGAGACAAACAACTTTATAAAGATTCTGAGCTTGTGTTCCCTTGAGTGGGGTCTTTTGCGATTGAAATTCTCCGTATACCATTATGGGTTAAGTTAACTGAGGTCTGAGTACCATTTTTTTGATAAATTCGTTGCATTAGGAACGATTCCTCTTTAACTTCTTGACAGACTTTTAGCGTAGTGTGATCCAACGATCTGTTCATTCAATTCTCAGTTATAATAGGCAATCAAATTGTTGATAGCTGACTGATTATTCTACTAAAAATTTGGTACGCACCAATAAATATCATTGATGTGAAGCACGAATGGACTCTTCCTGGAAAGACCTTTTCGACAAATCAATCCGGAAGGATGAAAATCTGGGTTAATACGGTAGCTTTCAATAAAGGCAAACACATGTCAAGCACATAGTAGTACCGTTTTTATTCATCTCTAGTCAATTAAATAAATTATGCCTTTATATACTGAAGACATACACATTTTTAGATAAAAATTGTTCCTGGCTGAATAGACACATAAAAAAGACGACTACGCCCATCGGGCATAATGGCAGATTTTCCGTCTCACCAAACCCATTTAAACTAAGTTACACCAAAGAATTGCAGGACGCGATGGAAGGGGTAGCAGTCTCCAACTCAAATAAGCCGACGTTTTAGCGCTTTTGCGGAATATACTCAAACTTGCATTAGTTTTGCATATGCAAATTGCAAGCCAGTTTTACCGGAAATTGACATCTCCACGGGGTAATTTTACAGGACTTCCGCTACAAGAAGGTACTCCCACTGTTGTGGGAGTGGTATGACAGTCACCCTGATCTTCAGCCCTTCGTCCTCCCCTCCATCCTGGCCGCTACTCACATCGCCGAAAGAACCGATTTCGACCTCCATCTGCACGACCGACTCTGTTCTGCACTGCGGAGTCACAGGAGCAAACAGGTGGAGGATGTATTCCATTTGTAAAGGCTAGCGAGTGGTGCCACTGTACCTTTTTGGGGGTGTTTTTCGCTCGATTCGTTGTGCTTGACACTTAATGACTTTTTGGCACACTTTGAGACTTATGTCGCCTCAGTTCTTGGGGAAAAATTGATGATCCTCATAAAATCCTAATGTTCAATGTACACTGAATGGAACAAAGTGGTGCCAGAAATTGGCCTGACTAAATAGGGCGCCACCTTGTCATTCCTGTCCTTCTTACATTGCATCTTCCATCGTCGAACTAGCTAATTGCTCTCATAGATGTAATGCAATAAAGAGATTCAATGCTCACATAAATTTATTTTAGGTCGACATCATTCGAAAAGGCCGTCTTTCACGTTTGGCGGAAGATAATGTACTTCTCCGCTTTTGCGATTTTTAATATCAGATTCAAGAAATTGGACTTGCCATAGGCCCTAGCCGTGGTCAAAAGTGCCTGCGGATTTTGCTTCGAGGTCATTGGGTTGCCAAAAGTTTACTTGATTTTAATCGCTACCCCTGCCTCCACCACTAATCACTTTTATAGACAGAAATCGTCCACTCACTCTATTTTCCTCCTCCGGCATGAGTCATTTTCTTGTCTCATAAAAATACTGCAAAGCTATGCTTAGGAAACATCATTCGAGTAAGGGAACTCTGATTCTTACCCTGCTGTTGGCAAGATTGTAAGTGCTATCGAAGCAAAAATAAATCACTGTAGCTCTTAAATGACGCGGCAAAAGGGAAAGCATTTCTGATGGGATCGCAGTAAACATTTTAATGGGAGGAGAGATGCCGCATTTTTTACAAGAAGTGAAGCATGCAACGGTTTGCATTCTTTGAAAGCAAAGCCACCGACAACTAGCCACTGAACAGTTTTATGTTCTCACCCCAGTCATCGTTCGCAGTTCAGCAAATTACTGCAAGTAAATTTTAACCAGACTGTGCAAACTTGATTAGACACGAGGGCGTTTCTTGACAGACCTCAAGGGAATAGCGCGTTTTACGGGGTAGTGGTAATTAGTTGGTCGCAGGCCTTGAAACTGCCGATCGAGGATGCTAATGCCATGAGAGTAGTCGACGGATGGAACACTCTCTAACAACACAAAATAATTATAGCCTCGTGAGAGTTTTCGTGACAAATATTTTTGCACTTTGAAATTGTTCCTATCTGTACAACTCAACAAATGGCCACTGGATTACATACTTTATTTTTTCCTAACCAGACAAGCCATTAATTTGTCTCTCGAAAAGCTCATTTCACTACTTTGAGACCTCAGTTGCGTCAAGAGGATTTTGCTGTAATAAGTTCATAGATTTTAGATTTCATCAAGCAATTTATTTCATGCCTTTCAGACAACTCTGGTTACATTGGATTTGGTGGAGTTCTTCATAAAGTACCTCACACCCGAGGAAATCGTTGAAATAGTTCTACCCGACATCACCAGCTGTATCAGGATTGGGAGTCGCAAGTCCCTAGTAAGCTTGCCTCAGTCCCACGCTGAATTTTTTACTTGAATAGTTAATTTGATTGACGATGCTTTAGTAAGGGGCAGTCACTGGGGCGGGAGGACGCCTTTGAGCGTTTTGGAGTCGCACTAATTTTATGTTGAGCCAGAGGTGACATGACGCCTTTTTTATTCATAAACAGAACATCAAAATTTTATGTTGCGTTTCTTTTGCCAAATGCGCAGTAGTAAAACCGGAAGTAGGTTATTGGTTGATTTACTGTTTAATTTTTACTGCCAATTGGGGTAAACAACACTGGAGATGCTCATCTTAACACATTTTCAAGAGAGCGTTCTATTAGCAATAAAATTACCGATGTGCAGTAATTTATCATTACTAAAAAGCCGTTTCTATTGAGAGATCTCGGCGGCTTGAGTATGATCATGCGACACTGAAAATGCTGAATTTGGAGCCCATCAGTACTTATTTTGGCGTCTTAGGACACGGTAAGGGATGCTGTCTACGTTTTGCACGACTATCTTGGACCAGAGGAGCTAGAAAACTACGTCTTCCCACTACTAAAAGACGCCATCGAGGAAAACGGCTCTTCTGGCTTGGTATGTAAGGTTGTTTTTAAAACATTTCGTAGTTTCCAGTCCAGTCGTAGGCTGATAAAAACCCTCAAGACTATTTAAGCTGAAGTAGGCTGAATACTAGGCAGTCTTCCATAGTTCCTGTTGACAAGACTTTTTGTCCCTTAGTATTTTATAACAATGCGTAATAAGTGTCTAAAAATATGACAATAACTGGCAAACTAAGCTTTTGAGTAGTCATTTTTAAGTATTAACCAGGAGTAGATCTTGCCCGAAATCGTATTAACTAGGCTGAAATCTCTACATGCCGAGTTTCATCCATTTATAACTGAAATTCATTGATTCCATGGACAGCCCTTAAAGTGCGGCATACATTGCAATATGCCTGGGCTAATTAATGGCCCTTAATCACTCACTAATCATGGTCCAGTTGGGGAGAATCACTTGCGTTAATCTGTGATTTTCCGTTGTAATCTTACTAGCCACTTTTTCATGAAACCGGTCTAAACAACCAAATGCAATCCAGTGCCCCAAAATCGCCACCTTTTGCAGTTACGTGGACTTCTCTTCACGTAAAGTGCCTCACTCACATAACAAAGCCATTAAATTAAACTTTGACAGTGACACGCCAGCGTCAGCACATTTATTCCCCTCGGCACTGAGCTTTAAAAGGCATCGCTGTTTGATAATAGTACCTGTTGCGAAACGTAACAAGAGGTGGAGAGAAGAGTAACTGCTGTCGTAAAGTTACGCCTTCTACCTTACCAACCACGTGTGGGCTTTGTGTAGACGATCTTTTACTGTTTCCAGTAAGACAACTAAGTGGACACTCTCAGCATATAATCTTGTGCCCTCTTGTCTGAACCACAGATTCAGAACGTGATGCTGGATTGCATAGAGAGTCTCGTTTCTCACTGCAGGCCAGTATTTGTGAGCAAGGAACTACTTATCTTCCTGGCCTCCATGCCCACTGCCAACGTCGAAGTTGTGTTTAATGTTGCAGGTAATGATCTTGCGTCCAGCGTACGTTGTTCCACATTACGCAGAGCGACATTTGGGAATTATTTAAGACAGCCATGTTGGTGAAATGGACATCAAGTTTTAAATATTTACTTAAATTTTATGATAATCAACCACAATCCTGACTAACCTGAGCTGAATTGCCTAAGTGTGACGCTTTAGTTTTCTCATCTGGGACTTAAACTACAGGCGCGTAACATGCATTCGCGTTCGGTCCAGCAGTACCAAATCATATTGCAGGCAATAAATCAAGCACACACCATGCTCATTACGTAGTGGTAATTGTGCTTCGTTGTTTAATTATTTAAATTTTTGTTTTGATTTTACGGTCACTTGAGGCCCCACTTCTGTACTTCCGCCCGGTGACATGACCTCCGTGCCATGCAAGTGGCTTTCCTCCCCTCCCCCCAAGACCCTTCTCTACACCCCCAGTACATGTCCTCCCCCAGTAGGCGTCTTCTTCCGCCTTCAAGAAAGACGTGGAACAATACGGCAATTGGGTTTTTAACTTCTAGTCTTTGAGTATGAATTAACCAAAAGGCAAAAGACAGCTGATTTGATAGGGGAGCAATAAAGTACCGCAGTTATGGTGGCCAATTTCTCCCCCTACCCCTGATAGCGAACGTGTTCGTTTTCCTCAATTCAACTGCTGCTTAAAATAGCACTTATAAAAAACTCCAATCAAGTAATGTAATTCGGTGAAATATCGGGCTATTATTTATAAAATTTAAGGCTTAAAAATAAATTAGACAAATGTGAGGTGTTTGAAGGGTTCATCACTGTAGCAGCATCATCGGAACTAACCATTTGAAATGTGAGTCTCTTAAAGTACCTGCGAATTCTTGGCTTTCGAGTGCAGCTAGAAATTCCTAACGTCGATGCAAATCTTGCACTGTTGCGAGTTCCCACTAGCGCTTATAGCATAATGCGTGCCTGAACTTCTCTCTTGAAGTTTTCTGAGGCGGGCCTTTTCTAGCAATGCAAAATAATGCGTTGAAATGATATTTGACCCAAAATAGACGTTTGAAGACCTTCAAATTTTAAAATACAAATCCAAAAGATCATTGAACAGTAGGAATCAAGCATTAAAAGGTGCTAAAGTGCTCCAAGGCTTCATCAAAATGATAGGGCAGAACACGCAGCGCCGACGTAGAGAAGGGCTGGGAGGCTACTGGCACGGTCCAAACGCCACGCTATCCGGCGGAAATACAAAAGCCGAGCCGTAAGTAAGTGTCACCGAGTGTAAAACGAAGAGTTAAACAAAAGATCGAAGCATTACAGTAATACATCCTGTGCCAAAAAATTTATGTTCACCTTCGCCTGAGAAACACTGCGTCTGAGTGTGCCTGAAGTGATTAGCCATGACAAAACGCGACGAATGTTTCAAATTTACTCCTTTTCAACGAATTACTTCCACTCACTCTGAGTATGCCTTTATTATATCTTTGAGCCAAGACAAAGATTTTTCTATCCAGTTCATTTAATTTCTGGAAAGTTATACCTAGCGTCCAGCTAAATGGGAACGTAATGAGCATGAAACATCAACTGATTTGATAGCCGCATCCCTCGCTTGTAGGCATCTTTCGGAAGGTGCTTTGCAACTGCAAGTTTCATGTCCCCTACTCGCTCATCGCGACAAAGCTCCTACCTCCACTGATACCCCTGCTCATCTCGAAGAAGCTGAGTCTTACGGAGGTAAGCCCTAGAATTGAAAGCGTTACAAACCCTTCAAACTGAAGATCTTTTTCCCATGAAACGAATACTTGATTGAATTATATCGAGAGTATACATACTCACTGCCAGGAACGTTCTTTGTGGGAGGTTTTGTGTCTCATTTAACTGGATTGAAGTAATAATTTAATTTCAAGCTCAGAATAAGCGAGTTAAATTTAAACCAAGCTAACGAAGAAATTAAGGAGCTATCAAGTGTTCGCTTTCCTTTTGCTGCATCCCTAGATTGGGACGCTTTCTGCATCACGTTAAACCCTTTTCAACTATCCTTATTGCTGGATGCATCTTGAAGATGATTTAAATTTATGCGAAGTTTTTAATCATGAAATTAAATGCTGCATTGTGAAGAGCCATATTGCGGAATAAAGCTATCTCCTAAGTAACAGTTTTTATTTTTCACGGCCAAGGCACTATCGTTCATGCTAATCTGGTGGGCTTAGAATTTATTTGCAATTTACGAATCAAAACCAGATTATTATAATTCCTTCTCATGGTGACTACTGTAAAAAAAATGACAATCAGATGATATACTACTTGCAAAGGGTGGATAGTAGAGCCCAATGTGTCACAATCGTCACCTAGATTTCTAGTACTATGAGTATCGAGAGCGAGGGTTTGCACTGACATGCATCTTGCAGATGAGTAGAGGTGTTCCATCATCAAAATTGTAAAGGCGATTTCCAATTCAATAACAACTTTCAAATTTAGCGGCAATCGAAAGTGTTTGTGCTGCATGGTGAGTACTGTAACTGGTAGAGGTATGAATGGAAGTCTATGCTTTGCATGGCAACTCCTCCCATTTCTGCAGTGTTGTACAGACACTGCTTTCCTTAATTTGCATAGCTAATTTTATGATGGCCATTTGGTATTACTCCACAACGCCGAACTTCGCGAACACAAAACCTCACCAGAGCCCCCTTCATCTTCTCACTGGTAATTATAAACGGCCGCTAACCGGTCAACTTAGTCATCCATTACAAAAGTCCTCCTATACTCATTTGAAAGGAAAAGTTTATGCAAATGTGGTCTAATAAGCAATGCAAATTGAGGTGGATATTATTCACCATTGTGTATTTGCTTATCAGCAAGTAAAGCAGACCAATCATTCACCAGGTAAGCTGAAGTCCATTTTAAAATTTTGAATTCTTAGTGTTATTACGCATTTATCAGTCTTTCTATCAGGAACTTTAATTAATAAACCAAAACAAACTTGTCAAGTTAGTCACAACCATTAAACTAGAGAAACTCGCTTCAATTTCAAAAAGTCAAATGTAAACAAACAAAGACATTTCCAAAAAATAGAGCTTAAAGGACTTGTCGTTCTTAAATACTTGACTTATTAGTAGCTTTGAGGAAAAAAATGAAAGCAACAGAATTGTGTTGACATTTTAATGCGCACAGTCAACTTTGATGGACAAGCGCAATGTCTACAAATGTTAATGCGCTTGAGTAAACGGCTCATTCTTTTGAGCACATTGAGGTTGGACAGACGGTCAGCAAATTCGACTGTTTCAGTGCTTCAAATGAGGTGATGAGATCATAAGTGCCATTCACTTCCGTATATTCCAAGTGGCAATTCACCTCATTATAAACCTCAATGCTGGCCAAGATGACACAGCACCAGCAACACCCGCTCTACTGAGTGGTGACAATGAGCACTCCACAGTCGGCCATGCAGGATTAGCTCCTCCATTCGCACTACATTTCATCTCGCAGATGGCTCATTGGAGATACCAATAGGCGCACCATTTCACCGCACCTCCACGCAACACTCCTCAACCATCTCCTCCCACTGTCCGCATAACATGCGGTTTTGGCGACACGATTCAAGTTGATGCTATCACAGCACTAACAAAAGGTGCTGCATGATCAACTACCCTTCATGCCACCCACCACCCACCACCCACAGCATTGACACCTGTGTTCCAGTGATTACCCTCTCACCATAAATGCTAAATCACTGAAGATAAAGTTGTTTCGAATGGTCCACTCCTTCAATCCAACGCGACACATGGACGAATTCGAGAGCAGTTGTTGTGCCACCTCCACCTACATTGTCTTCAACTTCTCTTCTGTCGCATTCATTCAAATTTACTAGTACGAATTTCACAATGCACGATTTTGTTGTTCCCATCCTCACGTGGGTAGTTCTCTTCTGTCCACAATGACGCCTTGACACAGCTTGTTAGAACAAGTAATTTCCTGTGCCTGTAGAACCAATGCCGACACATCACTATTACTACCGTTTAAACTTCAACGGCAAAACCAACCTGGCGCTGTACATAGCCCCATCATCAAGTACTTATTCCTTATTCATCCTAGTTAACTTGACAGCTTGACCGCATTCATAAATTTTATTGACTTTTAATCTCGTGATTCGTACATTTATTGTTTTGGTTAATTAAACCTTCCAGAATTATTAGATCCGAGGTGATTTTTACCTTTTAACATTACTCATCAAACGCACCGATCCTTATGATCGACCAATAGATGTCAGTGAAATCACGTTTGCCAAATTCTTGCTGCACAATGTCATCTGCATTTTGTTGTAGTTTCGTGCTCTCATGGGAGTAGCTCGTTTGATGCTGGAGCAAATTGACCGAGGGAGGACCATCGAGTACTCACGGAAGAAGAGCCTCAGTGCAGATGAAGGCATCATGGACTACAAGTGAGGCTGACTACTTTCCGACTTCGCCACCCTCACAATCCTCACAACTGTCCATTCCATTGGCTTGGAATTTGCTTAAGTTAAGGGCTACCTAGCCAGGCATATTCCTCATTTTAACCGAGCCCAAATTACTTGGGATCCCTATGTTTGATTTTTAGTAAGTAATTAAGCAACTTTCCCTAGAGCATACTTTATACCATGAAGGAGTTGATGATTTACAAATCAACGGTCCAAGTGGGCTTCAGTACTGCCCATTCTGCCTTACTGTGCACGGGTAATTTCAGTTTTTCGCCCTTTTCATACTTAAATACATGCTCAGGCTCTTAGCAGCGGGAATTTTTCGCATTCCAGCTAAGTTTGCCTTGCTTCAATCCGGTATTCAGAGTTTCGAGCGCGTCGCAAAACGCAGGACGAGTTTTAACGAGTAGCCATTGCAAGGATGAAAAAGTCGTGTTGATGGAGCTACAGCTCGATAATATCCATGTGCGACAAACGTTTCAGTCTCATTGACCGGCTAACAAAACAACGCACTTTTTTGTGGAAAAAAAATTGTATAATTTCAGCCTGACTTCGCTTGCGTGAAGAGTTTATAATTAGGGCCTTACTGAGCTTCATTGGTCAGTTCAATCTCCACGGTCCTTATCGCGATTGCGAAAGCGCCAATAACAGCGAGAAGGCAGTGCTAGGCAGAAAGCTTGCCTGTTTTTCCTTCCAGTAATCAGGCAATATTCTGAAAAATGTAAATTCACATTATTGTCCCCACCAGGCATGCAAACAAGTTTGTCCGCTTTTCGCTGCAATGACTTCAGAAGTTCATGCAAGTCTCTCTAGGCATACAATATAAGGCATTAAGATGCTCCATTACGTTAGATGGAGTCCTCATTTCATAAATATCGGTCTTATTAGTCTGATGGATATAATTTGGGCTTGTCGTCTTTACGATCTAAGTGTAATCCAGTTCTGAGGCTAGAGAAACCTCTTGTGCACACAAAAGTGGTTTACGTCTGTTCGCTTGCGGCAGTGGACTGCTTAGAACTGCATGCCACGAAGACAGTCATTCCATTCATATGACAGAGAGCTTTAGAGAATGCGAAGTTATCCCTCTCTCCTTTTGCATTCCAGAAGCCACTGCTGTGGATTGCTCGCTGCCCTATCTGTGATTAGGAAAAGGTTTTACATTTCATTTTGACATCAAACGAGCAAATCACTGATTATCCTCCAACAATTTATCCTCTCTTTATCCCTTCCTTCTATTGCACCGCTTCATCCCTACAATACTGCTTTTTTCTTGCGTAGGTAGACTAAAATTGTCATTTTTCACCGCGTACTTCATGCTAAAAATCAAGCATCTGCGGTTAAGAGATATTCTTTCATTACAATTTGAAGATGCCCAAGATAAAAACGTCATTTTTAGGAAATGACACCAGATTTTGTCTAACCTCACCTGCTACATTTCATTGTCGCTATTTCTCAAAGTGGTAGTCTCCTTCTCTTGGCACTACCAAAGAGCAGTTACGTGGGCGACTATCTCGACATTCGGGGAGTGAACCTGAGGCAGAATCAGGGGGGATGGGTAGAATTTTTGGCCCTAAGGGCAAAATACTTTGTAAAGTGGAGTTTGTGCAAACCATTTTTCTATTGGGAATAGGTAAAAAGTCTCAGCTCTGTTCTCCTTTGGCGAATAAAATATTTAAGCAGCTCTCTAGGACGTCGTGGCTCATACAAAGCATGTCCATCAAATTAAGAAGATATAATGGTGACATACAGATCGGGTTGCATTTATCATTATCATTCTTCGAGAACCCATGAATTTGAAAAAAAGTGGAATTCTTTCATCAAATGATGAACAATTTTATTCTCTGTACCAATGGTATTAAACCTGGACGTTCGAATTCGGAGTGATGGGCAAGCCAGTAATTATTGAAGTGTAATTGTACGCTGAACTTCTCCAACTGCTACTTTTAGCGTCAAAGCGAACCCTGGCTACTACAGAAATCTTCCTCTCATTTCCATGCAGCAGCCCACGCTCGACTTTTCCCGAAGTCCTCCCAACCTCAACCATGCCAATCCGTCGCGCCCGCGGTCCCATTCTTCTGGCCAGTTTATTTCTTTCACATTCACCCGTCTAGTGTTTCGTGTTGTCAACTTTTCAGCTTAACATTAATGCTAAGATGTTTATTTTTTTAAATTTACAATTGTCATCGTGAACATCACGAGTAAATAATTGTTATAGTGGGGAACAAGGATTATGATTTCTCTACCACTATCCTTGTAGATTCAAATGCTTTCTCTATCGGTAACCAGTCTAGTACGTCTCCTTGGAGTTCTAGTCGACAGTTCCTAAGTCGGCTTCGAGCTTCCAGTCAGTGCTCGGAGACTATGCTCCAGAAGGGCTCCACTCCTTTCGGTAATTTCGTTTAGGCCAACAAAATAGCTCTAGCCTAAAACCTGATCCCATCAAACACAAATTGAGTTATGATTGAGTCTTATTTTATGAAGCAATACTGTATTTTCCCATTCCCACACTCCGCAATGGCAAATCATCTTTACCACAAACTAGACTGAAAAAGGAAAGAATTTGGTTGCATGGTGTTCAGTGAATGAATTGGTCCCGTTAGTCTTAAGTACTGCCCTCAGATACACAAATACAAGTTGTTTTCATCTATGTATATTATTCAAAACTTCCACTTTTATCGAAACATCAAATGCATAATGAACTATTGCTTCGACCCCGGCATCGTGAAGTTTCCTTATAAAGACGCTTTAAACTACTGCCAAGTTTCCATACGACATTATATCTACGCGACTCGTCCATTATCAAAAATTGGCTCGAAGCAGTTTCCTCCCTCACAGAACGTGTCTCATTAGGCTTAGGCTGCATAGGCGATTAATAATTCAGAAAATAACAACAAATATCTTTGTTGCTTTACTCCAGCTGGTCTGCAGTACCTTGGGCCGCAGGACAAGACACGTAGCAACCCCAGTTTTGGCCAGCGTCTTTCACTGAGCCTCTTGCCCAAGGCTTCGCGAGCTGCCTCCTGGAACAACTCAGCTACGGCGCTGGAGGCACTAAAACGACGTCGCTCTTCCGGCGGCACCTCTGCCCGTCTCTCGGTGAGTTACGCCTACTCAACTCCTCCTCTTCTTCCAATCACCACACACTACGTCCCATAAACGGAGAAGCGAGTAATTGTGACATTTTTAAGGGATCAAAGGCTGGAAGACCAGATGATTTCATGGAAATCACGTAAATTTGGTAATTTGAAAGCTGTAGCTTGGTTGTCTGACAATATCAAATGATGTTGCGTGAAATTTGGGCGCATTCAATGCTCTGCGTGACCATATTTTATTTGAAATTCCGTACTTATCTCACTAATATCTTGCTCGTTGAAACAGACTATAGTAACACAATTTCATTTTGTGGAAGTAGGCTTATAATGCCATAATATTTGTGTGTGTGTGTGTGTGTGTGTGTGTGTGTGTGTGTGTGTGTATGAAGAGCATCAACGCGACTACTAAAGACGGCACAAATTTGGAAATTCGAGGTGAAGTGCGGATAAAATCCAATTAGAAGTTCATTTTACATTTCATTAGTGCTTATAAAAATTTCCGGTGTAAGAGTTATTGGGTGATTTAGCTTAGCTAGCAGATTTGGGATTTTAGCATCGTTATCCCCGTCCTTTTTTCCTTCTTCCCCTCCCCCAGCACTGTGCGTCTGTAAAGCACTCTATTTGGACTATTTTAAGGTATTCAAAAAATTGGAGATATCCAACTTTGCCTGTAATTTGTTTGGTACAGTTGGTATTACTATGGTTGGCATTTAGTGGTGTGAAAGATGGTGCCTTTTGAACAGTGGTTCATTACTCATCATGACGCTTCGACTTTCACGCAACGCTCACCTCAATCTCTGGCTGCGTATTTTCACTGCTTCAGTCCTTATTATGGTCGCCTTGTTTCTATTTGTCATCAAGGGGACTATTTCGGTGTTTGAAGTACCCTTTTCATGAGGCTTAAAGGGTATTGGAAAAAAGCATCGAGTTTCTACATCCACACGGTAAATAAAATACCTATAAATGCAGAAGTAATCTTACTATGACGGTCAAAGAGATTCAAAGGCTGTGTAAATCTCACTATTAGCAATACGCACGTTAAACGATTTAATAAATCCCGGGTGCCATACGCTTAAAACAGCAAGCACAGTGTCACTATATGCATTTCCACGGGGTATTTTTAAAGATTTTGATGCCTTTTCACAAACCAAGTGGTGTGTGATTTGTAGATAAACTTTTGTGTAGTACAAAAATAATGGTGTCAGATTTGAATGCCCTTCACGTGTGGCTATTTTTGGATGGACCAAGGGGATGGCGTGTTTGTGTGCGTGGAGTCAGTTATTTGATCGTGTCTGGTCTGCTGCCCTACCTTTTCCGTCCCCTTTAAACTAGACACAAATCATGTCGACTGCCTTTACTGTCATCGAAAATTGTGAAATTTTTACACGAAAAAGGAAAATGGATCAGCGTGACGGTTCCAACCGTTCTAAAAGTGGAATCCCTCAATGGGGCACAATGGAATTCTTCTAGTAATAGGCTGCACTGAATGAAAATAACTGAATAAACAGAATTATCAGAACAGTTTCGAAGAAAATTCTAACACGATTGAAATAATGCTGGAAGTTGGATGATTAACTCATGTGCAACATTTTGCAGTTACATATGAAGCAAACCACCCACTTTTGTCCCCCACAACCTTTTGGTTTTGGAGTGTTTCTTTCACTTGGCACCATTCATTGCAGGCTGCTGGTATAGAGGTTACACAAATTAATCACTCGATTTAACAAAATTGAACTTGCTGATTAAGTGATATCCGGCAAGAAAACACGCTTTATAAAAGCGGAACAAATTATGGAGTCAATAATGACTCCCACTGCTTAAAATCCATCACCGGAACCACTGTATGTACTCAATGGAAAATATTTCTTCTCATCCAAGTTATAGTTTATCCAAGTGGGTAATCATGATGTCCTTCTCTACTCATAAGTTGTGGTTTAAATCACTGCACTGCCAAGTGGAGATTGATGCAGAATTTTCATGTCAGACAAGATCTGTGCATTCTCTCCTCGCTAACAACCGATCTTTTTGTTTTCATTTGATGGACAGAATGAGCACTATGATTACCTAGGAGTGGACAGTCGGACGGGCACAGGCTTTTTGGATCCTCGGCGCCACAGCTACGGGTGCTCGGCCACCTCCTCAGCCAATTCACTACTCACCGGCGGAGTCTGCGAAGGTCCCTTTTCCTCCAGTCCTCTTCAGTCTGGCCAAATTAGTCGACGTCCTTCCGCGCCCATCTTCGACCGGAATGTGGGATCAGCCAATTACTGTAGGGATCCCCTTTTAAAATGCCATGACTTTATGCTGAGAATATCATAGCCTTAATTTACAGACTAGTATTAGTCGTGATGTACAATCGCATTGCTATTTATAGATCAATTTTATAGCTAAAATGGGACATTAAATGCTCTTTCAACTTTAAAATGGGTTATCACTAGTCAGTTACTCAAATTGGGCTGGTATGTGCTGTTGCATTGAATATGAGTACAAAAAGTTTAAGTTGTACAGCAACACCACTGTGCAGAAGCCAGCCTACTAAGTGAATACTGCACTTTCTTTTAAAATTTTAATGAATTTTAACGTAATAGAGCGGCTTTTAGTGGAATGAACACAGTGCAGCACTTAGTGGCACATGAAATAGCGTGAATCAAACATGTTGACCACAATGTGTCGCTTCCACACCTGACAGATTGAGTGGCTAGTGTAGGAAGTGGCAAGGGCTCTGTGCATGTCTATCGTTAGCCAAGAACACAGCCTTGGTTCTGTGTCATAACATTCGTGGATTGGAATTCTTATTGCCACATCGGGTGACCCTTATATCTAGCAAATGCGATGAGCACTATAGGTAAAGAAGGCTTGCGCTTTTCGTGTCTTCAGCTTTTCGATCATTTCTTTGATGTGGCGGTACGGTTCATCGTTGAACCGTATATTCTGCGTAGTGATATTTATGCTAAGCCATGCCGCCAATTTATTAAAACCCATTTGGTTTCGTGCTTGCCTGGAAACAACAAACCACACTGCTGTTATACAAGATTATTTTGAGCACTGAGTAATTTGTAATTATCTCATTACTGTATTATTCTCAGAACTTCAGCAATGAGATAGGACCAAAGTAAATAACTGCCTAAAACTACACAGTCCATGCTTTATTTTCTTCAAAAGTCAAAGTGGCTCTAAAACCCTTGTTATTTGCATGGATTGCGGCTTTTAACTTTCCTACGGATGCGTCTCTTCCTAGGATGTAGCGAACATGTGTTATTTCGCAGAGTGGTCGCTTTAAATTAGTATCATTATAGTGCCTCGGGACTTCTCTGAAGGCGAAGGAAGGCATTGTACTAGGACAGTGGCGACGTACAGAGGAGATGAGTGGACTGCTGGCATATCCTGGAGGCCATTCCGCAAAGCTAAAGCACAAAAGCGGAGACCCAAGGATCCGCAGAGCTAAAATGAAACTTTAACCAAACAAGCAGGGCACTTAGCCACCGCCCACTGAAGTTCTTACTAATCTAAATTAAGTCCATACACACTCACGTTGCTTTTTTAGTTTTAAAGCCCTTAATTCGACTTTTGCTAGCATGTCGATATGATTCGCAAGTGCATGTCGCTTAACATTTGTAAACGCCCTGTGAGAAGTAATTAAAATCCCATTATGATATTCACGAATCTTAGGGCTCTTTTTTGATTTCTCTGTCATAATTCTGATTAAGTGAAGGGACGGTTTGCATGATAAGTGCCTTTGACTTACCATGATATTTTGGACGACGATCCAAAGTGGTTAAAGGACAAGCCCATAGTGAGCAATGCCAGACTCTCCTATCGGCCCGTACCATCTCCGAAGATGCACAAGGCCAACCGGTAAGGATGAAGAGGGGCTGGTGAGTTAGTAACACCATGCCACTGGGATAGTGGCCTAAACCTGATAGGCTCGAAGACTGAGGAGCAATCATCACTCTCCAACAGCATGGCCCGCCCGTGCATTGCCTTTGCTTACCTCTGATATGTTTGTGACAAGACCAGGCACATTCAATATTCCAAATGTTAAAAAGTCTCTCGCAAACATATTTGCATGGTTTAAATGTTTACTGCTTGTGTTTTTTTCTGATTTCAATTATTCCTCTCACTGTGCTTTAGCACAAACAGGGCAATCACCTCCCACTGGGCAGCCTCTGGAGAACGTCTTCAGCAAGATTGTGGTAAGTTTGTTAAGTAGGTCTCTTCTGCAGGGCCGTCAGACTTCCTTGAAGTCAAAAGGGGACGCAATACTAAGGAAACTTACAGAAGAGCTAAGGAAAGGGAACTACTAAAGGTCATACCATCCCATGAAGCCAAAATGGACAGTTAAACACCTTATTATAGCATTAAAATTCATGCCATCTTCGCCCTTGCCTACCACCTGTGTAACAAAACAGTTAAATTTTTTCATAGGAACAGACGAAGCCCTGGGTGCCCTTTAACGAATATGTATTACCCACGTCCACAAGTCGGATTCTGATTAATTATCATTAATGTCGGAGAGAAAGATAGATTGCTCGATGATATTCCCACTCGTTCCCATTCGTAGGGAGAAATTTGCATCCATTTGGAGTTACTTTATGTCACCATTGATTGAATAAGCCCTCTAAAATGAGATATTTTGTTTAGGAAAAAAGGGAGCAGCGCAGAATATTCAAGTGATGGCTTATTGGGGTCAAATTCTACTTGCGAATCTGGAGACATTTCTTGGTCAATAAGGCAGTACATCGTGCATCTCGGCTTTTGAATTAGTTCTTCACTTTTATTAAGAACTAACGAGCATTTCTGTTTACAACCTAAAATGGGATCAAAATTATCTACCAAAGTGATTTTTGATAGACCATTGCACAAAAGCAAGCAAAACTCTGTGCCTAAAGATAATTTACTCAATGTTGTAAATAAGAAGAAGGCATAGCAACTAAATCGACTCCCGAGTCGAAGTTCAATTAATTTCAACTTTTTTTACAATTGTTCCTCCAGAACAGTCTTTTCACGAGACGCTGAGAGGACAATCAGATGGTGGAGGAAAGAACTACAAATAAGTGAGAAGAATACTGGGAACTTCCATCTCCTCCTTTCCTGACTGCTTAGAGTGCTCAATGCCGCTGAACGTTTGCCCACAGAAGCCATGTCTATTCACTCACTCACTCTTGCATACATCACCAAACT
This sequence comes from Taenia hydatigena, assembly GCA_036345935.2. NCBI lineage: Eukaryota > Metazoa > Platyhelminthes > Cestoda > Cyclophyllidea > Taeniidae > Taenia > Taenia hydatigena. The sequence continues at coordinate 20,057,756 of JADWOT020000003.1, forward strand.
CCTCATAACCTGTGATTGTCCCTCAATTAGATGTTGCCTATTTCCACTCCGCATGTCGTCTTTGCGTACAATTGAATTGCTGAGGTTTTTTGGACAGTTTTATAGCCCAACGTTGTAAAAATGTGTCGCAACTCGTTAAACACGAATTCATTGCAATGTACCGATGCATTTCGATATTATTATCAATAACCAAATAAGCAAATAATCTAAGCTTAATTTGTACTATTCAAGACGAAAATGTCGCACCTATTGCGAGCAATCTGTACGTGAAAGTTGTCCAAATGATAGGTCGGAGCAGCGCGAGGTGAAGATCCTCAGGTACAGTTTAAGGGAAAGTTCATGTATTTTGTAATCCAAATAAGTTGTCGCAAGTTCAGTGAGCAAATGTGGCACTCTGAGTCTTTTCTGAAGGCTGAAGAGGTCAACTGCACTGGGACGGGAAGCGCATTGCCAACGTACAGAAGAGATTGAGCACTACTGGCGTAGCATGGAGGCCAGGCCGCCGGTTGAAAGTACGATGGCGGAGCCTTTAGTGCCCATAAATTAGAGCGAAGAGGTAAATAAATGATAAAAGCATTGTATAAGGGTGAGAGCACATTGTTTTACTTGTCGGATAATTCGCAGTGCATATTGTTCCCTTTATTACTGCAACCCGATTTTTGCTTCATCGCTTGTATATGAGGTAGGCAGTGCTGGTGAAAAATCGGTCCTCTATGAGACATATAGCAAAACTATAACTTATTTTCAGTGAAATTATAATGAAGCAACGCAAGACTTTCCAGGAGCCGACGGGAGACATAGCATTCGGACAGAATGTGCATTGCCGACATACAGTAGGGCTTCTGGGCTACCGGCATGACCTGGAGACTAGACCGCCCTGTAGGGGCACGGTAGTGGCCTGTAATCAAGATCGAGAGTTACAAAACTATCAAAAGTAATTGGAGGAGGAAGAGGAAGCGTACCCTGAATATGCTTTACTGTCTACCCTCCGCTACCCTTTCAGTCATCACTACCCAGTAAAGCATGTCCTCGTCCAGTTCTTCTACTCATTCTAGGGAGAGAAGCGCCAGATCTGTCGCATACACGTAGAGAATTTCGTTCGCATCCAGAACAATGCGAGCATTTAAGGATATGCATGTTTATAATGATTGTCAGCATAAACACAGTCCATTCATTCTACAGTAGTCAAATGACTCATTTAAGCACAAAAGTACTCAAACTGATCATTTTTCGCAGCTTAAACAAACAATGGCATCTTTAAGGTGATTTACCCTTGGTACACTTCGTTTTGCCGACATTAATTATGATTACGCTCTCAGCCACCGTTAGCTTGCTTTCTAGTGATGGCACCTTTGTGTGACCAAAGAGGGGCCAGTGAATCGACACCTCCTCACATCAGTTGGCAGCATGCCCAGTAAGATTGGGTGGCGCTGAAGGCTGTCAGGCACAAGTGCCATACCCTCAAACGCAATTAAGAAATGCAAATTGACTCCTTCGGGACTAACCACCATTACATAATTTATAGAAAAGCTAGTCAAACACGCACGATTGAGGCTGGTACAACGGTATTTCTGGGGAACAGAAATATTAATGCCCCATGGCATTCGGCAGTACCTTAGACTAGCTACCCAACACTTGGGAAATAAGAAGTGAGATGACATTAACTGATGAATTATGATCACAGAAAGCGTCTTCAGTCGCAGTAAATGATACAAGCTAATAGCAGATTAGCATTTGCGTCTTCTGTTTGAATTGGGAACTAATTTAGGTTAGCTAATTTGGCGGGAGAAAATGAAATACCAATCCCCACACTCATTTTGTACACTTAATTAGTCAGGTTATTAAATGCGACTTGTTTTTTCGTTTGAAGTGAAATAAATGCGGCGTACGAATGAAAGATAAACACAAAAAATGAGAATTAACTCAACAGCGGAAAAGTTGAAGAGTTTTCTTCTGTGGGATGCGAAGTTTTATGACACTTATTCGCATCAGAAGGATTAAATAGTTGTTAGAAGTGCTCGATCCCGGCAAACACTGTTCGCATTTTTACGATGTCATCAAAAACCAGCGAATAACAGTGAAGCGCTAGTGAATGATCACAAATGTAGTAACAAGCAAAAGATAGGCGAATATCATGTAATGCTTTGGCTGTTTGTGTGACCTGTCGTTTTGGCATAACCTGTGAACCATGCTAGTGGTCTCGTCCAACTCTCCTGTGCGTCGACGATATGTACTCCGCCCTAGTAATGTATCCTCCCTTGTTCCAGGCCAAGCCTTAGGGTGATATGATTATTAGCTTATTAATCAGCTTTATGTAAATTGATAAGGATTTTGACATTTTACTGTAATAGCATGAAGTCTTATAAAAAGCAAACGGAATTTCGTGCTTAATTTGCATTTGTCGGCCTCTGCCCCTAAGGTGACAAAGGGTCGACTTACGCCAACCACGTGACTGAGCGCAGGCCATGGAGCCCTGCCTACTGAGGCAGAAACGACCTTTGATTCCCCTTAGCCGTTGATATCCTATAAGCCTCCATCATGGTCCTCAAATAAACAGGGTCCTCTTTCACTTAGTCTTTTTATACCAAGGATGCAAATTCGGAAGTGGGGTCGAGGGACACAAACATAATGAGAAGCAAAACTTAATGCTCACAGTGAACTCCTCAGTGGTCGGACTAGGATCGTTGTCATGGTTATCGGTATAAGTGCAATTTCAAGTTTGACCTCGCTAAAACTGATACCCTGAGTTGGTACCGGTGCCTAAAGATTGTTTGGTTAATCGTGTGTGTAGTACTTTGTTTGTTGGAACTACCAGTTTCGGTCAAGGTCACAGGGGTGGCCGTACTGTCCTAGCTACGTGGGCTGGCCTCTGGGCCATGCCAGCAGCCTATTTCCCTCTGTCCATTGAATATATATGTTCTACCCTAGCATTCTGCCCTCTTTTGTCTTCGATGGAGCCTCGGGACGCTACAGTGTGCCACCAAATTTATGCTACCATAATGGTAGCCAAAACGCTGTTGGGTGTTGACGCGATTTGTCATGCATCTACTTGAGGCAGCACTAATAAGATGCTTGACACTTACAGAACATAATCCATTCGAAGCAATAGTGAATACATGGCGCCCTTCGAAGTCAAATTAAATTAAGTGACATGAAACAGGAGGAATAAGTTCTCACAAATATTACACCATAGAAAGGTTAATAAGGTGAATGATTACTCAGGCAGTAACCTCAGCTCTTCTCTACTTCTGTAAAATACCTTCTATCATGCTAAAGTGACTTCTTACCACTTCAGAAAAGATTTGAGGCACTATACTGACTGCAGTGATCCTAAAGGATATCTACACTGATATTTATTGCTAAAGTGCTAACTTTTAGCGTGGGGAAAGGATGTCATAGGCTGCGAATGGGAAGACCCGTGACAATTCCCTAAAGTAGGGTGTTCTACAAAAATGCTATCAACACCAGAAGTGACGCTAGCCATCCATTGAGGTCCGTTAAGGAGCTGTCTACGGTCCCCGCATTAAGACGTCAATAAAGTGAACATGCAGTATCTCTCTCACCTATGCAGCGGCTGGATATAACCTCGATAGACATGGCTGGACAGGGCTGTAATGGAAACAAAGTGGGGGAAGGAACAGACCTAAAAAATCATCTCCACTTTGCTATTTTGAACACCAGTCTTTAGTAAATGACTTTACTTTTGGGCTAGTGTCTACAATAAGCAATGGGACTACAAGATGCATTTCCTGTAGACCATTATCTAATAACAACTATAAGAGGACAGCGCATTCAGAGTTAATGGAAGTTTCAAGGTGAATTAGTGAAGTTTGGACCAATTGCCTTCGCAGTTGCATATAAATTTGATGATGTTTTTCACACAAAACACCGACTGTGTTGTGTTGATTAACGTATAAGGTTAGCTAAGAAGAAAAAGAATTAATAAATGGAAAAAAGCTAGGCAATAAGTTGATAGGATGCTCAGTTAACCATCTGATTACCCTGACACAAGCCTCCACAGATTTTAATTACGCTCAGCAGTATAACCTCAGTTCTACTTTTCGTCGGTACTATCTCCGGCCATACCATTATGACTTCTTTTAACCTCAGGGAACACATGAGACGATACAGTGTTAACTTTACGAAATGTTTATTTGTGGTGGAAGGCCGAACGCAGAAGCGTGCCTAATATTTTTAATGCACTAGATTTGCTCACTTTTTTCTCGAATTGGCTGCCGCATTAATGAACTTAGCTACAAACTAATTCACATCGCATGAACGAAATCAATAAGACTATATGAGAGGAATTCTAGGTGCCTTCTTCAACTTAACTTCGTATTTCCCGAATCACTACAACGAAAGTCCAAAGAGGGTAAATTAGAGCACACTGCAAGGCAATCCAATACTAGTTTAAAAATTGTTTCTTTTGAATTTTATAGACTTGTTAAATGGCTGCTGGATGCATACATTGAATCGATCACATCATACTTAGATTAAAGGATGCAATACAAGCCAAACAAATACGCTTGCTTGTAAAAAGCTGGAATTTTCTGTCCAAAATTTTGTCTACCCAAGTTTACCCAAATAATACGGATTCTCTAAAGTTGGGTGTTTATCTTTATAAGCTACGAAATTTTTATTGGCTAGTGTTCTTTAACCATTTCGCCCAGTCTCTGTTGGCGACTCGATTTGGCGTTTTCTACATGCGGTCCGAGATTTCGAAGTCTGCAGAGGAGGAAGCAACAACAAAGATTTTGCGGCACAAAGAGAGCCTAGTGCCAGCCTTTCTTAGCGTCAAGGGTCTCGTAAAGCTGCACATCGACTCATTTAATCATTTCATTGAGACCGAAATACGGAACATAGTCCAGGCGAATAGCCGTGTGAGTGTGCCATCTTTTAATTGGTGGCTGGAATATAACAACGTTTACATTAAAACACCAACCGTTAACGATGGAAGTGTTGTTGCTAGTCGTGTTACACCACATGATTGTCGGCTTCGTGATCTCACTTACGCTGGTGAAATTCTAGTCGATATTACCTTCACACGTCAGCATGAGATCGTTTCCAAGAAGGGTGTCTTTATTGGACGGATGCCTATTATGCTCAAAAGTTCGGCTTGTGTCTTGAATGGTGGGCTACTTTATAATGTTTTATTAACCACCAATTTTTAAAAACTCGTTTGAACATATTCTAACCCTTTTTAGGAAAATCAGCATTCGAGTTAATGAAGATGAAAGAATGCCCACTGGATCCAGGGGGCTATTTTATTATTAACGGCAGTGAGAAGGTGATTCTTATGCAAGAGCAGATGTCCAAGAATAGGATCATTGTGGATGGTGATACAAAAAAGGGGATGGTCTGTTCTGTCACTTCTTCTTCCGCGCAAACGAAATCCAAGACGAATATACTGCTGAAGGATGGTCGTTTTTTTCTGCAACACAACTCCTTCACGATTGATGTTCCTATAGTCATTTTAATCAAAGCCATGGGTATAACCTCGGATAGGGAGATTCTACAGTGCGTCGGTTGCGAGGAAGCAATATGGACGAAAATGGTACCCTCACTGAAACAGTGTATCGAAGCAAAGGTAGGCGACTTTACCTTGTCTTTGCATCAAGCCATTCATTCACTGTGTAGGTACACACAACGCTGGAGGCATGCAAATGGCTCCAATCGAAGCTGCGCGCTCCACGTTTCCGCTCTGCAAAGATTATTTCCATCGGTGGTAAATCCGGCACGGATATAACTGATCGTGATGTCCAGGCAGACATTCAGAGAATGCTTCGAGATATCATCGTTACACACGTCCCGATGAAGAAGATGAACTTTCAGGATCGTGTTCTCTTCCTTGGACAAATGATCCGCTATCTCGTTCTCCTTGCTGATGGTCAAATACCTGTGAGATTCAATTGCATCTTGATATCTTTGCTCTATGCCTCGATTATTCATTATACCTTTTCTCGCCCTAGCCTGACGATCGTGACTTTTATGGTAATAAACGAATCGATCTGGCTGGCTCCCTGATTGCTCTCCTCTTTGAAGATGTTTTTAAGACCTTTAATGAAGACCTATGGTTGACGGTCTCAAGGATGGATACAAAGCGGAGAGTAGCCCCTTTCGACATTACGCGGCACATCAAAACCTGGCTTATCACGGAGCAGTTGAACCGGGCCATCTCTACGGGTAATTGGATTATCAAGCGTTTCCGTATGATGAGACAGGGTGTTACCCAATTGGTCAGTCGTCTCTCTTATGTCGCCGTTCTTGGGCATATGACGCGTGTGACGAGTCTCTTCGAGAAAACTCGAAAGGTGAGTCTGCAACGGACGCTATCAGTCCCAAAGGTTCGATTGGGATAGGAAGGCAGACTTTGTATTAACATTCATGATTTGATAGTTACACCACATGCGTCTCTTGGTAGACGATACATTTTGAGCAGTAGATTCAACTGGGCAATTCTTTGATCCACTTGATTTCTGAGAGACATTTAACGTGGATTTATTGGACCTTGTTTTTCATACATTATATGACCCTTTCCCTAATTATTTTAGCCCACACATTTTTCATCTTAAATTCACTTAGAGCAAAGCTCTATGCTGGTTTTATTGGAGACATTGCGGGCGCAGTTAAGGCATTAAAATTGTTTTTCAGATTGCCGGTCCCCGCGCCATCCACTCAAGCCAATGGGGCTTAGTGTGTCCCTCGGACACGCCTGAAGGAGAGGCCTGTGGTCTGGTGAAAAATGTTTCCCTTATGTGCCACATTACCGTGGAAGTGGATGACACTAACCTCATCGAACTTCTCCAGACCTACTATGTTTACTCTCTCCGCGACTTCAGTTATGCCCCCGATGAGTGAGCTTTCGCTGTCAATGAGTTTTATTCTTCACCATAGGTACATAGTTTACGTCAACGGCAAACCAATTGGCTTCACAAAGGAGCCGAATGAGCTGGCGGCTGTAATTCGCGGGCTGCGACGTTCGCGCTACCTCAGCGAATTCGTCTCTGTGCACTGCAAAATAGTGCTTCGCTGCGTCCACGTGGTCAGTGATGGTGGACGTCTATGCAGACCCTATATTATCGTCTGCAAAGGAAAACCATTAGTCACTCAGAGCATGCTTGACGTAAGGCTCTGTTTGCTAAACCTTCCATCGTATATATCGTCTTCATGACGTCTGCGGTGTTTGGCCGATTGTAGGACCTTACAGCCAAGGTTCTGAGCTGGGAAGACTTTTTGAAGAAGGGTGTGATAGAGTATCTTGATTCAAACGAACTCAATGACTGCCTGGTTGCTTTGGACGAGAATGACATTACACCTAATACCACACACATGGAAATTGATCCGGCTACCATTCTAGGCGTCGTTGCCGGTCTCATTCCCTACCCGGATCACAATCAATCGCCTCGCAATACCTATCAGTGTGCTATGGGTAAACAGGCCATGGGAACTATTGCACTCAACCAACAGATTAGGTACGTGGTCCTGTCTCTTGCTTCGTAAGATATCCTTTGGTCTCTACAGTGGGTCTCTGTAAAATGTAGGATTATTCCAGGGGTTACTTACTCGACCTCTACCAACTCATTTTTACTTCTTTTCGTCCGTTGTGTATCTGAGTAAATCCTCTACCCTATAGGACAGCACATGACTATTTCGATATGCTGCACATTGTCACATCGTTTGTAGGTGTTTACAACTTCGTATCACACCGCGTTACCTTTAGTATGCACATTCTACATTTGTCATTTCCCGAAGACTTGAAAGTAGAACTGCAATTACTACCTTAAGACGAGAGTTATTGAATTCAAACACCGAACTTTTTGTTTTTTACAGAATGAAAAAATTCCAGCGACTTAAAGTTGCACTCACTTTTTCCACTACTGCATCTGTACCCCAAGTATCACAGTGTTCACCTGCTATCTGGACTTGGAAGCCTTGACATAATTATTTTTAAGTAAAGCTAAACTAGTTTGTGTCAGCCTTCGGAAAACGGAATTATTGCCTAGCCTGCCCTCACTTCTCGGCAGTGCAAATGTTTGTCTTCCTGAATGACGACTATTTTATGCTTATCGCTTCTCCAGGAAGGTTCTTTTCTCGCTCAATCAATCCGACATCTGGAACCGAAAGCTCTACAAGTTAAATGAATTTTTACAGCGAGATAGGTTTGATTAGTGTGCCGAGAACGACGGTAGAGGCAACCATAGTCGTAATCGCTGCTGACAGCCGTCCCTGAAACTTTATCACCATCCGAATGCCTTACTGGTGTGTGGCTGGCCGTTCTATCGCCTTACCGTGCTGTTCCTGAATGCCTATGTAGGTACCAGTGGATGCCTGCCTATTTACAGGAAAGCTCGTTCATCGCCAGTGTTACATACACGCACTCAGTGTAGTCACCGTTGCTTGACTTTATAATCAACTGTATCTATTCTAGACTGGTTATTTATGGCTAATAGGAAGCAAGCGTTGTTTACCATTGAGTGTGGTTCGCCACGGTAGTATCCTTTTTTTATGAGCGACAGTAAAGTTCTGGTTTGTCACAAACTCCTGTTTTAAAGCAACGCCATTTGTATCTCATCACGTTACCATTCGTCATCTAAAGAAATGCTATCACAACGACTAAAATGGCCTTGTAGAAGGCACACACTGAACCACAGAAATTGGTTGTGAATGCATAGTTTGAAACAGTAGAAACTGATGAAATCTTTGCATGGTGAGTGGCCCTGCTTATCTGGATTAGGGGAGCGTCTAGATACGCGAAATAACTAAAGAAAAGTGACATTCGAAGAGCCGACGGAAGCCACTGTGTGAATCTTGCTACTGAATGGGTGCAGTGATGAGGCGTCTGGATGCCACTTGCAGGTTTGACACCCTGCAACTGCAGATGGTGTATCCGCAACGTCCACTGGTCCAGTCGAAGACTATTCAAATGCTGCACTTTGACCAGCTGCCAGCAGGTCAGAATGCCATCGTGGCGATCATGTCCTTTACCGGCTACGATGTTGAAGACGCGCTCATTGTCAACAAGGCTTCTATTGATCGGGGTTTCGCGCGGGCCTGCGTCTATCGGCGCACCGGGGTGCACGTTAAGATCCACGACAACTGTATCCACGATCGGCTTATGGGGCCTGTGATCGATCGAGGTAGGTAGGTGTAGCGATGGTTACTGATTTTGTTGAGGAGAGGACTCAGTCGCTGAACTGCTTCTGTTGCTGCGCAGAGACGGGGAAGCCGCGGCGAGAAGACGAGATTCTTGAGGCGGATGGCACAGCGGCTGTGGGCGCGAAGGTGCAAAATCAGCGCATCCTTATCAACAAAGAGATGCCGGTGGTGAGGCTCTCCTCGGTGGCTGCTGAAAACGCTGGTTCACTGAGCATAAATCCCGCTACACCGGCCAAAGCAGTAAGGTTTTACACTATACACCTTTTTGCAATTTCATAATCCTCTTGAAATTGTGTGGGTGAATAACTCTGAGTGACGTCCATCCGATACAAATGCAGATGACTTGGTAGTATGAGTAGTATAGTTTTCGTGCTCAATGCAGTTGAAGGAAAAATATTAGTAGTCATTTTTTCCCCTTAAGACGCCTTTGTTCACCACTAAAAATTATGGGATCAAGTCACATTAAATAAAGTGGACAATTTTAAACGGCTTCCTCTTTCATGTCTCCTTATTTCTTGCTACGCGCCATCTTCATTTCAAGATTTCGACACCATGAGAACTTGTACTTACACAACTTTGAAGTGGCAAAACCGCATATGCTATCAGTGAGGTCAGTAGTTTAACCAATGGTCTCATAAGGCAACCTCCACTGAACTAATTGGTTTCAACGGAAAGCAAGTGCTCTTACTGTCAAAATCAGCATTTCGTCAGTACAACTGACAACAGCATAGTGACTTTCTGGCCGGCTGATTAAAAATGTGCGTATATGCGTGCCTTCAGATTGAGTTCAAGCGAGTTCCTGCAGACTATCGCGGTATTGAGCCGTCGTATGTAGACAAGGTGATGTTCTCAGCCACTGAGGGCACTCAGTCCGTAGTAAAGGTGCTTCTGCGCCAGACGCGTCGGCCAGAGATGGGTGATAAGTTCTCGTCGCGTCACGGCCAGAAGGGAGTTGTCGGCCTCATCGTACCTCAGGCTGACATGCCAGTCTCCTCCCAGGGTATCTGCCCCGACATCATCATGAATCCCCACGGCTTCCCCAGTCGCATGACCGTAAGTTCCATCTCCTTCTGACTGCTTCTGTTCACTTCTCTCGCGATCTTATCCTCTCTGTCCTCTGTTAACTAGTACCCGAGTGTTTTTATCAAAAGTATATGAATGCAGTCAAGTTAACTAGGATGAATAAGGAATAAGTACTTGATGATGAGGCTATGTACAGCGCCAGGTTGGTTTTGCCGTTGAAGTTTAAACGGTAGTAATAGTGATGTGTCGGCATTGGTTCTACAGGCACAGGAAATTACTTGTTCTAACAAGCTGTGTCAAGGCGTCATTGTGGACAGAAGAGAACTACCCACGTGAGGATGGGAACAACAAAATCGTGCATTGTGAAATTCGTACTAGTAAATTTGAATGAATGCGACAGAAGAGAAGTTGAAGACAATGTAGGTGGAGGTGGCACAATAACTGCTCTCGAATTCGTCCATGTGTCGCGTTGGATTGAAGGAGTGGACCATTCGAAACAACTTTATCTTCAGTGATTTAGCATTTATGGTGAGAGGGTAATCACTGGAACACAGGTGTCAATGCTGTGGGTGGTGGGTGGTGGGTGGCATGAAGGGTAGTTGATCATGCAGCACCTTTTGTTAGTGCTGTGATAGCATCAACTTGAATCGTGTCGCCAAAACCGCATGTTATGCGGACAGTGGGAGGAGATGGTTGAGGAGTGTTGCGTGGAGGTGCGGTGAAATGGTGCGCCTATTGGTATCTCCAATGAGCCATCTGCGAGATGAAATGTAGTGCGAATGGAGGAGCTAATCCTGCATGGCCGACTGTGGAGTGCTCATTGTCACCACTCAGTAGAGCGGGTGTTGCTGGTGCTGTGTCATCTTGGCCAGCATTGAGGTTTATAATGAGGTGAATTGCCACTTGGAATATACGGAAGTGAATGGCACTTATGATCTCATCACCTCATTTGAAGCACTGAAACAGTCGAATTTGCTGACCGTCTGTCCAGGCTAAAAATACCCAAGGGAGCGAGCAGTTGCTTTTACGCACAATTTTCGCTCTTATCGCACTTGTACAAGGCAACCAGGTCAACTGAGTTTCCCAATCCGTCCCTGCTTTGCTGGCTGCATGATGCCTTTTGCGACAAATAATGGATAATTTTCCGATCCTGCTCTAGTATCGGCGACTCTTTGTAAAGCGCGTTCTGCAGCCCATTGGAAATTCTCTTTTTCCTTAAAGTGAAACTTCATGTCACATAAAAATGTGGTACTCTAATTACAATTAGTGGTACCTAATCCCGCTTTCCTTCGACGAACACCACTTTTTCATGTTTCTGAATAAAACCTCTCTAGACTGGGATATTCCGCACAATAACTCCTAAGATGATTTAACTTCCCGAGAGGTGCTTTCCTCTCAATTCGCACGCTCGTTCTCTTCAATTGAACAATAGGCTTTCATTCGAATGGTTGCTTGAAATCTGCCATACGACTGATAAGGGGAGGCGCTTTATACGACAGGCCTACCGTTCCGTATGCTCGAAGCTCTTGACATTACCTCAGTGTCAGAAATTACATCTGCGCTAAAGTTGATACTATAAAATTAATACTAACGGGCTAAACGAACGGCAATTTGCATTCTCAGGTCGATGTCCCGACATTCTTAGTATATCTGTGATCAGTTCACATGATATACTTTAAGTCAAACATAACTACCTAAGTAGAAAGAGAAGAGGGGTAGTTGAGTTGACAGCATCTCAATTCACCCAGTCTAGAACGGAAAATTAGCGGCTAAAAGCCTCTGTCGTGGTCCCATGAGTAGGTATTGCCATTTAGCACCAACTCCTTTTTTGGGGGTTTCTTTCTGAATTGTTAGTGATGAATAACCGGGCCCCAACAGAAAATAGTAGGTACTAACGTTTCATTCCCTAAACAGCCAATTTGCATGAAAGTACAGCTAGGGTGGCACAAAAAGTATTTTTAACAGCAATGAGCTCCCCGTGGTTGTGCTAATCGAGAGCATTCTAAACAGGTGGGAAAACTGATGGAATTGCTGGGCAGCAAGGCTGCCGCTATTGACGGTCGTCTGCGGGACGGCTCCGCCTTCTCTGGCGACCCGGTTGAATCATTGGCCGAAGTGCTCGCGGAGCACGGCCACCATTACCTGGGAAAGGAGATCCTCATCTCCGGTGTCACAGGTGAACCCATGGAGGCCTACATCTACTTCGGTCCCATCTACTACCAACGCCTTAAACACATGGTTATGGACAAGGTCAGCGTTCTCTTTCCACTTCCTGAATTAGCCTCGAAACCGAAATAACTGCTACAAGTCTCATGCATCGACAGGTCCATGCGCGTTCCCGCGGTCCAGTGACAGCGTTGACGCGACAACCAACAGAGGGTCGAAGCCGGGAGGGCGGTTTGAGAGTGGGTGAAATGGAAAGGGACTGTTTTATCGCCTACGGAGCTTCCCAGCTGCTGTTAGAGCGCCTGCTCACCTCCAGCGATGCCTACGACGCGGTGGTGTGCGAAACCTGTGGCCTCCTGGCCTCCTCGCCCAACTGGTGCCAGTACTGCCGCAGCGGCAGTCAACGCATTGCCACTGTGCGTATGCCCTATGCGTGCAAGTTGCTGCTGCAAGAACTCATGTGCATGCGAATCCTTCCCCGCCTCCAGCTGGCTGCACCCAACGAGTCCCCTCTCGTAAGGAACGTCTCCGGTTCTTCAGCCTTTGCCAGGAATCGCAGTGCCTCAAAACGATGAGTCACTCAGTATGCCCTCGTTCTGGATTTGTATATCTGCATAGCTTTTATTAGTTTCTCCCACTCAAAAAAAAATCGGACATTTTTTAGAGACAATGCACTTTTATGCTTCCACAAAGAGGGACTACTGGGTAAGGGAAAAGGAAATGTCCTCCAACTGCTGGCAGAAATCGTAGTTCAACTTCGCGATACTCTCCAGATTTTTTGTCTAGCGAATGGTAAAATGGAAAGGATGAAATGTGATTTACCGTCTTTAGGATAAGCTCCCGTAGCCGATTGCGTCTTTGCTCAGTCAAAGCTATGATGGAAGAATCGAGGACAATCTTGCTCAAATCTGAAAGTGTATTTTTAGTTTGCCTTTGATAAAAATGGGGAAACGAGATGACTCACTCTTGTTCCGCAATTGGAATGGCAAGATAGTGGGAACATTTCCTACGCTCTTCAACACATTTAATTATCTTGTTGAGGCTTTCTCGTACAATTCGTAAGTCTGAAGCGAAGATCATACATGCTTCAGTCTCCTTCGCATATTCTGTAAGAGGGGCCTGTGCTTGGATTTCGAAGACTGTATCCGATGCCTTGCTTGGGACTTCTTCCTTCTCAGTGGACTTAAGGCATATTGTATGAGCAGTTAAGAGTACGATTTCCCATTTTAAACATAAGCATATAGAGCTAATGTTTGCAAGCAAGGTCAACAAGTGGAAACGCGGGAGGATTGTCTACCCTATTAGTCAGAATATGTGTGGTAAATTGACAAATTACTACAGGTAAGTTTATGTGAATAGATGGGATTGACATTATTACCCCCTACTCTAACAAAACAGCACTGTGGAGCCAAATTCAGCATTCAAATCGTGAACAATCATAAATAAACAATCATCAACTACAAAGAATAGTGCTGGCGTATTTTGCATTCGAACCATGTCTGCACAAAACAAAAAAACTCTAAGACGATGTATGGCATAATTAAGGATGAGACGCACATACGTGAATTCAAATAAAAAAGCGAAATGAGCCAACTCATATGATGCAGTACATAACGAGGTGATACTAATAGTCTCGTAGTTATTAAAGAATAGGAGACACCCACGGATGGAACGGGATAGCCATGCTCCGCCGCCAAAGCGCACACGACATCAGCCATTTCAAGTTGCTGCGATTAATGCATACACAAATGGAACAAACTGAAACCACATAGCCGCAATTGTTTCTGTGTAAGGTGCCAAACATACCTGTTAGATACACAAAATTTAAACCACTCATCAAGCTCTAATAGCCCTATTTTGCATAAACGACGTGGTAACTAAATTGTGCTTGTCACGCGAACAATAAAGGGCGCAAGTGTTGTAATTTTACTAAGACAACCTCTTACTTACCTGCATATCGATGAATTATTTCAGCTCCCATATGATGACTCAGAGTGTAGTACTTTGTTTGTTGGAACTACCGGTTTCGGTCGCCTCAGATGTGGCCATATTGCCCTAGCTGCGTGGGCTGGCCTCCGGGCCATACCAGCAGCCTATTTCCCTCCGTCTGTTGAGTATACATATTCTATCCTAGTATTCTGCCTCCTTTTGCCTTCGAGGGAGCCTCGGGACGCTACACAGAGTACCTAAGAAGGACTTGTAATACTTAATTCTTTAAATGCGCTTTGTAGGCCAGAGGCGTGACGCATCCTCGGCCTGAACCCCATATCTCGCCTAGCTGTATTTATCACCCCCTCTACATTAAAGATGTCCAAACGTACACAGACTTCTACTATCAAGAGTAACCAGGAGGGAGAGGAGGAACCCTCCACAGACTGCTTTGGCATAAGAATACATCGTAAACAGAACGTGTTTTTGTCACTGTCTTTTTAAATGTCGAGTAAAATCTAGCTCGCCTTTGTGTTAGTTGCTTTATCATCATTTTAAGGACAAAAATACGTACTAATTTAGAATACATTCCATCGATGTGCAGAGGGATCGAGATGGGACCAGGATAGCAGGTAGCTAAATTAGCAAGCAAAGTGCTTTAGTTATGCTGCAGAACAGCTCAATCTTATGAAACTCTTTTTTAGGAGAGTGGTTTGTCGTTTTTTTATTTGAAATTCTCTCTGATTAATGATTTCAGGCCAAAAAAGCTATTGGCTTTTAAGCTACGCAGGATCTGGCACAACTTATTGTATAAAGATGAGACATAGCGTATCAATATTGCTCAAAAGCATTTGATTGCTTTGCATAATTCACATAATTATTATTTGTTTTATTTGCTAACTTTCCTTGACCTCATGAGAACTCCCATTGGCCGCGTAATACGAGTTGTTTTTCGATGGATGAGCTTACGTCTCTTTTCCTTTCCAAAGGAAAGGACGAATTGAAAGACGTGGAGGCTAGTATTTCTTACACTCCTTTTGGTATTGACCTACAGAATTCGGAAGAGTCTAATAAAGCTAGATCTTCTCAATATCAGACTTCGGATGGTGAACCGGAGACTGTTAAGCAGTGGCGGCGCGAGTACAATGCAAACATTGAGAAAAAAGACGCTAATGAAGCCGCAAAGGATAGAGCAATGAAAGAAAGTGCCGCTAAGGTATGCATTGTAAATTATTCAAAGCTGATTGAATCACTTACGTAACTGATTCTCAAATGTTTGCGGCTTTCACAGATTTGACAAGCGACTTTAATTTATGAAGCAAATTACCTCATGCCCATTTGTCAGTGGGGATTTTTTGACGCAAGACTTTTGCTTGCTATGCTGATCTTAAAATCGCCTACCATATTGATTTTATTTTACCAGAATACCTTGCTTTTGGCCACAGCTAGTTGCGATGAGTCGTTAGACTGGCTATTGTGTGCTTTACCGACTCATCTTAAGATTGCAATTTGATTATTGCTTGGTTATTTTAGGAACTAGCTGAGTGGCAGGCCTGGCACAAAAAGAACTTAATCGAGGCGCATAAACAAAATCTAGCTCACGAAGAGGAATTGCAAGCCCAGAGAGACAAGACGATGCTCCTTTCTCAATCCGTCTCCAAAGTTAACTCATCTGACTCCGCTATCTGGGAGCGTGTATGTCAGCTCTGTGATCTCACGATCTCTACGTCGTCTGGTGACTCCGTCTTCTTGAAATCTACGGCAGGTGCCTCGTCTGGCAAGGACGTTACACGCTTGCGCTCCCTTCTTCTCTCTCTCAAGAACAATCCTCCCAGGGTATGCCACTAGATTTCGAGAAAGCAGCCTGCCTAATTCACTACCATCCTCTGTGTTGTGTAGCCTTGCATTCCTTGCTTGTTTATCAGCGTGAAACCCTCGTCGTTTCGTGACACAGCTAATTTTCCTGTTTTTATTCATCTCCCCCAATGTATATCTTTCACTTTCACCCGCTCGTTATCCTCACGTGCACCCTTGTCGTTTTTTTATGGGATAAAAGCCGTTTAGCCAAATTACCGAAATTTGATCGCACATGTTTCAGAGAGATACCCACTTGAGCATCATTCTCACGCGTTTTGCGAGAACCGCTGAACCGCGTACACTGTCATTTGCGCTGTGTACAACAATAAACCAAAGCTGCGCCACGGTATTCTCGTCAAAAGTGCTGCTGTGCCTTCAATCTCGAGCACTTGAATGTTTTGCCCACAATGAGCTAGTGTTTACCTTCAGTGAACAATTCCTCCAACCAATCAATCGGGAAGCGGGAGTGGACGCATACACACGGTCAACGTTTTCGTAAAATTTAAAAGGTACTGAATGAATACAAAGCTAAGTTACGACAAAAGAATAAAACACGAAATAAAGGACAGGGATGCTGTCGTGATCACGATGAGGAATGGGGTGGTGGCGGGGGCGGCGGTGGTGCCCCGCTAGGGGGTATTGAAATGGCGACATGGACGCCGTTGAATCCCGTAGCTGCAGCAAAAGCAGCGGTGATGGAAGGGGGTGGGAATCGCATATTTATCGTCTCGATACATGCGACAACACGCTCTAGTAGGGCGGGCGTATTTCTCGAGTATTGCTCGATTCGCCTGAACAGACATTCCCAAGTCAGTGTCTGATTCGTCGGTGGCATGCGTTGATTGGCCAGATAGGCGCTCAACACCATATCCACGAACTCTCCCCAGCCTTCCTGTGAACGGCCCAGACTGCGGAGATGCAGATTGATTTGGACATGGAATCTGCACAAAGCACAAATTTATGCGCATATACTACAAATTTTAGCCAACTAATTTCTCAACTTCTTCCTAATATTACGCAAAATTAACGGGTTCTCAAGGTCAGAACGATTAATTAAATAAATGACCTCAGGTTTGTTCCTATCAGGCTTATTTAAGTTTATTCGGTACGTGACATGCTTTTACGGTTACGCACGAAATGGGATGCTAACATGGCGAAACCACGGGTCCTTGGCTAGTTGAGAACGGATACCGTTAATCAAGAAGGCAGACGGCAGCGGCGGAGGCGAGTATATGCGTGTAGCAATGAGTGATGGAAGAATTCGCCTGTGAACAAGCAGACATCTACTCGTACCTACAGAGATATTTGGGTGAGGCAATAGAGCTCTCGACCACGCACCAGTAAGGCATTTGAATGGTGCAAACTTTTCAAGGACGGGTGTCGGAAACAGTCAATCAGTGGCGATTCTGGCTGTGGATGCCCTTACCAGCGTTCTCAGCGCGCAGTAGTGATATCCATCATGTTGTTCAAGTAATAATTCAAAAATGGAATGGGTGTAGTACATAAATGCAATAACAGAGGGCTGAGAGAAATAGTAAATTTGGTTTCAAATAACCAGACTTTGCGCATTTTGTGGGGAACACGCACATCTCTGACTTGTACGCTCCCGCGCATAAAAATCAAGCCGAATTATTGTCTCAAGTCCTTACAGATAGTGTATCCTGTTAACCATTTGTTCGAGGAGTTCTTTGTTTAGAGTGTTGGACGCGATTTCATTATTGGTAGCATTTCCAATCACCGCTGGAATGGCAACCGTCTGTTGTTGCTGCTGCTGTAACATATACTTCGCTTCCCACTGTGGGTAACTCCAAACCAAGGATCTCTGATGTGCCATTTGATAGGGAGTGCCGGAAGAGGAGAAGGGATACCCACTGCTCGATGAGCACTGCGAGTAGACTGGCGACGACGACGAAGTGGAGGAAGAAAGGCGATTGGGGAAATACTTGTCCAGTACCTTCACTGTGATTGCCGACATAATGAGGGGACAGGGGATGCATTTGATCATGCGCCTGCAGTAGATGGAGACGGCCTCATCACCCAGCATCTCTGCCACCTCCAGAGCGCGAAGAATATTTTCCTCGGAGGAGCTTGGGGATTCAGCGCAACCCGTCCACAAACGACCATCCACATTCCAGGGGGCGTAGTCGTCCCCTCTAGTGTTGGTCAGCGAAACGCGGTTATTGAGAGACTCGTTTTGAAACAAGGTTGAGACATTCTCACCGTCCAGGTGATGGTGACGGTGTTGCCAGTGACAAAACTTGCCACTCCAATCCCGTGACTGTGGCGGCGTGGAACCAAGCTGTGACGTCTGTGAATATGCGAACAGTAAGGTAGGTTCAAAAAACTCATCCAAGTTCAGTTTAAGTTTTAGGTATGCACGAATAAAGGAATGCCAGATAGAGATGACTGAGTAGCATTGTAAATGTATTTTCTGACCAAAACAGTTGCAAAATGCTACTCTACATTCGTGAGATGAATAGAAAAACAACGATGGTTAAAAGTGGGAAACAGAATCTGCGGTATTATATACCATGTAAAATTGATTAAATCTTTATCAGTTACAGGAAAAAGCATATGCTGTAGAGTCAATCTGGATACGACCCCTCACCTGTAAAGGAAAGAGTTTCTCTATGCCGCAAAGAAATGAACGGAAGCTTCGAAGCAAGAAGTGGCGCGCTTTTCCTTCCAACTCCCGAACAACTGACCCTTCCACACCCTTGGTGGTAGTCGAGTCGCTGGGAGATTCCACCACTGCTGAGGTCTCTACCTGCGTTTCAGCCACATCATGCTCAACCGCTTCATTTTCCTGACCAAGCGATGGAACATCCACAATGGCAGTGTTTGTGGCTTCCCCAGTAGCGCCCGTTACTGCAGGAACAGACGCGGAGGGTTCCGACGTCATAGCACTCTCAGCAAACATTGCCCGACGAAGATAATCCTCGATATCATCTGGGATACAGAAGCGTAGAACGCAGTAGAGATTCATTATGAGTGCAGATTGAAGTACGATTGCATAGAACTGTGCTCATGCCATCCAAGCTTCCAAAAGGGCAATTTCCGAGTATCACATCGTAAATACTTGGCAAAATGAGTTGGCAGCTTGTTTATTTTTGTTCCAACGTAGTCACGAAATAACTTGGTGCAAATCAAATGATAACGCCGACCAAGAGTACAACATACCCCGAGTAATGGAAGCAGTGATTTGTGGGGTGGGAGCCGGCGTCGCAGTTGGGTAGAGATGTGAGCGCCCGGAGTAGAATTCGTAGATAGAAGGGGCCACAGATTGCATAGTCAGCTGCTGCACCGCCGGGAGGGAGACACTCACCTTCAAATCAAATACAACGGAGACAGTCAAGTGTCCGAGAGTTATGAGCAAAATTAAATGAGTTGCCATTTCATACCTGCTGCGATGGCTGTACAGGAAAGACCGGATAAAAAGGGAGAGAGAAGGGCTGTGCGAAAGATGGAACAAACGCAGAACCAGCTGCTGTGGCAGCGGCAGCGATGGGATCGATGTTGGTTGTGGGGATGTATACGAGTTCAGGGATGAAGGGATGAACAGGCTCCTGAAAGCCACTAGGCCACGCAGCACCGTCGTCATTGGGAGGCTGATTCTCCACAGTAGACACCACCGGCGTTCCAGAAGCTGCTTCTGCTGATGCGGGCCTCCTAGGGAGTTTACCTTTGGTGATTTCGTAAAGTCGGAACCAGTAGCTAGCCAGTTGGAAATGAAGCTCGGACACGGCTCCGAAAGGCGCAGATTTCACACCCTCCTCGATGCACAAAAGACCGCGTTCCAGCATCTCTGGCATGGCAGAGAGTTGGGAGAGTGCACACTTGATAGCATCCGAATTCAGCGTAGTGCAGTCTGTCAGACTCGCCAGATACAACTCGCCTGCCATTTTTGAAAGCTACAAGGCAATACCGTCAACCGGTGATTTGATCACTTACAAAGATACGGATACATAATATGTTTAAAGGGCAGAGAGGCATTCAATTCAAATTGGGATGGACGCTTACTCGTTGGTTGCCCTTTTTGAAAAGCTGATACGCTACAGCTGCCACCTCTTCAGTGGTAAAGTGATTACGCCAGGAATGCAGAAGCATAAAAGCTGCCGGCAGCTCAATCTCGAATATTTGTTGACTTATCCATGCCACGTGACGTGAGTACGTTCTGCTCTTCCATGAAGGCTGCTGTAGATTGACAAGTCCCAATGCATAGAGGCCCACCTATAAAAAAGTAGAGGAAACGAGGAAAGCACTTAATGGTTTCGTACGATATTTTAGCCAACTTTATTACATTTCTGAATGTCTTAAGGGCGTTTGACCAAGAAAACAACCAAATCATAGGTCAGTGTGACAAAAAGTAGAAGAGTATGCAGTAATTTGATGTTTACTAGGACGGCAGCAAAGTTGAGATTTCGGTTTGTTGGTCCGTGTGTCACCGCCTCAGGATTGAAAACGGACACGCTGGCGTTAGGTCCACCGGCCGCGATGCGGATGCTCTTGGCCAATTGAAAAATATGTTGTGCGTAGGATTCGGTGGGACGTTGATGCGGAATCGTACACCTCATGTCGTCGCTGGTTGTGCCTCGCTAACAGGCAAAAAATCGGATCGTTAGTGGCGAGCAACTGAACGTACTACGCCGTTACCTATGCCCCTAATCCTGCAGTTATTACACTTCACCAATCAATTCTACTTATTATCGCGACTTCGGAAATCACCCGAGTTCCAATAACTACCTGTCATCTGTTTTCCAAAAGCTAAACAAAGGAGCATCTTAACCGTTTCGAAAAAGCAACATTTTAATCTTGTTTATTTTTAGGTCGATGGATTTAATGAAAAATACGATTGAATTCGGCATTACCCGGCAAATCACGAGTAAGTTCTGCTTGTGAGATAGCTAAAAAGGGGAAAATAAAGGACCACCTAAGAGTCCTATTGGCGTCCAATCCATAATTATTTGTTCCCTTGAAGTCGAGTCTTAGTGTTACACCGATCAGTGTAGCACGCATTGTAACAGAACGATATGTGCATTGGAAGACCTCCGCACGTGGACTACCACAATGATGGTGAGGAGCTTAGTCCAGTCCTTCTGCACGTTTGTAATGAAACCTAGTTCTTGATTCGCATGTATCACGACATCCTTGGAAGCAACTGGGCACCAAATGTTTACCGAGTAACCGGCGACTCTGTTAGAAGACGAGGCGCCAGCGGTGGATCTGGACTCCTCTCCAGTGGAAGAGGAGAGGCAATCCGAGGAGGAATCTCCATTTCGACGTCTAGCGACAGAAGTGCTACCCCCTGAAGTGACGAAAGCAGCACCAGGCGTCATTCCTTTGGGCAAACGAAAGAGAAAAGTGCCACGACTGGTGGTGGGCGAGTTATCGCTGCTGGTGGTCTCCGGTGCACTACTATCCACGGCTGCCATACCAACGGAGTGACGGTTGATCCTCCTCGGATCGCGCAGGGTCGCACAACGTAAACGCTTGTCCCAGGCCTAAAGATCAGTGGAAGAAACCGAGTGGTCACCCTTATGCTGATGCGGTACAGTCCAGCTAATCAACTCACCTTTGAGTCAGAGAGTGTATCAGTATCCTCACCGGTCGATGTGGCAGCACGCTCAGATGACGCCTGGTGGTTCTTGTTCTCCATACAACTGAATGACACCGAAGTATCTAAAGGTTAGATAAAAATAAAATGAGCGATTTTGTCTACACCGACTTGAACTTCGTCGTCAAAAAATACCTTGAGGAGGGGGAGCAGAGTTTGCGATATTTGTATCACCACTATCGACACCACTATTGTTGTTCTGTTTATCGATTCCCACAACCTCTTCTAAAAGTGACGATAACACTACTGGTTCTGGGACTCCTTCTGCTGTTGCAGTGATTTCTGTATCGATGAAAGCAGAGTCAGAATAACCCGCCTCATCCCCAATTACTGATGGCTTCGCATTTTCAAAGCGAAACTGCATCATCTCCTCGAGACTAGCGGAGAGACAGAACCAAAGAGGTGGCGGCTTGAAGGAACTGTTCAGACTCGGATCTAATAGACTTTCGGTCAAGTCTGAGATGCGACGAGGATCATCCTTGTAATAGCGAAGGATGCGAAGAACAAAAGATTGCATCTGCGAGCGCTGGCACTCCACAAACATGGGTGCCACTTTCTCCGGGATGCGGGTACGTTGGCCAAAAATGTGCCTGGCTAGACCAAAGGCCAACTCACCGTCGTCTCTGTAACAGAAACATGCTCACAGTCTTAGACGAGATCTAAATGAATTCAGATCTTGATTCCACCGCAAGTGAATAAAAAATGCGGTTAAATTGCAGTCCCCTC
This sequence comes from Taenia hydatigena, assembly GCA_036345935.2. Classification (NCBI taxonomy): domain Eukaryota; kingdom Metazoa; phylum Platyhelminthes; class Cestoda; order Cyclophyllidea; family Taeniidae; genus Taenia; species Taenia hydatigena. The sequence goes on from JADWOT020000003.1 coordinate 20,080,227, forward strand.
TTCCTACCTACCTTGTTTCATGAGTACGAGAGGTGGAGGCACTCGGGTCTGGGTCGAAGTTCCCACCATGTTGTTGGATACGCAAAGCCAGAGGAAGGCAGACTACTGCAGTGGGAGTCTGAGTGGTTGAGGGTGTCACGTTCGATCCACCCGCAGTGGCATTATCCGAGACCGCATAAGCCGAGCGACTGCTCGAGTTTTCGCCCTCCCCACCGTCCTCCGTAACTGATATTGGCGGAGGTGGTGGTGGTGGGGGCAGAGTGTTTGAGGGTGGCAATGGATCCGAACCGGCCAACATTTGGAAGAGGAATTCACTCAGGGAATAGGGTACATAAGCGGCTTGAATAGATTACCAAAAAAGGTATCTCGTTAGAGTGTACTTATGATAAAAGATGAAAGAGCAGAACAATAGTGGTTACTTTGGTTACAGAGAGTCAACTATTTCCAGCTCGCCATGAATGCATGTGGTGTGGATGACGAATTCTATGAGTTTTAAGTGTTCATGGTTATCACTCCGATTGCAAACTCAGCGAAACGCCTCTATGTTGAGTACATAAAAGCGATGCCCGGATCCGAAACATCCGAAAAAAAGTTGGCTGAAGAAGATTCTTGCGAGGCCAAGATCGCACAGAACTACAAGAAGCCCGCAGAAAAATTCGCGAAACCGGGACCGGAGTCAGAAAGTTAAAATTGGGGATGCAAAACTTACATTAATTAGCATACTTTAAGCGTGTCACTGGCATTTTGAAACCTACCTCTGCGTGCTTGAAATTAGACTCAGGTAGAAAAAAAAAACCACCGTTTAATTACAGTTTCAGACGTGAGTGAGTCAAGTTTCCGGATCAAACAACTCTTAAGGAGAAAGTAAAGAGAAGAACCTACTCCTCCCCATGAGACTAAAAGATGTGAAAGTTGAAACTATCACGATGCCATATTCTTGTAGTAAGTATTTCTTCAGACTCCAAAAGAATAATGCGACTTCTAATCCTATGCGCATTTTGTCTTCAGATACAGCCTTACAGCATTGAGTCCTTAAAAATTGCTTTAATGTTATACGTTGCTGCGTGACCTATTTGCTCATAAGGTAAGTATTTGATCTGCCTATGCCTGTCGATGAAGATCAAACAAACCATCATGCACTTAAAAGAAAGAGGTGCTTTTGTTTCAGTGTTCCAACCCACCTGAGCAATCACCAAAGCGGTTCACCCCATCACCCAAAAGCTGTGCCTCACGTCGAACACTCTCGATAACCCAAGGACAGGCGAATTCGAGAGGAAGACGGTAGAGACGAGAGAGCAGCGAGGCCTCGTGATCAAAGAGACGCACCTCCATGGCTGCCACGGTGTGCTGAGGTCGTGGTAGAGCCAGCGTCAGCAGACCTAGACGGAAGCCCAGTTCCATGTCGAGGGAGAACCACCCAGCAGCGCTGTCAGCGGTGGTACCAGAGGAGGCTTCAGTGCCAGAAGGCAAAGAGGTGACGAAAGAGGGTGAATGGTAGACACCAACGCTTGAATCACCGCCTTGCGCAGACGGGTGTGCCAGATGCTGATTGGACAGTGCGGGAGGATACACCAAGCCCTCGTTGTAGTGGAAACTGTACAAACAATCCATCAAGTACTCCACGCAGTACACCCATTCCGTGAGCTAAGGTAGGGATTGGAATGAACGAATTCACTCAAATGTATTCGATTATTCAATACCCTTGTTTGCTCATGAGAGCACATCAGTGGCTTCCCTCTGTAGCGTATTTGTTAAGCCATTAAAAATAAAGCTAAAAATTCTTATTCATGCGCTCAAGTTCAAAATAAACAGTGCAGTAATCGAGTGAAAGTTGGGTGTGTGTAACTGTACAAGCTGCTTCAAAAGATAATAAGGTTAATACAGAAAAGTTTTGTTGATCGCTGAAATAGCAGGGACTCATGTAATTTTGGGGGTACTTTATGTTTAAAAAATATAAATCCCCCATCACGCCGTTTTCTCGATATCGGAAAGGAAAGAAAACGTGAAAGTGAAGGGAGGTATAAACAGATAAAACTACTCACCGTGATACTGAATTCAGCCACTTCTGAAACATAAAAATCTGCCCACAGTTTGGCTAAATGTTCCACTTCTGAAGACCTTTGTGGAGCAATGTTGGAAGCAGTTCTCCTCAGGCCATTACCTCCACCACCGCCTCGTCTGGAAGTCGTCGCTGTTGTCATCACAGATGATGCACTCACCGAAGTGTTCATGGCATTGGTAGTAACAGTACGGCGATAACGTCGAGCGGAGCCAGTGGAGGAGTTGAGGCATGTAATTCTGTCTGCGTGTTTAAGAGATTCGATCAGCGGGTCGATTTGGGCTGCCATCTCGAGGTTCTGCAGAGCCGCACTCCTCGCTGCAGCCACGAAGGAAGGGGCTGAAAGGAGCATCTCAAGGGCCAGATGGCGAACCCAAGCCAGAGATGAATCCGCGTCATCGTGCATGACAAGGCCCTGACAACGGGCAAAGTTGGTCTGCAAGGAAAGGATGTTGGGAAGTCCATAATGGATAAGAAGGTTATGAAATGGGATGATTGTGCGTAGACCTACCCCAAATTGACCTCGCATTGATGGGTAGCTCTGGCACCCTGTAGTGTCATGTGAATCAAAGGACTCATTCCACATTTCCACGCCAGTAGAATATTCGGCGACATAAGCTCCGTCAAAATGGGGAAGGGCTTTAAATAAAATATGCGAAAATTCATCTAGTTTCCTCAGTTTCAATGAACCTATTAGGTCAGGGTACATACATACTGCAATTCCTAAAGCGTATGAAGAGAGCTGCCCCACATTAATATCTTCCTACTACGAAGGAAAATGAATAACACAATAGGCATGTTACCCTGTATGAACTGTTCCTTTGTCAGAGCATGGGTCGACGGCATCTCTGTTGACCACGAAACTCTGAAAGAGGTAAAAGAGCCGTTCTTGAGCATTTTGGGCGTGTACTTTTCGTCAGTCTAAAACCCGTGCCATCACGTGTCCTGGAAGAAAAATATGCATGACCTGATGGACGAGTAACCAATCCGACTGAAGAAATAATAGCCTTGCTGCAGTTAAAACTCCATAGCACACTTGAAGTGAAATTAACAAGTCAAGAAAGTTCAAAAAAAGCATCATTACCTGAGCCGTAAAAATTAAAGCGAGGGCGAAATACGAGGCGAAAAGTGAAAGTTAACAAGGTGGATCCTTCTAGGAGTGTGATTTTATTATTAAAATTGACGTAAATAGCAAACCTAATTTAATGCAACAGAGACGCGTTCAAAAATATCAGCGCATTAATTAAGGACAGGAAAATCAGAGATTAGCAGTCAATTTTCAACCTTAGATTAAAATGAAAATAGGAACATACTGACAGGCTTGGATGGCGGGTTTGAAACCAACGAATAATTTCTGACTGTTCTCGGAGAAGAGATTTCTTAGGTTTTCCGGCGAACCAACCAAGAGTGCCGAACCTGCAGAAGTGGAGAACTGCGCAACTCGCATACCCCTTTGCGCCTTTATGATTGCTGCCTGGTGCCAGTTGGAGAGCTTTGAGATAAACCGCTTCCGAGGAGAGCCCTTTTCGCGGAGCTTCGGGTCCAGGCACACGAGGCGCCAGACATCGACCAGGGCTTCGCACAGCCATGCCGCTCCATAGCAGGACTGCTTCCGCTTGCCTACTTGCGAGAGTCTAACCTGCATGTCCACATTCAACTGCACCACGTACCACCAGAACATAATCTAAACATTTTGTTAAAAGCGGAATTAGGAAAAAACCAGTACGTTCTAAATTTATGGATCAGATCTCGACCCTGACTAAGCTAGGTAAAGATATTTGTGTGAGTTTTACTAAAACGGTAGAGGGAGAAAACCCAAAAGGCTAAATCGCAGTTGTAAATTACTTCACCTGACCCTCAAGAGTATTGCAAATGTCCTCTGCTAGCTTAATCAACATTTTCAGCGCAATGGAAGACATGACTAACACCAGATACTGTAAGCCATCATTCACATCGTGAATCCACAAAAAGGAAAGGGCAATGGAAACTCCATACCTCATCCACATCGAGAATGCATCGAGTGAACATTTGGAGAATGGGGAGAGCATTCAAGTCCTTCTTGCGGAGCATTCCGACAATGACTGCAAGGAGAGCCCAGACCCCACGCGGCTCATAGGTGCGCAGGGAGCGCAAAATGCATATCATCTCCTCGGAGTGGTGTGAGAGGAAGGAGTTGATGGAAGAGAGATCACCATGAAAGGGAGATTTGGTTTTGGAAAAGCGAACCAGGGTATTTCGTAACTTGTCCTCCAGCGTTGAAATATCAAATCGCCAAGATGATGACTCCCCTATTAGGCCGCCGGCTGTGGGATCTGAAAGAATAGACGACTTCTCATTTACACAAGTCTTAACGGGTTTTCGTTTATTTAATTATCACAGAAAAGGCAATGGAATAGTAAAATCGTAACCTTGTCCCTCCACGAAACCCTTCACCGGTGAAGTGTGGGGCAAAAGAATGTCATCCAATATGCTTTGGGCGGCCGGAAGAATCTGAGACAAAGACAGTAAAAGATAGGATCAGTACAAAGAGGAAGGTGGATCAAATTGGGTAATAAGGCACACAGCAGAGTACTACCTTCCTTGCACCAACATGGCAGATAAGCTGTTGGGCAAACAGCTGCAGCTCGTTCTTGTTTAGCTTCGAGAGTGATTCTGATATGGGTGGACGATAGATGACAGACCCAGGCGAGCGAATTCGCTTGAGACAGGTGGCGACAACGTGAGCACACCAGACACCACTGTCAGCCACTTGCTGTTTGGGGAGAGAAGTAGGAGCTGTATGCAGATAAGAGTCGTTTTGAAGGTCGCTCCTTTGGTTTAGTGATTGTTGCTGCGAAATACCCTCCACCTCCACAGTGCACGTACAAGAGCAAGAAGTAATGCAGGTGCGATCAAACATTAGCGAGACACGGTGAATGGGGGTGAAATTAGAAGGAGTGGATTGAATGGGTGCCTCAGCCAAGACACTCGCACTAAGAAAGAAACCTATAAAAACGATACGCCATGTAGTCGAAGTGGAACCAATGACTTGATGCTGATAAATCGGATTGGATCAACTGGAATGAAAACCCACCGATCTGTACACAATCACGGACAGCATCTTTGGCTAATAATGCAACACCATCGTTGAAAGAATGCGAGCCGCCAACACTTAGGCAAGAATACAGCCGAATGTTTTCCTCATTAGAAGGGAAGCTGCAAAACGCTATGAGTTTCTGTACCTCCTCTGGAACGATGAAATGACTACAGTAAATTGTCTCAAATGGGATGTTTTTCGCGAACACCTTGGCTCCTATTTTGAGCAAAGAATCCGGTCCGGTGGGTTGAGATTCTTAAACAAGCAGACCAATTATGATAAACTAGGACAAATAGCTCAAGTGCAGTTTAGTGGGAGTGGCATAAAAATAAACGATTCGTAGAAATAAAAATCCATAGAAATCGGAAACATACTCGTTTTTTTGTGAGAAGGATCGAAAACAGTACCACTGTTAGCACGGGTCAGCAAATCCATATTCAACTCGCTACCTGAAGAGTAAGGAGACATTTCGCCATCACTGCCCATGTCATTTAATGAAGCGTCCGAAGCTTCGGAAGAACTCATAATGGCGTATCATATAATCAGTTCGACGAGTGGTGCGGCGACCAGCCGTAGGCCATCTATCTAGCGTTACCAGCTTTCATCTGATCAATCAAATCACGACCGTGAACATAACCAATGAGTAGTAAGGCAAATGCTAAAGGCTTAAGCAAAGGAGATTAAATATTTGATGGTTTTGGATTCTTTTAAATAATTTGGGGCAAAATATTAATTTCAAACCAAGTCAAATGCATTTTAGTGCATGAATGGAAGTTAAGATGTAAATAGTAGTTTAGTAGCATTATCATTTTCCCCAAGCAATTATCCGACAAGTTAAACTGCCTCATAGTCAATTTGAAACTAGCATTTTTAAGTTAAATACTACACTTTAATTACCACGTTTGTTCTCATGAGCGTTTCTACTCCCATGGCCTCGGTAGCTCCCGTGGCGTTCTGGTCATGGCATCTCCACTAGTAGTTCACCGGCCTCCCTGTACATTCGCATTCGTCGCATTTTGGCTCGTTGATTTCTCGTTTGCGAGGAAAGAGTCATTGCTACAATATGCAGTTTTTTCGAAGAACTTTGACCCTAATTATGCGGCGGTATTAATGTGCAAACAAATGAACTATGCAAGTTTTTTAACTTATCGACAGGGTGTGGTTCATAAAATGGGGCAGCCGAAACCCAACGCTCCAGGTTGGGATAAGATGAAATGTCCGAATTGGCTTCATTTTCCATTTCTCGTATATGGGATTCAGGGCTCGGATTACCCAGATTTTGTGCACTGGAAGCAGATAATAACTCTATGAACTGAGAATGACCAGTCGTAGCGTTAGTTAAAGGTTTTTATGGTCCAAGAGTGGTCTAGGCTACTGGCTCGCGGTTTGTGGGTTCATATGTTGGGGTATGTAGCAATGTTTTCTCGATCATCCTCAGAGCCTATGAATGAGATGGACTATCACAACTCCTCGTTGCGAGCAGAAATCCTTGGCTTGGGACCTGCGTATTGTGTATTGCAGGAATCTAGTTCATGTTCTCTCCCATTCGGTCATTCCCAACCTCTAACGTCCACGTAGAGTGATCTAGTTTGATGGTACACTAGTTGACGTTCTAGAATGTCGCCTACTGTACTGGGTTTAAAACACCAGAGGCCTTCGGAGCTTCCATGCCTTGTGCAAGTTGGCAGCTGGGGAGGATGAAGGGAATTAAAGTGTTTTCGTTCAATGGGTCCCGTGGTGCCGCATCCGTGGCGGGGATGACAAGAACTGGTCTTGACACTGGTGGCGTCTCCGCCTTTGTCTTCCTTCCACCTTTCCTTTCCATCATTATCTTCGGTCCTGTCTCTCAACCCGGTTGCTCCCTTCTTTACTAAGCCTGTTATCATTTAAAGCTCTTTAACTTCGTCTCCTTGCATTCTTCGTTGCCCTCGTGACTCTCCGTTGCTAATATAAACCTAACAAACTTATTCGGAGTAAGTGATAGGTCAAGACCATCGTTTGGCACACAATCATTGAAGTTGTAGTAAACTAAAGCACTTTCTTGTTTTACTTCCTTCTGCTTTAAATTTAATCGGTTGAAGTGTTTACACGCAGAACCTTTTTATGTGAAAATAGATTAAGCAAAGGGCAATGGTAACGTGGAGAACGAAGGGCTCTTATCACCGTACTTTCAAAACTCCAGTTCCTTGTGGGCTTAAGGGTAGTTTTGTCGAATGGCGTGCACTGGTATATCCAATAATAACTTTAATGCAAAGCCGTAGAAGTTCTGATGAATATTCCAATGTCCATGCCGTTCGCAATTTGGTCTTGTGAGTTGCACTTTCGGCTCTTTAGCGAAACAAAAAATCATGTTGAAATGCCTTACCAGGTGAAGGGAAAGGTTCAAGGCGCTAAGAAATTTTGATTTACTACTCATTCTCCATTGGAGAAAATCAAATCACTAGGTGGCTTATATTCCACATTTAAGCCTGTGGACTGCTTATCTCTTGAATATCAGCATTGTTGCCATTGAGACTAGAGAACCATTTTGAGCCGCGGTAAATGGAGTCCATCGAAGAGCGGTGAGTTGTCAAGGTAACATTCCAGACGCTGGGATAATTTTTGATGATGGGATTATTGCGTAACACCAGCTACGTAATGAATAATTTGCAAGTGGTATTACACAGCAAACTAACAAAAATCCAACGGATAATGATTTAACGCAACCATGAGCTGCCGAAAATTGCAACTTCCAAGCACAATGCATAACTGCAAGTTGGCCGCTTACGCCTTAACCTTGTAGAACAGTCACTTATATTTGTTCAAATGCACTTTCCTCCAACATCGCTTTGTGCATCTATTCATCAAGTAATCTGTTTGTGGATAGGTATTATCCATTGATTAGTTGGAATTGTGAGTTGGATCACGGAAGTTAATTAACGACTTCATGAAATGGGGAAGGGGAAGTCAAATTGAGAAGAACAACAGGCGAAGGAATACAGGGAGTACCGCCATCGATGATAAGTTTGGCTCGTGTTTTCACTGGGCGAGAAGCGCGGTGAATAGCGATGCCTCAAACGCAGGCAGGATTGCCACAAATACCACCCAACTCCGGTGTCTTGCTTAATTCGTATTTTTGAGTAAAACATGTCAGCCTTCAATATTGGGTGGTTAGTCCTACCTACCGTCGGAGCTTTTAGTAATGCTAAACAACTACACCGTGAGATTGGATATCACCACTCGTTTAAACACCTCGATTTTCGCCAGCCTAGCAACAGTACGTTGGTTGCTCATTCAGCTTTCAATTTTGGTAAATGGCCACCTTGGGACTCCGCCACAGTACTTTTCGAGGAGGACTGGCCTCCGGCTCACGTCAGCAGCCTCACGCCCTTCTGTATGCCGAAAGTGTGCCTTCTTTCGTCTTGAGGGAAGCCTTAAGGCCCTACGGTAGCGGTTGTCGCGCTGGTAGCTTTTAGTTTTGAAGTCAGAAAACCGTAAAGTCTACAGCTACGTGCTAAAAATAAAAAAAATGAGTCTTTGAGCTGCGCCATTTTTCACGTTTTCCTCCAAAAATATCATTTCCGAACCCCCAAGTATTTTTCCAGCCAAAAGTTCTCAAACGGCATCAAACAGTACTACGCAATTTTCTTCCTACGGCAACCGAAATTAGAGGAGCCCGTAAACAGGATCAAGGATTAAAGTAAATGTGGTGCCATACTCAGACATGCTTTTCTACAGTAGATAAGTCCACTTAGAGGCTGCAAACGGCGAATTCGAGCGCGAGCTCCCAACTTTTGGTGGGACATTTGTTTAGCCAACTGAAACCACTTCTTAGTTTGTTTCGTCTATTAAACTAGATGTCAATTTGCATGCCCTGACCGTGTCGTTTTGACACCGACTTGACACCTAACTCAAGTGATTTGGTGCTAGGCTGAGACAACGAGAGAACCAATCGGTCCCAAATAAGCCAATTCCACACATCTGGCGTGAACATAATGGGAGGCCTGAAACAATGCTTGATTGTTGCCATGTGAAATGCAGCTCCGACTTTAAGCGACAGTGTATAGGGTGTTACGAAGTCCAACTATAAACTTATTTAGTGAAATTATGCCTCAAAAAATCGGGAATAATTTTAAATCATGAGTACCATTACGATACTAATTAAAAACTGTCCAATACCGATAGAAACAACGGATCCAACTTAATGCAAAAATCGTTGAAAGTGTAGATTTTGAATAATTAGAATTGTCATTTCTGCCATAGCACCCTTGATCAGAGTGAAGAATTTGATCCTTATGTTTTCTTTGGTGATGTGAAAATCACTGCCATTGCAGTCAGTCTTGTTTAAACATTAAAGTGGCATTACGAGGCATTCGTCGCTCCCAAAGTTGGCGCGCTGACACACCAATCAATCGTCTTTCGTAAGTTTACCTCGCTCCATTATCTGACGATTTGTAGGAGCTTCACCAAATTATGCACATAAGTTATTTTCCAAAATCTCGGCAAGTGCTCGGACAACTGTGATGCTATCAGTCAGATTGAGAAGAAAGATCGCCTTTTGTCTTAAGTCATCAGCGTGAATATCGCCTTCTCCCTGTAGCCAAAGATGAGTTCACGAGGTCAACTATTATTTAACTGGGAGACATTTATTCAAGTGCAAAAGACTGACCGACAGATGAGCAAGTGGGACGTGCAAATCAGTTGTCAAAGCTGGAAAATTTTTTAACCGTGTGAAGTCCTAAAACTGTACAATTTTGAGAGCAACTAATCCCAGTTCTCCGTATTATTACCAACCTACAGATAGTTGGGAGTTTGTCCAACGAGGCTAATGGCGATAGCAAAGGGTGAGTCAGCTGCAAGTTGCAACGACAGTAATAGCAGGCGATTAAAATTGTTGAACACGTGGCAGTCTCACCCACCACCCAAGACCTAGGGGCAAGTTAATGGGAGACTGATGCCCTACACACGTCACATTACAAGATGCCCCTGTGGCCGACTGTTCGTTGAAAGGGTGATAGCGGTAGGGCCTACGAGTAAGCACGTTTGGCCACTCACCAACCTTGACTCCTTTCAGGCGCTTTAGTACGACTGGGGCTCTGTGCTGGAATCGTTTGGGGTCTTGATAACGTAAATACGACGGAGGAAATAGCCAATCTGAGCTGGGAGCAATAAACATTCTAACAAAGGGAATCACTTACGTCTATCCACTCATTTATGCCAAAAAAAGTTGCTACCCTCTATTTCATCTACCTGCAAAGCAACGCAAACTAAAAACGAAATTGTTTCGTAAAGGTCGAAATGCAACTGTACATCCTGCCTGTTTTGGATTGTTTGATGATTCACCGTCGGCCAAGAGTATCAAAATGGCGGCAACAAATGAAGTATCCAAAAAATGGTCCATCTAGATGTGCCAGTGCAGCAGCTAAAGTTGTGATGACAGAAAAAGTTTGAGCTCAGAAAACATCCAGCGCTCCTCAGATTATTTTAAACTGAGTAATCGCTCATTAACGTTGGCTTCCTAAATCTCCAGCATTGTCGAATCAGAAATGGAATGCAGTACTTGAGGTGCGATTGCGCCTTAGGTACTAAGTAGAATGGTGAGCAAATTGCAGCTGTTGAGGACGGGCTGGTACCAGAACTTTTGGGAAAACTTCAATAGTGCGGCAGAGACGTCAGTAAATGTGGGTCTGCACTCGATTCAGCGCTTCCAGAAGCGCTGTAGGATCCCGATAAAGTGTTTCTCATCGGCATATTTGGGCTTAGTGCACATTAAGGTGCCTACCAAGGCCAAAAATGGGTGCAAAAGTAGATCTTGACCTTTTTCTTAGGGGTACTAAAGGCAACCGATTGAGACATACACGTCGGAAATTGTGAAGGCCTTTTGGAAAACGGACTCCTGTGGCATCTACTTTAGTTTAGCACAGCCCTTAAAGAGAAGAAAGAGGATGGATGAACAGGGAAACGCCCTTACAATACAGGAATCCTATACACGCCCTTACATATTTGCTGGATTCGTGGAATATTAAAACTCTTTTATGATGTATTATACCATCAAATTGCTATTTTTCTCCAGAGCTAAAGGCAGGATAAAGTAGCAATTACTTACATGATAAATGACAAAATTGAAGTGAGCAGAACAGGCCAAAGGATCTACTGTGTGCCCGGTTAGAGTATACTCATAAACAAAAGTCAGGCAGTTTGGTGGCAATTAATAAAGTTTTGGAAATTAAAAACATGGATAGGTGGAGAAGTGCCGTTCTCCACATATGGCTGAATTCCGCTTCGTCAGTGAGATCGAAAATAGCGACCGGATCCTTTGTCATCACTACTTTCCTGGTCACTAACTCTCGGTGGACGATCTAAATGAATGACGGAGAAGAATGTAGAATAAACTCCTGGATAGCTCTGTTTCTGCATTATTTCAAGGTGCATCGTTTTCAGGTAGGCAGAGGCATTGGCAACCCGAAGAGCAAGCATAGGAGGGCGTGGTCGTTTGGCGAGTCAAAAACGCTTTTTTGGAGGTGGTCAACCAGACCGCCTTCGGCGGTGCGCCCCATTATCAGCACCGGACAACCTAGGACTAAAATTACCATGCATTTTTGCTCCTCCAAGATACTATAAATAGAAGGAATTTTGCCTAAATAATTTTGTCTTAGGCTGGCATGATTTTGCAGACCTTTTCTTACATGACTTAAAAGACCTAATCATTAATAAAACTTGGATAATTCTCTGCCCATTCGTGAGCCATCAAAGGCTAACCCATTGCTATTATCTTGCCTATTTTAAGCGTTAGCGGCATCGACACAGAAAAGAAAACGGCGACTTTGGTCGTTAACCAATGATTTTGTCGTAGCCACTTTGAAAAGAAATTTCGTTTTGTGTCTCAATGAACAAAATGTTAGTAAATCTTGGAACGGCTTCTGCAATTTACATCAACTAAGAGCAACACCGAATGCCTAGTGCATTATATCACTTGATGAGGAAAAGCAGATCAAACGTACTACCGTAAATGCTGGTTCCGTAAAAACGTATTACAATTTGTGTGCTTTCCTATTCGACGACGAGAACATCACCATGAATGAATAAGATAAATGCATGGATCAATTCAAGTAAAAACCATTATGAATTTACTTCAAAAACCACCCACTGCGATGACTTCAAGTTAAAGGAAAATAAAAGCAGAAAAAGTGTTATCCGTACCGGGAACTTGCAGTGGTTGTCACAAAGATATTCATGGAGGACTCCACGAGCGGAAAAGAATTTCAGCTCCCTCAGCCTTAACTAGCTCTCTTCTGATCGTGATTTAATTTTGCTCGGTGAATGCATTGAGTCCAGACCTCGAAACGGATGGCGAGACCCTTGGCTCTATAGGGGAGCGGTGGTGTAGTGCTAAACGCAAGGTCTTGCGAGGTCATCAAATACGCAGCTAAAATTAATGCATTACTGAGCGGGTTGCATTCTAAGCATCTTGCCTACCTTTGACATCAAGGTCCCCTCTGTATCCTTACAAAAAGTTCGTCGAGTTCAACAGTTATTATTTTACTACTCCGATGTCACTTCGATGGAACTCAGACAAAGTTGATGAAAAGCAAAAGACATCCGAGTTGGAAGGTTCACACCTTCTGAACTTGGAAAAAAGAGCCAAGTAAATATCTACTACAAGCCTGCTCCTTGTAGAGGGATTACTCGAGCAAACTGCAATCAACGGCAAGCAGCTCAATTGCACCACCGAAGTATCCGAGTAAAATAAACACGATCGCTAAAAATCCTAAGATTTTGTACCTTTTATTGTGTAAAGGTAGCCTACGCAGATGCTTGTAGAATTGACTTTTAATTTTGGGCAAGTTCATGATATGCAATTGGTACATGAAACCAGATGTAGGTAGTTTGGGCGAAATTCTGTAGAACTCTACTCTTTAACTTTATGCTTCCTGCATAAATTATTTAGGAATGAATCAAGGGTGGAGGTGAAAAGAGAAAACTAAACTGCGGTGGGTGCATGACGGACCCGAGTAAGACATGGTCGCCTCAACCTGCACTGACCAAAGGACACCTCGTAGGGAAGGTTAAAGGGCATCACCAAATCATGTAGAAAGCCTAAAACAGCTATAGTTTGTGGATAGTTTGAGGCAAATCCTTAAGCAACGCGCCCATAAACCAATTAACCTAAGGTTTCGCTGATCTCAATAAGGGGCGATTCGGGTTAACAGTAGATAAACTTTAAAAGAAATCGTTGCTATTATGCAACCAAAACTACTGACCTCTGCACGTTCTGTTACAATTCCGACACTAGCAAATTGAATACTTGCGAAGCACTTTCACAACGAATAATTGCAGACAAGTTTTTGGGGCAAATCCTACCTTCACGACTTCCATCCGGCTCAGAAAAGTAATCTAAATCCCTCTGTTGATGGAGCGGCTGTGTGTCGAATTCTAGGATGGGACGCGGCCCAGGCATCAGTGTAATCTTGAAAATATAGTGGCAATCAGATGGTTTGGGTGCTCTTGCTACGAGCAAACACTTGAAAACATTTGTCGGGGTAGACTCGCGAAGCAGCGGTTGAAAGAGGCAGGTCAACAGGCCAACGCACGCGAACAAGAGCCAGAGGAACTCAAGAGATAAAAGAGGAAATACTCTTCAACTTCTGGTATTCTTGTTTTGTGAAGCTGCATTCTAAAGGCACATAAGGCCTAGAGAGTTTATTTTGAAGGTTGCAATTGTACCATATCTCAAACAAGAGGCGCTCAAATGGTTCAAAATGCATTTTTAAAACTAATGGAGCTGAGAAAGACGACTTCTTAAATTATTTAGATTTCAATACTTTCTTTAGCCCTCAAGAGGTATCCTAAAGAATGCAAAAACATAATTTACAGCCAATGCAATGTCTGTCGAATGAAATGAATGATAAAGTGTGTCAGATTCAGCTACTTCAGCTTGAATGCTTAAGGCAGGGTACGCGCTCGAGCCAGTATTGTCCCGGGTATTGGTTGAAGACTCCTTCTTTCATCAATCCTTCGAACTGGGCACAGGAGGAAAACCTTTCCCGCGGCTTAAGGTAATCCGCCTTTACAATGCGACAGCAAATGAATAAGAACTTCTGAATTCCTTTCTCTTATAGCGCTAGTGTACTCCACAAAGCCAGTGGATCCAACTTCCCTACCTAGTCGAGTCGTCTTCGAAGACCCAATGTTTCTGCAAGAATAAATGCATAAAATTATGTTGTTAGGTCTTACATCATCAGCTAACTATTACATATATTATTCTTAGAACAGATTTCTTACGTGGCTCGCCTTTGAGATTTAATCTTTTGGGTTCCAGAATATTGCGGGTTGAATACAGCCTCACCATTTTTTTTGAATGATGAGGCTCCGATTTTTTGTAGTTTCGAGAAATCAACTCTATAGAGGAAGTTAAATAGATTGAAGCAGATCAAAACAAAACGCTGACAAATATTCGCCGATTAGACTACAAAATGACAAAAATGACGGGTTTAAAACAGCAAACTCATAGGGAATCAGGACACCTCACGCTTAATGGCACAACGATCCTCTCAATGTCTCGATGTAATAGAAAAACACCGAAATCGGTTGGAACCATTTACCAGCATGGAGAATCTAGATGCAACGGGTGGCTGAAGAAGAAGGGGGTGAGTGAAATCCAAGGTACCCCAAACGTTGCTCCATTGACACATTCAACCAGGATTGAGTGGAACGAGAAAGTATCAGCCCACAAAATCACTATCGTGAAGAGACTTGTCCAACCAACCAAGGCTCACAGACTGTGCTCCAGGTGCATCCACTTTGTTAGCTGCGTTGGCGGAAATCATTTGACAACTGTACGAAACCACAGGCTTGCATGATGAAGAAAACTTTTTCGTAAAAAATGCACTCTTGATATCCTTCATCGATGATGCATAATTTGTTTTCTAGAAAGAATATATTTGTGCTAGTATGCTGTTGGAAATACCCCTAGCCATCAGGCCCAGGTGCCTTAGGAAGCTGCTGCTTAATTTTCCTTATCAATAAGCATAACAGCTACTAGAAAGAAACCACTACGTTTAAGTGTTAAGATGCCCCAAAATTTTGCATTTTTATAGAGCAGTCTATTGGGCTATTATGTCGGAAAATCATAACGCTGTAAGTATTTGCTGTTGTCGGGGTCCCTAGTTTTTCTGGTTTGTGATAAAACGTCCCTGTTTTCATGCTCTCACCCAGTTTAAGCGATGGTGATGGGCTCATAGAACAGTATTGAGGCTTAAAATAATCATTTGCAGGGGAACCAGAATTGGGTGGATGCAGCCACCGCAACTCCTGCATTGGCCAGGCTGACCTCCACAAAACACATTAACCTTGTAGAACCGAAGTCGGGATGTGGTTGGAGAAAGTACTCACATTCGAGACGCCTCACTACCCTCCACAACACTGGTTGAAATGTTGACGACGAGACCATTAAGAGTGAAAGATGGTAGGTGGGAGGAGGGGAACTCATACAGGCGTTAAAGGAGACCGCTTAGTACACATGGGAGACGCTGACACAAAAATGAGACGTGTGTACACGCACGTAGCATTAAGCGTGGACATCCGATGACCTTGAGTATTTGCGAGCGCGGGGTAGCGTCTTGACTCCCTTTTTGGAAAACGCTTGCTAATGTGCAATGCTTCGACGGCTATCGCAAAAGCCAAGCTACGATTTTTCATCACTGTCGATAGCCTCCAGCTAAACTGAATAACTACACGCTTTGAGGGTATGTATAGACGTTCCTTTTTCGTTCTTGTTGGTCTTAATGAGCCAGTTCCGCGAAGAGCATGGGGAAATCCCAAGATGTCAACCACAACATGTGTGTAGTGGCTGAAGAGTGAGTTCAAAATAAGAGAAGCTAAAAGCATACATTGTTGTCGTTCAGATCCAACTATCAGTTGGATACTTCCCCAAACCAGTAGTGCTCTCACATGGCAAACATTTAATCCCTATCTTTCGATGTAGTAATGGAGCAGTCTTTACACTAGTCTTAGCAGGCAGAGTTCTACGGTGGCACTAATTCAAGAGCCACAGGTAAACCAAGCCATTCGGACTTCGAGCGAAGATAGTGAATAACAGTTTCGTAAAGCCTCAGCATATATTTTCAATTAAAAAGCAGTTTCCTAGGTGCGGAGAGGAGGTGAAGGCAAGCTGTGCACAAGAGAAAAAAATTAACACCAGAGGCACACACGGGGCATGGGTGTGGGAAGCTCAACAGTACGGCGGGGCAGGTGTCTTCGTTCTTCTTTTTTACACAAACGAACGATAAACGGTATTGAGGAGGTTCGAGCTTTACCCTGGTCAGACGAAGTGGACCGCTGCTGATATGACCAGAAAGAGGACGCAAGTGACTGTCTGGTGTCGGGAGAATAAAACTGATCCGTTGTCTTCAGTGGTTTGTTTTGAAGAGCTTCTTTGAACACTGTGGTCACTAAAAGCATCTGAAGGAAGGACAAAAGCAAGCATTGGGCTCCTTAAGTAACCTTAAGTCACGACATCACGTCAACACAGAAATGTTAATGCTATATTTATAAAATTGGCGTCATTTTACCGTCGCAACACCCAGTGGCAAATGATGTAGCGTATTAAGTTGTAGAGCATTGAAGTGAAGGTAGCAGGCGAATGATGAACGAATTGGCACGTGAGCGAAGTCGTACAACTTGAAACGCGGGTACCTATGCCTACTCGTGTTTACAGAAGACCTCAAACACAGCACAGTACGCTTATGGAAGGCTCAGCAACCACATAACAGCAAGCCCCTTGAATGGTACAAAGACTTTGAAGACGATCGTCGAATACAATGGCGTAGTAATGGCAATCACCGTAGCTGTTTTACCAGGGCTTTCAACAGACGTCAGTCATTCATTTCTTTTTATTTCGATTCTTGTTAATATCACGTTTAAAATGAACCTGCAAGTTTCTTTAATTTTCTTTTGAGGATGATTCAAGGCTCCAAAAATCGTAAATTATAAGTACCAGGCCAGAATGAGCCTCTGTGTGACATTTACCAAACACATTTTCTTGGGTTACCATAATGGCTCCAATGTTTTCTTACCACGAATCACATCCAGCGGAATCGTCTTCTCAGCAGTGGGGAAGGATGATTGTCGTGCCCTAGGATGAGGTCCGAATTCTGGTAGCATAGCGACGGCAGAGGCAGAGGAGGAGGACAGAAACGTATTCCGCCTTTGGTACTGGCAAACGAGTTGCCCCACGGCTCCCTGACACACTGGGTCCTCCATAAACTTCTTCGTTATGCCGATTTCTAATTCATCCGGTGAGTACAGCTGCCGCCTTGTCGGGTGCGGATTTCGCCCCTCAGCGCCGGGCCAGGTGGCAACGGCTTTGGTGAGATTGAGCCGAAAGCAGCTCATTATATGCAATATTCGCTGGATGTTTTAAAATATAGATTGAGTAGATGTCTTTGCCGGTCTACGTTGAATAATGACTTATTTGTTATCTCGAAAAACATACCCTTTAAGCGACAAGGTTTCTCAGTACTTAGGTTTTATTTGCAATGTCAAAATGCAAGTAAAATGATCATAGCTGGGAGCTGACTAATTTATTTCCTACGTGAATACTAAGCAGTAGTGATGTTTGCTACTTTTTCCCAGTTTAGCCAAAAGAAAACAACCATTTGACCTGGGCTGTGCACTGCCAATGGGCGTGGGAGCACGGACCCTGCCAAATAGTAAGTCAAAGGCACAATGACAAGGTGAGTGAGTTGTTATTATTTGCTCTCGTTCTTGCTATCCTGAAGTACTAAAATGTGGTGATGATCACCGTTCTTGCGTTTCTACATCTGCTTTTGTGGATGGCCCTGACCTCAAAATGGATAATAGTACGTCGTGTGTGTTCACGTTACATTGACCAATTAGGCGAATGAAAAGAGGATGCAAATAGAGCGATGCCGAAGAACCAAAAACAAACAAGGAAAGTCAACTTTCAAACATCAACTTCAGGAGCATTAAAACAGCAGCTCTTGATACTTTGTAATCGAGTTACCTTTAGAAGGACGGAATGTTAAGAACATGGTGCAATAATTGCCTTGGGAAGACTTGGTTTGTCTGTAATGTTGTTAACGCTAACACCGAATGCCAATAGAGGCTTAAAATCTCACATCGACTCGTAGGTTAGTGGCATTTTTGGTGAAAAAATGAAGAAAAATTATTAGTCGACACAAAGGCATATCTATAATGACAACATCGTACACTAAACGAAGTATCAGAACGAAGTGAAGTGGTATGACTACCTCCTTGCCAGCAAGCGTGAATGAGCTCTGAGCAATGCCATCAAAGACGTAGGCAGGTTCCTTGGCGAAATCCTTGAAGGCCCACTCGAGACGTTCATCAGGGAGCGAGGGATAGCCTGTGCATCGTAGACTTAGTTCTTCACTGTCACCAAGTTTGCTTGGGTTCGAGATTTCGATGGCTAAAATTATACATCTCAGCTTTGGAAGTTGGACTACAACCACAGTAATGTCAAATTCTGGCAGGAAGTCTATTTTTAATAAATAAGTTAATCAGAACTGTGCTAGTAAAGTTCGGAGAATTTTTGCATCGCAGCAATCATGGACACATAATGACGGCAATATTAAAGCACTCACCGCTGTGATAGCTAATGTCGGCTGAAGTGTGCTGAAGAGCGTGCTGCAGCAGAATCTTCCGTGGTAGCTGTCCTTCTTCAGCCAAGTGAGAGAGTTCCTCGGGAAACGCGGCGCACACATAACGTCCCCGCGAGATGGGTGTGAGGTGAACTCGAAGTATCACCTCATTTGAGGCGTCCATCTCCTCAATCACCTCTTGAAGCCCATCCGCTGTCGTGGTGACGGCCTCCAGCACTGTATCCGATAACTCCGCTGGTCTGTAGCGGTACCACCGCAATCGCTTTGTGCCTGTACTTGGGTTTAGCGGTGCGCAGGTTAATGTAGCAATCTCACCGAAACGCAGTGTGTCCGCTGATATTGCTGGTCGCTTTACAGTTAGTGCTGTAGCCGGAAAGGAAAGGGGAGTTGTGCTGCCTCAGCAGTCTCTCCGAGGTGATACCATGATAAAATGTGTCCGATGGGATGTAGTTGCCGTCATTGCGATACATATTACAAACTGCTTTTAAACCATTTTCGTATAAAACCAATTAAGACGGCAACTACAAAGTGATAAAATTTGATTTCCAAAGTAAGCAAAGTAAATGGAATTGTGTCAAATATACATTAGCTTGAGACTGTATTTAAGTGAAGTTAACAACCTCTGCTGGAACTCAACCGATTGCAAATCAGAACACATCACCAAGACTGATTATGTGCAACACGTACTTCCAGGAATTAGATTAACCAACTTATTAACGGTACTGCTCCACCAAAACAGCGCAGGGGCAACTTTTACTTACTGGAAAGAGAATTCTTGAACGCAGTATTTAGCCCTATCCAGAGGACCGAAAAGGAGTGTAAAAGAAGGCAAACGCTTGGAGAAGGAATGATCGTATTCAATAAGAAAAATATTTGCCGTCATTTTAGAAGACCAAATCTATGGGAATCTTTTGAAAAGCAAAATGTGCTATTTCAAGAGAGGTTGGGTTGAAAGATGGTTACTTACAATCCAAAATGATTTCCAATTCGCCTACCGAACTGAAAGAGGATTAAAGAAAGGTGACTAGAGGATGCATGATGCAATCAGAGATTCTTAAACGAAAGCCCTTTATCCAATTAGCAGTCTACTTAATTTTGAATATTGATATTTAAAAAAGAGCAAAGATGAACTCGATTACATCAGCGTAAACTTCATAACAAATGGAAAGACATTAATACCCATATTCAAAACTGATGAAAGCAGCGAGATGGCGCTTTACGACTTACACTCCTTAAGATGTAGGGTGAACGTCTCAGGTGCACGCCTCTCCCCCTCAGTTGGCTGGAACGAGCACTGGTAGTCGCCGACATTCTCAGCAGTCACCTCGGGCAGCAGAAGACTTAGGCTTTGCACCCCACCCGTCTCGTTGGATGCCGCAGTGTGGCGGGTCTCTGCTACCACCTCGCCATCCGGTCCGCGCCACTGAAGCTTGCCATCGCGCTTCGTGGAACAGGTGACCGACACCGCCATGCCGGGGTTCGCCTCTAGCTCGTAGCGGTCAAGCTTGAGGTCTGGCAAGGAAAATGAGGTGGCTTTTATTATGTGGAGCATCAGAAGGTTTAAATTTATGAGGAATGCCAACACTGGTTTGGCTGAATGTGAGCAAACCCAGAGCACAGATATGTTGAAGCTGCGGGTTAAAAATCCAAAGAAAGTGGGGGAGGGTGATGGCATTACCGTTTATCTTATAAAATATCAAGAAAAATCGTCAACAAGGTTTATGATTGTAAAAGCCCTTGTATCTGTGGTGCTGAAAACAGCAATTTCATGTTGATATCCACCACTGCGAGTGAGAACTGGGCATAATCCACTTAGAACTAATAGCAGTATAACGCTAAATTGTGAATTTCCCGTTTGTTTTTCGAGAATTTTTGTCAGCCGATGTTTAGCGTAAGTTACAATGCATGCAATAAACTATCACTGACTGGAGGGCATCATCGCAGGATCACAATTTCGCCTGTCTGACTGTCTGACTAAGTGGCATTTTTGTTGACAAAATAAACATAAAAATTCCTCCAACGCAGTGGAGCAAAACACCATCTACCGTGCTCCGAATTTTAATGCAGAGTGATGTAAGCAAAAGACCAACTAGATATATTCTTGGTTTCTGCATCAGCCCACAAACAAGTTCAATCATGCCATCCTCGACCGGAATCGTGCTGCAAAACATATGACTGAAACTATAACCGATAAAGGAAATAAAGCTGTTCATCTGATGCCGTTATCCTAGTCATCAGTTAAGGATAGTGTTATAGTGAAAGGTTACTTATTTCCGTTCTACAATTGACTAAAGCAGTACATCAAGTGTCCCATGATTTGACTTCTATGCTACTTTAATGCTAGTTATACCATCTAAGCTATGCTATTTATATCACCTAGGCTACTGCGTTTGCATTAATCCCTCGTTTAAACTTATGTATCCCTAAGCATCCCTACCATTCACAATGAGTCGAAACTCGGCGCAATGGGATGGCTTGCCGTAGAAGTGTTCGACGGGAGGCTCGGGAGAGCAGCAGTAGACGCCAGCGTGGGTGTCGTCGACGCGGGGAATACTGAGGGAGGCATTGAGGAAACCGTTGGCGTCGGGAGTCGAGGCGGTGCGTGAGAAGACGCCCTCCGGCATTGGCCCACCGTCTGCTCGTAGCCATCGCACGTCCTTCTGAAATTTTGGATCTGTGCCTACCGCCGCCGAGCAGTTGAATAACAGACTACTTCCAATGTCCTTGAGAACATATTTCTCCGGCACTATGATCTCTGATGAGAGAAAACATGGCTCTAATTCAAGCGCAATTCCCACCCTTTGCAGTACAATGCTAATGCATTACTGAGACCATCACAATACTAAGGCTGAACTAAAACCTTTAGCTATCATCTGTCCTGTCTGTCTCTCATCGCCTCTGTACGCTCAAATGAACCTATTTATGGGCACAAGCGCCCAGGGCATCACCTCCAGGAGCATTCTAAAAAAAGGCCAATTTTGTTGAGTCTGTGGGAACCCCTAACAGAGAAATCACCAAGACAGCCTCAAATCTTTGCCTTGTAACCCCAATCTCTGTAAAACGGACGAAAGTCAAACGGGACCATGTTTAAGATAATAGGAAGCATCGACAGAGCTACTTAAAAGACTTAAATAGGCGGCTTAAACCGTAACCATTAATGACTATAAAGAGGCATGGACAAATAACTTCGACAAGAACAGCGATTTGCAAGTAAACTGTACTTCCTGAAGAATGTCCATCAATCTTAACAGCAAATTAACAATGATATTTGAGTTCCCTGCGACAAATGGTTTTCCCCATAGTACCCATGCTAATTTTACAAAAACTTAATCCCGGAAATGAATGCTTTTTATTGCCGAAAGAGGCAACTTAGGCTTTGTAGTACTTTGGTGGAGAAGGTCTTCTCACAACAGCCGACTTACCAACACAGAAACTTAAGGTATCAAAAATATCCGGTCGAGAGATCTGGAGCAGGATATAAACAGGGGTTGATTAAAATGACCAATAAAATTCCACAAATTAAATGATATACCATCAGGAGTTGTGAATGTCATCTCCGCTGACTCCAAATCGGAAAGAGATCCAGGATAATTGAGGAAGCCCTAACAGAAGATGCAAAAGCATTGCTCTAACTATTGTAATGCGAAAAACAAACATGCGAGGTTGTTGATCCCACCTTTATTTTATATTCGCGTCCGGGTTGCAGGTTACACACTTTGTAGGTCCCGCCTATGCCATAGTTATTTGGAAAGAGCTTTTTATATTCAACCCCTTCTAAAGGCATTTCTACCTTCCCTTGAGCCAGCATGGCATATGCTGTCAGTAGAAAGGTTGCATCCATTTCCTCAGCCCTTGCATTTTCACAGGGGGCTTTTCTGAAGGGCTGAAGGTTGACAATTTGGTACCTAGGCTCGGGGCTATGGGTCGCCAAGGTGATGGTCGAATGCCCTTAAAGCAATACAAATTGTTTACTTAAAATGCATCAGTAAAAGAGAGAGTAGAGGTGACGTAGTCCGGCGGCATTACCTTGAACACCGTAGGTGAACGTCAGTTGGGAAGGAGTACCGAACAGCGGCTCATTATCATCGAAAGAGAAATACTTGGGAATGATCGTTATTGTGTGATTCGCCAAAATGTCCCGCTTGTTGAGAAGCTGTTCCACGCTCCACAGATGGGTAGTGCAGCCTCCTGTCTTTGTGCCTGTATTGACAATGAAACTGTGGTTACTCCTCCACGGTTTGGCAACTGCCATTGAGATTAAGCAGCAAATTAGTCTACTTGACGAAGCACTAAGGTAATACAAGCAGGCAAGTTTTCAAATGCCAAACCACACGTGACAAAACTTCTCTACCTACAGTTGAGGGCGGCCAGGTAGTTCAACGTGAGATTCTCCGCCGCCCCACAGCCAATGTCTTCGAAAGAAACCAGCACTACGTACTCCTTGACAGCCGGCCTCAACTCGGCCGAGACAAAGTCCCAAGACAGCATACCAGTAGCATTGTCAAACTCAATGACAATTTCTTCAAGATCTACAGGGAGAGACAGAGTAAATAAACGCTAAGAATCTGTTACCATACGTAAAAAAAGGGGAGACTGACTTATTTTCGTGAGTTGTCTTTTCGGTTACGAATGAAATATTTAGTGGGAAAATTGAACAGCATTAGTACTCCATGATCGGGTAAGCCAAGAAGCGTCCGAAAAGAATGAGCCTTCAAAACTCCACCTAACTTGCAACTTCACAGCTTGAAATCCTGCTGTCCACCCAATGTAAGCAAAGGCAGTTCTGAGTGCACTTTAAGATGCATTTTATCATTGAGAAGTCTGAAAATCCAAATAAAAATTTAATTCTTAAAGCCCTAACCCATACAGATTCCAACCTCAGTAATAGGTCTCTTCATTCTTGGTATCTGTCCACACCTTTGCAGGGTGCGTCAAACGCATGGAAACAATGAAACAAATTGATGATGAAAGTCTTAAACCTTAATCATTATTATTTCTCTAGTTCACCTCAAAGTAGAGGCTCAAAGACTAGCATTTGCCCCGATTGACATACCATTCCCTCATAAACAGCACCAGGGTAATGACTTTTGAAATGAGAAAAAAGAGGCGTCACAGTTCAGCTTTCTCAGTTGTAAAGAGAAAACGAAAGAAAATTTTCAAATTACTGGAAAAGCTCATTTTATGCCAGTAGTCTCTGGCGTCGAGAGAAGAATCGCTCGGTCACCATCCCATAATTATCGAGGCCAGGCTAAAAGTAACTACCATGAATATCTAATGCACTACAAATTCAATCCCGTGATTAAAAGTCCTCTCAGATGCTGCCCACATTAAAGTCGAAAATCAAATCTTGACCGTTATCTATGCGAGACATGGTTACATAAATAACCTGAAATTGTGAACTTGGGAAAATATACGCAATACAGCCGCGCAA
Source organism: Taenia hydatigena (assembly GCA_036345935.2). Lineage (NCBI taxonomy): Eukaryota > Metazoa > Platyhelminthes > Cestoda > Cyclophyllidea > Taeniidae > Taenia > Taenia hydatigena. Next base: position 20,104,415 of record JADWOT020000003.1, read on the forward strand.
ATGTGCAAGCAGACATTTGAAAATTAACCAGTGACTGCTTTCATTTTATACCCTCTGACTTCAAATGTGAAAGAGCACGGTAGATACTTGGATGAAACTTGATACTGTTGCCCTAGAGTACGCCACTACAGGTCATGAATTGCTTATTCGCAGAGGAAACTTCCATAAAAAGATTCACAATCGCAATTTCGACTGAAATCAGACCAATGAAAGGTACATTTCAGGCAAATGAGGAGCCGTGACATAAATTAAGTCCCTATGCATTTAGTATTATGGCGGAAAACCAACTCCATATGAACACATGCTGCCGCTGCCGACCTTGTCCGAACCACTTACCCACCTCGCACTTCCAACTGAACAACTAAACGTGTGTTATCCTCCCAGTTTTAAAGTGTTGAGCGGCAGAGTAAAGGGGATTGTTGTAGACACAACCGTGCCCTCCAGCTTATTGATTACCCTCCGCATTTAACATTTTTAACGTTCCGCGTTTGTGGAAGAAGGTGTGAGTCGAAGCAACGGAAGTACCCAAGCATAAAACCGGATTCTCGATTAGGACCTATCCAAGCTGATTAAAATGGGAAAAAAATCTTCAACAAATTGTTCGAAAAGGGTCCACGTGACCGGCACAAATACACGTCTAGACAGTAAACATTATTTAAGCGTAAATGTCCATTACATTATCAGCGCATGATGGATACAACTAAGCAGAGAAAGTGGCATTAAACTAGGGGCCTAAAAATAGAATGAAACCGAAGATGTCTAGTAAAAGAGGGGAACGAACTATAAAACAAACAAATGGGAATGTTTGGGGGAAAACTAGTGAAAGTTTAACTAAGCGGAAGGAAGACTAGTCCAAAATGGCCTTGCTTAAACACTCATTCAATAATGCAGTCGCAGGTGGAAGAAGGTAGTGCCATCACTCCGGTGTCTTGAAGCTCAGTGACCGGCCACATATAGAGAAGCGGAAGGATGAAATGAGAGAAGTTCAATGAAAGTCACTCATTTTAACATTTGACATATCGCCAAAAGTTCATTTTTCAAGGTAAATTGATAACCGAATACTCGAGAGAATTGAGGCAAATAAATGATTAGACGTGCCGTTCGGGTCATCACGAAGATATAACGTGACCTTGTTTTAATACCTTCTCATTAACAGGCCTCAAGGTAGAATAAACAAAATTTGCACTAAAGAAATAAGTTAATAATAGGATTGGTATTTTCTTCGAAGTTCTGAAACCTAGAAATGTAAGTACATAGGCAATGGGATCACTCTCTCATGATCTTTTACGATGCATTCCCTGCGTACAGGTGAATTGCCAAGTTCAATAGTACACAGTAGTGGAAGAATCTCAGGATAGATTAATGCGAAGCATTCAGTGGCATTACAAGGTGAGCCACGAAAAGACAAATGCAACTGCTTCAAACAAAATCCCCAGCATTTGCCGTAGATGTGCACGGAGGGATGCCAGCAGGTGCACCCCGAAGAACGCACAGAGATTCCTAAATAACCTATTTTGATGGACAATAATAAAGGTGCTGAAATTAAAATCCGACTTCTGCTTTTACATTTGCACGTAAAAAGACGCACACGAATAGTCAGATACTGTTAAATAAAAGGGCAGGCACTAGCAACGGCAAGATGGTGTGGTAGACGAATCGGCATGTGAAGGAAGTCATAAAACTCGAAAAGGTGGATACCTGTATCTATATGTGTCTGCAAAAGATTTCAAACATAGCACAGAACTGGTAATTGGTTTAAACTTTCTGAAGCCCGTCGTCAAGAGCGGTGTTTTTGGTGACCATCACTTCCGTGGTAGTTTTCATTAGAGTTTCCAACGCACACCAATCTCGTATGCCCTGCAGTCCATCGAACAGCTAGATATTGCATGGAAGGCAATATTTGGTAAGGATGGTGAGTACAACACTTAGGAAGTACAAATGATGAACGGAGTTAGGAGAGTGCTTTGACAAGGAATGACACCACGTACTGAGTGACATCACCAATTGTGGGACGAAATTTGTATTTCTCATAATGTCGGAATTAAAATACATGGATTTACCGCCGACAACGAAATGGAGGGAGCTGTCATAAGGTGGTTTAGCCAAATCGCAAAAAAATTTGTGCTGAAGACTTTTGTCAAACGCTAATTGCAGTTGGACGGGGGCATATGAGGACATAAATGCAATTTGTACTTTTCCAAGCTGTTTCTTTCCAGGCCTTTGTTAACGTGAAAGTTTCGAGTTAACTGGGTATTGGTTGCTAAAGAACAAACGCACGTGGATTTGGAATGCGTATTTTGGTGGACCTCATATTCTCACCAACCACCAAATTGGCCTCAAAATCGAGGCTTTTCAAGGTTTTCAGTGCAGTGAAGTCAAATCGGGTTGGATAACGCTGCTGAGAGACGCTTTTCCTGTTCTCAGGATTCCAAGTCGGTGTTAGCTCAAGGCTGCCTCTGGCGCAATTGAGATGATCCAGAAGGACCTAGAAGTAGGAAATGTTAGCGGTTCAAAGGAATGCTTTTGAAGCAATTTAATGATAATTGCATTTCTGTATTACAGATTATAGGTCAAATCGCAAAATAACACAAAACTTTCAAGCATATCTAGTAATTGCAGAATATTTATTGTCGTAGTTGTTCATGAGGTCTGAAGTACTTGAACAACGATAAACATCTTTTCGCCAATAAAGAAAAATATGTTTGTATTTAAATAGCTAGGACACTGTTTCCAAAATCACCTGCCGCGGAACACTTCAAGCACCACGCACTTACGAGATGACGCGGTCATTCCAAGCCGCGCGCCGCTACTGGTATGTCGGACGATCGGGCTACACAAACGGACAATTCTTCAAAGGCTCTGATAAATTATGCGATTGCATCTCCACTTAAAACAAATGCCTTAAATGCAAAGTTTTGAACACGAATTCCAGCAAAGCGTGGGTTCACCCTGCACAAATTTGCTGCTTAAATACTTCCACTTCCAACCTGCGGTCTCGTACAGAGCTAGAAATGGGTTTTTACCACAAGAAGTGAAAAGAATTTCCCATTCATTGCAAGAAACAGAAAACCTGAAATCGCCTTCGCCACCGTTTCTCGCTTGACAACAGTAGCAATAAATTTAAAGAGATGGGTATTTTGGAAAAAAAGACGTTTTCTTTAAACTGTAAGTAACTCAAAGCTGATAAGGGCAAAAAACATGGATCCACAAGTTGACAAAGGAGTTTGTGCATTCAAAGTAGTTATATCTTATGCGTCTTATCGATAGCAGAGGTCCTGTTAAGCTCTACATCCACTTCGCCCACCAAAAACACAAAATCAACGCCCTACATGCTTGAACTGCCAATTATGCCCTTTTATTAAAGGATGAAAAGTCAAAATATCCCTGCTCAAAGTGGCTGAGGATTCTACTGAAGCTTGAAATAACTTCAATCGCTTGAGAAAATCCACGGAAGAGGGACCTGTGTGACGTAAACCTTTAATGATTACAAGTTTTGACTACATTACTCAATGGTGCAGGTATGGCAGGGACCTGCGCAACTTACAGGAGAAAGTAGATCGACCTGAATTTCCACACGCATCTGGTCAGATTCAGGAGTAGTGAAGAACCTCGTCACCGAAACGTCGAATTTGGCGGCTTTACACGCAAATAAAGACAAGTCGTGAATGGATAGACCGGGAGGCGGTTAAAACCCTTCTAATTGTTAATGCTTCTAGTCATTGACTTCCACTTCTTGGCGTTACTTCTCAAAGTCCTGAACATCATAAGGCCAAAAGCAAGCCAACTATTATCGAAACACTGACCACGAAATCCCTACTTTAAAATTTCCCACTAGATGACTGTCGATAATAGGTAGTGGATTGGGTTCGATGCACAGCCCATAAACATTCCTACGTTTAGTCTTGTTTTTTCCTGTACTTTTTAAAACACATTCATTGATTTCGAAGTTGATTTGGTGGACTGGAGCCATCACATGTCTTACCCTCTAACTCATCCTTCAGACGCGGCATCCCAGAGGGAGCAACATTCAGTAAGGTGGTTCGGTTGCCCTCCTCGATGGCTTGCAATTCATAGCGATAGAAAGTGGAATAGTCTTCCAGGAAGAGATTCACAGCCTGTCCGTTAGTCAGATTATCTATTCTGGTGTGGTTAGGGAACACGTCGATGATTATCCCGTTCTCTGTAAAACAAACGTTTTCATGTTAAAATTTGTAGATTCAGATGTCCAACTCCCACATGTTTGTTAATTGCTTGGCAGTAGGGCAAGTTTCGCATAATTCTTTTTAAAAATTTAAGTAACAGTAGTCATTTCCGACTAAAGAATTTGAGTGTGCGTGGTACCTCCCATAAAAGTGCTTATTTTCAGCCCAAGGCATGCTTCAGTCTTTTTATCCAGAAAGTCAAGCCAATGCCTAGAGACATTTGTTCATTGCGAATGTTATTCCTTTACGAGGTTAATGGGAACAGGCTGTAATTAGTAGCGGGAACTGTGCTATTTATAGTTAATTCTTTTGAAATCTACGGATCGAATATATATAAAAGGGATAAGCATAAAGAAGCCCAATTGAAGTCATGGGGTCCTGTAAAGCCCCTTGTGGTAACCAAGTCTGCAAATTGTCACGTCACAAAAAATACCGTTGGAAGGTTGCGAAACCATAAAATGAGTTGTTTCTAATGTTAATCTCATTAACTGTGCCTAAAGCGTAATTTGAAACAGGTGGCTTTAGCAATGTTTGGATGAATGAATAAAACCTTCATTTAAGGAGAAAGCTGCAAAATAGCAATGTCAAGTGGTGAAGCAGTGGAGTCATGGGTCAATGTCCAATTAAATGGCCGAGTAACAGATGTGTTGAATAGGTGCAGGTGCTGCAGGGCTCCCTATGCGAAGCGTTATTCCACCAGACTAACTGCTTAATCCAAAGGCAGCTACGAGGCTGGGTGCCGCAGCAGGATCGCATCCATGACTAAGTAACTCCACCCTGGCCTCGTCTTTACTGCTATAATTATTGCTGTCTGAATGCTGACAGTAAATGAGAAGGTGGAGAACACTATCCGCCTTGGACACAACCCAGGCACGCACTGGATCAAAGGGTTTCTTGCCCACGTCTACAAAGAAAACAGAAATTACTGCAGTGTCTGGATAACAAAACCTAGGGTTTGGTCAGCAGGGGAGTTTTTTTTTAATAACTGCACGGGTGGTACTTGAAATGAAGCACTTTATTATCTATAAGTTGCTAGGCTAAATAATGGGATTAGCCTTTCAAAATTTGATGATTGCACTTGCGTGTGCAAATACACAATCCCGAGTCAGTTTGATTCATTGAAACCAAAGCAGAATTAGTAAGTAAGGCAGAACCAACAGCTGTTCGCAACAAATGTTTGGGTAAGTACTTCGAACGCCGTGTTCGTCAAACAATGCACATTTTTTAATACATTTGATTGTTTAACGCAATAAAAAAACACGACACACTCAAGTAAATAAGGCTGTCCTCCCAAATACCACTGAAAAGACGCAATATGAATGAAACTTTAAAGAGGTGGTGGCTTCCGCACAAACCCTTTAGGGGTTTGATGCAAGGCTAGGCGTCTTAGTCGGTAGGTGGTGGGTAGGTGATTAGATGGAACAACTAGCCATGGGTGGCTTATCCTTAAATCATGACCACAGGGATCGTAGCACCACTAAATCTGGGAGTCGCGTCATCACCGGTCAGGATTGTTTTGATTGCTAAAAACTGTCCAATAACTATTTCGGTCACCCTCTAAGGCATGAGAATTTGCTCCACCTTTAATGGGATGGGGAGCTTGTTTCCGTGAGCAAGACTGTGCCCGATCCCACCCAAAGCAAGCATGTTTTTTTAAGATAAATAATTTGAAGCACTTTTTTCCTTCACGGCTTTATGGTGCTGTAGGCATGCACTTTATCATAAAGTGTATGCCGTATCGTAAGGAAAGGGGGAAAATCTATAATTTTTTAATCACTTTTAAGAAGTACTTGTTCTCTCATCACTAAAGCGCACGGAAGCATCATCAAACTTTAAGGGGTGGGGTGGTACCGACCAATATAATAAGGTCAAATCAGTTCCTCGAACCGATGCATTCCGCATCACCCTACAACCGTATTCCGCACTTTTTGTACAACTGTTGTTGGTGTGTTACTGCGTGCTTTATGGTTTTGGGTACTTTCTACACTGAAATTTATACGCCAATATCGCTTTAGTTACAAATCTGAGACCTGTTAATGCACGAAAAGTCTGGAACTTGGTTAGGGAGACCGTTACCATTCAGGACTGGGAAGACCTTGTGAGTGGTTCTACAGTAAATACGCCAGAACTGTATTTGAAAACAATTTCGCACCTTAAAAGTAGGAAACGATGGAATGCTTAAAACGTTCCTGTTAAATCCATCCGAGAGGGTAGTAGTTGTACACTGCTGCTAGGATACTTGGACGCGTTAACAATCAGTTGACGTTGGGCGAAATGCACGAGTTAGTTTTTGGTGCAGGCAAAGCTGACTAGCGGAAGGAAAATGAGCCTTCATACCATTCTCCACGACAAGTACTAGAAAGTACGGTGTTGGAACAATGCAAATTTATTGGCACCAAAACAGTGAATCAGAAGAGCCTTAGAATTCGGCATTTACAGCTGCTATTAAATAGGTTCCTATCGTCTTTGCACAAGCTCAGCTTCCACCAATTTGTGTATGTCATTTCAGCATGTTGGCCACCGGGATCTCGGAAGAGGATCGGTCAACACAACCCAAACGTGTTCTTGTTCCTACACATGACGTTAAAACCCGCATCACAGAACTGACCAAACCAACTGCGAGATTGTAAGCACCCTAGAAACAGAAGAATTCTACGTCTGTTCCATTGTCCTAAGCCTATTCACGTAGTCTGTGACACGATACAGTACAACCTATCATCATCCATTGATGATGTGAATGTCACTTATTGGTGACGTCCGGCTTGAGCAAGGAAATTGTAATGTGCCACACATACAAGGTTGATGGCGACAGTTTTGCACCATCAATCAACAACGCGACTTGAGACTAAAAAAGAATAAATCATTGAGAGCATTCTGAAGTTAACCGTAAAATATAGTTAGGAATAGGTTCGTTTTTAAGTCAAGTGAATTTGAATTGAGATTTTCTTGAATAACCGAGACAGATTCTGGATTAAAGACAAACCACTTGCATGATTGTGCTCTCAATGCTTGGGCTTTATATTCGGAATAATTTGACGCAACCAACGTGAGGAGGTTTTTCCATCCTCTCGTGAGGCCTCCCAGGAAACAAAGTCACTAAAATCAATGGAATCTTAGGGATGTGGCTCAATTAAGTTCGGATCTTGATACGTGGCAAGTGAACATGAAGTCAGGTCGTTTGAAGGCCACTGGAATTGCCACCAACGGCTGAAATTATACAAAATCAAGTTCCGAATGCTAATTAAGTGCCAATAAAGCACAGGCTAAAACTTTTTCAAATGCCTTTTAAATTTCTTGATTAAGGCATTGTCAAGGTCGCCAAGAGTAACGAGCTTCACACTTGCACTACAAAAAGGCTTTTGCCGAACCACCCGCCTGTATGCTGATGGATTATGAGTGGTCAAGATACACTCCACTGATCGGTATTAAGTGACTCAGAATAAGTTAGTAACCAAGGTGTGCTGGATTCTGTTTTGGAAAGTAATAATGACACGTTTTTACCTCGATAAAGTTATGTGATTTTTGACTCGGGGGTGTGTAATTCATAAAATGTGGGTTCAAACCGGGTGCGGCCAGTTGATGTGGGTAAAGTATGCACCATAAGTCGGGTGTCGAGACTTCCACCGAATGGTAGGGCCATACGCATAAGTACACGAAAAGTGAAACTTCACTTGACATTTCGAATGGAATTGGTCCAAGACCGTGGACTCATAATTCCTAAAAGTGTATTTAAAACATGATCTACGGTTGCTTTACTATGAAGTCAAAAATTAATGGCACTCTTTGATAATTTCCCACGCAGTCAAGACATTTATGTCGGATTCGTGCTTTGGATATTTACTGTTGAATACTTTATTTATCATTCGTTGTCAATATCACCAGCATGACCCCTTCCTTCCTTCCCTCTTTCCTTTCTCCCTTACTTCCAATGGTCGAGGTGGATTTGAAGCAAACGCCAATTGAATGGACCGAGTTATGCGGAGAATTTAATCAGCTAGCACAAACTATTGACATTCTCCGAAAGATTTTTATGCATTTACATAAATACCGTGGCGACATTATACAACTCCTGTTTCCAAAGGTAAACACCCACTTTATTAACGCAGATATTTTTAAAAGAGGAGGACTTTTGTACGGTTTGATGAATTGTTTCATGTTTTTTTTAAAAAAAAGCAGGTTACTAGACATATTTCGTTTGCCTAAATACTACTTCTGCTACAGTTATACTAATTTAATTCCACTTGATAGCGAACATTCGAAACTCCTCATTCAAAAAAGATTTTCTCATCTTTGACCCGGAAAATAATCTTGAATAATCCAGTCGAATTCGGGCTAATGATAGGTGACGAGACGATTCTGCCTGAGCTTCAAAAGCTCATTCTGACACAGTCGGGTGAGTTGTGCCAGAGTTGCATTGGATCTGCGTGGCAGCTTCATGTTTGCCTATAAAAAAGCGCAATCCTGGAAAGTCGCATCTTCAGACAACCCGATTCAACCATTCCTTCTCAACTCCATTTTTTTCTTGAAGAACATCCGTAGACGTTATTTTGAGCACCGTGCGCCTGCTAGTGGGTATTATTGAAAGGCAATGTCGTCAAGATGGAGACTGAAGAGTCCCTTCATTTAGATGGCCAATAGAAGGAGGCGACTCCGGTGAGTGCTCACGTGCTCTTAAAGCTTCGGAGCCACTGCCGCCCTCAAGCTGTCCACAACAGGCTCCAACCACGCCTTCTTGAATGGTACGACATGGATCAGTTGGGGATAAAAAGTGCGTGGCGTTAAAATATATGCGTTTTAGAAGAATGCTCTAAAGAGAGGCGCAAATAGGGTGACTCCAAATGTGCAAATCGAAACTTCTGCAACCTCACAATGCGTATGCTTTTCTAGGGTTAGTAAATCTTCTTCAAAGCGACGAAGAAATACGAGGCAAATTGTTTCCGTGACAAAATAAGATTGAGGAGCACATGAAGTTGGTGTAAGGACAGTCTCAAGACGAGACGACCGTTTCCCTTCCGATCTATTTTTCCTTTGAAAAGCATCCGAACACACTAACTGCGAAGAGTAGAGTCCCTGGGAATAATGCCATGTCTATCTGGGAAAGGCGAAGATGAGTTTTAAAGAGATCATTTTATGGAGTTATTAGTAACGTGGGGACGAAAAAAAAACATGTTAAGGCATTGTTTGTACCTAACCAAAACCTTATTTCAGCCAGTAGACATGTAATTTAGTGGGGGCGATAACCAAATACTCAAAGGCAGTCCTTAGCACGATTCAACTATGCAGAAAATAACACATGCAAGCTAAGAAAAAGAGAAGAACACCTCTTGTCATAAGAAAATGTTACTTAAAGGCAACTTTTTTGGCGTTTAAGCTTTCCTGTGACACCACTGACAAGAGTGTAAAGTCACAAATTTTGAAAGAGGAAAAAGGTGTTTGTTGGGTAGTATTTTAAGAACTTCTGTAAGGTAGTAAGAAGTAGAGTTCAGGTGAAAGTCAACATGCGTGCAACTAAAATGCTTGATCTCACTTTCACTCAAAAGCATGTTCTGAGCTTTCTAATTGCCCCTTGATAATGTTTTCTATTTGAAACGCGGGTGCTTTCGTGGTACCGGCAGAAAGCTAGGAGTAGCGAGCACTTTCAATGCTCGACCAAAATGTAGACCCACACACAGGAAGTTACGCCTTTGCTCCACTGTGGAACAAGAGAGGGAAAAAATAAGGAGGAAGCCAGAAGGAATTTAAATAGTCATAGTTATTTCAACATAATTCGGAAAGTAGGATGTAACGTCATATCCACGCTGATGTGTGGCAATTTATAATGTACAAAGTGATCGGTGAGTGAGAACGATGGAACCGCTTAAGTGATAACTGAGATAAACGCCTGAGTGGTCCATTTCAATTACCGGGAGCCCTTCACAAGCCCAGTTGTTTACAACTTAAGAAGCCATTAATACAAGAAGTGAATGTCGCGATTTTTAACTGGGGGTAAAAAACTGCAATTTAATTAGCATTTCGCATGCGAATCCCACTTGACTCCGAAATCATTTTTCTTTCAATAGCTCTGTCAAGCATGACGGCCTAACTGAAGTCCGATGTATGACTTTTATTCGGTCAGCTTAGTGACAAAGCCAAATTGAAATTAAACTCGAGTATATTGTATCAAAGGGTGTTGCACACAGCTCACTATCCACACTTATTCACGAGGACCCAAGGAAATGCGATAGAAGTAAAGAAACGGGTATCCAAACTTTTCACATCGAACTAGTGCATTAAATTTTACGAATAAGATATCACCTTACGGGTACCATAGGCAGTAGCAATTGATAAGTGTGTCCAACCAAGCGGAAGTATCCGAAATGCATGTCGTGGACCGGTCTAGTCTATGTACCATTGAAGTACCGCACAATGGTTATGGAGAATGCATACCTGCTGTCGCACGATATGCTAAATGAAATGGATTGTGAAAGAAGCCATAAAGTCTGAAAAAGTGGACAGCTACCTACACTTAACCCTGTAGAAGACCTCAAACAGTACAATGCGGCGACGGGACACTCAGCATCTGCACAGCGACGGGGTGTTTGAATGATGCAAAGGCTTCGAAGACGTACTTAAAAAGGGTGTTTTCATGGCGATCTTCATTGTAGTTGTTTTTACCGCAGTTTTCAGCTCTGCAGCTCACTAAACAGCTAAACACCCCACGGAAGGCTAGATTCTGCATGCCTGATCAACGTGTAACATGTGGTGAAATTTAAAGTGAGAGGATGTATCGTGTTGAATAAAGCACGGTCACAGTTTCCGAAGACGAGCAGTTGCGATGTGCAAAAGTGAGCACGTGCGTTAAGTAAGGTGACATTAATGGTAAAGTTAAGTCAACTCGCACAGAATGGTTTGACCAAACTGGGAAATCCTTTTAATGCTCCCGATTCCCAGGATAGGCATTGGGCAAACACTGCGATAGATGTGCAAATTTAGCAGTAGAGGATTTCCTTTCCGGCTCTTGTGTTTTCTGGTCTCTAGTATTTTACCACACCTTGCCGTCATTTGCATGAACAACTTACCAACAATATGAAACACATCGGTGATATCAGAACCAGGGACTTGATTGGGCAGACTCCACCGATAAATCACCGTCTCATTGTCCGTTGCATCCGGATAGACGGCCTGTGCTTGCACACGATTTGCCAATTCCGTCCAGTTGGCAAGAGCTTCGACGTCGGGATAAATTCGTACTCTCTCCTCCTGCGAGTACTAAAGAAAGGAAAGAGACCTCTCATGGAGCGAGGCAGCAGACATGGGTTGGTAAGTTGTAACTAGGTTTCTTGCTAACATTGCATGTAGAAACAGTGGAGACAACAGTTTTTAATGTGGAAATTATACGCCGGATCTAAGTGTGGATGTGAAATGATTTGTAAAATGCAAGTGAGGATATAGTTAAGATGGGAGGAGCAATTACTAAAAAGTTCAGTTGCAGAATCCGAATGGATGCCCTAAGAAATTACCTCGGAAAGGTCTTTGCTTTCTAAATGAGGTCTCAAAAAATTACCACACAATTGACAGATGAATTAACCAGTAGGAGAAAGAAACCTACACCCTTTAATTGTGCAGGCATTTTTGCCTCAAGTGAAGCCTCGAATAGCTACTTGAAGCGTGAGAGAAAAACAAATATTTTCTGCCCTATGGCTCCTCCCTGAATGACATCAGGAGAGCCTTTTTAGTCTATGGTGAGTGTTTTTTTTACGCATAAGATTTGAATAATTTAGAGCCCATTCTTCACACTGTACTACTTCGCAACTGCACCAAGTTGACATCTCCGCTTAACTCTAACAATGACATTTTTAAAATGTTTACCACGATCTCATGGTTCTCTCGTTTACCCTCCTCACTCCATTCAATCCTGGTCCTTGGGTTAGGCGCGAAGGTGACTCCAGTCGCCATCATGTGGAAGAAAGCGCCCTTGTCCTTGGTGGCCAGCTCTATCACCCCACTAGCACCGTCTCCCAGAAACTGCTGCTTCCCCTCGTACACAACTGTGTAGTTGCGTTGAAAAATGGCCTCTGAATAGCAGAAAAAATTGAGCCATGAAGGCGGTTTTACGGTCATCATTTGCAACAGTGAGCCATTATGCCTTCAAATCTCCTGCAAACTTAAAGCACACTGGCGGCCAGGGGATCTGTGGATACCCGTAAAACGTCCTCTCCCACAAATTGCTTAAACAATCGATCAACCTGTCAAATAAATTAATGCTGTTGGTAAAAATTTGACACACTGGACAGCCAGAAGGCGAGTATATGCATTAACAATTATATCAGGCAAGAGAAGAAAGAATAAAATAGTGCTAAATTCCAACTGCAAGCCGTCTGTAAAAGTAAGTTGCAGCTCATAATCTAATTGCTTGTACAGTATCCTCATTCGTCCAAAGAACATTCTTCATTCAAGCACCAGATTTGTCCAGTTTGGGAAAACTTTCCCAAGTGATTTTGCTGGAGTTTTCTTCCAGATGCTAAAATAACCTTTAGACCGGTGTAATTTGTGTAGCCTTTTCAAATTTGCTTGAAATAAAAGGGTGATTTATTGTTTTGCCAAACAGGCGTAATCAAGGGCAATTCGTGGGATATAATCATCTTCAAGCGTTTTTGTTCTCCCTCCCCAAATTTGCACCCGGCTAGAGGTCCTCTTTGATGAGTCATTAGTGCTTCAAGAAGTTCCCTGCGATTTGTAACACGACTGGGAAGATTTACTGCATCCACCGTGCAACTTCATTTTAAAGTCTACTTTTTTACACCATTATATTGCAATAAGTTGGCTACTTAACTCTTGTTTTATAACAATGGGGCCACTCTGGGCCTCCGCCATTGCACTTTAGCCGGGTGGGTTGTTCTCCGAGCCATGCCAGTAGCCTCAAGCACCACGGATGCTGAATATGTTTATCCTGCTCCGGTATATTGTCGTCTTTCGTGTTTAGGCAAGTCTCGGGATAGCAACCACATTTTAAGCTGCTACAACTTCTTTTGCATTTTTTACTGTTCTATGTCAACAAGCTCCCATATCACAACCGAAAACCAAATTTACCGCGTTTTGAAGGGCTGGAGTAGGCAAAGTAATTCCATTAACTTTGTATTTTAACAAGAGGGTGTAGAATACAAGCTCATTTAGCACTAGAGCTCTAGGGTAAAATCGGAGCCGCAATTCAAAAGCAGTCCTTCTTAAAGTGATGGCATTCAAAAATAAGCACATAACTACCTTTGAACCGGATACGTTCTGTGTTTATTTTGTTTTACTACAATCCGAACGATCCACCCGCGACACCTGCTGTTGCACCTGATAGTGAATATGTATCACATGTACGCGACGCTGGAAGAGAACATCTTACATGCCCAAATAAAATAGTTCCTCTATTTATTCCAAAAAAAAGAAACAGACAAACACTTTCCAAGAATCCGAGTCCTGCCCAATCTTTTATATGACATTTAGTTGAAAAGTGTGATCACATAAAATCAACCTGCTTTTGTTTAAACTGAGGCACTGATAATCACTGCAAATGGAGGTTTATTTACGCTAACCTTTTACGAGTCACACCTGATGTAAATGTGACTCGAACCTACCTGTGAGAAAGTCGGTACGCTCAAATGCCGTTGGAGCCGAAAAAACAAGTGTTTTGGTGGCGTCTGTGGATTCGCAGCCGCATTGGTACTGGCCCACATACGTGTGTGCTGCACGACAAAAGACTCGTCAAATTTTGACAGTTTTTAGTAATAGAGAAACACTCTTTGTCAGCTTTCTCTGGTCTGCCGTTCCAAGAAGGCATTGTTGTTACTACCTTTGAAAAAAATACTTTCAAGGATTGTTAGTGAATTCAGGCCATTCGCGGTATTCGTGTGATCACCCGGTTAATATGGCCATGTCAGGCAGGCTAAATTGCAGCACCCTTTAGCGAATGCACTTTTCTTCCACCTATTGAGCAAAGTAGAGTGGAAGAGTGGGGGTTATGTCGAGAACGCATCCTGTAAAATGACAACTCGTATTTTGGTGAGTAGCAACTTTTGCTATTGCAATTGGAAATCTGGTCGCCTGCACCTTCCCCTTAGAAGTGTTTCAGAAGCTTTCGTTGCTAAAATAAGATCTGTCTGAAACCTTATAGTGCTGTTCATAATTAACTGGTGACGAGGGCATTCAAACTGTAATTTAGCCTTTACAAAGAAAACGCTCGTTTGGGACTCCGTTTAGCCATAATTTCCTTTAATGCATAAAGCGAAAATTCTTCTTTTACAAGTTCAAAGTTGTCAAACGATGCTTGTAGTGGTAAATGATGGAATGGGGAAGCATTTAATTTTAAAAGTCACGCAGAGAGGCAGAATTGATTGCCAGACAAAAAACAACCTACTTCTCGGTATCCTCACGACCATTTTGGATTCTTCATCCACAAGGATCTTGAGATCACGGAGGACGTCTGCCCATAGGGGCTCCAGGTGACCCCGCTGGGCCACGAGAGTCACGGGACCGCCGTCGATTTGTTTACGGAAAAGCAATAAATTCTGGCACGTCTCTACTTCACCGGGGGGCTCGCATGATCCTGCGCAGGTGACCGATGTGCATGTGATCTCAAACTCACTTCGTCCACCGGCTACAGTAACCTCGCCGGTTGACAGGCTCAAAGAAGGATAGTAAACTAAAAGTGGGAAAAAAATAAGGAGATTAATTATTACCGCCTAAATTTTATTTCTTTCATGCGAATGCTAAATAAATGCGCATTTTCTTCACTATTTCTACGTGAAAACCTAGAAAGCAACGCTTGACATAAAGCCTAATGTGGGGAAAGTGAAAAATATGTTCTCCTTTCGCATAAGCACCAACTTAATTATTCAAAGCATTGCTTATTGATGGGGAGGAAGTAGATTAATTAGCTCGGAACGAGGATGAAAGACAAGGCAACAGTTAAAGACAGATCGAGCCACATATAGTGAACGCCCAATTATTTCACCATTGTAAAGTAAAAAACAAAGGTACCGTGAAAGCAATATCCAATTCACTTGTAAGGTCAAGTATTTTACAACTACTAAGAGCCACATTAAAATTCCGTTTTAGATCTGTGGGTTTCAACGGCATGGATACTAATGGACATGCCAGTTATCCAAAGCTGTATCATACTCCACATGTCACAAGTTCATAATTTGATGACATCTTATTGTGGGAGCCTTTGTCTGGACGAACAGAGGTGAAAATTCACACAGCGTTGATGATAACATCCATACTCGAACCGCAGCCACAGTCCACACCACCGTGTTCCAGACTTTCTTCACCTAAACTATTTAAAGCTTTGACAATTCTAGCCTTGTCTTACCCCAGAGTTGTTCATTAAGCTTTCATTAAATAGCAATGTTTGTGAAAAATAGGAAGAAGTATTCAATAACTTTTCTGCTTTATTTTGTTTTGCAAATGAGTGAGGTGTGACCTCTGAGACAAGAAGAAAAAGAGTCACGGACGAATTCTGTTTTGCCTGTCATAAAATGCCTTATTTGGAGGGTTGTAAATTGCACTTCACTTGCATCCAAGTGAAAGAGGCAAAACCGTAAGGCTTTATCCGACATCCACTCTATTTATTAGAATGAGACTGTGCACTCTCACTACTTGTGGCCTCTGGTAGAGGCTGGCAGATTAAATTTGAGCCTAAGAATTTAATACCTTGCAGACATACCCCGACTTCCCAGCTGTAGTAACGTGAATGTGTAGTCACCGTCTTTATGGCAAAATGCCCACATTAAATCACCAGACTGCATGCGAAATGTTTTAGCCATGATAGTGCTTGCTTTCAAGAGGTAATCGAGCTTAACTGAGAAAAATTATCAAGACGACCCAGTTGTAACTGAATTAGGGATTCGGTGCTTACCTGCGATGAGTTTAATGAAGTCCAAACAATCCGCGAAGCTAAACGCAATGTACTCATGGTGCTATTACCACCAGACTATTTATGACGTGTTTTGATGAGACCTAACCGTAAAGATGAAGCCCTTTAGAGGTACATCCCACAAATTTATTTTGTGTTTCGCATAGTTGGATTTGCTCTTTGGGGGACACTCGAGTTTCAAAATTCATCATCAGTAAAGTTACATGTGATGGGAAGAAAAGTGACAAGACGAAGGTTGCATGTGAAGAGCTTTAAATCAGAGTAATACCTATTACCCTTAACCCGTACGCTGCCGGGATCTCCGATAAAAGGCAAATTACTCTCAGGTGGCAACAGGTATTATTAGTTTTCTGATCCACTCAACTCCTACCTAAGAACTGGAAAACGCACACTCTGTACTTGATTCGCTACTTTAAATTTGAAAACCAGCTAGTCCCACAATTAGGTATGGCATCTGTGACGCCTGACCCAAATAAGGAAATCAAGGCACTGGTAGCAAGTGTGCTGAAACAGAAGCACTAAAAGTGGTCCAAGAGCTATGAGGAGGCATGACACAATGCTACATGGGTGCATTTACCGACTCGTGTGAACTAGGGCTACTTATGCAAAAGGCTTACCACCATGGTAAATTAGATACAGATGGGAAATTAGTGTGACCATGCGCAACCTGAAGGTCTTGAATCCCAATGAAATGGTTCACAGCATTAAAGTGCGCCATCGAAATGCCTTCCATTGAGTGAGCCGGCACGCTCCGCATTGGAGGACTTCCAAGTCTTCTTGCATGCGCACAATTTCACACAAAGTGCTTCCAAGTAGTTTTTCATAAATTAACAAAATTTTTGCGAAAATAGCATTAATATTCGAAGCGGTGATGAAAATGCCAAACAAGACCTTCATGGTGTTTCGAACAGAAATAAAACATTTAAGAGGACTGTGCAGAGATCGGGTTAGTGAATGGCTCCACACTGTGCAGATGACACTTCTTTTGAAAGTTCTACAGGGTGAAAATCTTCACACATCGAAATGCTAACTCCTTTCAGGCTTTTTTCGTGCGTTGCTACAAACACTATTATCGTATCTCTGGACGCATTCACAGCCATAAACAATTAAGAAATGTACATAACTGATCCAAAACTTGCCATATAAGAGAATTTTAATGTCATGTAATTCTGTATATGCTACGCTGTTGGAGGAAATTTATCATATCACATCCATTAGCGGTTCAGATATCGTGTACAACCTCTTTAGCGACCGGACTCCATTGTAAGATAGTTCTGGAGACGTCGAAGTGCGCCTCTAAGAAAATCAGGACTCATTTAAGTCCGCACAGGGATAAATGAGTACGTCTTTTGTTTCTCTCCAACAAAAGGCAAAATTGAGCTCAGCATTAAAAATCAGAGCTCAGAGGAGTCCTGTAAACTTATATGGTCATTGCGTTCCCTCCTAGAAAATCTAACTATAATGGTTCAGAGTGGTCATTATGGAATTACAATTGGTCTACGCAAGAATTATCCTATTTTGTCGGCAATATTATGCTCCGCACAAGTCAACAATTTACTTGGTCTTTGATTATACCGACTGAATGATTTCCGTACTGTTGCCAAGTTAACTTTGAGTGATTTGCACTAAATACCTTTGAACAGCAACAGCAGAGTCAACTGCACCTACGGCGAATAACACATTCCGTCTGTTCCTATTGTAGCCGTCAATGACACTGACGCCCCTGCCCGCTTCTACTTGGACATCAATGGAAGCTCCTGTAAACTTGACGTCCGTCCACACCGTCTACGCGTATTGGACATGCTCTAAAACATCCACTTCACTGATTGCACCTCAAAATGAGACTCTTCATCGAGTGCTCATAATACCACTGACCAAGGTCTAATTAGTATTCATTCACACGCATCTGCATATGGGCTGCGGAAGAGACTGCGATTAGACTACCGTCTTGGCTAGCATCCTCGGCCTCCTTCGTGCAATCAAGCTCTGCGATAATTCCACGAGTCTCAACAACCAGACATCAATTTTTTCATATTTGTTCCTCTATATGTGAAACTTTTTCCAAGTGTGTTAGTTAAGTTGCCCATTAAAAACCTATCTGCCAGCAATCAATGTTGCGTACAAAGAGCCTCAAAAGCAGTTAAGAATTATGAGTAATTTTAACAAATTAATTTGTGAAATATAGTGAACTACGCAACGGAAATGGACACATTATTTACCAAATGATGTAACACATACGGAGTAGGTTCTACGACTTAAAAATGCCTTTATTTGCTTTAATTTGCCCGAGTTCGTGCCCTTTAGGGTGTTTGAGTGTTTAAAGGGTTTAGCCATCACAAAAAATTATAATGCAGCGAAAAGGGATGAATACGTTGCGACCCAACCCATCTTGTAAATCATAGTAGCACAAACAGCGTGAATGTCAGCACCAACCATTTTTAATTATATTTGGAACGGCAAAATTTGCGTACCATTGTCTAGCATTTAAACTTGCGCACCTACTACGCTTTTATTCCTCGCCAAATTTTTCTGTCACCTAAACCTTGCTACAAGGCATGAATTAGATAAATACTCAAGAACAGTAAGTTGAGAGAATTGTACAAGTTATCTTGCCTGGGATTCCAGAGATTGCTAGTTTACTGATGTTTTCAGTGAAAAATTTTACTTGGTCGACTGCCAAATTTTTAAGGGAAGGAATGCTGCAGATGTATCGTTTGAATCCCTCAAAGTCAATCCCTTGATCACAGTCGTCCTTCACGTTAACTTTTACACTTCGGATGTCGGTGGATCCAAAATGAAAACCTAAAAAGAATATTTAAACCTACTCTTATAGTAAAAGGCAAAGTGTCACGATGATATGCATAATCATGAATTGTAGGGCAGATGTGCATAACTTAACACAAATCTTTAGAATGTATAAAGCCACAATTGAAACAAACCGATTACCAATTATTTCCTAAAAACCCGCAAAAAGCTGGATGATTGCGGGTTACAATCACTTCTCATAACCAATTTATTCGTATTTAGTAATATTCAATTTAACTCATCAACGTGAAAGCACTCTAACTGCAAACAGGCAATAATTTTTTCAGCATACATCAGAAGAGGACAAACAAATTCATACACACACTATTAGCGAGCTCCGATCAAGAATATGGGCTGATTAGGAAAAATTGGATAAATTACTGTCCAGCTACGTTCAAACAATGATTATAACAGAGAAAAACACAATATTTCAGGTTTTCTTACCAAACTCTTCCTTATGTTTTAAGGAAATCACGAGTTTCAATTCTTTAAGGATAAAGTTTCGACCAAAATACACCGTCATGTTTTTCGGTTCTTCATATACATGCCTAGGAGGAGATTCATCCAAAAGTTTCCAGTAATATCCTTGGCAAAATTTTTCATCGCTCGGTAAAATGCCCTGGATGGAGAATGGCCTTCTGAAAACTACTTCAGCTAAAAGCAAAAGTAATGCAATTGCATTTCGTAGAAAAGCGTAATCAATTAGACCATATAAAAACATCCAAGCTAACCTTCACTTTTATCAGTGTTTTCATATTTTATATAAGATCCTTGAATTGAAATGCCATTTATACGAGTCCATGCACTTTTACCCACTTGCCGCATTGTCCAAAAAATATATTTGCCAGCAAAAGAAACAGCGGCATTTCCGGAGGTGCAGGGAAATTGGCAAGCATAGCCACCACTCGAAGATCTGCAGTCATATTTCATTGACTGCCTCCCATTTGTGTTTTTAAAACCCACTTCAATTTCTTGCAATGTGGCATTGTTGGGTTCAGCTACAAAGGCGCCCAAATATTACTAAATTATTTAATGTAAAAGCAAGTGTACGCCTAGCAAAACAGGACAAAAGAAAAAAACAACAACATTATGAAATGAAACTTTTTGGCTATAGCTTGCTAATCTTATAAAGTGAGGTTCCCAAAAAGTTATCCTTACTGTAAACGGAGACGGACTGTATTAGACACTCCTTTTGAAGCTCAATAGCCAATGTAAATGATCGATTATTTTGAATGTATATATTTGATGAAGAATCCAAATCGTCGTCGAAAATATTTTGCAGATTATGATAGATTTCGGGAGGTGAAACAATGTCATAAGAGTTCGGATTGATCGTCTCACAATCAACGCTAGAATGTGCCAAAACAGTAAGGAAAAATAGTAGTAACATTTTCCTTAAAATTCTGTGCAGCGAAGACGAATAAGCGCATAAAGCAAGTGATCCCCAAGGTCATATTTTTGAAGAATTCGAACGTTGTGCCTCAGTGCATAAAAATGCACTAATTGCCAAAAAAGGACTAACAAAATTGAAATTGGCTAACATATTTTAAGTAGAGGAAATTCTTAAGCAAGGTGATTATAAATCTACAAATGACTTTAAAGGTCAAAACTTTCCAGTTTGAGACAAATATTAATCTTGAAACAAATGCTTAGCAAGGCGTTACATGCTGTTTTACTATTTTACGTAGTGTGTCCTACTTATTTACTAGCGGTTCTTTCTCATGCAACAATCGATTATTGTCTACGAGCCCGTAATGGGCAAACAAATTATGCCCTTATCCACCAAACCTTATGGGCTTTAGGCCCTGCAGCCAAAGGCAAATAACTAAGCAATAAAACTATTATAGTCGCGCTCCTTGATTCTGCATAATGCGGTCCCGTTTCGCAGTACGACTTTTAGTTCTCGCCGACTGCGTCCCGAGACTTCTCTGAAAACAAAAGAAGCCAATGCGTTGGCAGAATGGGTATCCGGCGCAAAGTGGCCTGGACTAAAGACATGGCCTGGGGGCAGCTCATCCTGCAAAAGCACAATAAGCAACCAAGTAGTCCATCACCGAATTCGGGAGTTAAACGAACAACAAGTGCACTACGAAATATTCAACTATACATCTTTGCATTAGTACTCAATCATCCTCATTTTTAAAGGTTGCTTGGTTGTCCTGTAATTTTTGGAGCCCTAGTCTAAAAGCACGTGATCTGATTCTAATGCTTTAAATAATTCCATTTTTGGACCAATTTTCCTAATTGTGAATTGCAATCTTTTTTTACGAGTTGTAATATTTGTTTGCGTCGTCTGAATCACCGTTCTAAGAAACTGACAGCAATTCCTCGTAGCTGCTAAAATCTTTCCTGATTTTAATACCTTTTCCCCTTACTTTAATTTGGAAGTCGTTTTTCGGTGACCTTGGAACCTTTAGAGACGGCGCATTTACTGACCGCTAACTGGTACTCGGGTGTTATTATGTCTTGGAGGGAGATGCGCAACTTTTCCGAGATGATGAGGACGCTCGGATATCCTCGCCTCATATCTTTGGAAAGCTTTCGTGCTCCGAATTTCTCATTAGTGGTGGAAATTCTGAGGTGGTTAGCCTTGCGTTTCGATTCTAACGCTGACATACCGAAATTCTTGGACACAGAGCAAGACCGAGTTATTTTTATTAAAGCAATTGTTCAATTTATGGCAGCGAAGGCATTTATTAAAATAAATGCTAAGAGACTTTATAAGGCGGATGGATACGCTGTTAAAGAGATGCTGAAAATTGTCAATCTTTTGCATTCCTCTTTGAAATTTGATAAACAAACGGGAGATGATGATCAATTCGATCTGAATTTGGCTGAGGTTTTGAGTGTTGAAAGAGTTAGTTGGCGTCTCAAATATACTGAGTAATTTTGTAGATGAAGCAACTTCAACATACTCGTTTCTTGGCTAGTCAGCTGACATCGTCAGGTGCGTCTCTGTATTCCTATATGTCTCGCGAGGTTGACTTTCGTCAAATTCGAAATGATTCAATCAGTCGGCAGTATGACATTGAATTTGTTGAAAAATGCCTTTCTGGTGCCTGTGATGCAGTTCGCGACGAAATTGCAAAGACGGAATTGGCTCTAGCTAACATTAAAACAGATGAAAACAACTTGGACGGGAAAATTGAAAAAAAGCGTAGTGAATTGGAAAGAAACCAGAAGAGGCTTTTGACTTTACAGGTATCGCAGTCGCAAGATGAAAAAAGTGCATATTTTGGTATAACTTATTACCGTATTTATCTATAGTCCGTTCGCCCTGCGTACATGGAAGAATATGAACAGCTTGAGGAAGAACTTACTGTATACTATGAAACATATCTTACACACTTTCGAAATTTGTCTTATTTGGAAAGTTTGAAAGAAGAATATATGCATCATGAAGATACCAAGATCCAGGAGGATGACGCAGCTATCAAATCTGCTGTTGAAGAACTACGGAGAATAACTGATGTAATTCTAAAATTACTAATTTAGTATTTACATAAGTCTACATAAATTTTGATCAGAATTCACGTCGCCACTATTTCATATGAAGCTTTTCTATTTATAAATGAACTCGAATACACGCTAATTTTCAACGGGTACATGCCAGTAGGTAAAAGCATTTAATAATTTTATTACGAATTCAGCGAAGTTAAAAAAGTAAGCGTCTGCACAATTAAGCCTGCTATGGTTATGCTACTTGAACTATAAATTTATGAAATAATAGAAGTGGCAAAATGGGAAAATTTATAAGCCAGGGCATTCTTAACGCGTCACATTCAGCCCTTTCACACTCCAATGCTGGTTGCATAAGCCTAGTGTTGGGTTTCACGATTACTTTCGCAATATCGCTTGCACTTTACTTAAAATAGACAAAATTACTTCACGATTATATAGTTGATTTTGGAGGGCCTCCTTTTATTACTAACTTCCAACTGTCGCATTTCAGTAACAAAGCTTGCTGCAGAAACAATAGTACACTCGTGTTGTGTTATATTGTTGCGAACAAGATCATAGCTCTTATTTAACAAGATTGTGCTTTTAAATCCATCTGGAATTCGCATTGAAAACCTTCTAAAAACTCCAAGTGCCGGCGCTTGAATAAGTTCTGACAGGCATACGTCTACTAGGGTGCAGAGAGTCTTCTTCACACCACTGATGGTGGCATCGGTGAGAGCATATTTACGTTGAAGGGCAAATCCACCCAGGGCAGGAAAAGAGGTGCAGTTGAAGTTAGCAACGCAAATGCGGAGCCTGGCCTCGGGCTGAGTGAGGATTCAGAGGGCATTGGGTCCGACAAGTCGACCTCAGACGGTGACGATGAGGAAGAAATGGATGATCAGGGGGACTCCCCCACCTCTTCCGACTCGGTCACCAGTGACAGTGAAACAGAGAACGTAATTGCTGGTGATCACGAACACGATGTAAATGACAACGAAGATGTCATCAAGGGACTCAGCATTGTTGGCACTGGTTATCGAATGTCCGGCACATGGTCACCTGGTCGTGCCCGAGCTAGAGTCCACGGCGAGGCGGCTGGCGGTGGCATTAGTGCTGATCCCTTTAGGATGAATGCATTTAATAATTCCTCCGCGTTGAAGGCAGTAAGCCAACCACGCGTAAAATTTTGCTGACCAAAGGCGTTTAAACTTTGATGTTGAGTTGGTTGGTTCATTAGTTGCCTTGGTAGCGAGAAGCAGCTGTTGATCAACAGCTTGTGTGTCTCCACATTACAGGACGGTGAGGTGGATTCACGAAGTGAAGGAGTGGATAGAGCCCTTGCGGAGGTACTGGTAGAGACGAACGCTTTGACAGAAGGCATTGATTTTGCACATACAGTGGCAGAAGAAGGGAAGAGTGCCACTTACCGGAGTCACATTGCCACCTCTCGCATTGCTCGAATTCCCGAGGAGGAGGAGGAGGAAGTGGGCGAAAACGACGATGATCCTGATGATTTTTGAGCTGTTAATGTTTCTGATTCTCAATTTAATGCTTTATTTGCTATGCCTATATGCTTAGCGTTTACTTAGGGATTTATTTGGAATGCAGAGCAAAATTACTCGGCTGAAAATGAGTTTCGCTGGTAAAATTTAGTAGTTGTCGGCCGTTTCTATTTATGGGCCTCTAGCCATTCGAAAAGGAATTTAATGGTGATTTTTTAATGGTGGATAGTAGAATAAGCATACGTTGACATGGTTTACCACAACTCTTTACCTGCTTCATGAAATATCTTGGTTCCCTTAAGAATGCTATTGACTACGACAAATGTACATTTCAAGGTTTAATTATCACAATGGTTTGCCAATTTATATCTCTGGATACTGGGCAAAAGTTGTTTTTTTATTCTGTTGCCAAAGCAAATGCAAAGTTTCTCATGCTTTACCATGCTAACGGGGTCAATGATTCCCTTGACCAGTGTTAGTTTTTTTTTTCTTAAGGACTGTTAGCTGTGCTGGTTTCTTTTCCTCAGCAAACTTTTCGCAGCCAGATCAGATTTGTGACAACTTTTGCAAACACTTTCAAGTAGTTTCCGACCCAGACGGTTATGCTGTTTGCCTCAAGTTGACTAAGGAATAATGAGGGGTCGATATGCGTTTCAAGCGTCATTAAAAAATTACTACATCAAGAATGAGTTTATCACACCACTTTCAGAGCATGCGCACGTAGCATAAAAATGTCCGAAAACCAAGCAAATCTTAGCTTCAATGCTTCTCACGACGCAGGCGCTAGTTACCGCCTTCGTCACCTCATCGCAATGCTGCGCATTCAAGTTACAGAGTAAATTTATCAAACCACTAAAGCTTCATGCCAACTGTTAGTAAACTGGCTCAAACAAACCTAAGCACACCTTAAAATTATTGTGTTTAATTAGGAAAGCGCTCTCTTCAGTACTGTCTGGATAGCCCGGACAATAAAAGAACACAGTGTAAGAACTTCTTTATTTCCGTACTTTACATGCATTCAACTGCTTAAAATACTAAAAATTTCACTATGTAAGTATGCCTTACATTGTATAACGCATTGAACGGCAAACGAATTACCATTCCCTCAGAATTAAATCACCATGATGAGATTTCATCGTTATCCTAAGCGAGCAGAAAAATAGATGTTAACAGAGCCTTCAAGGATAAGAACAGGTCATTGTTAATAAAACTCTTTTAAAATAAAGAAATGGCGCGCTTAGCTCTGACTTTTTGAAGAATCAGACGAAAACTCATTCTGTGGCCAGACTAGCTTCGACTCACAGAATTCATCTTTTTAAACTCAACAAGCTCCATCAGAGTGAGTTCAAGAATATTTCGAGCCGTTCGTTGTGATTGCGGCAGTTTCTGAGCGATCCCGCAAACTTCCCCACAGTGCAAAATGAAGTATTCTAGATCATCTTCTGTACCTAAAAAAGAGAAGTTTTATACAAATTTGACCCGAAACCCACCACCTTGACTTCGAATAACGTAACCTGCAAATCCAAGACTATGCATACTGTCTACTAAGGCATTTTAATGGTGGATGCGTTGGGGATGGAATAAAGATGTAATGCACTTACATTTATTAGCCTCTTGAGCTAAGCGTGTTTTCTCTGAAGAGAAGTGTTCGTCAAGGTCGAATAGTTCGAGAGCTGGAGGTCCTAATTCACGAAAATTAGGAGGAAACACCTAACAAAGACACAGAATATCTAAACTATGCTACTCGGTTACCTTCAACGAATCGAGGTTAAAAAATGGATGCGGCCTAAATCAAAGCATCATGGAAAACCCAATTACTTATGAACGGATTACCGGCAAGTGAATATAAGGTACCTTGGGGTTGTTGGGCAAAAGACAAGCAGATTTCGAATGCATTAAAAGTTTCTAGCTTATGCAAGGCAACATAACTCACCGCGGGCTGCAATGGAGGCAGAGGTGTTTCAAATTCGGGCGTAATCAAGGTGAGTGGTTCGTGCTTTACTCGTAGTTTCTCGTAGGCTCTATCACACAAATGCAGTATGCAAAATAATTGAAAAATATCCACATAACATTAAAACAGTAGATTCTACCACAAATGTTTGTGCGTGCGTTTAGAGCCAAATTAAAACTCGTGTTTATTAGGATAAGCACACACGCAAGAGCTTTTGGCACCATAGAAGTATCCATTGCAAAGAGCTTCTGATCGAAAACGGCATCAAGGTTGCGTGGGATCTCATCACTCTCCTGAAGACAGGCTTTTAGGTTGTTTGCCAGAGTAGAGATGTCAGGAATCTGGAAGTACGTCTCAATCTCTGGGTCCTGAGCGTCAATAGCGTTCAACTTGAATGTCTCTAAGGTTAGGAAGGATATGATGACATCAAAGATCTTTGCATTGTCCTCCTTGTGTATGTAGGCATCTGTAAACATCGCTATGCTTCCAACAACAGCTAATTTTCCAGGCTCGCCGTTAGAATTCTATTTAAGTCATAAATACGATTAGCTGGATAAAGTTGCTTTTGCGACAATAATTATTTAAGTACTTGAATCTATGAGCGCAAAGATTTTAGAAAATAAACACTTTTAAAAAATAAGATGGTTTTAATATTAAACGGTGATTTAAACACACTTTAGTGGTATTCTCTTTATCGATATCAGTAACACAATAAACGATTGAAAAATACCAGAGCAGATCAGCCAGTAAAGCAAGAACGAAACTATACACTAAAGTAGAAATACAGAAACATCCAATGCGTTGATTTTAGCGATTTCATGCAATTAAAAATGTAGAGGAGCTGATTTCTGTCTTTATAAATAAAATCCAAGCATAACAAGTAACAATGAAATATGGGGTCGACCTCAATTTCACAGACAGCGCAAACAGGCCGATTGAGAGGAAAAGCGACACTGCCTGTAGAAAGCAAAACTTTTGCTGGTTTGACGACATTCAGTGTTGCGCCAAAGGCGTAGAGGAATTGAAGAGCCTGCTTAGGACATACTTCATCGCCACCGGGGTGGGTCGATGCTTTCCCAGTGGCTTCGCCGATGGCTCTAAAAAGCGTACTTGAATTGCCATAACGAAACACTTTGACTATGGTTTTATGTATGTCTAAGATCCATCGCATTCATAATTGGTGCTTAGGATGGTGCAGTCCAGGTTATTATTAGTAATCGACTCGGACACGCTTATTGCACCATTAATTAGACCCAGGTAAATTCAGAATTTATGTGGCCAAATGAAAGCGCATTCTAAGAAAAATTAGAATGCATGAAAATTTTGGGGGCCATCTAGAAAAACTGAGGGACAAACGGTCTTTCCTAAAACACTAGACTGATCGATGCAACACAGTGTATAGGTATGAAGCCCAGTGGTGCGGTTTCGCACAACAACAGGTGATTAAATGCTTGGGAAGGGGCCACTAACGATCACATTTTTTAGTAGGCCGAAGGATGCCATGCATGTACAAGCGAAAGTTTCACACCGTAAAATCGTAACATCGTACTGGAATAAATAACGGTAAAAAGTTGAATCGTGACTGCCACATATGACACTTCAAAACACACCTATTTATTATTCCGTTGGGTATGAGCGCTTCTTTTGGGTGGAAGTATTTGTAGTAGGATGTTCTAACCACCGAATCTAAGGGAGGTAATTATGTTACCAAGGGATTACCATTATTAACCAAGATACCATATTGCTCCAACAGGTAATTAATATTTGTTGGATATTTGCTTTCACCGTTTTCACCAAGTAAAACCAGAACTGACCCACCTTTACCTAAAAACGTGTTAATAACTTCAAACTAGTGGTTTGTAAAATGCACAATAGTTGAATTACTTCGTCAACATTAAATTTTTCGGTTGGTCCTGTAATGACAAGGACCCTGGCAGAATCAATTCTTTCATTTGTTATTTCGTCTGTGTTACTACACTTTAAATTGCAAATGCTTCCTAGCATACATCAAAACCTTCCAGGAGGACTTTAAGCGTCTATTCAATTCTTTAAAATGTTGGCCTAATGTCGAAGCCTCCTTTTTCGATTGGTCAAATAAAATCGTTCCAGACAGTGGACGTTGTGAAGCCGAATTCCGGAGAGGAAGACGCATATCTAAATGGATTTATCTGTTGTCACTATCCAAGGTTATTACCAGACTTTTAGTTGATCCAAACGCAGGGGATGAAATTCAGTTGTTCCTATTTTGCTATTTGTACAAGGCACTTAGTCAGAAGGAGTCTCGCAAAATAAATGGAAATCAGGTAGGATTTGCCAAATTAGAGAGGCCCCAACAATAGTCAAAATATGCGTACATTAGCTATAGGAACTAAGCAAACAAAAACATACGAAAATGGGCCATAAACATTCCGCACAGGAAAAGAAAGCATACAAGCATACAAGCGTAAATAAATGCAATACAATGGTGTCAAGTCAATTTAATATCACCAATGATATCTTAGTGGCACGCAAAAAACGGATCCAGACGTTGGTTAAAATTCTTTAAATGATTCAGCTAGCCTAGTATACGCAGGTTTGTAGACGTATGAAATCGTAATATTAAGTTGCATGAATTACAAATTATTTTCGATGTTATTTGCTGTGAGTGAAACGTAGTACACGAATTAATACACATAATCTTAGCGTACAACGAGCTGGGTCTGTTGGCATGGCTTGCAGGCTGATTACCTGAAGAGGAGTGGCTCCTGTTAATACTACGGTTAAACCACCAATGTATTACATTTTACACTTAAGTTAAGACACCTCCAGCCGCTATTAGCAACAAAATTTGGATAGCTAGGAAAATTCTTAATGCCTGTAATCGAGCTTTCTATCAATAAAAATCAAGTCGTTTTAAGTGCTGAGTTTTATTATTTCACTTCCATCGTCGACCTAGAAATCTACCGTGATGATTGGCGCGTGCTGTTGGTGTCTCATGCAATGAAATGCGTGAGAATTTCAAAGTTAACTGGATAAGCTAATGCATTGGAGGAAATAGTTACGCCGGAATTTAAGCTTATCTAATGGAATCACGCATATTTTTGAATCGCGAACAATATTAGGTAACAGCTGAATCTGTTCATTCAGTGAATTTATGAAAGCGATAAAACTGCTTAGTTAGGCATTTTATGCGTTGAAATACAGCCTAAATACATGGCTTATACAATATTCTATGGCTTTTGCTCTGATATTGTTGTGTGTTATTACTGTTTTCTTGAACCTATTTTATCTAGTTGAATAATTACGAGAGCATAAGCTTTGCTTTTCCCATGAATTTGTGATTTTTACTTATAATACGACCAACTTATGAAACTCCAGCATAACTGCAATATCTTCCATTTATCAGAGTCCGAATGATTGTTTTAGATGATAGGTTTGTGATACTTAGTAGAGGAATTAATTATTTGTTGTGATTGCATCTCGTCACTCCCTTTTTCGTCCTTAAAAGCAAAAATCCCTTTTTTGTTTGGATAGCTTACGAGCTTTTATCCTGCTTGGTTTTACTAATAGTTAAAATTCTTTGAGATTGCTTAAGTAGTTTGTTTCCGCCGCTTTATGAAATTGCCGTCACGACTTTATAATTGTGCATTGCAGTTTCATTTCTACTAATGTGATCTTTGCGGTTTTTATGGCTGGGAATGAGAATTTGTATTTTTTTACAAACACAAAAAAGTTATTTTTTGCGTTGCTAAAAATTATTAGAGTCTTAGATTTAAGGTCCACTTTTGCATGATCAAGCATGGTACTGTACAACGAAAGACGTACTAGCATACAATACATTATCAACAGGAGCGTAGTTCTTTGAACCCGGATGTCAGAGTCCATTTTAACTTAAAAAAGTAACTTGGAACTATTATTACTTTTTTTGAATCACCACAGCATTCATCTCTAATGGATGACATATCTTCTTTCCGTATTCTTTGATAAAATTCGCTTATGCTGAATAGATAACCACATGTTTGAATCAGATCCAGAATGCAACCTCCAGCCTCCTCCGGATCCCGCTTGCCGCCATCAGGACAATCAAATCCCTCCGTACGTGCTCCTCTCTCATCATCGACCTCCGCTCACTCTGGTCTTCCTTCGCCATTTGACTACCCTCCAATGCACAATATGGTTCACGGCTTTCGAAGCCCCCAGCAACCACCACTGAAAGAGGCCGCTTCGCCAGCAGCCGCCTTGCCCTCTGCTTACGACATGGCCGCAGTTTTCATTTCTGCTTCCTCCTCTGCTGCGGCTGCTGCTGCAGCTGCCTCCGCTGCTTCGTTGCGCCCCTTCGGTCCGTCTGCTCAAAAGCGACCCGCTGCCATCTCGCCACTAGCTCTTGGTTCTGGTGGAGGTGGGAGTGGCAGTCCTGTGATTACGGGAGGCAGCGAGTGCGATGCTACCACTGCTTCACAGTCGGACGATGCGGAGGTGGATGGTGGAGCCGGCGGGGGTGGTGGTGGCAATGAAGCCGACGGCGTCTGGTCTACGGAGATCGAACAGTATTTTCAGGAAGCGTTGGAACTCTATCCACCATGTGGCAGACGAAAAATCATTTTGGCAGAAGAAGGAAAGATGTATGGTGAGTGGTGACGTCAGTTTTTAAGATATGTGCATGATCTTTTTCAATAGCTCTCCCATTATTTGTGTATTTCTGGAAGCGGTGTCATTTATCTAGTTTGTTCATTGATGACCATTTTCCTTTTAAATAAGATAATAAAAAGACCTTTAAGTTAAATTTCGACAAAATACAATTATATTATAATATTTGTGGCATACTTTCCCATTTTTAGTACTTTCTTAAAAATCGCAAAGAAGGTGGGGTAAATAAATATTAACCTAATTAATTTTTTTGAGAGCTTACTTAATGTCGGCCAGGGTAAATCAGTTATTCTTACAAAGGTACTTCCGATTTGTTTGAATATTAGCAAATGATACAGAAAGTATCTTTTTAAAACCCGTGCTTTATTTGTCTTCAAAAGGCATGTTCCTTAAAATTATTTTTGGGACTCCGGTTTATTTTACTTCAAATTTTGTGCCTTCATGTCTCTCCGTATGGTACTTCAAATGTTAGGTAAAGTAACGGGGTGACGCTTGTGCTGGGAGAGCATTTTAGTTCACACCGAAATTTCAGCTATTTAACAAGAAGTTACGATTGATGCATTTCGTAATTCCTTCTAAAATTTGATTGCTTGAATCAGTGAAATTTTTCCTTTCTAAAGTATCCACACATTATGTTCTTCTCAATTTGATTTCGTGACTAACACTTCGTCTGGCTTATCTAATCTTATAGTAGAAGTTATCTAAGTTATCACTACTACCATTCGAATTTAAGTGTGTTTGCAACATAAAGTTTGTGAGTGCAAGTCCAATAAAGATTTCCAGATCTACAGTTTTACAGCAAATAGTCTGTGCTAGAGTTTTGCAGGTTCAACATTATCGCTTGTGGAAGTAGCAGTCACTTCTAGCTGGTTGAGCTTAGATTTTCGTTAACTTGGGTACCTACTATCTTCATAATGTACCTGCTAATCGTCGGTGCTCGGATCAACTTCTCCGTAGAATGTAAGCAAAAAAGTGGACAACTTTCGCTAGATTTGATTAAAATGGATAGCTGTTTACAAAAATATTTGTGTTTTTTTTCGATTGAATTAGTCGATATATCTTACATATCAATGTAGGTGGTGAAGCACGTCACGCACTAAAGGTGCATTCATTTGTGCTTGTGACGAAATCCGCCGTTTAATCACCAGCGTCAAGTTTCACTTGCTGCATACAAAGTTCCGATGCCCCTAAAATTAATTTGCAGGTCGTATTGCATGAACTCTTGCAAAACCAACTAGCGCATTCTTTAGGCGAGACTCACGGTTCCCTCTTCTAGATGGGCAGGTTTCAAGTGCTTTGCCTCCTTAGAGAGCCATCACCTCCAGACAACTCCATAGCAGCATTCTCCTTCTGTGCTTGTTTACGGCGCTACAAAATCAGTTCGTTATTTTTTACATTTTGGGTTAGTATTGTGAGGATTGTGTACGCAATTTTAAAGTGCCCTCCTCCCAAACTTGTTTTAACTGCTAGATTTTTCTAATGGTAGCATAGTTGTTGGTGATTAAACCACGTCATACTTGTTAAATGGGATTGATTGGCACACGAATGATCTGTGCGTATCAAAATGGAATACTTCCGGACGTAATGCTCACCACTTCCTCTCGTTCACACGGAGGAAGGTAATGAATTGGATCGTAGTGGGAGGAATGAACTCGGCTCCCTGCTGGATAACGTATTTGCCATCTGGCTACGATTTTTTAAAATCTCATCTCCAGATGTACCAATCTACAAGGGGAATTCGCTCAATCCATCTTATCAGCATTACGTGCTTTCGTTAAGTGGTTGAGTGAGGCCAAATAGTAAAGAGAGTTAAGAATTAGAATCCTAGTTATTTAAAAGGAACTTTTTAAGTGGTGTACATATTGTCTGTGGAGGAAGATTTTAATGTAAATATAGAACATCAGTCGCCCACTCTGAACCCTCTCAATCCGTCACATGGTCACGTTCGACAAGTGATAAAGGCTGTTGCTTATATTTCCTATAACTTTGTATAAAAGCAGACTTTGACCGAGACGACATACCCATAAAAACCTTCCCAAAATAACTATAAATTTGGTTGTTTAGAAGGGTTCGGCATGGTAATATTGGAATATCCTTATAGTCCTGGGTACAGGTTAACGATATAATGAGTAGCTTCCGTTTAATGTATTCAGCAAAGTGGGTTTCTTATTAGGTCTTATAGTGGTAATTTTTAAAGAATCCGGATATCTGATTAAAATTGTAATGTGTTTTGGCTCCTCGTTTCTATAGGAAGCAAGAAAATATGTTATTACTTCCTCGCTCTGTTTGTGAACCTAATCCTGAACCATTTCCATCGATCTTTCAACAATGACTTGACAAAATCATATTCCTCCTATGCGTTGTCCTGATTTCTTCTTAACAATGGCCATTTCTTTAATAATTATTCTGGAAAGTTCTGTTATTTCACCTTCTGGATAATGAATTTGCCTGGTTTGCGCCTTATCCCAAGCCCCAGGGATTGAAGCTTTGCAAATGCCAAAATTGCCATTCATTATTTTTTGACCAGTGCAGCGTCTCTCGGCTTTTGTTAATAACAGCAGTTAATCCATGAATTGGGCTGAAGTGGAAACCAACTGTCAGGCTGAAAGAAATATTTCGACCGAAATTCGGCACAGCTCGTTATGCACCACCAACTAACGCCACCGAAATGGCTCCTCTCTGGTGTGCATTTTTGGGCGCGCAGTGGACGCCTCATCTATGCATCGCCTTCTGGTTAAGAGAAGCAAAGGAAGGAAACTGTTCAAGCCAAATCAGTCTCAGTACCACGTCTGGTTCAATTCCGTGGAAGTGAAATTGTTGGCTTCACTCCCGTCTGTTTGGTCATCTGCAGTCTTGTTATTGGTTTGTAGTACACACTATGCGAAATATTTAATCAAAACGGCGCTAATTGTAGGATCCCAATTGCAAATGTCAATCGGTTATATTGTCTTACGAACGGTAGACATTTTTCTGCTAGACAGGCGGTTAGAGCTTTGACCCTGCAGATACGTGTGCGAGTGCGTTTATTTATCCAGTGAAGTTAGGGCGGGGGAAACAAAATTTTTTGTACTCTAGGTAAAGCTGTATTGCATAAGAGGGCTTCCAGACGTGGGAAAAGGGCGAACCGGCAAAGGGATGGGTGATGCGCGAGCGTGACTCACCTTCCCTCCCGTCTCTCTTCGGGACCTATTTTGCCTCCTCCACTTCCTCTGTGGCGACTGTCATTAGCGCCGCTTTAATTTGACCACCTACCACCCAGGAGACGGCCTTGAACATCCGTTGTCTACTCGACTCTCTCCTGCTAAGAGGCGACGGGTGATGGTTGATTAGGTGATCGGCTATAGCGGAAGGACCACATGAATGTATTATGCGTTACCGCCTTTACAGAAGGATGCTTGCAAGAGTATGCGCTGTTTCAAATTCCATTAAACAAGTAACAGCATGACTTTTAACTTAAAAGTAAGATCGAATGGGACAAGGATCCCACAAAAATGAACGGAACCCTTGTCAAGGTAATAAAAAATCTAGATGCCGGCTAAAAGTTTCGATGATTAGATGGGTACACTATTTACAAGCAACCATTGGTCCAAACCAACCATCCACTTCTGAAGCCCCTTTAGCCAAGTTGTAAAGGCCTTCCATTAACACGCCGCTTCATCTTTTTATCCATAGAGTAGACTTTAAAATCTCAAAGGCCAAAGGAGCAAGCGCTAAACATTGTGCTATATTCATAATCCAATCAGCAGACTTTTTGCCTCTCTAGTACACGAGATAATTAAATGTTCTTGTGTGTTTAGCGCTCACGTCCTTGGTACACACACGCACGCGCACACGCACCCCAGAATTAGCGGCACCAGCGCTGCTCGTTGGCAGCTCCGATGGCACTTGACTTATTTGGGAGGGCAGATTGCTGCTTGCTGCTTCGCATTCCACCCAACCACCCTCCTCCCTCTCTCTACCACTGTGAGTGAAGGCAAGGTGTGCCTGGATGAGTGGTTTGGTCTTGACGAATCGCCGGTGTTTGCGTTAGTGAGTTATTTATTGTGGATTTAAGGTTTAAACTTTCCCTCTCTCTCTCGTGTATATCGGTGCGGCAATGTGTAGAGGCCTAATGTGCCTTTCAAATCGGATCTTGGAAGCCTAAAGCTGTCGCCGACGTTTATAGCCTCAATCACCGTCAATGTGGGGCACATGTCATCTCAACTCTTCATTAATCTGTCGATTAACGGTTGTGTACTTAGCATTTCACAAGAGAGATATATCGCGATCCGCCAAGCATGAGCACTTAAGGATGCCCGTCTATAGGGACAGTGGGCGAAAGATAGGTACTCTTCTTCCAATTAGTGTGCGTAAGTTTCCTCATGATTCCATATTCCTGGTCCCAGTCTCGTAAAAAAATGGTAAATTTTATTTCAATTTCTCAAAGAGCCGGCCGATACTAAAATAGGCGGATGCTCACCTCGTGTAAAGGTGAAGCTGGCTCTAAGGCCAACACCGACGGCTATTTGAAGCAGCATGACCAACGAATTTCTTTGGGAAATGCCACGGTCATTTGGCAATTAAAACAGAAAAGGCACAGTAAATGTCAACCTTCCTCCTCCTCCTTACGCAAATTCAATTGCTCTCGAGATTTATATGCAGGACCGAAATTGCGAGCGGATGAGAGTGGAGAATATTGTCGTTTTTATTGCAAAATTTAGTCATTTTAGCAAAAAACATTAATTCTTGCTTGGAAGATAGGCGGTTCCCGAAATTTTGACTTTTCGATGGTAACTTGTGTAGTCAAGCTGCTTTAGGAAAAAGAAAGGTTGTATTAGATTCAATGTTTAAAACGTTGATTATTTTCTATTTGGGTAGAAACCCGATTAAGATGTTTAAGCGTACTTGGCAAACAAAATGAGGAAATTGAGTTTGTACCAAAGGAATTTTTACAGTTTTGGAGATACCATCCACCACTGACTTGTAATGACTCCTGAATACTCGTAAAATGTGCTCCTTTACTTGTATCATGAGGAAAATGCGTTTGTCTATCGGGAAGACACCCTTGTGCTGGCTGGGTACCACTTTCATTTTGATTGTAGCATTCGTTAAACAGTACGTGAAACCGTCTGTCCGCTTTAAGGACTGAGTTTGACTCAATTTTAAATTCTCAGAGATTTTTGTCTTTCGTATCGGCCATGAATGTCTCAAGAAATTTGGTTCCGGTGCGCATCTAACTGCACTCGGGATTATCTTTTCTTCACCGTTGCAACGTGTTGAGAGCAGCTCCCAGAATTGTTTATTATGCGTGATGAAACAATTCGTTTTCATTTACATTGGTTGGGACAGCCTAATGCATTAACAAATGGCAATAAGCTTCGAGTCCTGTTAACTTGTTCTTCCATTTCAACATTCACAAAGGGAGCAAACAAATCATTGGTTACATCCCCAACAATTCGTTCATCATCCACACCACACTTCTAAAGCATCACTTCACGCTTATGAAGTCACGCATGTTTCGTGCGTCGGATGAACTGGAGACGCAGCTGTTTACTTCGAATACATTGGTGCAGGTCGAACACTTGCGGCTGTGATCCACCTACTCGATACAATAAGACAGTTTCCTTAGCTGTTTCTTCTTCTTCTTAGTTTTCTTTCATTTCCTCACCTTCGTCGCCTTGGAGAATAAAACGTGCAGCACCTCATCCCACACATCGCATTCATCATATCTTACTCGTGAGAAGGCCTCACGTTACACATTACGCTGGAATGTGTTAATTGAGAAACTTCTCATTCCCCGTCTCCATTCTCCGTACGACCCTCGGTTGGTAATCTACTAAGCGATTGTCAGCATCTCTTGGTACCCGCAATAGACTGGACAGCTAAGAAATTCATTCACTTTATATGATAAGTAATCACTTTTTTAACACCTTTTCGTAGTACGCTTGAATTTCCCTGAGCCATGCCACCCGATTCCCAAGCACAAACAGCATAATCTGAATTAGCATTGAAATGAACACAACAAATTGTAATTATTTTTTAGTCCGTCTAGCCAAGTTCCTACAAACCATAAATCATGGATTTTACAAAGAACTTATCATGGAAATTTATAGGGCGGGATTATTCGAATGGTCTAGGGACATGTGTCGGGATTGCACGGACACCACGCGGAGCAAGTTTACCTGGGGACTTTTGCATGGCTGCACACCTCTGTATATTTTGTACTGGAGCGCCTTTGACAAGAATGAGATTTTTTTTCCATTGAACTTCAGTGCTATATGACAATTGGAGGGACGCTAATGTTGCCCGTGCTTGACTTAGTGCGCAGCTGGTTGTAATTTGCGACAGAAACATTTCCGGCAAGAGAAAGCCCCTTGCAAAGCCTCATGCACGCAAAAACAAAACGCTGCTTTCTTGCACAAATTAAAAATAAAAAATGACTGCGGACCCTTTGTTTAATTACGAATTTGCTGTAAAATTTTTCAGGAGACTGCGACTATAATCTGATATGTAGCTCTCAAAGTGTACCGCGGTTGCTATTAAGCTTTGTTCATGGGAGATAAGGTTTTTGTGACTAAGCAAGCCTTAATCCAGGCAATAGTTTTAGGCTGGTTTAATGATGCAATGATTTTAGTAATAGTTAGGCAACTGTCAAAAGCTTTAACCAATCACCAATATCGCCCCCATCGGGAGCTGCTAGACCACCGTTCGCTTGAGGTGGCGATTTTAGCTGCGCAGAGTTAATGGGTCTGCTTTTGTGTTCAAATGGCGGCCTTAAAATGGCGCAGAGGTTTTGCCGTGCAGGAGGCAAAAGCTAGCGCTAGAGAATGTCAAAACAAGTAAGCATATTTGACTTTGTGAGTTCTGCATTTTTCACTCCCGTTTTTCACCCCCGAATTGCCAACCTTAGGGTCATTCCTACTACTTTCGGCATGTGCCACGCAGGAATTTAGCTCTTCTCACGCAGTAGCTTATCAAATCAACAGTATTGCACACCCCACAGAGGAATGCTGCGTGTGATCCGACTATGTGTGTACTCTTTCACCACCTCTCTATGTGTGTGTTCCCTTTTGCCTGCTCAATCACACACGAAGTAGGCAAGCAGGCACGTACACGCCTATCTCTCCTTCTTTTTCACAATGTGATTGCAATTGTGAATGATAGTGACTGTAGGATTTTGACGTTTAGGAGTCACATGCACGTGCACAAACGCAAGGGCACTAGTCGGTATAAGGAATTTAAATGCTTTAACAGCACTTTTGAATCTCCTTACGGGACCGGGTTTTCGTGAATGGTACACCAAATCTTCCAAAGTGCCTCACCAGAATAGTTGCTTTCATCATCTCCCAAAATCGCTTGAGGTAGTTTTTAAATGTCACTGACTTTCAGTTCAGGTGGTGCAGCTGTTTATCAGAAGGCAGCAATTCACACTTTATCTAGAGCACCGAGTAGTGGAAAGGAGCATAATAAATGACGTTATGCCCTTGTTGTACTTCTGCGATTGAGTGGTGGTGGTAGTGGTAGGCAAGCAAATGTACTGTTTCACTCTTTGGCTGAATAATTTTTGCCATTTAGAAGGGATGGAATGAATGGCACCTGATTTCCTAGGTGCGATTTTTACCATAATTGTGTGTTGCAGTGTGAGTGAACAAAATTGGCTCCCCTTTATTGATGCTGTCATCACCAGACATCATCATCGTGTACCCTATGCCGTGTAGAGTAATTTTGCGTATTCCAAATCTTAAATAACCCAAAAGTGAAATGGATAACTAGCCATTTGAGTCTAAATAGGGCAAGTGACAAGGTAAGGATAAAAAATGATTACCACTGTAGTTTTCGGAGAATTACGGTGTGTCAAAAGGATAAATAAGGGGTTTGGGCTATGCCAAGGATAAAACATTCCCTATTGCGTTATGCGAGTGACTCACAAATACCATGCCAACGATTCACATAATAAATTATCCGCCAGGAATGTTATTTCCATTTTTTATGCTTGTATTACCGAAACACTGGTGTAAGTTCACCGGAAAGGCGGTTCGTGATAGCGGCGGCGACAGCAACACATGACATTTGGTTACTTTCTTAGAGGTTTTCACAAGGAGTCAATGGGATAAATGGGCCAATGGGGAACTGATACACAAGCTAAATGTCGGGCTTTTTTATCTTGATCAGGTTCTTAAAGATTTGTAACTCTGTAACGTTGCCTACGATAATTTTCATGCCTTTTGAAGCTCCAGACTTGCAACATTAAATTTATTTTGGACCAAAAAAGCAGGTTTGAAAGCTTCATCATCAGAAGTCAGGGCCAACTGTAACATTGATACACTATTTAAGGCCCATTCTCCTCCATCGCCGATGTATTTTAGAGTGCCTAAGTGGACAGCACTCCACCTCCTAACAGTAAAGTTAAATCCTTTGTATAGAGGAGTGGATATTTTTAAACGATTTTGTATCAGGGTGTTGTAACATGAACATGCCGAACATATGGCAGCTACTTTTCTATTCGTTTGTTATTTTATTTGCATGTTGCATGACTGCACCAATTGGGTCGACTCAGAATGGTGATGGATTGACGACTTCATGACGGCGCCTTGTTTAAACACCGACAAATGACTTATCCAAGCGACTTAGTCAAAATCGCGTTCTGCTTTTATTATTTAAATGAAAAGTGCCAAAAACAATAGCTCTCCTTTCCAGTCTTTTACTTAAGACTTCTTTTTGCTCCCTCATTTCCTTATATGAATACCAAATGAAAGTGTCGTCAATGTGTAATGCGTAAATCTTAGTGGGGAAGATAGAAAGTGAGTCAGTGCTATTTTCAGGCGCCGAAATTTATATGTTGCCGAATATCCTCAAAGGTTTCCTGGTAATTTACCGAAACTTTGACAGTTTTGAGCACATGCATCTTTTACACTTAGACAGGCACAACACTTATTTTTATGCTATATTTTCAGAGGTAATTTAACAATTATATTGCATTTCATTAACATAGGCCGAAATGAATTAATTGCCCGCTACATTCAGCAACGAACAGGCAAGGTGCGGACACGGAAACAGGTCTCCAGTCATATCCAGGTTCTAGCACGTCGCAAGTCGAAGGAATTGCAAGCAAAGATTCGCGATCCCGAAATCAAAAAAGAGACAATTAACCAGTTGGCTAAGCTCTCGTCGGCCCAGATCGTCTCGCGAGACGTAGCAAAGGGTTTACAACCCGAGGGAGACATTAAATTCCACCCGCAGCAGCCCCTACCTTCTCCCACCTCCTCCTGCTCCTCCTCCGCTGTTGCTGCCGCTGCGGCCGTCGCTGCTTCCAATCAACTCCATCATGCCTTCCACGGCCAACAACATCACCATCAACATCAGCGTCAACAGGTTCCCTATCGGCAGGCGCATACGACGAGGAAATCGTCGATTGGGGAGGGAGCCTCGCAGAGAAAAATGATGCGGCTAGCGGGTACGTGAGTTGTCATTGGAATCGACGGATAAATACTGAAGTTTGTGATTTGAACTTGAAGAATCATGATGCTATAGGCTGGAGTAGGCTCTTTCGTAAATCCAAATCAACCAAACTATAAATAACTCAAGCTCAATAGACTGTGTGCCCAATTCAGATATTCACTTCGAGTAAATTTTATGTTTGATGCCTTTCCATGGTGTTTTTTGCGCATGATGCCTCCGTGAGACACTGGTGCCTATTGAATACCAGTCTTGACAATAACCACGGTCCCACTATAATTCAGCTCTCAAAGTGCTGTTTTATGATGGCAGATGCATGGGAATCGTAGAACTATCACGAGGCTGGCTTTGCCCTAACTATCGGAATGCTTTGAGCGCAGCGGGTATCGGAAGACATGGTTATTTCTTAGGCTGAAAATTCTTTGGATTCCTGTGCCATTTTAACCTATGCGAGGTTGAAATCGGACTTACTTAGTTCAGCTTAAACAAATTTTGCCAAAAAGACTTAGTTGGAGTTCGATTTCAATAGGTTTGAATAATGTACCTTCCAATTGCTCATGATGGGGTCAAAAGGCTTAGACTTAAACGCATTCTTTCTTATCATTGCCATTTGTGTGGGATGG
Source organism: Taenia hydatigena (assembly GCA_036345935.2). NCBI lineage: Eukaryota > Metazoa > Platyhelminthes > Cestoda > Cyclophyllidea > Taeniidae > Taenia > Taenia hydatigena. Next base: position 20,144,905 of record JADWOT020000003.1, read on the forward strand.
GAGTGTTTTCTTGCTCACAGTGCATTGATAACCTTTCAGTTTGCCGTGCACTCATCCATAAATCACTTTAGGTTTACGTGTTCAAGTGACAACTCCTCTTGTTCTCCCACCACTCAACTGGTTTTACAAAGGAGCTTTGGCACTTCATTGATGGCGCCAAAAGGCTTATGCTATGACCTTAGCATTTCGGTATCATTAAACATTCTTCTAAAATGCAATAGACGCTTACTCATGCTACGTTTCTATCGATACTGTTGCACTGTTTTCCCAGAGCTCATGTTAATGCCAAACCGAGGCTAATGCATTCAAGTGCCATCTCTGACAGTTAGAAATGCCTCAGCGTGTGAAAGTACTGGCACGAAATAGAGTGCACAGGACTCGTCGTATTGTGCCTTCACTCTAAAATGGATTAATTACCCGTCTAAAGGATCGTTGTCAAAGCGTTTGTCTGATGTGCATACCGCCTCACCGGTGTACTTTCTTGGCTTTTAATTCAGCAGATTACTTGTGTAGATACTTACATTCGCATTAGACGACTCAAGCATTTCGCCATCCCTCCAAAAAAGTAAAAATGAAAGAGCAGTTCTTTACTATTGTCAGAAAGGCAAACAATTAGACTCACCAATATTGATTATATGGGGTAAAAGGTGCCAGCTCAATGGCATGCCTCTATTAACAGATCGTGATCCAGGGAGATGCATCTGGTTCGATATCTAGCTGTCACAGTCATTTTAGTGTGAGGCCAAAAGGCACCTAATGTGATCATTTGGCAGGCGCTTAAAAGTTCAATGACTATGTGGTACATTTTCTTTCCTCAGTATGTGATTACTTAGAATCCTGGATGCGCTTTAGTGCTTTAACGATTTGTCATTGAATATGCACATTTCACGGATGCTGGGAAGCTAGCCTCAGGGATGACGCAACCATCCTACGTCCCTTGATAAGGCAGCATCGCTGAATTTGAATTCTAAAAACCCATTGATGTTTAAGAAAATGAACGTTGTAACGATACCACGTTCCTTTTTCTGCAAAATTAGTTGCGTACTACCAATTTTGCCAGTCAACATTCTTCACTTAAGTGATCGCAGCTATTATCGCGCGGTTTAAGTTGCGTAACATTTTATGCTTCCTAAAATTTAAGTCTAAGTGTATTTGTTCGCAAATTTCTTGCCCATCAGCTTGTGCGTAGTAAGTATTTACCCTAATACTTAAGTTTCCCCATTTGTGTGAACTAAAAGAAGTGATCCTGGTGCACCTTCTTGAAGAGCTCTCACTCCCCCACTATCCCAGCGCCCACGAAGGAAGCATCGCCATTCCTCTGCGCATTTGCGTGTGTCTCGTCTAAATTTCAAATGCTGTTTAACTAAAAACAATTACTGGGAAGAAATGTCTAATTAATCTTGCAATTTTTGGATACAGTGGGCTGAGCGATTTACATGGATCCCACTCCACTCCTGTTGCAAATTTTTGAAAAGCCCTTCTGTGATACGGCTCTTAAGATGAAAAGGAGAATCAGCAGTCTTAAACGAGAAACAATTGCACGTATCTCAATTACTACAACCACTCGATTTATTCCATTCCATTGAGTCATCCATCCACTTCAACAGGAATGTATGGCGCGTCAAGTACTCTGGCGCTATTCACTAAATTTCATTTCTGTTAGGCTCCCACACACGTTGGATTTGTAAATTAAGTGATACTGTGCTAGAGTAGTCAAGATCTGTAGGAGACCAACAGCTCTGCGCAGTCATGCGCATCATCCCTTTCATGAGCATAAGATGTCACATGGCCTGACAGATAAAGGTAGAATGGTTATTTATTTTCACATGCACATTTTCTTCTACCTAAGCACCCATTTCATATGACTCAGTCTGATGACATAAAAAATGCACTAAAGTAGAATAGAACCAGGGCCTGCCTGGGTGTGTTTGGGTCGGGTAGTGCAACCAAGACCCTATTGTTTACGAGTGCTGAAATTTGACACTCAGAGTTTGGGATAAAGTACGGTGCCCTTAAAAAAGGTGCAACCTTCAAAACGCTAGCATGCCTCATCCGTGAAAAATTTGCTTCCCCTGGATGGGTCTTCCTTTCCTCTGAATCCCTTCACAAGGAAACCTACTATCATTACTAGCTGACGAAGCAGTTGGCTGTTTCTGGTGCGTTGATGTTGAGACTATCGATATGATTATTTTGTTCAGTTAATTATGTAACTATGTGCCACACAACTCATGGCTTATAGTTCGAAAGTTATTGTCACTGGTGTAAAATTGAACTGAATCAGCGCCAGAACTTTGTACGCTTAGCTGAGTTTGCAGCTGGTTGCAAATTGCTGAAACTAGTGTCATTTTCTCTAAGTAATGTTGCAATTTTCAGTGCATACGTGTATTCTCTCTCAATAGATCCAGAAATATACGACACAACGGATAGTTTTCTCTCCACCAACGGCCAGCATCCCGCCGTACACGCGACACGAGGTGGAGATCTGAAGCTTTGTCCCTCCTCGATCTCACAGCGCGTGGTCATGCCCGGACCTCCACCAAATGCATTTTCCTCCGACGCCCACTACTCCAGCCTCTACGTCCGTCCACACAACCCTAACCCGCACCACAATCCTCACCTTGCACAGCACACCACTCCGCTACCACCGTTGCTCGAGATGAGCGATTGCGGAGGCGACAGATGCGTGCCCTCAGCAGCTCCGCCACTACCGCAGCATCCGCCGCCGCCTCCACCACCACCCGATTTCAGCGCCATGCAACTCGCAGCAGCGGCTGGTCTGGAGCACTACTTTTCTACCGGTCGATCGTCTTCCATCGAAACGTGTCTCTATCCGAACGCCTTTCAGCCACCACCGCCTCCACCTCCGCCTCCTCCTCCCCCACCACCGCCACCGTCCACACAGTCGGTCGCACCAACCACTGCGCCGCTTCCAGCGCCGCTGCCGCAGATCATTGAACCCGACCATTCACCTTCCGACTTTGGCATGCAGCGGTGGATTAATAGATCCATTGCCTCAGAGAAGCTGCGTCTCGTTGAGCTGTGCGCTTTTGTTGAATATCCCTGCCAAATCTCGGAGTGCGCTGCTCAAGACCTGGTAAGCAAATCTATTAGTATTTAGAGCTGAAAAAAGAAGAAAATGTGAACGATCTTTTTCGATTTTTGTTTTATTTCTTATAACTCACCAATATGAGCTAACGCATCTAATTTAAGGTTGGAATGCGTAGCCATGAGTTGCTTATCCTTCAAATAATCATGAGATAATTACAAAACGGTTTTTAAAGTTATTTTCTAAGTTAAACCACCTATCTTTGAACTTATGGGGTCGTAGACCACTTCTTAGCTGTCCTCTACAAACCAGTGATTCTCTCAGACTACCCGTTTAAGGTCTTTTTCTATCAATCCAATATTGAGATTCAGTCATTGATTTGGCATCAAGAAGACTTGGAGGATCTCCCAGTTGCTTTTCATCTTCTTCACCTTAGGCTATCAAATCTAATTCCACTTCTTTTTAAATTATGGGACAAGTGCCAATCAGATTGCAGATGCCTATCGGCTAAACAACTCTGCAGCCAAAAGTGAACTGAGGTCCGTTGGAAAACAGCCCAGCTAAAATAAAAATTGGAGTGGGTAATAACTATGCGTTTTCAGCTTTTTTGGGTAATCACCCTCTACACCACAAGTGGCTTATTTATACAATTCAGCTCTTTTTGCCGTTCAAGTGTGTGTATGCTTATGCGCATGCAGTGATTTAGCTTGCTGTGCGATGTAACAACAGTTGTCATGCGGGGCGGTTTGTGTGTATGCGCGTTCTTGTACGGGAGAGTGTGCGTACGTGCATGTCCGCCTCCGCTCACCTCGCCCATCGCCCATTGCCCATCTTGATGATTCCGAGATTTACGAGAGCGAAATTTGCTTGCCAGGCTGTGTGGGTGCACGCACGCACACAGGCACGAGGGTACCCACTAGTGTACACGGCAGTGTTTGATGCCTGTCCGTAGGCAACAACGCCTGAAGGGAAGAAGTCGGGGACTTGCATACGTACACGCACAAGCACACACACCCACGATCCTGTTTGGCGGTGTTTCCAACACTTCCTCTTCACCTCTGCCCTCTTTCCAGCTCTCTCGGCCCTCCCCTGCCCTGCCCTGCCCTGTCCTACGCTTTTCTTGGGGATCGATAAGGCAAATTTAAGAAGTGTTCCGGTTTCGCGGTGAAACGTATGCATTTTTTAAGTCTGCACGTGCTGGAGCTGCTCCTTAGATCCAAATTGGACCTTTGGCTCATTACTATCTGCATTTTAACTGCAACACCTAGAGCCTATTTAAAGCCAGGTTTTTAGTATCAAGTTGGGTCACGGTTAAAACACTAAACTTGACGTGGGCAGAAGGGGTGTCATTTCAATAACACAGAGCCCTTTTACACTACCTCACTCCTCACTTTTATAGAAGCATTTAAGCAATGCTTATTTGCAACAGACCTTGGGATTTCTCTGCAAATTTAAGAATTGGAATGAACATTTGGCTTTACTTGAATAGTGCGGGAAGCAGACTTCTTTTTTAGCTCATATTCCACGTGGTGTTTACCGTGTTTCTTTTCTACAACGTTCCTCTACGCATTTCCCCAATCTGAGTGCTGTTGTAAGCATTGGAGTGGTTGGGTCATAACACACTTGGACGGAACTCAGCCATTCAGGGTGTTCTCAGCTCCGAAAGGACACTCGCTCCACCCAGTTCTTTATTCGTTTTTAAGGAAAGATTTATTAATAAATGTCTGTTGAATTTTCTTGTAATTCGGAGCTGGCGCGTCAAACCATTGCAGACGCCAGAAAACACGTGGGTCTGTTGGGGCTTTTTGACCTTCCCACATGTAATGCGTCTGTGCACGTGACCCACTAGCAGTATTGAGAGGCGTATGCCTCCCTTGCGCACATCGTGAAAGTCCATGCACGCCCTGCAAAGAGGAGGAAGCAATGCTTGCGGTGTGGCATTTACATGATGTGTGTACCTATCATACACTTCACTGACATTTTATTGCCGAAAGTGATTGAGTCACTGCATGGATTTGCTTGTGTTGTGTACTCCCTGTTTGAATGAGTGTAGTGGTGCTTTTGGGTATACCTGACCCCTCAAGTAATGATTGATTCACTACAAGTTCCATGTAGAACAGTAAAACCGATAAGAGATGTCTGTCACACTTCTCCTCCGTCGGCGACCACACACGGAGTCCGCATCGAAAATTTATGCGGAGAATTTCGTCTACAACTTTCACTTCGGGTTGCTTCACTCCCTGGTTCTTCGCTTGAGTCACGCGGCCGTTTTAGCTCTGGGAAGTTAGCTAATTTCAAGTGCATCAATAAAACGTTGATTGATAACAAGACCCATGAACTTCCCTCGTTATTTATTCTTTGTCATAAAACTGTTTTTATTCTCTGCGGTTTGACTCTTCCGGCTTAATCGATTTTGGTAATTATGAATGATGAATTTGAATAACTTTTATGTCCTTCTCTCTGTGTCATTTCGCTATAGTTCACATTGTAGTCGGTGGAACCAGGTAAAGTATGCGCTCAATAAATCTCTGTAGAAAAAACCTAAATTGACGAAAATTTAATTCAAAACAGCTCTCCCAACATAAATGGGTCAAATGTTTCACGGCGCTGCGATGGGATTAGCTTGTCAAATGTTATCAATGAAGTTCCCTCCTCTTGCTGATGTGAAGTGCACCAACTCGGTAATATGGCGCAAAGTTTGCTTGGAATGCAGGACTGGGAAACGTCACCAGTGAAATGAACTGGTCATTTTTAGCAATAATGTATTGAGTGGCGAATGAGTATCACGATACAAAGGATAACGTGAATCCTCTTCAAAGTGTTTTACCAGAAAAATGGTAAATTTTACCCGTAGTTCTTGTCACAAATCAGGCCAAGTTAAAGTAGTGATTCATTTGTGTACACCTAGTTTATTTCCGCCTCTATGCCATGACTTGCGGTCTCTGTGGCAGCATTTGCGACCCTCCAACCCCAAGATATCATCGCGAGAGGGAAGGGGGTCCACTTCCCTCCGATTGCTCTTTCCCTCTTTCGCAGGATGCCAACTCTCAGCAAGATTGATGGTGCGCCCGGCTCCATTCGCGGGTGCGTGTCTGCATGCGTGCACTCGCGTCCACCTTCAAAGTGTGTTGTAAGACTATGCGTACCCATGTAAATGATCGGACCGAGCAACTGTTTCCCGCCTCTCTCCTGCTTTGTGTCCGCCCACCTTCATTTGCGTGCGTGGGTGCGTGAATGCGTGTGTACGCCGAGCGCGCATAGCTGACAAGGCTGCGGTGGTGGCGGCGGCGGCGGTGTGCTGATGGTTGTGCGCCTTTGCGTCCCCGCGCCCACGCACTGCTTCCCGTGGGGATGCTGTTTTGCTCCGTCTCTACCACCACCACTGCCGCCATCATCGGGGCTCAGTAAACCACAGGCTCATAGTTCTGTCAAATGGGCGCAATTGCACTTTTAAGCAAGGAGAATTACTGCCGCCTCATTTGTATTTAGAGAAACCGCTTGGCCCCAGCATTACAGTTCATCTGGTCACAAACTTTTCAAGAAACTAAAACAGGTAAAACTCGACTTTTAACTTTTCTACCCATCCCCTTGAGGCCATTTGGCAGCAAAGTCCACTGATTTTCGCAACGTTACACTTCAAAAGTTCACACTCGCCGTACGAGGATCCCTTTGCCAAGTGACCTCGATCTTCACTTCTATAGTCTCATTCTGTTCTTATTTCATCACTTTCAAAATAATCTTATTGTCCCAGACTACCGTTGCCAAGCTTGTCTTCAAGATCGTGAAAAAATTGGAAAGTTCCATGAATAATGTCTTCATCTGCGGAAAAGAGAGAACTGACTCGAGCATTGTGGGTGTGCAACACCTAAAAAGTGCTTAGAAATTAGACGCAGAAGTGATCCGTAAATACAAGTGATGATTTACAGAAGTACTAATGACCTGCTAAAGCTTTGTTCCACAAAGAAATCGTCACTGCTCCCCTTGAAAATTTGGTCTTTTTAAATGATTTGGGGTTGACGACGATCAGTCCATGCGCCACTAGAGCTACGGCTTTCAGTGCTTTGAAAAAAAGAGGCGTTAAGCATTACATGGTTACATATTTGTCATTTCGGATAATTTGAAATAACATTATTACATTTAGTTGTGTTTACAGCACCATTAACAAATTAAGCCTTCTTCGGCACTGCGAATAGTCTCGATTCGACGTGATTTTGCATCGGTGTCTACAGCTGCCTCTCCTATGGTGGGGAATTTTCGACTAGCTTGACAAGCACAACCCAATCATGTGATCAGTTGACGAGTGTGCTCACTGCCACAAGCAATGCGTCTGCTTTTGTCCGCTAGTAAAAAGAGGAAACGAGTAGGAAAGCTTGTTTTCTTTAGTACTGACACTCCTGAGGTGCTCACTTCGTGTTTATGGCGTCTTCCTTCGACTTTTGTCTGTGACCAACTAAAGAGCCGCTGATTTCAGATGTCCCATTAAAACTTGAATGGAATATTTGATTGAGCGACCTTATATTTTCCTTCTACCACTTCTTAGATGAGTGAAAATGCTGTTAGATTGAAACATAACTACAAGAAGTTTGGAACATATCGACTATAATCGATGTTTTGGTAAACCAAAGAGAAACAAGAATCCCCGAAAGTGAGAGTAGGCAGTGTGTACTTAGATGAGTCTTTCGTGAAGATGAAAGAAGTCATAATGCCGGGGAAGGAGATGCATTGCTTACACACAGAAGGGCGCAGGAGTCGGCGGCTAGACCCGAAGGCAATGCCGTGCCTAAAACAGACAGAACAATGAGTTAAACAAAGATTCAATGCATTACAACAGTAGGCATTTTTATTCGTTATTGCTTTCGAATAGGTAAGGCCATCTGAGTCACAAGTGCCACTCAAAATTGGTGACTTACGCCTAAGTAATTTAGAACCTAAGAGTATGCTACAGCAAATGAAGTTGGTAAATAGGACCTACACAACGTAATGAACTCTGTGGCATTTAATAATTGCACTCTAATTATACTGATCTCATGTTAAGTAAAAAATGATGGCTTTTATTCCTTCGAATTGTCATTTAAAGGTCAATGATCACAATTAACAATGTGGAGTTATCCAATTAACCATTCTGACACTGTTTCATTCGTGGATCAACCCCCCACCTACACCAATGACATTCAGATGCGTCCATAAATGCTGCCGGATGGTAACACTTCGATAAATCGGTTCATGGGGCATCGAGGGTATCCCGTACGAATGCAGCCGTGACTGCCTTGATCCGTCGAAATAAATAATAGCGGATGATTCTGCTCTGCTCCGTTTGTTTGGACCTTAAATTAGTAGCCCTCAAAAGAACAGTGGAAGTTACTTTGTGGGTGAACTCCTATTGCCTGACCCGCCGTTTTTGTGGCTTTCGACTATCGTGAGGAGTCCCTCCATTAAGGTTAGTTTTAGATCTGAAAAGGTTCTTCAATGCCATTCTGGGAGTGGTGTCCGCACATACCTAAGTTGCAACGGCAGTTTTGCAGCACGGCTCCAAGAATCCGAGCCCTACATCCGTTATTCCAAGTTCCATGTCTGTTTATTTCATTGCTTAAACAAATGTGGCAGAGACAAGTTGCCCATTCTAGAATTTGGAAAAGCCTTCTTTCAAATAAATTGATGGATAAATAAATGAATGAAACAAAAAATGACCACTTCAGTAGATTTCAAGAAATAGTAACGAAAGTTAGTCTTTGATGTACCTTCAGATAAACTGTAGAAATGTAAATGCAGTTGTCTTTTGACTCCTCTTAAAGACCCTGAATCCGGAGTCGGCACCCATGAAGCAGCACAATTTTGCCCATATAACGACAAACGGCCTGCGCTCATCAGACCCCATACTAGAGGAGGTGGATGCCAGTCAAATTTGGGACAAATTTCCCACCGATGGACTCAAGCAGCGCATTGAAGAGGATTCACCCAACGTCTTCTTCCTCGTAAAGCTTTGGGTAAGCTTTAGAAATCTCATCAGCTGGTATTTATTTGCTCGGATTAGCTTGATTTCTCTTCAAGTGATCCTTTAATCCATTCCTCAGTTTCCAGACACTTATTTACAACTACCATTGCCTTGTTACTACCACAGCTCAACTCTAAATATGAAAAATGTTTGCTAACTTGAGCTACAGTGTACCAGTGGTTATGTGCATCAATATGGAACAGCTATATTGTTGGCATGGTGACAGCAATGACCCGTTTGGGATCCTCCATTCCTCCAAGGAACGCTCTGGTGGCAGCGCCACGTAACGCTAAAGCATAAAAGGCAAAAAAGTGTCCTCCTTCTGCCGATTTCTTAACAATCTCATATCAATGGATTCACATCGCTTGTTTAGCAATAAAGTAGATCTCTTGAGTAACAGCACTTTCGCCTATTATTGGGTGCATCATTCTTCCCTTTTTTCAATCGAAACACTTGCTTGTTAATACTGACCAAATGTTGGGGCACTTCGCTGTTTGGCAAACGTCTTGTATATCAGTTAGGAAATCTGGAAAACAACTGTTTTCATTTCTGGGTGATACTTGTTACAGCTGCGTCTTGACAGGATGCTGTAGAATTGAAAATAATCTGGCAAAATATTTTCTCCACCTCCGATTTAGTGCCTTAGGTGCATTAAACCCACTCGGCATCTCTCTTATGACATTTCATTGAAATTATTTGTGCGGTTGTTCAATTTCTTACTCGTGGAATAATTTCATTTCCACGCATTGAAAGTGCATAAAGATGGAACGTTTGGAACCTCTGTCGTGATGATCTCTTCACGACGATGTGGCGTGAATTCGCTGGCATTCGATCTTGACCATACAACTGGTCATAGCACTCATAACGTACGATTTCTTTGACTACAAAACTGATAGATTGGTAACTAGTGAAGGTACTGATATAAAGCAATCAAATGCTGGTTCCCTGTTTATCAATGCTGATTGCAAATCCGGACGGTTTTTATCAAATGCCATTTTCCCAACTTTGCATTTTAGTTAGCCACCGTCCATGCAGCATATTTCTTAAAAGAAGGCGTAATGTAAGGGTATTTGCTTCCTGACCGTTTCCTTGCCCCTATCATTTATCTGTCGTGGTTCACGCGCACTTTTGTGTTGTGTTTGTGTATAGCCTTAGTTTTGTATTCAATTGCTGTCAGTGCACACACACACACAACTTGCATGTTTCCCTTTTTACCCTACAAAATGCCTTCCTTCACATTACAGGCCGACATCAACACCGAACTTCCCGAGAGCGCTAATTATGCCGTTTCCTCTATGTAAGTACCATCCCCTATAATCTCAAGCATTCAGTGTTTTAGCATTATTATTTGGCTCAAACAATTCATCAGGAAAGTGGAATGCTTCCTTAACGCCAACGATTACCAACTGCCATCCGACTGCACTACCGATAATGCAATTAAGTAGGAGGCTATTCTCAGCATAAATTTATGTAGATACGCACCTGTGCCTTTTATGGCCAGATAAACACAAACGTGCTTCTGAGCGCATACTTTTTGGTGCTATTTGAGGGATATAGCTGTATCAAAAGAATTAATTTGCTGCGTAACTCATCGCAGCTTTCTGGCTACTAGTTCAAAAAAGTATTGTTTAATTAAAGAGTAGGTGGTGCAGTCGTACTTTCAAACGGTGATGTTAACTGTTTGCTGTTCTCCTCTCACCGTCCACTCGGATAACAGCAACCTTTTTGTAAAGAAAGTTCATCTTATGGGTGAATAATTCACCTATTAAACAAGATTGTGGCAAGCTTAAATTGACCTACTTAATGCAAACATTTGTTTTATGAAACTCGGTTTTGGTTTTTTTATAATTATCATGAGCATAGCCTGGTTAAAACTCGCGCTTTCTGAGTGCGTCCATATGTCTGGTGATGGAACCGCAATCTGGCTTCCAATTCTTTACAGATTTGAAGGAACAGAGGACGTGCCTCTACTCGTATCCACCCGACTTTGCTCCTATAGCTCTCCATTTGTGGAAAAACTAGAGGTAGACAAATTGCCTTTGTGCCTGCTCTGCTCTAACTGAACTTTACTGACCTAAAAGCACATCTACTAATAAGGCATAAGTAGCAACCTTTCTATGCAATATTGTAGTATGAGAGTCCAGTGCTGGAAAATGGCCGGTACGTGTACAAACAACTACGAAGTCCAATGTGCGCATGTATGAAGAAGTTCATTGCCAAGTTGCTCAAATTATCGTCTCTTGCTGAAATGAATCAAGTACTTGAGAATTTCACCATCCTCCAAGTAAGTCAAGGAAAGTTTTCCTAGTTTAGTAGTTGCTTACTGCTTTGCGGAGATATATCACTCATCAAGGTATGAATACCCTACCTCAGATCGTGACGAACAAGAATACAGACGAAGTGTTGCTGGGCATCGCTTACGTTCTCGAGGTATCAAAGTCCTTGCGAGGAGCGCAGCACAATATCTATCGTCTTGCCAAACCTGACGTGACCTCTAGCAACCAGCGACCGCCTTCGGTGAACCTCAACGGCCAGCCACCTCCAGCCACATCATCGGTGGATTGAATGTGCGGCCTTCTAGGCTTCATAAGCGCCATCTAAGGGTGCGCCCTTATCCGTAGCAGCGCCGCCACCCACCCACCAAACCCCTCCCACCTTTTGTAATTATATCTCTTCAAATCTTTCCTTTAACTGCACTGGATATTTTCTTGACTTGACTGTAAAAAGAGGTGTGACTTAATCAACTCTCGTTTCCTTTGCGCCATCCTCAAGTGCCTTTATTTCTTACCTCTTTTCTCTATTTCAATGCCAGCGACAAAAGGACCTAATTATATATCGTAAGCATGTATAAAGCAAACCATATCTCCTTCTAACAAATCGTATTTCTGACTAAGAAACGCTTAAATGATGGAAAAGAGCGGTTATTGAAGAGTTCTCCATGAAAGATAAGGTCCCTTCTAATGTACAAATATTTTCGCTGCAGTGCCTTGAGCATTATATGATGCCATAATAAACAATGCTTCCATGAGCACTGCGACAGCTCATCACGACTGGATTTCCAGTTGCAGCTCTTGCACAACTCATGACAACACAAGGTGGGGTCCTGTAAATGAGTCGAACTTTGTCTGGCTTACATAAAAATTCAATTCTCTGGGAGATGGGAGTTCTAGATTGACGGAAAGGCGATTTCTTGTGAAGTCCGGTCCATTATTGCGGGGCCAGGCAGTGATCCGCTTGATAGCTTGATATCATAAATGTTGCCATTGTCCAAGATATTCATTTGAAATTTCTTTACTCGTGCTTCTGTCGAAAGCTTAGAATTACCTCATTTACAGTAGCGGAGAGTGTGTGCCTCATCACCCGTAGCCTTGCAGAGAGGACACACAACTCGCCGCAGAGCTGGGCATGTCACTCTTCCCAATTCATCTTTCACCTCGAACAAAGAATGACAGTTTTATAATAAAGAGGCAAAGAAACCAATATCCCAAGAAGTGGGCTCTGAATTTAAGGAGAAACGGTGATTACCTTGTGATTAGAGTAAAGCTAATAGGTTTCGTTGCTGTTACAACAGAAGACGCACAACTGCCGGCTAGCAGTACCTATGTAATGAAGCATACTCTCTAAGTGCTCGAAGAAGTCGGCCAGCAGAGCTGATTGTCCATTAATCTAGAATGTTGTTAAGATAAGTCTTAGTTCTTGACTGTCAATTCCGGTTTCATCCTACAAGACCAAAGTGTAGGGACTGAATATAATAGGCTGGTCTTGAAGAGCCTCCACTTTTTCCGACTCTCAATAAACATTCTAATCGCCTACTCGAAGCACAATTTTTTTTCTTTCCATACGAGTCATAGAATGTTACGTCTAAATTAAGTGAAGCTCAAAATTCTACTCAACATCCCTAAATCTCCATCATCAGCATTTAACTTCACGCCATCTGCGAACGTTACTATTGCACTGCCACCGTGAGAGCATGGAGGCATTACCACCCCCTTTACTCTAGATGTGACCGCGAAGCCTGTTGACAACTTGCTTTTCATTCTAATAGATGATTGTGACAAGTCTGTCAAAGCTTGTTAGAAGGACCATCTTTGTTGACTCCTTGTATTGCGAATCTTGATGCTCTTACGACTGGTAAAATGGGCCATTATTAAAACATCCTCGACGCATATCTAATCCTTAGTCTCTCGAGTCTCCTCTGAAATCATGAAATATTCATTTACTGTCTTACAGAAAGGCTGTGTGGTCATAGTGATGGTTAGAGAGTCATGTTGCCAAGACGAAAGTCTAACAATTAAAGGCTAAAGACTACGTAGTTTAATACAGAGTCAAACTAGCAAGGGCTTGCTATGATATGCCTCTGCCAAATGATATAACACGTTTAAGAGTGGCGAGTCCCCAGGATTTTCTAGCCTGTGACACGTTTGGGTTAAAATCGGTCCACATTTTGGCCTACTCCTACCACACTGAGAAAGTTAGTGTTCAAAATTAGCAATTAACAATGTGGAAGTCCAGCACCTGTTTAATGGAAGAACTTAAATGCTGCGTTCAAAAGCTCAGAACGCGTCAGATGGGGCGGTGGATAAGCGAAAGGAACTTGAAACTAATTGCCAAAAGAAAGTCGACAATTCCTTTTGCTTCACAGCAAACACCTATTTAGAGATCCACTTTAAACGGAACTGCCAGCAGGCCTAGATTTTAATCTGTTAGTTAGATGCATTTTTCTCGAAAAGGTGTAGCTCTAGCCAGTAAGGTATAGAATTCGTGCATTTGCGGTTTTGTAGATAAAAAGTAAACATAGAAAATTAGAAAGTAGAAAAGTAGTTCTTATACCATCATGATAGTCAAAGTCTTTGTAGAAGTAGGATGTCTCATTGCTCCTAAAACAAGACTTTTTCTTGACAATAAAGCAAGTCTTAATGCTGCAAATACTTATCAATTAGCGGAACGTCAAGGAGCACTTTGCGTAGCAGGAAAAAAATATGCAGAGCCAGGACATTAACCATCAATTCAGGAGCAACAATGTTGTAAAATGCTTAGCAGTGGCATGGATTGGGATTATGCGAACAGCGTTTCGCATTTGCATCGAAAAACATCTTCTTAGGCTTCTTTACTAAAGATGGTAATGAAATGACGGTCCGTCTAAACGAGCGTGTCTGCGCATTCAGCTACCATCGATGTTCACGCCAACAATTCTCGAAAGAACTAAATTGTCAAATGCATGGCTTTGTTTGGCTCAGACAGTAACGAATGATGTCATGCCCCACCGTAGTGTACTTTATGCGTAAACCAAAGGGTAGCCACTTCCTACTTCGAGAATTTAAGCCTAAGTCGAGATTTATGGATGTTTGAGGCTGCGCAAAGCAAAAAGGAGCCTTCTGTGGACAGTTAATATAAGTACGTGACAAGGCTGAAAAAAGAACTAACTAATATCAACTGGTCTACAAAGTAGGCTTAATGACTCTCACGTCTGAGAGGTGAACCCTCCTACAAGATCTTAATTCATTTTCTTGCTATGTATTTCGAATTGTAGTGCCGACTCTGGCCTTGCTTTTGTGGCAATGATAAAGAAGCTGCCTGTCAGCCTTTTTAACAGGCTATCACCGAAAAGCTTAAAGGAGAAGTCACCAAGGGAGTTGTTACCAGTGGTAAAAAAATTACCATATCAAGGTGAGTCAAGCCAAAGTGAAGCACTTATTCAGTACACGAACGTGCGAATTTTGTTGCATAATTCGCTTGCAACAAATCGTGGGTAACCACAAATAGCCTTGTCAGCCCTTCACCATCCAAACAGTGTTAAAGTGGGCACTGCAGAAACAAGGTAGCATTAAAGGCACGACTGAGGCAAAAGGAGCGAAACACATGCAGGAACTGCGAAGAAGTCCATGTAATTTACGTGACTTTATTTATCTGTTATTGGTTTGAGAATGGCAATGATATGGAAATAGTTACCATACCGTGCTAGTCTACACTCTGGGAGCTGCGATGTCGTGTTGGTCATCCCGACATTTTTAACATCGATATGTTTAAAAGTGCGGTACATCAGGTAGAGGGACGAATGAGCGGAAAAAATGAAAGATTGATCCTTAGTCAACATCCTGCAGGTATTGCAATGGCAGCAACAAAAGCATGTGACTTCGTTCAAAACAAAATACAAAAACAATCCACTTTACCGATAAGGCGTCAGGACTTCGTACTGCAATCAGAAGGATACTAACAGCAAAACTAAAAGCAAAATTGCGTTCGAACGCTCTAATAGCTCACATTTTGGAAAATTCATTTACCGCTTGGAAAAGAATAAGTTATCGACGGGCTTTGTAAACTAATGATTACATCCTTACCGTGAAAATCAGAACACTTAACCAGTGAATTGTAATGGAGAAATGAGTTTTTCAAGTGGATAGAATCAAAGCCCACTTGATATACTTATAATGGGAGTTTGAAAGAATTCCTCAACTCACTTGCATGG
Source organism: Taenia hydatigena (assembly GCA_036345935.2). Lineage (NCBI taxonomy): Eukaryota > Metazoa > Platyhelminthes > Cestoda > Cyclophyllidea > Taeniidae > Taenia > Taenia hydatigena. Next base: position 20,160,409 of record JADWOT020000003.1, read on the forward strand.
AGTGCCGACCATTCAGCATTGTTGCCAATGTTCACAGGTGTCTGCAACGGATGAAGAGGGACTGAATGCCACATCTCATTGTTCGTCCAGGCATTTATTGAAAATCCAGTACTATTGAAAGCAGTTAAGAGCAACAAACCACACTCCTTATCCTCATGAATAACCAAGGTGTTTGGGATCGTCGCTCGCTATCACAGAGAAGCGTTTTCCTCCTACCCGACTGACAAGTAAACTGACGCGCCAATCATTAAAGAACGCGTGCGCCCTTGATACTAACCGGTGAGCACACAGACACCGTGTTCACCAGTGGGCAATTCTCGAATGGATGCAAAAGATGGCACGCCAGTGTGGTAGGTGGTGGGGCTGTTGTTTGCGTCGCCCTCACGGAAGCCTGTCGGAGGCGGTTGAAGATGGTTTACATATCTCTCTGCGTGTCTATGCTTGGGATACTTTTCAATTTCTAAAGACAGTTATACATATAATCGGCTGAATTCACAAAACATTCAAAGGGTTTCCAGCTCATAATTGCTTGCTTAGTATTCCAAGTCATTTTTGCTTGGAATGAGTGCGTCCCGCTGCCTACATGCTGTGAAGGTACCTTAGCACTTTTTACTCCACCATTGAAAGACTGAACTAATGTTTTAAATGGGTTAGGTATGCATCAAGCATGAATAAAAGGGCGTAAAATGCTCTGACGTCTAGCTGCTGCTGTTAACTATGATAGCTGCATGGAACATAGTCTGCTTAGAACATAAAAATAGTGGGTCGAGTAATTGCTGCGATATGGGATCGTAGAGATCGCTTGCCCTTATCACCATCAAAATGATGCTTGGCTTACATTTTGAGTACGAATATCCTAATGCAAGATCCATAAACGATTTTGCCTCCCTATTTTGCAAAGCTATGCAAAACTGAGTTTCTCTTTAAGCTTACCATGGGCTTCTAGCTTACTTGCATTAACAGGATAAAAATAGCCTAAGTCGTAGACTCTTAAGCCTTCAGTTGAAGGAACGCTTTATCACCTTTTAAATCCGGTTGATGAAGCTACAAGACAGTTACAATTGTTCGCTTTGGATGAGGCTAACTTTGCTTGCCATATCAGCCACTTACACTCAATAACCTGCTTGACAAGTGGATCTAATTCGGATTAAATAATTCTCCCATTGAAAGGGCGAAAGTCGACTTTTCAAACACCTATTTTGGCATTGTTCAAAGCTAAGTTGAACCGAAGTACATGCCGAGGCGCCTCTGAAAGCATGCGCGTCAGTCGTGTATGTGAATTTGCGTTTTCACTTAACTTGTTAATAAGCGCCAAAATTTACAGCAGATTCGAAGCTTATCAAAAAATACTGCAGCTGGAAAAACTGTTTTTCTTTAGGCTTGAGCGCCAAATGTGAAGCCTTATCGACCAGTGGGCCGGAGTTTATGGTTTTTGTGCTTTATTTTCATAGGGTGTTGACAACTTCGAGATTTGCTGTGGCCTAATGAGTCTTTTCTAAAGAAGAAGAATAAAGTTGTGATGCTACAGCAGAGTATGCATTGCTGACTTACTGAAGGGCCGAGGTTCGTCCAAAGACCATGCTGTCCAGCGGAAGTACAAAGGTGGAGCATTAAGAGCCCGTAAAATTATAATGAAAAGTTGACAAAACAACCAAAGCATTGAAGATTATTCAAATCTGTGCTCGAAGGACTTAGAATCTGTGCATTGCTTTGATGTGGTTGAATTGAAAAGATAACTTCAAGAGAGTAGTGAGACCTGGAGTTTGGGGATTCAATTCAAATCCCCCTAAAGTCGACAGCCGAATTTCTCAACTGTGTAAAGTTAAAAGAGTTCAAGTGAAATTCGCTCAGTTCCACGTCTGCATTTGAAGTGCGGCTCATGTTCAAATACTTCAAATGTTTTACGAACAAAAGCAGTACACGATGCAATGTTACGTGGCATGGGAAGCATTAAGGACGGCTTTTTATCACTTTATCGCTGTTACTTGCAACGAAACACTAATGGAAACAATTACTTCAAATTTCTCACATTCCCGACTATATGACAATGCTAGGTAAAGACTGGAAATCCAAAAAATGGTCTCACAAGGATAATAGAAGGATTTAAACGCCTAGCTTTAACGCAATAGTGTAGTCGTCTGGAAAGAGTTTTTAGATTTGTGGCAAAATTATGATTACATCTTGTATCATCAAAGTTTACTGGATGCTATTGGCAAGTGACTTGCTCACACCATTGCCTCGAAGTGTGATATTTTATGGCTTCGGCACAACACCACTTGTAGACATTTTTGACTAAATTCAACTCCTGCTCAAAAGCCACAAGTAGCGATTCCCCTCAGATCAAGGCCGCGTTGAGCTCGTTTTACGACCCAAGGGCCCAGTCACCCTGTCTGAGACGCAATAAGGTGCCCTGCGTCATTCAAGGGCGATGAAAGCTTGCATTTTGCATACGCAGGACGCTGGTTGTGACAGTGTTAATAAACCACTACTATTCCCGGTAAAAATGAATCCCTTACAAATGCAAACCAAATCGTAATTACCCTCGAATGTTAGTCCAAGCTGTTCAATGGCTCGGACATTCTGTATTATTAAAGAGAAGAGACAAAAGTAGTCCGACGGCAGAACCGGCGGCAAAATTGACTTGCGGCACAAGGAATGCGAAGTTAGTTTTAAATTTACCTGGACAATCCCTATGGGATCAAAAGCCAAGGTGTCAAAAATCATGCAAATTTTAACATTTAAAATGCTTTTTGGTATTGTATGTGAACCATCTGAAGTGTAAATGAGTATGTATTTCGGCAGATTTGACTAAATATGAATAATAACTGCGGCACAGTGCAAATCAAGTCGGTCAAGGAATGGCGGGAGATTTGATATTTTGTCTACCGACAAGAGTGTAATAGGTCCTATGTCTTTTCCTTCTACCTCTGCCTTTGCACCACTAAATGTACAGAATTTATTTAAAAGTGTTAATAAATGGATTGCAATTATACCCCATATAAAGGTTTTTTGTATTTTGGCGGTCAATGGCGTCCGCTTAGTCGTAAGTTCCACACCCATCGACCTCCTTTCACCCAAAGGGCACAATCAGACAGCTCTGCATTACATTGGGCTAATCAGTCTGTGGGAGCGGTGACTTTGCTTGCTGACATTGCCCTGCCGACTCCTCTGTACGTCTGTAACAAGTTATTCTCAAAGAGAACACGCTCTTTAAATCGACAAAATCCGACAGCATTTCTGTTTGGGATGTTCATATACGCATTCGAGGGGTATTGAAACCGATCCTTAGATTTCACAATAGGCAATTGTGCTTGTATAGTTTGGAAAATGTCGTCCTCTCGATCAGTGCGGCACCGAGCAAATGGACAAGTCAAGGCGTCCTAAAAATTACCCCTGCAAATCCGGGCACCCACTGAATCCATTATACGAATTGCGTGTTGATTCCTATCTGACACGGGTCTTTCATGGTGAGAAAAGGCATTTGCGATTTTGTTGGTTTATTTTAGAAGCCATAGTATTTCAAATCACCCTGCGCAAATTGAAAGTCGCAAGCCTCTTAAAAATAAATGGTTTTAGCTATTTGCATAGAATATTTATTTGACATGAATAAGTTAGTCATTACCGTTATAACTCGTTCCCTTTGGGAATTGTACTTTTCGGTTGAAGGAATCGCCTCCCCAACAAGAAATGGACATCATTTAAAGAGAGCGCATAAGGAAAGTGAAGGAAAAGGGTAGCTTTTGACGGCCATCGGCACACTTGGAGAAGCGCAACCATGAGAAACGTAAACGCATAAACACATAAACATAAAAGTGATCCAATGAGCGACTAGGATCATACATAATTAAACTTTGACGCAAACGGGTAACCAAAACCTGCAATTTATTATGGGTGGCAGTCCATGCATTGAAAGTGTTCTACTTTTTTTTGCAATTAGTACAAAGCTAGAGTTCGCCTTAGATAATAAAAGTGTTTCGACCAATTTTTAGAGTTATTTATCACCGAGGAAGATGGCAGAGAAATAGCTACTGATGGAGGCAATTGTAGTGCATGCAACACTTATAGTGTAAGTATGAGCCAAAAGAGATGCCCATTTCTGCCCAATATTGCCAAGTGCAGCCTGACTGTTGTTGTTGTTGTAGTTGACGTTTCGGATGTGACAAATATACTTTAATACTTGGTACCTGAACTAGAAATAGGAGCATCACATACACATGTGGTATGAAAAGCTAGTTATCATTGCTAGAACGATGTCTATCTTAAAGCAGCTTATTGTGCGCTCGCGAAGTCTTACAACTATACATGCTTCCTATCAAGAGGGTGATGTGACATTCCTGTTATGCTATAGATGTGAGGAAACGCTTGGTAATGAAGATCGACCTCATCTTATAAAGTGTCCTGACCTTACAAAAATTTTCTGTAACTTGTTGCTACGCATTCACATTACGAATTATTTGGCAAACCATTAAAAGGAGAGAGAAATCTCAGCAGTCAGACGCGACCAGAAAAGTGTAGCAATTTAATCAAAAAGAAGCTTCAAAAAGGAGTTAGAATCAGGCAATGAAATTGAATGCATCTTTTAATCACTAATGCAGATTCTTCGCCAACTTCCCTGAGGCTGTCCGAATTTTAGTTGCTGTAACTGGTATGCGTGGGGATTTGGAGTTAGAAAAGGAAGTGCCAAATTCCACTTTGCAATTGTTTTTGTTACTGAGAAATTACCACGAAAATATGAAATGCATAAACTTATTTGGTTGCGTGGTGTGAATAGCTGTGCCATCAATTTTTGGCTTGCTTCTGCTTTTCCAAGGGGCTGGCGCTTTTGCGATTTGCGTGAACCATATCCGAGGTGCGAAAGTAACCATCTTATGCTTCTCACATTCCTCGGCAATCTGTTATGCCAATCAGAACCGGCGTTGTTGTTTTTGGAGCACAGTATTTATAGAACACGCTGGCCATAAACAGCATGGGCAACTCGTGTAATTGAAACCAATCTCAATCAAGTGGTTGTTGTTGTTTCGAGAACAGCAATGGCACCTGCACTGTCTGACTGTGCTTGCTGTAATCTCTTACGCCTACTATTTGGCCGTTGCACGCGTTCAGTGTTTGTCTAATCACTTCTTTCGGTTGCAATACGTACTCTGGGACATTGTGGAAAAAATTGAAAGATGCGTTTATTATACGACCTGCGATCGGCTTGAGCGATGAAATTGTGGTTGACCTATGGACTGTATATACATGTCTAGAAAAATCCTGTGGAAGTCCAATCAGCCCGTTCCAATGCGTATGTTTAAATGTCGTGCGTTTCATGGAACTTCCAAGGGTTTTGCACAGTCCAGTAATGAGTCGGCTTTCGAAATTAGCGCCTCAATCGCTATGCACCGTGTTGGCAAATGCAGCGTCCGTTCACTGCCCTTTATCTTTATGAATTCTACCTTGGCCGCTTTCGTGGGCTAGTCCACTCTGACTAGGGTCCATTGGTTCTCTCTCTTAAAGGACCTATTTTATCAACCCTGTGGATCCGGAATGGGCTGGGACGAGCGCTGGGAGATTGAACCTTTTAAAGCAGCTTCTAGTATCTCAAGTTTGGCAAAAGTCATATGTTGTCAGCCCCATTTGTTCGAGGCGTTTATAATCGGTTGTTCATGTAACTCTTGAGGAGCCTTTTGTACTAGTCAGTCAAAGAACGAAGAGAAATTGATCACTTTCTCCACATTCGTCAGACAAGCTGGCTGGACGAGGTCACCCCTTTCACTGTGGGTTCTCAAGAGAATGACCAAAACCTTTCCTACACCAGGGTCGTGTCGAGAGCGGCGGCCTTGGTGTTTCATTTATGTTTTTTTAGTAAACTATTTCGCGAATATGCATTCACTGGAACACCATCTGTTTTCGCCAAGATGCATACATAACCATGCGTATTCCCTTTCCTCTATTGGAGTCGAAAATTAAAGGCATTAAATTGTTAAATTTTGTTCAACCCAGAGAAAGGGTTCGAGCCAAAGCCATTGCATGGGTCAACGAACTCCACAGATGTCTGAACCTGGTTCGGTACACCTGTCTGGAAAGTGATGATTTTTTCACTCATCCGTCTCCGTTGGCACCTTTGACTTAATCGCGGGCTTATTCCAAGTAAATGCAACATTTTAATAAGTCTATCTATTACCATTTCCGTTACCATGTTCACAAAGGAAAAGTAAATGCCGCAGTTCTTAAATCCTATTTGGACTAGTAACTGCGCGGCCTGGTTAACGATTTCAACTGCCATTTAAAAGCTAAAAAGGATAATTAGCCACACGCCAAAGGTATTTTTCACTTTTAAATAAACAAGTCTTCTTGAGGTACTAAAAAGGGTACATGGCACATTGCAATAGCCGTAGCAAATGGTGTAACGATTTAGCAAACCCCATTATACTTTTGACTAAACCATCAATATGCTCTGAAAGTTTGTTGAACAGTTTCTGGGTGACTGTTTTTGCGTGTGGCTAGCCAGTTCCACTTGCCAAGCCCCTTGTCAACGAGGGACTTTTCCAGGAACGATGTGTCTTAACATCGCCTGCATAGAGTAGCACATTATGTACGCACACACTCAATGGAAAAGTCACGAATAGCAGAGCAGACCTGACTTACCTAATCAGTATCTCTGCTTTTTATCTAAACAGAAAGATGAAATGTAAACCCATCAAGAGGGCTGAAAGAGTAATCAAAAGTTGGAGAGAAGTGGGACACCAAGCGGTTAATTGGCTGCCTGCGAAAACAGCGTGAGCACATCAGTTGCTGTCACACTCAGGTTAGGCTCTTTGGACAACCAATCGAATGAGGGTTCATTTGGAGGGGCGGTCGAGTCCATTTGCATGGTGTCGCCAACCGGCCTAGAATATTCAAGTCCTTTAAGTTGAGAGCCGTATTAGGCCATTGTCGATGCTGGCCTTTCTACATTTTCCTGACTTTGCAGGAAAAAAGTGGACAATAAATCGGTACTCCGAGTTTCAAAATACTCTTGATTTCAAAGGCATGCTTAATTGAATTATAAGAACTAAAAATATTTTGGTTTGCGGCAAACGTAATTTATTGAAATAAATTAATCTTTTCTTTCCTACTCCGAGTTCACGACTTGTTTCCACTAAGAATACGTGTTTCTAAAACTCAAACCTGTTCGGCAATAATTTAGGGTGGAAAATGTACTAAAAAAGACGTGATTAATTTGTAGGCCATTAGTGCTTTTGCGTTTCACAATTAGACACCAAGTGACTTTCGAGTTGATCACAATCAAATCTCTTGTGTTCCTATCTACTAGTTGGGGAAATTCCCAGCGTTTAAACTGAAACGAGGTGAAAATGGGTTGAAAATTTTCTACTCTACATTTATTTTATATTTATGTTTTAGATCTGCAACACTGTGGCGTTTCGAGACCTTCATGGAGACAAATGAATAAATAATACCGAGCAGAATGTATAGAATCGACATAGAGAAGGATCTCAGAGCTACTGACATGGTCTGTCAGCCCAGCTGAAGCGCAATCGCAGGGCTTTACCTGCCCGAAATCCGAGAGGCAAACAGCCAACCTAGGTATTACAGATCCCCCTTCCTTTTCTGGATTTCGTCCCTGGCCTATCCCTTTGGTTAGTTTTCTGCGTCCTTCAAATCGGTACACGCTTCTTAAAAATAGTTCCCATATTTTCTTCGTGATGCTCAGAGTAGATAATGCGATAAAAGTTCTTCCATTACTTAATTCATTGGTTGGGTTTTAGTTTCGTGCAGAATGTGTTGGAATTTTTTTGAAAGGCCTGAAGTGGTATCATGCATAAGCAGAGCTCTGACTTGTGGAGACGGCTATACTTTAAAGCCCATCGGGACCACCTTGGAAAATTTGCATAGCACCGCCAATTAAAAAAGCAATCGGAGAAATCGGAATTGCCTGTTTGTCTGTTTTCCGAAAATTGTCATACATAAATAGGTGATGGACTTTATGCGAATGGGGTCAAATTGACAGCCTGTCTTCATGGCCTCAGTAGGGGGGGGGGGGGGGGGGGGGGGGAATTCCCATTTTTCTGCTAAAAAATTGAAGGTTCATCATTCTAGCTGAGGCCCCTTCTCTCTCTCATGAGTATCTCAGCAGCAGAAGAAGTACCTAAAAGCTCAAGTTCATTCGGCTCAAATTGAATCGGCAAAATCTTCCTTCTGCAATTAATGGAGTTTGAACTGGTAATTCCTTTGCTACCAGCACCGCGTACACGTGATACTCGCCTTCAGTTGGTTACAGATTATTCTTCCGAATTGCGCTGCAATCGAATTGACCGTGCATGGAACAACAGGATTCTCCTGATACGAAGGGAATAACTAAGTTGTGGTAGCTATGGCTTTATGCGCCGTAATGGTTAATTCTCGTTCTGGGACAAGTGGTGGAGTGCATTTAGATCATTCTGGAGTGAAGAGCTATCCACTCCAGATGGTCATTCCAGTTCTCGGTTTGTGCTTAATCACTGGAAGGCATTTTATGACACCATCGCAACGATTTCGATTAAACTTTTATTTATTCCACTCTTAGGTATGACGCTGCTAGACACAAATGGCTTGTTCAAACAAATACCTCAGGAAAAATGGAAGTTAGCAGTTATGCAAATAAAATAGAATGCGTCCATATTTTAGTCCAGCAAAAGATTCATCACAAACGTAGGAATCAGCCAGTTCATCTTAAAAGGGCTCAAATAAATGAAGAACCGAACAAACGGAAACAAAAGCTTTACAAAGGGAGGAAGCGAGAACGCACCCAAAGGATACCATGTTCACAACTATACATTTATGCTATCACCCTTTAAACGAGTCGCCTGATGAGGAAGAAAAAGGCTCACCCTAATCCCAAAGGTGGAAAAACTTACTTGTTTCCTGCTTTTACGGTGAGTCGAGTTGCAGTACAAGGGTGATTAATAGATAAAAGTATTTTTATTGCGCCAAAGATTTTTGTCGAGGTCTTATGAGCCACCGCCGACTTTAGGAATTGACGAAGGACTGGTGGATATAACTGTAGCGTCTGAAGACTTTCATGAGGAAAAAATACCCGAAAAAAGGTGCATTGCTGGCGCAAAATGGGGCCTGGGTGTTGCTGACACGGCCCGAAGACCGGATCACTCTGGTGAAGGTGCAGTGACGGAGCATCCCAGTTGCCCATGCCGCAGCGAAGAGTTTTGCAACCAACTGCTGCATTACGCAATGCTAAATTTAAGCAGAAACGTGGCTTACAAGTGCGCGACTTCCCGATTCAATGACCGAGTGTGCTGAAGTGTTCTGCGCAATTACGCTTCATATAGGCAATGCAAAGCTTGAAGCCAATCCCACTTTATTGGAATTAATAAAACTAGACAACTTTTACCCGCATTTTAGCCGTTTGGTTTGATTAAATGAAAGATATGATTTATAAACCCCCCCCCCCCCCCAGCAACAAATATTAAATAGAAATTATGCTAAAAAGTCCTTTAGAGGAATATTTTGAAGTTGCACTTTGTTAAATAGTTAAAATGCCAATTTTTTTCGAATACTGGATCAGATGTTTTAATTGCGCCTTGATAGCAACTTTTTAAGACACTACAGCAAGGTTGAAAGAGAGGAGTTGCCTTCTTTTGTTTAGGTAAACAGTATAGCAGATACGAACAGATTGTTGGCTTGTATAATAGCAAACAAAACACCTGTCTCGAAGGAGTGTTCTAATTTTTTTCCCCGTCTTTGATGCACCTACCCTGGAGGCAGGCAAGTTGAGATCTTGCAGGCAGATTCCGGTGCCTCACTGAGGAAGTGGGAAGCCATCGCGGCGGTTGGGAGCGGCGCCTGTCTAATGCGGCTACTATTTGCACTACCTTGGTGGACATTGGCTTTTAAGCTAAAGTTGTATCAGATAATGACAGCTAAAGCTAGGTTTACACAGCCTCAACGCAGTTTCCAAAGGAGAAGTGATTCTCCTTAAACGAATTGTGCGTGGAGCAGCATAAATAACAAGTGGAAACCTAAAGTGGATTTTAACGGCGACAAGTAGCCAGCCCTCTGAGTTAGGAAAGACACAATGAATTGCACAAAAACAAATTGCTTCTAATTAGCGAGACTAACTTACCAGGAATAAAACAGAATCAGCAAAGAGTGATCTCCCTTAAACACGCAAAAGTTCTTATTCGCTTTTTCAACACGAAGTAATTTCAAAAAACCACTGTAATTTAGCAGGACTGAATACTTCGACCACTTTTTTCCAGCAATCAGTTTAGACGAATTTACAATCCTATGCAGAGCCAAAAGTGCATCCGTGAGTTTTCTTAAAACTTTTAAAAAAAATCAGGAAAGACTTAAAGTAGTTTGTTTATGGAAGTAGTCATCACCACAACCCCTCTTTTTTCACAGGGAAAGAAGCAAACCCTCTTTTTTGCTCCACACTTATCTTCCAGCTGTCCAATCTACTTATTATGTGATTATGTGGTTGTTTGGCCTCAAGAAAAGGTGATGTAAGGCTTTCTCAAATGTGTTTTAAAGAAGGCAGTGTAGAGTAAGAGGTGTCGCGTCGCGCCGCCCCGCCTTAAAGGAATAAAACTTTTTCTCTGGGTGATCGTCTAGATCTGTCTGTTCCCGAGATGAAGGCAAAAACGAAGAAGAGAAGGAATGGGATGAACAAGAAGGGAACGAGACAAAAACTGTTTCCTAGCTAATCTTTAAGTTTCATAACATCAGGTGGGTGGGCACCAGTCGTAGGTGCGTAACCCTCGCTAGGACATTCAAAGTGAACAGTTGTGTCTACAGTCCATCCAACGCTTTAACAGTGTGGAGCGAGTATTAAGCAGAGGGTTGGAAAGTAACCAGTGTCTGGTTTTGTTACGTCAATGAATGCTGGAATGCAAATTAGAAGTCAGTCACTCAGAAAACAAGGCAAAGTTAACAGCTCGTATCTGTCAGGTACTTTGAAGAAGCAAATAAATTCAAACGAACCCATTAGCTTATCCTTTAGGACTGTTTTCGGCAACGTGAATAAAAACGAGTTGTTGCATCGTGCATATTGGACTGTGCTAAACAGTTGCTCTTAATAAGCTACGTAAGGCTTGAAGGAACTATCCCATGGCAACAGCGAAACATGAGAACCTTTCTTACCGAAATACGTGACTAACAGAGTACTTTATCACTAAAATTAAGTTTCATTTTCTGCTGCCGCATCTCTATAAAACCACATAGAAACTGAGGTTTTAGTGTTAATGCCACCAGCCGTTTAGAGGTGGTCAAGCTTAAATCACAGCAACTTTAACCAAACTTCAATGGAGGCTTAAAATGAGATGACAAGAGAATTGTGCAGCATCTTACAAGCTCCAAAAAAACTTACCAGAAATCTTGCGTGGAGGTATGCTCGGGTTCGCATGAAGTTTCATGACTCCTTCCTACGCTCTTATCGGAGTCCCTATTCGTCTAGGATAATTGTTCAGTCGGAAGTTAAGTTAACTTCGTACCACAATACGCTGCTTTAGGAATTCTTTTTGCTGACCAAATATTTTTTTATGTTCGAAAATCCCCTATGAGCGCAGATGCATCAATGGCTGCTCATATATGGGCTCAGTGTAAACAGGGGGAAATCGGCGACAGCATTTCCTATTTTGGTGCTTTATGTACTGGGCGCTTAAAACCAACTCCAGATTTGTGAGCTGTTCAGGATAAACTTCATCTTACAGTCTTCAACACAATACCGGCAATTATAACCAGTTGAATTGAAGAAATAAAGTTCCAATCGTAAGTAGCTGATTTAATGAAGAAGTTAAACAGATCAGTGTAGATAGAGTAAGTCAGTGAGGTAAATAAGTAATCACCAGGTTCACCATAGACTCGCAAAAGCACGTGAACTGGCTAACTGACCAGACGGAAGACGGAGAGTGGTCAAAGCACTGCTGTAGAGCTAATTAAACAAACGAGGTATGGAGTGGGCGGCAGTGGCTGATGGCAGTAATGGAGAGGGGAGAGGAGGGTGAGGGGGGGGAGGTGATCAAATTAAGATTGAAGCAAAGCATGGATGTATGGATGGTAAAGATGTCCTCACCCGGTGGATGCCGCTGGTTCGGGTTCTGGCACCGCGATAGGAACACGCGGCTGAAGATTTTGAAGTAGATTTACACAGGGAGAGCAGACGTTTGCGCGTCTCGCAATGAAGGGGTCAGTAATCCAAATTGTTATAAAAAAGGCTAAATGGGAAGCGACCAGCAGAAGTTTAGTCAGAGCAACATCTGTTCGTTTTTTTAACTGATGTTCAGCTGTTCTTGCGTATGACAATCAATCACTAACCGAATTTTCGGAGTCCAACATTTAGTGAAATCACTTATTTACCACTTTCGACAATCGTTGTTCGGAGCTACCCAACAGGGTGGAAGCCTCTATTTTCCTCTAGTGTGGATTGTCTGGACTTGGAGAGGAAAGGTTACCCATGATCAAAGCATTGTGAGCATTAACTCCGAATTTTTTAAAATTCATAATAAAAGTTATTTGAAGACCCACAAAAAATAATTCATTTACTGTTAAAGAGTGCTAATCTTATCGAAGCAGAAAAATATCGAGGCCTTTTAAAGACTTAATGAAGGTTAAGCGCATTTTTTTTGCCTCCATCATAGACATTTCTTCAATTTAAGCTTACCGAAGAGACAAATGCTGCCACAAATGCCGTAGAGGAGAGTCCAGTGGCCCTTTAATTTCTCACTTATGACAGCACAAATGATGCTGCCGACGGACTGGAATTCAAAAATATTTTACAATGTAATAAGTTGAGAATAAGTTTTGAATCCTGTCATTAGTATGCAATACATGTCCCTCATGGTTTTTTGGATAAATAATACAAGAAAATCGTACCACAAGCAAACTCGTTAAGCGCGAAATGATAAAAGGGTTGCCAAATATCCTTTTTTGGAGTGAATGCATGTTTCTAGGTTATGAGCAGTTGCCAATTTGTTCATTTCGGCGGCGTGGATGCCGGTGTCCTTTTATGAAAATGCGACATCTGGGCTCTGGCGTAGAAAGCTATTGCAACCTTTGCTAAGCCTCTAGAAAGGTGAAGCTCATATTTGGCTAAGCAAAAATGTCATTTTAAATATTATGGTGGGATGATCTATGCCTTGGACGGAAATTAAAGCTAGGAGGGTGTCTCTCTACAGCCATTAATGGCGGTCCCAACGCGAGATGTGTAAAAGGAAAAGAAGAATTGACCAGCGGTCAAATGATACAGAAAAAAATGGAATGTTGGGACAAGAAACTTGATTTGGAAGCTGTAGCAAATAGGAAATGTAATGATTCCTTTGCTTACGAGATGGATCTATGATTTGTGGCATCCAAAATACTAATATACCTCTTCATTAAACATAGAACTTACTTCCACTAAGGGACATATAAGACTTTCCATTTTGGGATAAACATTCATCGGCGAAAAATGTTTTCTCCCTGTGTTTTTTTTGCAATCCTAGGAGCATAATTTGAGGACTGGGGAAAATATGCACCCTCATCCGCAATCAAAACGAATCAGACATGATCAGTTCAAACTGCTCCTAGTAGGAAAAGTACGCCTAGCCCTCTATTTGTGGATTCCAGAAAAATGTTTGTTTTGGGTGTAAAGCATTGCACCCCCTCTAAAATCTCTTCCTGATAGTCAAACGTAAGAACAGATATTCACCATTACGATTTCTGAGATGCCTCGTTTTAAAAGACCTTGTCTTAAAAAAACAGTATTTAAAAGCTCCTGGGACCTTTAGGAATGATCCTCCTTTGAATACCGCACCCTGAGGGCATAACAGCACCACGAAGTGACGCCAAATACGGTGAATACGATGCGGTGCTCCTCAAAGAGTTTCTCCCCAGAATGCATAGTTCACACCCGGTGTAAAACTTAAAGTAACTTTCCCTTGTGCTTCAAGAAAATCCCCAATAAAGAGATAAGGATTCAAATTTTGCCTAAAAATAGTTGATTGGACTGTTTTGCAGACTCCTCTCAAACAACGTCGAAATAAAACAAATAGCAGAAACTCAAAAAGCATTAACAACAGTAGTAACCTCTTGACTACCTTTTCTGCAGACGCAATATTTACCATATCCTTTCTTTCTGAGTGCTTTTCAAAGATCCAAACACAAAGTCAAGAACGAATTATTTTAAATTTGGTAGCATGGCATTTGGAAAAAGTGGTCCACCTTCTACACCAACTAGCTGACCAAAATAGTGAACATTAACATTGAGGAATGACAACTGACATATGGGTGGCAGCAGAAAAGACATCAGAAATGAAATTTATAAAAATTGACAACGCACTTTAAAGCAACGAAGCGTAAAGGCACTGTTTACTTCATAAATCGCGAAACGCTCCAAAATGGCAAATAAAGAGGGATGGTGTCTAGAATGATGGCCATCTAGAGCATCCATTTACTTTCTCAACCACCTTTCTTATCTCCCACTAATTAACACGTCAGCATGGGCAAAGACAGTGACATCAGAGCTGCAGAAGTGGTAAATCAGAGCCAACAGAAGCGTGGAAAACCTAGATTCTGTTTTTCTCAAAATTGTTTGCATTACTAGAAGCACATTCTAAACCAAAAGATTGCAAAATTGTGGCAAATCTGACAGTGAAAGGATAAACTTTATCGACAATTGTGGAGCGATGACTTAGAGCTTGCTGAGCACAGTCAATGAAATTGCAATAAAGTAGCCGATTTGGTTGAAAGTACTGCTTAAGTGTGGCGGGCTCAAGACCATGGCGTAACTGAAAGCCACGGACATTTTAACCTATTCTCGCTGTTAAACTCATCATACGACCAAACTAGTTGATAAAACCGTTATAATTGCAAAATCTTATGCAAAATTTGACTGAAACGAAAGAATGAAATCCCCAATAAGACACTGTAGACCAAGAGAATGATACGAGTGGTGTTATTGCAAAAAAATCCAAGAGCAGATCACGGAATGTTTCAAAATAAACCAGCATTTATTTCCCTGTGGACAGAATAAACGATTTAGCATAGTAACTGAATCGGCTTTCCGAAAAAATGCAACTTATCTTCTCTGGAGAGTGGCAACTATATCGTACGTGCTCATGTAGCGAAAGTATTTTACAAAACATTGTTTTATTCCAAACAAGCGAGTTAGTTGCTTTGGAAAATCTCACAGTTTACGTATAATGGTTAGACGAATAGGCTATTATCTCATAAAAGAGTTGCAGAATATCCATTGAACTCTAGAAACTAGAAGGTCTGCAGAAATCCGTGAATCATTTCATTATCAACCTTTTTTGGTTGAAAAGGATAAGCGAAAAGAAGAGGATCGTTCATCCCCCTAAAAATCACAAGAGCGCGATAAGCGTGATGTCAGGTGTAGGGAAAGGAGCCTGCAGTAATTGGTGTCCCTATTAAATATTCATCATTTGCCGGTAAGGTGGGTCTTGCCAAGAGACTTATTACAATAACTTTCCCGATGCCTAAAGACATAGATGATGAGCTGATGCGAAATCAGATCCTTAAATACCTTGGTGAACATGGATTTTGGTTGCAGAATGTGAGTAGAAGCAGAAACAGTGTTTGGACCACAATGAGCCTGCTTAGAAATAGTGGGCGGTGGAGGATAGGATCCTCGCGAAAGTGCTAAAGAGCGAGCCACAGTGCATGACTACAAATAAACTGCATTAATATGTAGTCCGCAGAAAATTTTCATTGGGACCTGGGCAGTTCGCTAGCATGGGCATCAAAATAACCTCCCAGCAATAGGAAGTCTGAAATGATTATCCAAAAATGCATTTCAAATACAAAAAGTGAGCAGGACGCGAAGAAGCAGTTGATTTTACTTTCCAAAAACTGACGATAAACCGGCTTTCCATACGACAAGTGAGAAGAGGAAAACACGCTGAGGGCCGCAGTAATATAAAAAGTCTGTTTATTTTATCAAAGCAGATTTTAAATTGAAAAGTTGCCTAGATTAAATGAGGAAATGCGTGAATAACATCCTGAATGCTAAAAGGCAGGCATATTTACCATTAGCTTAGAAAAGTTCTCACGGAGAGCCAATGCCAGCTACAATGTTCAGAGGCGCAGTAATCGACTCGAAGGGCGAGGAGAGTGAGAAAGAGAACTCACAAAAGCACTGAAGATCATTCCATAGTTCACAGCCATATGGGTGGGTCCGAAAATGCGACCAGTGGCGGCCGGCATCAGGACAAAGACACCAGAGAGACAGAGGAAGAGGAGACACACCCAGACAGCGTAGGTGGCCATCGACCCCGTCTTGATGGCCACTACATAGGGGAAGGTGAAGAGAATGATGGCCCATGTAGCGAGCATTACGCACAGCGGCATCTAGAGGGAGAACGCTGTACCGTTGTAAACTAATTCACATCATTTATGGTTATTATTACTGGGAGAGGACGGAAGATGCTAATGCAAAGGAAAAAATGACGTGCAAGAGATTAAGGCGGCGTATAAAATGTTTACAGAGAGGATTAAACTAGTCCCTCGAAAAATTTCAGCGGATGATGTTTGCAATTCGGTTCAGTTAGCATTTTTTGAATTATTTTCAAGTACAGTTTTGTTTTCACTTCCTTCATGCAGTTTCTTGTGTCATCCAAAATCCTTCCTCATTTAACGCAAAAAATACTTGTTTGTCAAAGGAAACTCATTAAGCATTGGAAGGAGAAATGTCTTACATTTTTCATCAGTTGCGCATCATTAGGCAGTCATGAAACCATTTACGGGTAGGCTGAAATTCGCAAGGGCTTTAGAATATTAAATAAGATGCAATTTGTTTTTTTCCATTGTTTAATTAGAAGCTACGATTAGCAAGCTTGATCCACAGCTTTTTTTTGCGAATAAGGCCTTTATATGCCAGATAGCATCTAGCGTGGATTTCCACTATTTCCTCTCCGACGCAGCAACCACTGCTGGCTTCCGCCGCGTGCCGACCTGAATCCCGCCCGAGGCCAGTGGTCTTGTCCACCGGCGCCAGCACAGTTTCAAGCCAGCTCAGCCACACCACACTTTCCCTCCACAGAAGAAGCATGACTGGCAAAGGTAAAGTGAAATGAGATGAATGTTGAAAATTTCACTGAATTATTTATGCAGGAAGGAAGGTAGAAAAAGTGGAGAAGTACTATCATACGAAGTTCTGTTCAAACGAGATGTAAGTTTTACGGGAATCTTTGTGAACCTATAGTTTTCATCACTGCATGGAGCAGCAACTACTGCTTAATAGTTCTAAACACCAGGACTAAGGGTAATACTTGATTGTTCAACTCTCGATCTTGGTAGCGGGTTACTTGGGTGCTCCACCCTTGTTCAGCCGACGAGCGGCCTAATCTCCGGACCCTGCTGCAAACAATACATATTCTGTCCGAGTATTGCCCTTATTTCATCCTCAGGGAAGGCTTGGGGCGTTACACCAGATTTGTTGAATTTTAAAGCAAAGCGAAATTAGGACGATTGGTTGAAAATCAAAACCACCTTCACTCAACAAATTCCTTCATGTTAGCGTAATAAAGTAAGTCCCAAATGTTTACCTATTTAAACTTTATTCGAGTAAATTTGGTTCTGTGCTACAAAGTTAAGTAAAAAAATAGCACGTACCCTCGAAAAATCGCAGAAAACGTCAAATAAATCACCCATCACATATCAACGACTTGAACTGTCAAATGACAATCATTTCGTGAAAGACAGCAATAAATTAATCCTAAGGTTTGCTTTTCTTCATATATCACTGATTCCGTGAATCAATTACCTCAAACGATGAAGGAAAGCTGAGTAGGTAAATGAACCATCTATTCGTAAGCCTCAATCCTTCTCCAAGGTTGCTGATTAGGTATCACCCTATTGCAATGTATTTTCACGTTTACTGACAGAATGAGAAGGGAAAAGTGTAGAGTACCTTGAAGGAGAACCTATCACAAACAGCTCCCCATATGATTCGTCCGCCGGAGTTAAAAAGGGAACTGGCTGTTGCCACACCGGAGAGAAATCGGTCGTCTGAGATGTGCACTTGACCCACGAGCTGGAGAAGTATAAAGCTACTTAATGAGCAAGTAATTAAAGACCTGCAAAACCTAGCCCATCTGCTTACAGAAATGCATGTTAAAATCACAGAAATGCTAGTTTACCGAGTTCCAAATGAACAATGCTGTTGGGTTTGCGGAAGACGATTAAGATACGCTCTGCCTACACCTTTCACAATTACGGCACACCAAAGTGGGAAAAATTGGGAGGAAAAGCAAAAATTAGGGACATCCATTGCCATGCGGCGTCGACAGAACAGTTCGACTTTGAGATCGCAGCGACGAATGCGTTAAGACAGCATCTGAAGTTGCCTATTTTACTTAATAGCATGTCTGGGTCGTTACATTAGGAGATAAATAAATAAAACGCTTAACTTTGTCCAGAAGAACATAAGAGTAGAGCCTTACCTTGAAGGAGGCTGTAATAAGGGTGATGGGAATAATATTGCACAGCATCACGATCCAGAGAAAGTAGAATTCGTGTCGACGCAGTGTTTGGAGTGGCGGATAGTTAATTTCTCTGTGCCAAGAAGGGTAAAAACAAATCTACTTGTAAAAATAATGACAAGGTTTGCCGTGGAACTACTACAAAGCACAAAGCTCACTCGATTAAAAGTAAAGTAATAATGAGTCTTGCCACACAGCCCGAGAAAATAGGGTACTTTGAAGAGCATTAAGGGGCGGTAAGAGCAGGATGAGTGGGTAACAAACGAAACGACCGATTAATAAAGACACGAGTAGTTGGTCGATTGCTGAAATAGTGCTCTTAAAATGGACTAGACAAGCCGAAAACCACCGTCACCAAAATAAGGCAGAAAAACCATTAGTAATCTACGGCTCCGTGGAAAATAAAAGTTATGGAAAATTGGGAGCATCACGTACTCCCTATTATTCAAGATCTTTGATCAAAAGTGAAAATAGATGCAAGTCAACGGCTGTCTCGAACATATTTCTTGCCTACAAGGAAACAGACACCATGGATTGGGGATCGGCGCAGTCAGTGCGGAGCGATGCGCTGACGCGGGGGCAAAAAAGGTGGCGAAGGGTGGACTCGAGGCGTCAAGGCTACGCTTAATGATTGATTTGACAGTTTTGTCCCTGGCTACTCCATGGAGAAAGTTCAAAATTTTATTTTGCTTACGTTAAAACTGTGAACCTGGTACACGTGAATAGTAATTTTTGTACTCAAGCCATGTTATTTAATATTTCTTGACGCGATGCTAAAATTGTACCTAAATTGAAGTCAGTAATTCCAAGGAAGTAAGTAGAACATTAACGGTTGTCCAAAAATGCGAAGCTTCTTTCCTTCAGCGAATACCACCCGTCAGTATTTTAGTGTTAGAGCGGGGTGTAGGAGGAGGTCGCAAGCGCTAAACGGGATCACAGTCCCTCCTCACAAGAAATTCACTTGATAGTAAGAATAATAGGTGTCGCTAACGCTCGAGCAACGTCTAAGATGTGAAAGATAAAGAGAAAGACGCTTAGTCCGGAAGTTTTTAGTGGAGCGTAGTAATACGTGCAATGAACTAAAAAATCAGTAACAAGTCCTACATAGACTCCTTGCTAATTCAATACAAGGAGGAAATAGCTCCCCGTATTTATATAGAATGTATCTCCTTCCCATTTATTATAATAATATAGGACTTATGACAAGGAAAATGGTTTCGTCATTTAATGCCCTTAGGTTTGTATTCTTAGCACCTTAGTGGAAGGGATCCCCATAAATTCGCATTGGCTTCTGACATAATTGCAATCGTTGCAGTTTTGGATGGCGGGTATCTTCACTGCAATCACGTAGACATCAAAATTCGGGCATGCGGACCGCTCCTTTCGCGCACTGCCCCCAAATTTCGAATCTAGATAAAATTTGGATATTTTAAACGTTGAGGTGAAGGCTAACCAAAAAGAATGCTATTTTCCACCATTCTTCCGAAGCAATAAAAAATTCGACAGGCTGTGAAGGGATTTACTCTTTCCTTCCTCATTCCATTAAACTGTGATTTTTGCCTGTTTTATTTAAATCTTAAATGCACCAGTGATTGTGGTACGGTAATTGTGCTCCTCGTGGATGTAAGGAGTGCGCAATGGATGGTAAAGCAAGTATTAAGCAATTAAATTTTGAGTAGCTGGCGTAATCCGATCAAAATAAATTAAATAGACAACTACACTTATATCAAAAGCCTGATGCAAATGCTGCCACTACGGAGAGGACCAAGAACCAGACAATCGCAGTCTTCAGAACCGAAACAGGTGAAACAATATAATTTACAGTGTCAGCTGCTGCTATTTGATTGCAAATAGCATTAGTACTGAATCCCAAAAAATGAAGTAGCAGATCCTCGATAAGGAGGATCTCACAACCGCTTAGTCATCTTTAAACAAACTAATGCGCTTATGAAGCACAATTTGGTGCAACTTGTTATCATGGCCTAGGAAAAATTTGACCCATCACACATCTGTGACATCGAAACAGGGTTAAAAGAAAGATGATGTCAAAAGCATTAAGAAACGTACCGCAGAATTGGGTTGTCTAAGTCTACCGAAAGACAATTTTTGACGCCTACATTTTGACACTTTTATGACGCCGCCTAAGCTCTATTACGTGGTGGGCATAGTGACTACCAAGTAAAAGCAAAAGGCAGGGTCAGTCTTTCCTACTTAATCCAGGACGGCTGGTAGCTTCCATGGAATGGTCAAAAATGCTAAGCAACAACCTTAATCAGACTTGCTTAAAAAAAATGCAGTTGTGTTTGTATAAAAATGAAAGCTAGAAGGATTTGGTTTCCTTCTACGATTTATTGAACCAGGTATTCCTCATTAAACAATCAAATACAAGCTTACTTTCAATTACTCAGTCAAATTTATTACTCAATGAGAATTTTTCCCTTGATGCATTGAGGCATTCTACAACTAGTCTGAAAGTTCGTAAAAATGCTTTGATTTTAAAAACGATGGAATTGTGGCTACTTCTCCGGTGAAAATACCCGGTCAGCACACAGTACTTACAAGTCCTGTCCCATATTGCCGCAGTTATGCTTTGCCTGCAGCACATAAACGCTTATTCTACAACCGTTTGACGCGAGTGAAACGAACCCCAAATTTGTGACATGAAGTAATGCTTTTAAAATGCTATAGCTACTTGTAGTAAATACGTGCAAAACTGGCATCTGGCTCTTCTAGACTTTTGTTGCGGCATAAAAAGATGAAGTGGTAAGAAAGCACGAGAAGTTTAGTAAATGATCAAATTAAAGCTCCCTCGTGTTGATAGTCTCCATGAATTAACGATAGCATCACTCGATGGGGAAGCAACTCAGACACCTAAGTTTTATTCGTTTAGTCGTATAAAAGCAGAAAATCAACAACTACCTTGGAGACGAATTCGATCAGTCTGCATTTGAATAGAGAGAATTCTTCATTTAAGGTTGCGACTCCTTAAGAAATCAGAAGTCTTTCGCAGAGTTGTATGTGCAAGGCAATAAGAATGGTAATCAATTAATATGGTAATTTTTAAGTTTTGCTGTTCTTAAGCGTCTAAAGCTTAACCAAAAAGTAAAAAAGATGTGCCTAAACAGTCAATAAATAATACATTTTCCATAGGAGTCATTCGTTTTAACTACATCACAGTAAAATGCAGTTTCAATCCAAAACTCGTATTTAATGTAAAAATTACATGAGTTAACACTAAACTGACAATCGCAGAAGATTCGTGCAAACAATCAAAATCTTGACGAAACACACACGACGATTATTTGAAGCTATTAATCGGATTAATGTGCTAAAAATCCTAATTACAGCCTTTCTTCAAATGCACACGCAACGTGCAATAGTGCATAAGCTGAAGTTTAAATTGTAAATGAGGCATGGGACAATAAAGCCTTGTTAAATAGTGCAGCAATCAGTAAAAGTGTAAAGACGTAGGCATCAAAAATCAACCTTTCTTACAGCAGACAAGTGAGGAGTTTTCGCGCGTCTTTCGGCAGGTCAAAGTCTCCAATGCAGGCGTGCGCCTCTGTCAATGAGGATCGACTTCTGCGGTATGCGATTCTTCTCAAATATTCACTTTAATAAATAATAATTAGTAAGGGCATGAGAAAATGCGTATGCTGAGAAAAGTTAGGCTCAATACCCAGGGACTCACTCGGGCTCCTGTGTGTCGCCGTCGTTTGGTTCGACAATTTTCCTTGCATCACCAGACTGAACCAGAGACCTCAGTTCCTTCACAAAAAATTAGATGCATATGTATTTATTTCTAAGCCTTAACGTAAAATACTTAAAGCTAAAACACAACTTGCAGTTTTATTATCCTGGCCGGCTTCCTGCGCACTTGGCTAAAAAGAAAATAACATCATAAATTCGTAAAAGTAGTTCTAAATTCACCTTATCAATCGCAACAAATAAAGTGACCCCAAATTCCTTAGATTTAAAAAGCGTTACCTCATTTTTTGGTTCCGGTTTTTGGTTGAGAAGTAGGATACCAATGAATTGGAGAGCCGCAAGGGAACCACCGAGCATCAAGAAGGCGGTTGGAACCCTATCCAAGAGAGCTTCGTCCTCAAAAAGCCTATAAGAAGAAACCCAGCATGCCAAACCTATATTTAACAGTTTTTTCCCAGCCAAAAGTTAGATTCTATCTTACTTAGAAAAATTGCTGACCATTGCATTGTTGGGATTTATGTACGCAGTTTGGATGGGCGTAAATACAAGCGCACCAAGACCGAACCCACCAACAATTAATCCAACAACAAGAGAACTGCGTTTTGGAAACCACTAAATAATGTTTAAGAAATAATAATCATACGAAACAAATGCGGCTTTAATTAATCATAATGAATAACATTACCGATCCAGCAACGGAAAAGATGATTGCGTAGGATAGACCAAATCCAAAACCAAGAATAACAGCATAGGTAACGACAACGTAGATAAAACCCTTCTGGATTGCAAAATATGTAAGCAGAACGCTGCCGCTGTTTATTATGCAGCCTATGATGACAACAGCTCTATAGCCAATCTTCGGCAAAATCGCGCCGCCTAAGGGCATGGAAATGCCTTGCATTGCCAAAGCAATGGCAGAAATCCATACAGCTGAGCCGACATCAAGACTTGGGTCCACACGCTTCTTCAAATAGGACATCATGTAGGGAGCAAGGTTACCTTATTTTGTTAGGCTGCAAATTCACACATACCAATGGTGTAAAAATGTCCATAGGAGAAGTGAATCAGTATTCCCCCAATCACTGATAGAATGCCAAGTAATAATTCCTTTTTAAATGCCTACAACAACATTATGAGCAAAAGAGCTTGGGAGAACCATTGACACTGCCCTAAACGCGTGTCCTGAAAGCAATATTTGCTATTGCAACTGGTTAAATAATTGGGATAACTGATCAATTAGAACAAATTACCACGACTAAAAATGGACAAGTTAGCGCTCTTCAATTTTCAACTTATTAATTTTGTTTTGGTAATAGGAGTCCTCATTTAGTCGTATTCTATACTAATTCGTTATCCAATAATGAACAGCAAGAACATTATTTAAGTCTACTCCGCATTAATATAAATCTGCTCTAAAAGGTCAGAAAACCAGCAGAACTTGGTTTTTTGAGAGTTTGATTATAAATATGAACAAGACACGTTAACAAACATGCTGTGCTGGTGAGTGCTGCTGATTATCATTCATTGGTACCTGTTCCTCTTACTGCCGCTACGCCTTGGAAAACATGCGTCACCAACGTACAGAAGAGCCGGTCTTTTGCCATCTTGACTCGAGGACTACGCTTGGGACGGATTTACCCACTGGTGAACTCAAGTGCCTGTGTACTTAGATAAAGCACCGATCGCCACAGGATCATTAGCAGTCCCTGTAGCATCCCGGGGTCCCTCGAAGGCAAAATAAGGCAGAATACTAGGGTAGAACATACACATTCAACGGGTAGAGGGAAATAAGCTGCTGGCATAGCCCGGAGGCTAGCCTATGCAGCTAGGGCAATATGACCACCTCTGTGACCCTGACCGAAACCGATAGTTCAAACAAACAAAGTATTACAGCCCCTGTAACACTTGTGTTCTTTAAATGTGCTTTGTAGGCGAGAGGCGGGAAAACAATTTGAGCCTCGTGGTGGAGCGGCGTGGACATTCGCAAGAGCTTGACTCTTCCCCGACCTGAATCCTGTATTTTGCCTCGCTATATAAATTTCCCCCTTTACAATAAGGATGTCGAAACACGCTCCGACTTCTACTAACAAGGACGACCAGAACAGAGAGGAGGAACCCTCTACAGCCCCTCTAGTAATTTAATGCAAAAATTTCATTTAAATGGTTTATTACTTTCTGATATTTATAATGTATGTAGCGTTCTTAGGCTCTCTTGAAGGCAAAATACCAGGGTAGAATATATATATTCAACAGACAGAGGAAGATAAGCTGCTATCATGGCCCTGAAGCCAGCCTACGCGGCTAAGGCAATGTAGCCATCTCTGTGACCCTGACCAAACCCAGCAGTCCAAACAAACAAAGTATTACAATGTGACCTCCTATCAACCGGTTTTGAGGCAATCGATCAGAAGTTTCGTTGTTACCTACATGACAAATAAAATCATATAATCCCCTAACTGTCAGGTAACTAATACGTTTCGTGTGTGATCACAAGCTGTGCGCTAGGAACATGGGAGCGACGTGCTAAAGTAGTATCAAAAGATTAATACATGCATCAGGAATGCATTAAGTGCTTTACATAGCGCGCCCAAATTAATTAACATTACAAATTTAGCACGGTAGGCACGCCCTGACCATTTACACCAATCCACGCACTTCACCATCTCATCCCTTCCCACTCTCTAATCCAATAGAAATTCAGGAAACTTGGAGCTATGGAAGAACCACCCAAGACCCAAGATTACCGGCAGTTTCACCCGTCGAGATGCTTGCAATGATCCTAGCTGGTCTGATGCTGCTGGCTCATGTAGATGCAAACACACTGCCGCCTGATCTACCCTTCGCTGTTGCAGGAACGGCAAACACCCGTCTACTGTGGCAGAGGCTGATTAACAGCTACGCTCAAGATCGGAGGAACCACTTAACTGTGGGTTTTTACACATAACAAATTTTGATTCTATGCCTAATAGTAGCACTTTAAATACAATTAAGACTGTACAAATTATCCGTTGATGATAATTCTCACCACGTTTTGGCAAAGTATGTTCGATATGTTGAAGTGCGTTTAAAAGATTGCTGGTGATCGTAAACGTGGGAATTTCGCATGCAAATTGGCTTTACGTTGACTTAGGGTTGAAACGTTACATAATACATAGCTGCTTACCTATTTACCAACTGTTTTCTCAAATTTGAACAAAAACCTTATTTCAGGAATCTTAATTTTAACGCGAAATTCAATCATAGATCCAAATGACATGAAAAACTATCTAAGGCTCGGGTGTTCTACCTGTTTTACGTCATAAAGGCCATTAGCGCTAATGCGTTCCCCTACGACTAGACGGTCCATCAAAATGATTACCTATGCAGGTCAGCATTTGGCCTCGATGGTCGACTGATGCAGATGTCGTAGGGTGAGAAAATCTGAAAACATAAAATTAAACAGGAAAGGCATTGACTGCCCCAAATACTGCCTATCAATTAGCACAGCTGCCAACGGAGATAATTTTATTTTTGCTTGAGTAAAAGCAATCAGTCTATAAGCTGTCTTCGGCTTTAGATTGTTCCGTTAATTTCGGCTCTTTCTCATGCCGATACCTCCACACCCGCAAGGAGCTTGAAGGAACACTCGGCACTGCTAGTGGATTCCTCCGCAAATCCAAGTGATGCCTCTGCGGACTACATCACTCTGCCTTCTGTCCTTGCGTGAGTTTCTCCTATTATTCTTCTACCTCGTTCGAGAGATGCCATGCTATTACGCCTGCTTTAATTTTATCTACCGTTAATCCTTTTTACAGCTCCACGCATTATCTGAATAAAATCTTTCAAACTGGAATGTATAAGATTAAACCTGAGAAAACAAATAAATTTTTATGTTTAAAAATAATGCGGCTAATTAATGGCCGAGACATGCCTTAATTCTAGTTGGTGAGGGGTCGCCAAAACGGTGACTTTTATTTGTATGCACTTTATCGTTCATTTTAGACCTCTTGTATTTTGCTACAACCTGCCAGATCTGTCAAGAGACGCAAAAATTACTCTCAGCCTCAGTGACATACTTGATATATTCACAGGGAAGCTGCAATATTGGAGTGATATCCGAATACGACAAAAAAATCCAGGTATAATCTTCCTGTGGTACGACATCCTTGTGTATAAGCTATAATACAGTGTCACAGGAAACAGCACGTTTGTCATCTCTTATTAAAAGACATGAACCGAAAGAACGGCGAAAACCCCTTACTTGTATAACCGTATGAGCAAGCCGCACATAAAGAAGAGCTTGGCATTTTACTTATTTAAGCTGTCTTCGTGATTTACAGATCTACCGTTCATTCGTCAGCCCATACGTCTGATTCTACGTGATGACAATTGTAGCGAAAACATAGCCCTGACTGAATTCCTCTTCAAAGCCTCCGGCATATGGCAGCTACAGTATGGTCTAATGAGCTCTATGCAGGAGTTCAAAGGCCCTGGCGGCCTTTCCGTCTACCACACTATCCTACCATCCGGGGCCCTTGGTCTCGTGAATTCCGTGCCCTACTCGATTACCTACTTCCTGGGTGTTGTCCCTTCTCTTCCAACAGTTTTGCTTCAACTTCAAAACGGAATAACAACCGATGTTTCAGACGCCGAATACAATAAAAATAAATCTCAAAACGGCAATGTGAACGTATCTGACACAATGTATCCCCTAGTCCACACTTTTCACATCGTCTTCAAAAAGAATCTACTTACCACTCCATATAACAGCACAGTACTGCATGAGGACCCGTTGCAGCGCTTTAGTACCGCATGCCGATTGCAAGTTGAACTCTACCGATTCCTTCGTTGGTTGACTTCCTCTGAATCTGCTGAGGAGATTTTGAATTTTCATGGTTTTTTCCAGAACAAAGGGAGGAATACTTTACTGAATTTAACCGAAATGTTCTGTCGCAACCACCAAAATCTCACCGTATCGGCAGAGAAACTTGCTAGCGAGGATGTATATCAAAAAAGCCGTATTTGGGGGGATATTGTGAGCTCGAAGGAGGAGTACAGAGACGTCATTTTCACTCTCTCTACTACAGCTGCAATCCTTTTTGTGGGTTCAATCGTCCTCTCTCTCTACCTTCGTTCGCATTATCATCCAATCTCGGAGTACATAATTAGCATTGAGCTGATGGGTCTGTCCAGCAATTCTGACGCCTTTCAAACAACTCCTCAGGATTTCCAACTGAAAAGTACAGCCTTCCTTGAGTATGCTTTTGGGAACAATCCTGACTGCAGCACTTCAAACTCGCTCTGTGCTTCAAAGAACTATAAGAAAAGTGTCGTCAACACTTGGGTCTATGCTGACTCAATCCTCTCAACCACACCAGTTAGTAGACAATACAAGGACGTAGACGTTCTTCTCATACCAACGAACATCAGGTCAACCATTAAGTTTATGGATAAGCGTCGACTGAATTTGAAACATTACACTGATGTAGACCACGAAAACGTCCAGTTATTTTATGGTCTGGCAAAGTCCTCCGCAGCCCAGAACAAGCTACAACGTAATATTCGTGCAGTGCGTGGAAAACAACGAGGAGGTGGTACTAAAGCACAGAGTTATTCCGAGTCGGATTTCATCCTCCCATGGATCTACTACATCATCGTAGAGCCCTGTGTTCGTGGTAGCCTCTTTGAGTTGCTTCATAGCGGACAATACGAAATTTCTCAATCGATAAAGTTGAATTTGGCTTCGGATATTGCCTCAGGAATGGCCTATCTCCATAGCAAAAAGCTCATCCATGGAAGACTGTCTAGTCTCACTTGCTTACTGGATAGTCGCTGGGTAATTAAAATTGCTTGTTGGCAAAATGTAGAGAATCTGGCTCAATCGGAGTTCTTTACCAATAAACACGGTGCAAACAGGGGCATTTCTCGGTGTAATCTCAAGGTCTGCTGGCAACCGGAACATCTAAGACTAGTGTGGAGATCACCAGCTCAGTTAAAGAGCTTCATTGCAGCACAGGGAAGTACAAGAACAGCGAACCACATTTGCTTGAAGCGGGACCGCCCGGAGGCGAAGCGGAGCAGAGCTGTTGAACTGGTGGGCACAGGTGGAGAGGAGAGTACGGGGAGTGAGTACGAATCCATGGCATGCGACGTCTATAGTTTTGGCGTGGTTCTCACGGAGATATGGAATCTGGAGGTGCCATTTCAGGCTGCGCTTAATGTCTACCAGCATGAGTACCAACTCGCAGAGGCCATTTGCAACAAGGTTTACAAACTCTCCTTCTCATTGAACATGCCTTCGAAAGTTAGTAAAGGCTGAAGTTACAATTATTTTACAAGATGGAGTACGATATTGTTCAGTGGTTTTCTAATGACAGTTACGTATAGTTCAAATGCTAAATGACTTCAAAGTTATTGGTGGAAGAGGAAAAAAATGGAACGTACCAAGTTTTACATTCGACAGCATACACCTCTGTTTTGTTCATTAACACAGTTGAGTACTTAGCTTTTAAGTAAAACTTAAAAACCGTCAACTTCGCATGGAACTTCTAATCTGTCACAATAAAACAAACCGCAAGCATTCACGACGGGGCACGTGAGTTCCCCTTCAATTACTAAAGCCTCATCTTCCACCACAAAGTTATGGGCAAGTTTTTAGCCGTTTAAGAAGTACAAAAATTTTGAAACAACTTTAAACAATGCGTTTCTTCACTGTTAACTATTTTGTTTCCCAAAAGTGTTACAGAATCTTGTTTTAAATTGAAAATTTTCTTGCTCATATTGGTACCCAGGAGGCAATCACTGCTATGCAAGGTGTTATGCGACGAGTAAAGTTGGTTCTTGGCCGTAGTGATTATTTAAGGTCCACATCATTCAAAATAGCTAGGATTTGCATAAATCTTTGGCAACCCTTTTTAAATTCTATCTTCTAGAGAGTTTCCATAGAATTAGCATCAAACTGAACGGTCAGAATTAAGTACTGATAAATGCATTAACATTTTGGTGTTTGTGCTTTGTTAATCAAAGTGCTCTAGATTGTGGGTAGATGCCACCGGTAAGCGCAGTTTAAAGTCATATTGGAGACGCTTAAAGGACATGGAATTACCCAGCTTAGTGAAGAACATGAGTGCCCAGGGATGGAAGGGACGCTTACTCATAAAGGTACATCCCAAGATGGAGAAGATAGTTGAAGGTTTCATCTGTTACACGTTCAAACCACCTCAACTGCGGTAAAGTGTTGGCAAATGCAACACACCTTTAAGACGTCGAAGCATCGCCCAACGATATAAGCGTCTCATGATTCCTTTCCTTCTTAAAGATACGTGAGACAACGGAATCGTGCATAGAGGACTCGGAAAGGCTGAGACCCAGTTTTCGTAGCATCCTCAAGACCCTGGCGAGCCTCGTGCCCAAGGGACGATCCGTCGCCCATCACATGATTCGAGCGGCAGTCGCGTAAGCTTTACTGTAATTTCTTTGAAGGCGAACATGATCAGATAAACGACCGCATAACTTCCAGCTCCCACCACTGAAAGTGGTTCTATGAATGAGTAAATGGCTCGTGGATAAATGAATGCATAAATCTCAGTATACCACCGCGAGGAGTGAGCCAGAAGTGTAGAGTTTCAATTTTGGTAGTTTGATGTATTCATTTTAGATATTTTAATGAGCATGTAAAGAACAATAATGCAAGAAAACTCACAATGATATCTCAAACTCAGACCATAAGTACCACTGTCAATTTACCAGGTTCAGGCAAATATTAACCTAAAATTTTACTTGTGCAAAAAGGCGAGTGAATGACCTGGACACCAACTGCATCTTGCGAGAGAAGGAGGTGGCCAAGAGGAAGGCGCGCATGTGCCGAAAGTTGGACAGTCTTTTCTCGCGCGCCTATAGCCTCGGATTGGTGACGGGTTCACTGACCCCGTCTACACTCGCAACGCCGCAGGATGTCCTCATCGCCGCGATCAGTCTGGACCAGGCTTTCCTCAGATCCGCCGCGTTGGCGGACGAAAAAACTGTAGGTCTAGTCGCCCGCCTTTTGTTAATGCCATGGATTCTAATTAAAATTTTAAACAGGCTACCATCGGTCGGTCGATTTTTTTGATAAGGTCTAATGCAAAATGATGTGTAATTGCGTGACAAGTTGGTAGCCTTCGACTGAAGAAGACCAGGGCTGGCTGCTTCACTGCAAAAGATGATTCGCCTCGAAATGAGTAGAAAATCAAAATGTCCGCTCCTTTCTATGAATCAAATTACTCTAAGAAAAAGCGCTGTCCCTTTGAATAGTTGTGCAAAAGAAACAAGCCATTTTCAAACCGAGATAAAATAGGCTTACGATTCTTCATAACCTGCTATATTTTCGCCCCATTTTGGAGCCTGAAAAGTGTTGAAAGGTGTTAAATCAGCACAGTGAAACATTGCAGTGGTCGAAGAAACTGCCATGTGTTAGGTTGCTTACCCTTGGTTAGAGGTGCCATCCATTTGCTACCACCAAGCTACTTAATGAAATTTCGTTTGAACGGACAATAAATGACTTGAGAGTTATTTTCTTGACGCTTCAGATAGGCAAAAATCAACTTTTGATGCATTTGTAATTGATGTGAATTGAAAACTGAAAGTTGAACACTGGTAAGTTCCTTTATTATGAAAAGCTCCTAAAGATAATAAAAAGATTTTACTTGAATGGTAAACTTAGATTCTTTCTTCCGCTACTACAAAGTGGCTTTAATCGCAGGTCTTACGGGAGCTGCGGTGCTTGAAGCAGATCGTTGAAAAGCACGCAAACGACCCACTGTTGAGGTGTTTGGCGGCTCCTGGTGAGTGGCAAAAGTCCTGTTCGTCCTTTGCCTGCATTAATGACATTAACACGATCACTACCATCAACACGTTTATGGCAGCTGCTTCAACCCACTTGCAGTGCAACCAGGTTGGTCGGGCTCTCCATTAGACCAAAAAGTACCATTTCTAACTTTCATGTATTTTACTTTTAATCCACATAACCACTTAAAAATGTTAAAACAACTGGAAAGTTGTGATCACTTCCCTTAGACAGGCTTCGATACCGGTAAACGGTAGTAATTCAATTTTTCCCTTTTAAGTACTAACATGTTCTTGAGATGGGAATCCTCCCATAAAAACGTTCACTTTATTTAATGTGTGTTATGCTGTGGGAGAAGGTTACTTTCAAGCGTAGCTGCAAAACGGCGCCGCATTTGCTCATCCCCACAGATGTGAGTTGTGAAACGTGGTAGGGAAGAGGGCTACGGGACAGCTTGGCGAATTGGCGTCACAAGGGACAAATGAGGAAGGGGGTTAGAAGTCAGCTCGCGAAGAGGTAGTAGTCCGTACAATTGCCCTATTCTGATTCCTACCTGCTTTGAGAAGCGATTCCACTAAGGTAACATCTCACCGGCCAAGTGGTAAGCAAACTTTTCTAGAGTCTGTCACGACGTTTAAGTTTACTGGTATGTCTTAATGGTTTTATATCATTCGCCGGAACTATGCAGCAAATTAGAGAATGCTGGCTAAAATCGACACTATGCTAGCTTACTAGGGACTTTTTGCCCTCTACGACGTTGAAAGAAGTCTAGTCATTTTATTCCCGAGTTTTACCTATGCAACAGCGATATTAGAAAAGTCGGATTTGCTGCCGCTTTTAAAGTGGAATATCGAAACTGTAGCTGGGTTCAAATCACCAGTACTTTGTTAAATGTCTAAACATTTTAAATTGGACTTTCTATTTTACAAGGTATAAGCAAACGTATGGGTTTTAATCACATACGTATTATCACTCCAAAAACAGGCGGGTTCGAAAACGATGGCGTGTGCTTCGTGTCATCGGTCCACGGCGGCGTGGGCAAGCCTGGATCGGAGGAAGTACAGCTGATCATCCATCTCCTTCAAGTCATCTGCCAAGTGGAGCGCGAATTTACGGCTGCCAGTCCATTCCACCCCGCCTCGCATCCCAAATTCTGCGCCGTCTTGCACCGCACCAAAGCCGTCGCCGGACCGCTGGGCGTCTACCTTCCTTGGTCAGTGGGGTCATAAAATACTACCCACTTAAATTAAAACTCCCTCCTAGTCCCTACAACATAATTCCTGTAATGTCCACTGATTAATACCCACTGATTGTGAAGCATGTTTTCTGTCAGTGATCTTTCATATTTTTGGAAAGAGCTAAAGGAGAGGGGTGATTTTTAAGCTTCATTATTTAATCTAATTAAAATAATTTCTAACATATCTAGAAGACCGCATGCAACTAAATTTTATCAGCTAATACATGCGAAATGATGAATCGCTAAATTTAACTAATGAATTCGTAAAGTAGAAAGACACAAAATTTTTTGACCAAACACTTCAACTGCCTCATTTTTTAAGGATCATTTTTAAAGGTCTGATCGAAGGACATTCAACCATACGCTTCGTTAGAGAAATCTTTAAAGATCCCAACGTGAATTAGACTAGTTTTGTTCCACTGTGGGCGTTGTCAACTTTTCGAATTATTTCTTAGCGCCTTAGCATTATGGCTAGTGCCCCATGTGATTGGATAAACCGATAAGAAATAAATAATTTAGTAAAAAGTATTGTTTCCCCTACAGACGATGGTGAAAATCTACCCGTCGAAGTATAAATATGTCTGAAGAGGCTTGACTAGACGTGATTTGCAAACGTCGGAAGCAAAAAAAACAAAATCTTGTATTTTTTGTGTTAAATAGCCAGTTCGTTTATGGCGGTGCACTGGAAGATGTTTTGGAACTCAAGCGCTACGCGAAGGCGATGGAGGTACTGGTAACCTCCGCCGTTACCGCAAAAATTAAACATCTTCTGAAGGAATTTAAGGGCTATGCGCTCAAAGAAACATATAAAGTTCAGCTTTGGGTAAGTAAAATGCAAAACTTTCAGTCAAAAAAACCATCCTCGACAAATGGCTGTGCATGTGTGCTTCTGAAAATAAGTCCGTATCGTTGGCGAGAATTAAAAACGAGTTTAGGTAAACTATGATTTCTAAACTAAATTCCTTTGACACTCCAGTAACTTCATGAAAAATTGTTACCCTCTTTTCACTTGTCAGCATTGTGAAATACTTGAAAGGACTTGTTTCTTATTTTAGGGAACCAAGCCGTTGCAGCTCTATGTCCTTCGTTAATATACTGTAAATGGTGATATCGAGCGCATTACACATTTTGCAGCAAAGGGTGTTTGAGTTTTTTAAAAACACGCACATTTAATTGGCAATCGCTACGAAGATGCATTAAATACTTCTGGTGTAAGATATTTTTCGCCGCCTAAATAGGACAGGCTGTAGCAACACCCGACCTGGACGCACATGCCCTCCATCCGAACCGTTTCATCTACTGCAAAACATTAGGCTGGGACGTCGCACGCCGTGAACTCGAACACCAAAATCATCGTTACTTTATTTAAGCCTATTAAAATTAACAATTAGCCGTTTTAGAAAGCTAAGATCAAAATCGCAAAAGCATAAGCACTTTTGATGAAATTAAAGAGAGTGACTTGGAGGAATTTATCTCCCTGTTTGCAATGAATGAGTAGCGATAAGCGAGTGGGAAGTTAGAATAGGGCAGAGAGCAGCCTCTTCGATAGTTGCTATTTAATTAAACCATAAGCGGGAATTGCTACCAGTAGGATGATTACTGCTACTGATACGAGTTGAGATTGAGTTTAATAAATAGCGTGGGTGGTGAATAAGCGAAGTTCAGAAATGAGGATAACGTTGAACGCATAAAAATCGTTTACGTATGAAAGTAAAATTATTAGGAGATGCGAGCCTGACGCTCAATTGGGTGGACTCTTAAACAAAATTAAGCTCCGTCCAAGATCTGGCAGCATTTTAAAGCATTGTCAGGAAATATCGGTCCTACCACCGTCAAGAAGCAAAATAAGCTGATAGCATGCCTTGACGACTAGTAGTAAATGAGTTTTCAATTTCTTAAATTTTAATTGTTAAGTTGGGAGCAATTTTGTCAAAATTTAAGCACTAGAATTATAAAACTTTAGCCCAAAGTCTTGCTATTTAATTTGTGCGAGTTATATGATAGGTATAAAATTATACTGAAAGCAAGCATCAGAAACTAATGACTAAAGGCCCAAGTAGACCTAATTTTACGGGGCATTTATCGTTAAAAGTTACCGCAAGTTACTCGCCGTGCCTATTATCAAGGCACCTTTTAAAATACAAATAAACGATTTGACTAGCGTATGCAAAATCTACCACTCTAAATGGATTAAAGAGAAATCAAAGGGAACGTTTATTAAAGGGAATAAAGCAGTCACAAAGAGACCCACAATTGCCTCCGAAATTGAATGAACATTCTTAAATCGCTAGCGTAACTGAGAAAATACTTTTAGCTTTCAGAAGCACTAGTATCAAAGGAGAGATTTTTCAGTGATCTCTTGCAAGCATCAATCGTCGAAACGCAGGCCCCAATTCTTTCAAACGTATTCATTATATCAATACCAAGTTCTTGTGCATTCTCGTCAATTTCCTTTTGGTCATTTAAAGCTTGCAACTCAAGCTCACTAAACAAAAAGTTGATCTAAATGCTGATAAACACATCAACTTTGCGTACCCGTTCAATGACGTAATCACGACAAGCGTGAAGATTTTCCCAAAATGTACTCCGAGAACTTTCCAAATGGTGCATTAGCTCATTTGATCGTGTTTCAATATCTCTCTTGAATAACTCAAAGCGATCTGAACAATTGGGTGGTTCATCCATTAGAGCAATCTATAGGAAAACAGATGGATCATCACTGCGAGAAAACTAATATTTGTACTAAAGCGTGAAGTAACTATCTTCTAAGTCCACCAATACCATCGCTTTGGTGCATGTGGTATTAGCATAAATTATCACTAGACAAATTAGCAGAAGCTGAAGAAAATAAAGTTTAAAAACCACAGCGAGATGGTGAATGCGCGATAAATCAGAAACCCATCAAAAAAATGAACAAGGTTAAGTTATATAAACAAAATAGACACGAATTAGACGATGCTAATAACTTCTTAACATCAGCAGAAACGATCCAGAAAAAATCATCAGGATCTTGATCCACTTGGTAAATTGTGCAGTAACAAACGAAAGTATTGCATCACAGTGAGATACCTGGGTTTAACACCACAAACAGCAAGTCCTGGCTCATAAACAAAAAAAATAAAACTGAATAAAAAATCTAGGCATTTTTGCAGCGATTAGGTAAGGGTCCACTGCATGTACTTTCCCGCGTTGTATTGCGAAACGATAAGCATCCATTCTTATCTTTATTTGAATTCTCACAGGTTGTTTTGTTTGAAGTATTACGCTACATTTTTTATTGTAGATCTGCCTTGCACAGCTTTTTAGTACTTGCGGCTTAACTAATTTTCAGTGGAATGCATCGAAAAATTATAGCCGGCTTTGTTTTGCAAAATCAAGGCAAGTTTCAAAAATTATTATGCTTTCGGGCTTAATGTTAGGGTAGTTTTTCCGCCACTAATTTATTTC
Source organism: Taenia hydatigena (assembly GCA_036345935.2). Lineage (NCBI taxonomy): Eukaryota > Metazoa > Platyhelminthes > Cestoda > Cyclophyllidea > Taeniidae > Taenia > Taenia hydatigena. Next base: position 20,196,059 of record JADWOT020000003.1, read on the forward strand.
AAGGACACATTTGTTGTACGGTTCGCTATTTAGGCTATTCTAAGGTCAACGGGGCGTTTGCTGCGTGATGCAAACTGTTATGAACATTGTTTTCAAATATCTGCCGATTTCACCCACTTTATTTCCAAAAATTTGTAGTTTTCTAGCGCAATGCAGATCTTACTCGGCGCATGCATCTGTCGCACCATATCTCCTGGATCGTACAAGACCCGCTGAGGACATACTAAAGAATTTGACTCCCGACGATGCCCAACGGCTTGAGTATATCAAAGCCGAGCATAATATGCTCATCTCTAGTGGTCGATCTGCGCCTCTAGATTTGTCTGCCTTAGATTATCTAGAGCTCTTATGTTGTACTTCTGTTAGTGCTAGAAATCGCTACTACATGTTTCGATTCAAGATTTCAAAGAGGAAGGAAGCTAGGAAAGCCAAACTAGCGGGAAAAACTGATAATGAGGTACAGAAACATTAGCACATTTTCAGCTTAAGTTGCCTATAGAACTGACACAGAAAAATCAAATTCTGCGCATGATAACGTCCTCTCCAGTTCGTATGCACCATGACGATTGGGTGGTGGCTGAACTTCGCACCGCTGACGATTCTGCTCAGACGCTAGTTTTTGACTGTTCACATGAAAGCGAAATGCGCATCATGGATCAGAGGAATCTTGCACGCCAAATGGCAATGGCTTTCGCGCACAATCGAACAATCCGACCGTTCCCCTTTCATTTTATGTTCACGAGTCTCATGCCCGGAACTAATCAATACCGCTTTTTTGAGGAGGCCTTTGGCGCATGCCGATCAGTGAGCTTTATTGAGTTTTGTGTAGGATTCACCGAAACTTTTATGTGTGATTCGTTGTTACGAATAATTGAAAAATCTTTTCGGAAGTACTATTTTTAGACTCACAAAACACTTTTTGGGTTAATTTGGTTAAGATTAGTTATTCAAATCAATAGGGGGATTTTTCGAACCTACAGTCAGGAGGACTGAGAAGTTTGGAGGAATATCCCTTCACAGTAAGATCAGAACACTTTGCTGAAGTAATGAAGGGTCGCAAGTTGATATATCTCAGTCCGAATGCATCTCACGCCTTTGAAAATGGTGAATTTGATCACGATGCCACTTTCGTCGTTGGTGGCATCGTTGACAAGGCTATTCGTCGTCCCGTCACGTATGCAAAGGCTCGTCGTGCTGGTGCGTTTTCCTTTGGAAATTTATTACCCATATCTTTTCCATCGATTCTCGTTCAACTCTACCATAATGGTCTTGATTTGAGAATTGTGTGCATTTGGTATTTTTTATGTGGTTTGGAGTTTGATTGGTGGAGGGCACTTGTTCCCACACGTTTAAGTGTTAGAGTTCCTTCACTAGAACGGATATGATCATTTTGCAATTCTTTTAATTGATTTGATGCTGTGGATTCAGCTTTGCCATCCGTAGCTCCATCAGATTATTTAAAGTGAATCTGAACATATTTTGAAGCTGTTATCGGCCATGCAATTATTATTGAAAGCTAGCTAGTTAGGCCTATTCGGTAGTTTGTTTGCTTTCCTGCTAATAAGACGTCAGATGCAACACATCAGCTGCATTGCTATTATGGAGGATTCTGTTTGCCATTGGACTGTTGAGTCCAGCTTTTGTATTCCATATTCAATTCAATTAATTCAAGTGTTTTGAGGGACCCAAATGTTTTGTGTTTAGGACACTTTATTGATCAGATCTCATTTACCCTCCTCAAAAAAAGCTTAAATAGCCTCATTTGGTGATAATAAAGATCGCATTTGCAGGTTTTCTGTTCATATGTCTTAACTCGTGGGGTGGGATTGTGATATTGTGATCCCTCTGCATCACTTAGCACTAACACCCTCCTATGACCTTTGGAGTGCTACTAATTAACAATGAGTAGCTGGTCACTTGCGTTTTCAGGCTGGGAGTGCGTGCGGCTTCCATTGGAGCGTTACGTGCACTGGCGCTCGGGCAACAAGACTCTCACTTTGGTGACCATTCACGCCATTCTCGCCACAGCCAAGAAGACGAACGGGGACTGGAAGGCCGCTTTGGAACAGAACATTCCCTCTCGCTTTCTCCGAGAGCACGATTCTGTTCAAAGAGACATCAACAGGCTCTTTCAGAGCATCTGAACTTCTGCATTTGCACTATCAATTAATGGTTTAGAAATGTTGGCTCTTGTACAGGATTGTTAATTTTTTAACAATAAATCAACCCTCTAGACTCAATCTATGTGTCGCTCGATCTTAGCTTGGGTAAGTTAATTCGTTTTGATACACTGCTAAAAATATTTGAAAAGTTCAAGTAACAATTGATAGGCTCTAAGGAAGGCAAAGGTGTCCTTTGTGATGCAGTGCAACAAGTGAGAAGTTGCCGGTTATGTATTGAAAACTGGTAGTCACATTATTCTTATTATCATCAACAAAGATTCGTATAAATTCGTGCGGCTATTATCATGTATCTGGCATCGACTTGTAAAGTGCAGGAACCCATTTGATGTGCCTCTAGTGTATTTTAGACCATACATGCGCGTATGCCTATCAATGAAGGGATTTATCCTCATTTTTCTCCTCACCTTAAACTCGATTCCAAAATTGCGGAAGTCTGCCTCAAACTTTGAACAGTATTTGGGGAAGGTGAACCATCCTGAAGGACTAAGTGGTACTTCTGAACGCATCACTCGATAGCCGTGCCAAGAACAACTTCTAGTGGTGAAGTGCCTAATACATACACCAACAAACGATAGTGAGCTTCATACCGTGGCAATTTGTCATCCGCTTCTTTCGCAATATAAAAAGTTGCCTTTACAATCGTTGATTATCTTAGCTGATGGTGCGAAACGGCCTTTGTGTTGCAACGTCAACGCCCATAAGCCAACTCACATCTCCCGCTTTCGTTATCTCCATACCATTCACCCACCCACTCATCCACCCGCTCATCCACTCACTCATCTACTCACTCACTCACTCACTCACCCACTCATTCACTCACTGCCCAGCCTACACCTCTGGGGAACCAAGTCATCCCAGGGGACATGACTCGCTTTGTGTACAGAACACGCACCCATTCGTCACGACTTTCGTGCTGAAGCTCAGATAAACTATGCCCGAATCCATCCAACCGCCCATCCACCCATCCATCCATCCATCCATCCATCCAGCTGCTCGACACGATGCAACTAGCCCGAAGGTGTGCATGAATGCCCTTGTGAGGAATAGTCGTCAGTACAGTAGAGGTTGAACCCTCGCATCAATTGGATGAGGAGAATCGTCATTTGCACAGGGTGGTGTGGGTCCCTGTGGGTCAACTCTCATCCACAAGGAGGCTAGCACACTCGCATAGAAGGAGGTGGCGCATTTTCCTCCCTTCTCGCCGACGATATTCTTTCTTGGGACTGTTAGCGCTCTCTGACAGTTGACACGATCGCAAAGTAGGATTGGCAGTTGTAGATGAAATTGTAGCAGAAAATGAAGCAGCTAGATGAACTCTTTTTCCTTGGCAGAACACAAGGCTTTACAACCGCTGATTTTGTATGCATTCGTTTCGTTAGGACGATTTGTAGCTCCCAATAATTACTCTCTAATTGTTCAACTTTGTATTATGAAAGAGACACGAGCTTTTTTGCCGCTATTTTGTGAAGACGAATTTGGCTTTCCTCGCATGCCACGTTTGTTTTATGTAGCCGTAGCTGTTCCATTGGCAGTTCAGTAACGAGTTGCGCATATAACACTGAACTGTGTCTCCAGTGCGTATTTTAACCATGGGTATGCACAAATCACTGTGGCAAATTACTTCTACGCTGTTAGAATGCGATATGCGCAAGCACAGTCATCTCTAGTGCTTAACTTATGGAGAGCCAAATCACTCAAGGCACAAATTGAAGGGTGCCCTACCGAAATTTTCGTCCATAGGAAACTTGATGAACGATCCCACTTGGTTAGTTCAAAATAAAGGATTGGGATGACTTGAAAAACGCATAGCCAACGTCTTAAAAGTGCTTCTTACCGCTGCTATTTATACCAATCGCTCTACGAATCTTTGAAGCAGGCCAGTCCGAATGTGGAATACTTGTCCCTGTTTCTAATCGTATTATATTTGTCAATGTGAATGTTGTAGCATGTTTGATACATTGCATCTTCTTACTGCGTTTATCATGCTCAATTTCTAGGCTAAATGTGTTTCCGATTCGAGAGTTATTTGGAAGATACATTAGTAGTTGCAGTACTTGAATGTACAATCCACTCCCGATTATATGTCCTGATGGATAGATGGATGAAAGAGCATAGAGGATGCGTGCCTGATTTAATTAAGTTTTGCAAGCGTTTTGATAGGACCTATTGCAAGCTAAGATATTCCAAAAGCGTTCGCTGAGACTCGACTTAATGACAAAAATTAGAAAGATTAATGAGGGAATCGTAGGTGTTTCGAGGCGAGAATTTGCGCCTTACGTGGCCAATGTCATGCAAAATCATGTTCTGTCGCAAAGAGTGAAATGTCTCTGCTAATTGAAGCCTCACATAAAATTTTGTAGTGTGCTGGGAAGTCCAGCACAGATAATTCGTAAATCACGTGATCGAGACATCCTCTTTTGCAAAAATGTGTCAATGTTTTGCATTTCAGGGTCTATTTTAGGCGCAACTAAGTTAAAGACAGTTATACCAACGCTAGCTAGGAGAGTTCAAAAGTGATCGGTTACAACTAAGATACTAAACTATACATTTGGCGGCAATTTATTGCGGTGTGTGATAAACAGAAGCATCCAACCAATCGCCATAAATCATGCCTCAACCTCCTTCTTAATGGGCCATTAGAGGTGATCAGTGTGGTGTGCAACTGAGGGAAAATGTAGAGTCCTCTCTCAAATGTAACAATGTGCCGTGGATGTTGGACACGCCCAAGTTGAGCTGATTGTATGGCCAAACAGGAGCGTTCTTCCGTAAAAGCTAAAGCTAGGAACACTTTATGATCGAGTCCTAAATAAGAGCACAGGAAGCCTACAATTATCCATTCAACTGGGGTTCTGTGGTTGACTGAAATCGTGGACAAGACTTTGTCGATTATGGGGGTCGCTTTCATATAGAATTAAATTAATCATTCAATAATCGCTCCTCGAGCTTTGTTAATGGCCGTCAATTCAACATACCATGGTTCTTTGACTGGATTGAGGACCTGACGCCCCTTGAATAAGCTGCATTACTGTTTAAAATTGGGCCATTAATGTACTCTTGACGGAGACAAGAAACATTAAACACGTAGGAGGAAATTAATTTACATCGTGAGAAGTAAAAGATGCACCCATTTGGCATCATCTCTGTTGCGCCATTGCCTAGGTAGATATCAGTAAAATATGAAAAAGTACTGCATGCCAAATGACTACAGTTGAAAGTTGCTTTGACAAGAGATTTGGGATAGTTACTACAAGTAAGGGTTTTAAATGAAGAGAATTTGTTATTAGAGCGAAATATTTTGGGCTCATTTTACTTCTCTGATGCGATTGCACTTGGGAATGTGACAGAAAGATTGCTGCAGTTCGAAGCCATTATGAAGACAGCTCAAAGAACCACAAGATGTCCCATAACTTTTGGGAGAAAAGCTGCACCCTCCTCTGTTTTGTGCCATAACGTATTTGACAACCTATGAGCGAAGCGTCTTTAATTAACTAAAGTAGATAAGATCTGTACACAGTATAACATATACACTCTGTTCTCCCCTTGGCTCTTTTCTCATGCTGGCATGACCAAACTGTTGGGGATTGTTCCAAAATGGCATCAACACTTGATCTACCCAACCAACCTCCTCGGCTTCTGTTCAAAAATCAGAAAAAGGCGTTAGGGGCTTAAGTTGGGAGCTCAACTGATTGGCACAATTGCCAGTCATATTCGGTCCTTCTCTTCTCCATCTACAATGCAATCGTCAAGTAAGATTTTGGATTTGGATGCACAAAGGAATTAATTGTGGAGTCGCAAGTCTAAATAAATTTAAACCATTTTTACCTCTATTTAACTTTTGTGAGCTAAACTGAATTTGTTTAGGGAACTAACTGATAAAGCAAGTTTAGGTAATTGAAGGTCAAAATTGTGGAATAAGGCCTTAGGTTCACTCCCACCAATAGTGGTGTGCTCGTTTCTTATTCTAGAACAGGGAAGAAGATTCGTTATGTAGAGTTCGCTTTAATAAATTAAAGGCAAGAGCTGCTGCTTTTGTTCCCTTACACAATGAACTACCACTGATCTAATCGTCCCATTAATAGCCCTTAAACTTTAAAAATGTTCGAAGGAAAATAAATGGTCCTAAAATTGGTAGACTCAATTGTTTAGGGAATATGAAAAGCACGAAAGCATTTTAAAATTAGCAGAGACACGCCGACTTTCCTCCAGACAATCGAACCAGCCTCCGTGGTTCAGTTCGACTTGATGCCTCCTGAGATGCAGTTGCTTCGATTGATACAATCCTGGAGTGCCTCTAAATTCCAAGTTCATCCACCTCGCCAAGTGCTTTAAGGTGAAATTGTAAAGGAAGTTTCAAGCGCAATCACATAATCACAAAACACGGGTAATTGCCATGTTAATCTTCTTTAAGAGCGAAAACTATCCCCATACTTTCATTTACACCTTACTGTGAACGTCAAGTTGAAAGCTTGTTACCACTACCTCGGTAACCTTACGTCGCTTCCGTGGTTGTAGTCTTTCAGCTGTCACGGCGCATTGCTTTTGGGGAGAGGCGCTAGCGCTACAAAATCGCTGCATCAACATGGATTTGCCATTGAGAATGATTTGCGTGGTTTTGTGGCAAATTCTCCCCCCATTTGTCTAATTTCCCTTTGAAATTGCTTTAAGATGGCAATATGGAAAGTGATGGTAGGGTAATTTACACGCTAGCTACTACAGTCTCGAAGGTAAAACGACTATTATAGCGCAGATGTTTTAGTGCTCTTATATGACACCTACACTTGCAGTACCGAGGCAATTGCTATGTATTTATGGCGTTTGGCAACCAAAAAGTGCTGCAGTTCATAGACCATGAGTATTTCACATTTGCATCATTGTCTGCAGAGCCTTTAGCTGCTTCGCAACACGAGCTTGTGATTCGAGGGGGAGATAATGGGCTCTGATGTTTTTGTGTCGCCAAACCAACTTGTGAACACAAACATCTCGACTCTGCTGAGAGCAGCATTGTACGGAAAACTAATGATAAGACAGATAAATGCATCACCCATATGTGGCGCAGCAAATAAGCAGGGTGAGAAGTTATCTGTCTGTTTGTCAGTTTGATTGGTTTGCTTGGGGGGTCGGAGTAAAAATAGCCTTCCTGTTTGGGCAGAAGTTGACTTGGAGCAGACTAATTCAAAAAATGTCACGCTTTGCGGCTTTTAATTTTCTTAATCTTCTTTTATGCTAATAGGAAATAATCTAATGCAAGGTTGGTAAGCAAATTTGGTAAGGACTGTAATCACGCTTCTAATGCTTTAATTGCTTGTTTAACTCTCAGTTTTGGTAACGGCTGCTGGAGACCGCGCTATTGTACCCCTGCTGAACGGCACGACCTTTAGCCCGAGTGGTAAGTCATCTTTCGGCTTTATGGAGGTCTCGGGACACTGCAATTCTCCTTATCCATTAAGTAGGCTTATTCCTTCTTGCTACAATGCTTTACAAATCACATTCTCGGCGTCTTAACTGTAGACTTGTGTCCAGAGGTATCAAACACAGACTGTCAACAGGATGTTAATTGGAGCGGAAACTACGCAGAGCAACAAAAGCGCGGGACGAAGGGAAGTGAACGAATGGATTATTCTGTTAGCAGTTGTTTTGAAATAAAAACTCTACAGACATGAATAGCGTGTTCGTTCCACTTGAGGCTGGTCTTTGTGTTCCATTTCGGAACATTTAATGAAATGTGAAAAAAAGACCCAGTGGAACGTTGAATATGTAAAACATGGAAATTGTTCTATTTTTCTCCATCAAAACGGAAGCAATTACTAATAATGCATTCTAAACCAGGTTAATAAAATTGAGCTAAGAGAAGCAGTTTTGCCTCAGTGAACACAAGTTTGTACCGTAATCAGTGGGTGCTGCCGAATTCGTCTACTTCAAATTCGTCCCATAACAGAACTAGTTAGAGAGGGTAAATAAGTGAATTGGAAAACTCAGACTCAAAACAATTTCTCACTAACGATATTGCTGCTTCGTACACAATTGCTGGACACTGCGAATCTCTAGATAATGTGCTCTGTTTTCTGTGAAAAAGTCATGATTTTTGTCCACTTGTTAATGGTCATCAAGGTTAATAGGAGTAATATCACTCACGTTCAGAAGTGGAGGAGCACTGCATAACGCTTTAGGCGGCGACCACGGGCGTCTAAACCACTGTTTGTGAGTTGGCTCTATTCAACATAAACCTCTTCACTGCACAGAGGATGTGAAATCTGGTGGGTTTCCTCTACTAATGCCCAACACCACGATGCCTCCAGCCACGACTGCTTTCTCTTCTATCATGCTTGTAAGTAAATTTGCATTTTAAGTAGTTTGAATGCCTCAAACACTTTTTAGATGCAATTTTTGACTACGTTGAACTGGCGGATAAGGAAGAAAAGTGACTACATCATTTAATCTAGAAATACTGGTCAGTGAAAAGCGGTAGAAAGAAGAGCAAAAGCTCGTGACTACTTCCGTAGTTGAGTTTTTGCCAAACCCAACTCAAAATGAAATTAAATGCAAGGTAATGAGTGAATGATTTCACTTTAAAAAAATTAAATAATGTGCCTAAAATATCAAACCTTACAACGGTCCAAATCTTATCTAAACATGCTCATTCACAACAGCCACTGCAATTAGTGACTAAAGGAAGCAAAAGTCGCTTTTATCGCCGTTTTCTTTCCTCTGATGTGAGTTGGGTCCACTTTTCGCTGGCGTTGAGAACCTAATAATTCATTACCTCCATCATACACGACTATTCGAGTTTGTACAGAACTTTTCTATCTCTGCCGTTTCCTTCTATGGCTTAAGGCTAAATTTTAGGCTTCTGACACCTTTATGGTAAACATAATGAATGGAAATTACATGTCTGTATCACCCAAACACATACCACTGACGGCGAAGCGTATAATTATTGCTCCGTAGTTAAGAACCGGAAAACGAAGAAGGCAGTAGTTAGTACCGACGTCAAGGACAAACCATTTGCGCCAGTAAAACTTGACAAACCACTTTATCATCTCAACCTTATTTTTCGATTACTGTTGAGTCAAGTGAGAAAGAGTGTACTATTTTTAAAGCAAAAATCGTTCAGTGAGATAAATTTTGGACACATGAACTTTTGGGTTTATGAAAACAGCAAGCGAGTCGCACAGACCGAAAGCTCACATCACGTTCTGCCACATTATAAACTTGTCTTAGTACCTTGCTAACATACAAGAATTCTGAGGCGTCGGAATACTTCTTGTCTTAAAAACACTGTCTTATTACCTACCTCACGCCACCTTTGCGAAAAGACATTTGTTCTCAAGCGGTGCGTTCACCATTCGCACAGAATGGTTCGCTTCTTAGGCATTTTAGAGATGCACTAGGTGTTGGTCATCCAGGATCAAGTTTTCCACCTACTGATTACTGCCTGTCCTGCGAGGCCTACTGGCGGACGCACAGCCGTCCATAAAGCGCTAGCACTACTAAGATGCTTCGCCTTGCCTCAGCACCCCATCATTGCACTGCACTGTGCTTGGTGCCGTTATGGGATGCAGACAGATACCCAAAGATTCAGATTTTGCGTCTCCATCTGTGGAAAAATGCATTCATTACAACACGCACTGGCGCGTACTGCTTTTAGTGTCTGAGTCGGTCCGCCATGTGTGCACCAAATCTGTGGTTAGACATGTGTGATACGTATTACTGCGTACATTACTGCATGATCGTAAAATTAGGAGTCCAAGTCTGACTCAAAACTAGATAAGCACAACTTATTAACTTGGTCAACATCTTTAATTTATCAGGTTACATCAATTCTAATGCATCCTGAATGAACTGACACTCCCACTTATGTTTCAGGATCCAACAGCCATGCCCAATGCATGGGCTAAGTGTCTAGCATTTTTCAATTAAGAGGGCAAAAGACTTGTAACTCCACCTCAAATCAAGCAAAGGAGGGATTCGTTCACCATCTCATTAACTCTTCGAGTTATAGAAAGTTGTATCGCAAAAAATTCACTGAAGTGACTGGGCTACTTTATCTTTAGGTCTGAGGCTTATAAATATTCTACGGGTGGGTCGGGGTATGTGGATAGTCTTAATTAATGGGTAAAGGCTTAAGGTTTTCTACAGAAAGTCTAATTATTTTCCTTCTATAGTTTGTGACTAATAAGGGAGAACGTTTAGGCTTTTCCTAGCCCTATTTATGTGACTGTAAACAAAATCATTTGTGAATGGATGGTTCCGATTTGCCGAAGTGTACCAGATAGAAGTAAACATAACCCGCGTAATTTATGTGGAGCGCGTTATCAAGATCAAAAAGAGCCCTAAAACAGCATTTTGGTAAAATATAACGAAATGAGGACCAAACAACCAAATACTCGTTGAATAAATTTGCCCTTCAATTAACCTTTCTTGGGCACTTTTCCCCACGCTTCGCAGGCAGTTTCAAATGAGGTGGAAGCTGCCGAAGTTGGCGTTTGAATCCACCTTTCAGCTGGAATGGAGAAATCAGATTTTCTTTCTGCTACTCTCAGGAATTTGTATTCTAAGCAAAAACCAGTAGGATAATTATTCTTTTAATGAAATCCAAAAGGGTGCGAAATTTTTCGCTGTTTTTGAAATGCGGTGTCGCGAAACTGATCTGCATCGGGAACACAATAACACATCTTAAGTAGTGGAAAGGCATTTGCCTCTCCCGCTTAATGAGTGCCAATTCGCATTAAAACTGAGTGATCGAACTCAAGATTCATCGAGACGACGTGACGTTGACTGTGTACCTCCGTAAGGCTGGTCAAATTAGCTAACCGCAACAAGTGGAGAAGCCGCTTGAAATTATTATACTGTTATAAAAGCTTCAATCATCAAAGAGAAAGCGTAGCTTAACTGGGGGAAGTTTTTTTTGGACTTAAAATCTTATATTTTCTTTTTATTTGCATTGGTCAACCGATTTAAGCAATTTATTTGGTTAAACTTTGTCACCCGTTTGAGCTGTTATCATGAGAGTGGGTGCTTCTAACTTGATCGGTGTCTTTGCCAACAGCCACACAAATACCCCCAATACGAAGATTAATTACTCTCAAAGGCAAATGAACAAGACATCAAAGATTTGGGCGCGATGCATTAAATTGCTTCAGTTCTCAGCCCGATTACTGGTGTCCCTAGTTCAGGATTTCGGAAAGGATTACAAGTGATGTTTTTTCAAATTTTCGCACTGTGGACTCGCCTCCGACTCCCTGATAAATTTTCGCAGTTTTATTTATAAAATGGGCTGTGTAAGTCTAATTTGATTTGGCATTCTTTTATGTAGGAAGGCCACGTGCTGAAACACCATTCAGGCATGGCGAATCCGTGCGCAAAGCGTCAGCATTTGAGTACTCGCCTCCCATTGGACACCACCTCGGTCGGCCAATCAACTCCTTCGACGCTGAAACATGCTTTAGGTAACAGTGATGAGACGTTCAAGCCACTTTCTCATCAACTATGAAGAGCTTTAGCTCCATCGCAGCCAAGTCGAATTGCATCCAACTTCATCGATTCGTCCGGCTTGGGGATAAGGCTGACAGTCAAGTTTACACCTTCATTGTACCATCTCAGTTGACGCGCGGTTTCATCAACACCGCCCAATCCAAGGAGTTTCCTTATGGAGGGCAGAGTTGGCAATTGCAGTTGTGCTTGCAGCATGACGATATCGCGGCAAGGACTACTAATGACGGCGTGGTAAATGGTAATGAGTCTCCACGAACCGTAGGACAGAAGGTATATCTTAATGTCGGTCTCACGTTGTGTGGTGGTCTGGCTGGCATGTACTGCAAACTTGAGATGATTCGTTATACCATTTTGAATCGAGAGTCAATTCACTACAACAAAACTCATGAGGAAAGGCAGGTAGCATTTACGGCTGAGGATCCGACGCGCTGGAAACAGGGTTGGGTCGGAACTGATCGACTGGCAGCTGAACACTTTTACTTCGATGATTGGACGTGGCTGATTGAAGTAGAGCTTCAGGGCGCAAGCACAGCATACGAAGAGCTCTTCACTCTGCCCAAAAATGGACAAAAGGATGGTGCTAGTGGACTTCGTCTAGAATCAGCCAGTTTCACCTATGCGGGATCGGACTGGAATGTGAGTTTGAACTGGCCTCCGGTGGACAACAAGAAACACAGCATTGTAGCTTTCATGCGCCAGGCAAGAGGTACCAGCGAGACCAGCAGCAATTCTGTCTGCCCAAGAGTGAAACTTCAACGTCACAGTCGAACTAATCACTGGTGCCGAGTTCGATACAAAGCTACACTCATTTGGGGCTCTGTGGGAGAGTCAAGTTTTGGACCGGTGGATCACCTCATAACCGCTGACAACGGCGCAACAACTGCTGGCTGTGAGATTGGTGATCCCAAGTGGTTTGCCGCAGGTCCATTACCAGCAAAACAGCGCATTAAAATAATTATTGAAATGCTGGCAGCTGCTCCAGTCTCTCGAATCGATCTTATCCCCATCGCGCCTCAGGGTGGCAAGAACTTCGCTCGATGTAAGGACCCCGACGGTCACGAATGGATGGTCCTGAGCGACATTCTTGGCACTTTGGTACGGCTCCGATTCTTCCCAGTGGTGGAAATTCATCACTACGAAAGCCACGCGGGGAGTAGTGGTGGTAGCATTTGTGGTGGGTCTCTGAAAGACGGCTCCTCCTCGCAGATTCCTGATCGACCCTGCGAGTTACGATGCGTAGCCTGGAATGTCCACCTCATTCCCCACGATACATCACGAGGTGTAGTAAAGGCGCTGAATTCGCCCTACGTCAGCTATGTACCCACTTTTCGCTGCTATGTGGGCAGTTCTGGACCTGGAAGAAGGGCTTCTGAGGATCTTTCCGCAGACACCCAACAGATGATGATTCACCCTGATGAAGTGACAGAAGTCGCCTTAGATCTTCCTGTTGAAAAGGTATGCGCTTATTTCATCCAGGTTTATGTGTAATTTAATTAAGCAAAAAACGGATCAAATATGAAGAATTACGTACCATCAGCAAATAAAAAATGGAGCATTAAAGCAAACCTTATATAACTCTTAATTTTTAGCAGTGGACTCTGGAAATGCTGAAATCGTTCACATTAATCATACGTATAAGTTTCATTAAGCTTTTTCACAAATTCTAATTTATTACTTCCACTTAAATCTTAAATTAACTAAGTGAGCACTAAAAGGATAAATAAGTTGCATAATACCACGAAGTCCCAAGTTTACAAATAAAGCACTTGCTGTAGTTTCCGCTTTCTTATTTCGGGAAGAAAATTACCGACACACTATCCATCTGAGACAACACTTTTGATTCTGGGTTCGAGCTACACAAGCAGCACACAGATGACAAAATTATAAAGTGTTTTATTTCTTTTCATCTTAAACATCACTCTTCAGACTTGTGAGTCCATTTAACGCATTTCCTTTGTAATTTTGTACGACATCCTCTGGGCACCGGCAATGTGACTACATTCTTGTAAAAAAGCATCTGAATTGCGTCGCGCACGCAATTTTATCAAGATTCTAGCAACGTTATGACTCTTCATGTGGTGGAGAACTACGGCTAGTTTTTTCAAATCATCCATCAAGATCCCGACTCTGGCAGTCGTGCAATAATCACGACAATAATCTCGAATATCACGTATACCCTGCGAGCGCTCATCCATTAATCCTCTCGCGATTGAAGAGCAATTAACTTACCCTTCCGACGACGTTATCTCCATCATCACATCTACAACTGCCTTGAGTCTACTTCTATTACCAAGTAGAGAGTGAGAATGCAGTGTTATTAGTAAATCAGTTGCCTCTGCTCACAAATTGTCAAAAAGCTCGAAGGATATTATCGTGATAAGTACGTAAATGCGACATTCCTCTTAAAAGATTTTATTTAACAAAATAATAATTAATGCGATTAACGATTCATTCCAACACAAAGGTACACGAATTAGTCTTTTGTAAAGCCTTGTGTTCTGCCAAGGAAAAAGAGTTCATCTAGCTGCTTCATTTTCTGCTACAATTTCATCTACAACTGCCAATCCTACTTTGCGATCGTGTCAACTGTCAGAGAGCGCTAACAGTCCCAAGAAAGAATATCGTCAGCGAGAAGGGAGGAAAATGCGCCACCTCCTTCTATGCGAGTGTGCTAGCCTCCTTGTGGATGAGAGTTGACCCACAGGGACCCACACCACCCTGTGCAAATGACGATTCTCCTCATCCAATTGATGCGAGGGTTCAACCTCTACTGTACTGACGACTATTCCTCACAAGGGCATTCATGCACACCTTCGGGCTAGTTGCATCGTGTCGAGCAGCTGGATGGATGGATGGATGGATGGATGGGTGGATGGGCGGTTGGATGGATTCGGGCATAGTTTATCTGAGCTTCAGCACGAAAGTCGTGACGAATGGGTGCGTGTTCTGTACACAAAGCGAGTCATGTCCCCTGGGATGACTTGGTTCCCCAGAGGTGTAGGCTGGGCAGTGAGTGAATGAGTGGGTGAGTGAGTGAGTGAGTGAGTAGATGAGTGAGTGGATGAGCGGGTGGATGAGTGGGTGGGTGAATGGTATGGAGATAACGAAAGCGGGAGATGTGAGTTGGCTTATGGGCGTTGACGTTGCAACACAAAGGCCGTTTCGCACCATCAGCTAAGATAATCAACGATTGTAAAGGCAACTTTTTATATTGCGAAAGAAGCGGATGACGAATTGCCACGGTATGAAGCTCGATACCATTTGTTGGTTTTTGTTCGTGAAGTCCGTTCGCCTATCTCCCACGACTTTTGATGTCAATCCAGACGTAAGTCAATTGCATTAAGCATTTTACTCCTGGAAGTTGCCCTCGACGCAGATATTTAATGATATTTAGGAGGATACATCCAACCGTGTGAGCTGCTGCTGAACCAAAACGAATACGAACCATTTCTAGAGCCTTGTTTCTTTTATTACATCTTTCCGACCCCTGTAAAAATTTTAAGAGCGTATACAAAAACACATTCAACGGATTTTCAAGTTATTGAAATAGCCTTGACTAAGACATTACAAGCTTTTGCAGTCATTTGGTGATTTGAAACATTCGCAAAAAGCTGGATGAGATTTTTCCCATTTACAAGTCAACTACAAAGGTAGGCAACTTTTATGCAATGTTACACCCAAAATAATGTGTTGAAAATATTCTTTTAATCTGAATTAACGAGCCTCTGCTATCGATGACAGGCGCATATACACCGTTTAAAATGTGTGTGTCTGCCTTTGTTTTGATACACAGAAGTCAGACATCCGCTAGTCAAAGCGATCAACTGTTTGCGGTGCTATAAAACGCTAGAACCTAAAAGTAAATATTATCTCTCATCAGAGAAGTGTACGTGATTTGTGCTTCGATCCAATGGTGGGTGGACCCAAGGAATGAATAAAGCGAAGTCATTTTTAAGACAATCTCAAAGTAGATTGGATTTCTCAAAACTGATGTGATACGTGGGTAAATACAAAGACTCATAACAGCTTCTCCCACTAGTTAGGTGAATATCGCCTCCCTCCTGTTCAGATATTGTTCTTATTTTTTTCATGTAGAGAAACAATATGTATGGCACCAAACTAAAAGAGGTTTTGCTGTGAGCCATGAAAACACTGCACCAACTCTTCCGGGAGTTACATTAATAGTGCATAAGTCGATATAAAACGAGGAATGGTGGCTATAATGCAATGATTTCACTTCCTACTATTATTATGGAACAATCTATTTGTGAGACTTTTTTAGCATAATGCAAAACGATCCCCATTCATTCACTGTCTATTTGGTTTTGATGAGTGAAATAGAGGCAAAATGTTTTCGCACTGCTCCATCGTTTATGCGCAAAGCGGCTGGGGGACAGTGTGGGCTCTCCCACTTTGAAGCCTTATTTTTTCATCAAAGCGTTTTGCCTAGTGAATACGCCCAATAGAAGTTGGCACTTTCTTTGAGTCTTGCGGTCCTAAGGAAAGACCAGCAAGAGATAGGCCGTATATGCGCCACAGTCCCAAACTCTTCACTTAAGAAGGTCTTTAGAAGGGTAAACAGGCTCTAAAAGTTGAGAAAGTAATAAACCAGACAAGGATACACACGATTTTTACAAAAAATTGTTGTCAACCTTTGCCTAGAGAGCAAATGAAATGTACTTGGCCGGCATTTTGAGAGGATGCTTTGTGTTATTTTATAGAAGTTTGACAGAGGCAATGAACTTTATTTTATTGAAATAATATAAATAGCTGGCTTGGGATTATGGGAGGCAGATGACGACACTTAATCCCACCACTGGGTGGGCATGGGGCTTGATCAGCCGTCTCGCGTCCCTCCATTTCGTGGTGGCAAAATTGCAGCTTTGAAGAGGCAAAAAAGTTATATAGCTCGACAATATTTGTGCATCAAGCAATTAGTTATTAGTTCTGTAAATTTTCCTGCAAAAAGGTGCACCATTGGAACAAAAGTGGAGCTCGAATTATACCAAACAGGTATTTCATTTAAGGCTTATTTTAAGGGCGCCAGGACGCTTAGATTTCCCAATGGTCTGCAGTCTCAAAGTTTGCATAGTTGACCATTCACTTTCTGATTTGGATGTGGGAACTGGCTAATCCACGAAGATTTGGACTTAACCAATGCTGAATGTTTGCCTGACTGTTCGACTAGGTTATCGACAAGTCGTCAGGATACATTCGACCAACTGACAATGCAATGACAATTCGAATAGAATGGCTACAATCCCAGCGACTCTACCAGAGCAACTACAATGTCTATGACGATCTCGTTCAAACTCAGAAGAAGCAATTGGCGTACGTCTTTTTCCTACTATAAAGTAGACTGTATTTAAAGCTGTAAATTCTTCAGTCCTTAGGTGGATGACTTTTTTGAGGATTTAAATCTTTCATATGAGCGAATTTGCTGTCACTTTGGCTTCGCAGTTTTTATGTTCAGCGCCTTCAACAGCTGGTGGATTTGGGCACGGTAAAAACTCCTAAGGACAGAGCGTATGTTTTTGATTCAGCTTCAAAGTGTACATCTCGGTTAGCACCATTCGAGGGTACAAAAAATCTGGCACATGTTTGGAGTAGCAGAGTTAAAAATACCTCATGATGTTTCAAAGTGTATCATTTAATGTGACTTCTGCCTCACAACCAAAACAGCAATCTTAACAATAACTGCCACGCTCTCTGAACAAATTACTTATTTTCATTTCACTTTTAATCAAACAAAGAGCCGGATTTGAATTTGGCAACTCTAACTGGTGGAGGAGGCTTTTGATTAGCTGGAGTGCATGTTGTCTCAACCCATTTGTCACCTAAAGGCTAAGACTTTATGACTTCACAATACCTCAAACGTATGTTGAAAAATCTAGCTAAAAGCCTTTTCAAATTTCAAACTGTCCATTCAGTGGATAACTCTTATAGTGTGTAATAAAATGTATTTTAAGGAAGTTTTTAGCACTTATTGCCAACCACCCTTCCTTCTTTTCATTGGTGAATTAATAGTTTCCAACCGCACCCCTCGTGGTGCGGAATTGTTAAAAGTCTTTTCAAAGGCGAGGAATTCTCTAAAGTTGTTTTTGATTAATACATGGTTCGGGATGTAAAATCCAAAAGTTGGCACTTGTTTCGCATTGCTTTCGGATCTTCCATCTGTGCCCAAAACATCGTCAAACCGACTAAAGATCTAGTTGTCACATGCAGTCTTTTTAAAAAGTATTATGATTGTTTTATCCAGATTAAAATGTTATGTGTCTCACGGAATCACCTTTGGCCTTCGAAATTTGAATAACATATTTTTGAAGTTGGTGCCAGTTGGAAGGTGTTTGAAAATGCCTTGCGTCCCACAGGTGAAATTGTTTGTTTGTTTGTTTAGACTTTGTTTTTCGAAACTTTTTTTGAATACCTCAATTGAATTTTGCAATACTGGAAAATGCTGTTTAAAAAGGATGTATTTTTTTACCTTGTCACACCCAAACTTTTCCAAGCTGTTAACTAAGCTAAAAGTTCAGGTGAATGGTGAAGTGTAACTCCCGCAAAATGTCATCCAACGCTGCTAGTAACACTGCGATTGCACTTAAAACATCTTTTCCCCGTCGTCTTCCTAGGACTGGCAACGGGAAGCGCTTCGAGTCTTCCTGGGCGTGCTCATGTGATATTATAGGGCTTAGTCGAATTGAGAGCAAAAATTGTCAAAAAACAGGTTTAAGAGGATTTGCTAAAGGTTTTCATATCCGTGTCAAAAGCATTCCGATCGAATGGTAAAACAGGCGTATGTACATTTGATTTACATTGCCCATACCACAAACCGGATTGGACTTACAGCATCTAGGGCTATCTCATCATGAAGTGGTAAATGTTTTGGTTTGCTATAGATCAGCTCAAAGTACCCATCTTGGGTTCATTTTTGGATCGTAAAATAATAAAGAGGTGATAGGGGCGCTGTCTCAGCTTCATTGAGCGCAATCTTCATGAAGAAACAACTTTACATATCCGCTTACTGCCTTAGTTCTTGATACTATAGTGACCTCTTAATGATCCAGCCAACTACTACACTTCGTTTCACTGCTAAAGTGCGTCATCCAAATCTCACGAGCCCCTAATTTTTCAAAACTCTTTAAGTAACAAATTTTTAATTTATTAATTGCTTATAACCTTGAGTCTAAGAAATCACAAAAAGACTAAACAAAAGTGGCATGAAGTGCGTTGGTTATCTTGAAAGTCTTGCTCTCCACTATGCTGTTGTAAGATTCATGGGCAAAATTAAAGCACTGCTTAAGCCAAAAATGAAAAAGACTAGCAGACATACATTGAAAGTGTACTTTAATTCTGTGCTACATAAAAGTTGCCTTTGAGTGTTCTACTTGAGACACGGGTCTGGAAATAGGATCAGAGCCCACTTGTGCAATGTCTGAAAGACTCACCGGCCGTTGAAAATTTCAAATGGTATAACCAAACTCTGAAGGGACTAGAGATAAAAAGGCAAGCAAACCAAGAATGAACCGTTCTTTGATAAAAATAATTACTATCTCATTAGTAGAAACGTGTTCATATCACGAGCGCAGTTAAGATGGAAATGTTTGGGATATTCAGCAGCCGTCACAGAAGTAATAAATTGGTTGTCAAACCGTCATAAGTTTAGGGGACTTTGTATTTGAGCAATAATGGCCCCATGAGAGGGATCAGTCAGCTTCTATCCAAACTCACCATTGTCACCAACTTTTCCTTTCAACTGATGGCTTACTTTAGCTCATACATTTTGAGGCTTTGTCTATCACCATCCTTGCCATTCATTATTCAATCTAAAATTTAAGAAATGCACAGATTTTTACAAAAGCGACACCCTTGTAAGAGCATGTAACAAGTGCGATAGTTGACTCACAGCAGATTTATTTTAACGGCCTAGAATAGAGTATAGTGTAAGAAATTGTTTTTTATCTGTTTACTCAACACTAAGTGATTTTGACAGAGGTTGTCGAGGTTGGAGAGCATAAAGCATTATTATTAGTAAAAGACATAAATCCTCAACCGAGCCCCGAAAGACTAAACAGTTTCGGACTGCTGGAGCATTGATACAATAATGGGGAAAAAAGATGGCTTTGGCTTTTGAACTGGAACTGTTTATATATATTAATGTAGGCAAATAAAGTAGACTTTTTATTGAGCCCACGATCACTTAATTGCAAACGCAATTAAACGCAGCGCCTCGACCCAGGAAACAGGCAAAACCTGGCGTCATTGGCAAAAAGCACCTTCACATGCATCAAGGCATTACCTATCCGCAGGTTATATTTATCACCTACTTAAATCTGCCCATGAACATGGCTACTTAAAGCGCTGCCCTGTTTTCTCGTTATAATTGCTCGAAGTCAGCAATGCCCTCATTTGTTCATTCAACAAGTCATTTTTATGCTCCCGACTAAGGTTCTCATGAAATTCCAAGGCACTCAGCATGGAGTGAACGTATGATTGGATCAGCTAACGCATAAGTATCGAATCAATTGTTGTCACTCAAATTTTAAGTGGCACACAATGGAACCTGTTAGGAAACCATCCATCACATTGTCACAATAGCTTCGATATAAAAATTGGCAAGAAGGCCTTCTCATGTTAACAGCCAGCGCAAATTAGGATTTCTTGACCCTCCGCCTTTGTAATCAAGTAATCATCCTACCTTGCTAAATTGTGAGATTGCAAAATTTCGCGGAATTGAATTTCTTGAAACCCTTGCGAAGAAATTTTAAGGAGTTATGTATTGGTCTATTAAGGATATAAAGATGAGTTTAATAATAAAGTGGGTAAATTAGCATTGGTAGTTTAAATTTTAGTGATCGACTCATTAATAAATTTACGCACGGTATAAAAGCATAAAATCAAATGTTTCGAGACTTCTGCATTTCTTTTTTGCTTATTTTTTCCCGCTCTGAATTAAGCTGCATTACTTAGCGTATACCCTTAGATGAATCTGATCTTATCCAAGAAAACAATACCCTTACCTTCCCACGCATTGTAACTTTGATGCTTTCACCGAGTTTCTCTCACCAAACCATCTCTACTTCGTTCTCTCTCATGCTCGAGAAATAGTTCTTTCTGGCATGCAAGTTATTCGCTAGTCCCACAGTAATGTTTATTTCATTGTAATTAATCTGCTGAGCAAGAGCAGGCAAATCCAAGACGGCACCCGGATGATGGGCGGTTTAGTCTGCAGGCCTGATAATTAATGGGTGATTAGGTGAAAAGTGTTATAAGTGCAGCCTCCTTAATGCACCTTAAATACCAGTCACTAAATAAAAATGCGTGCATTCTCCTCCCTTTTTAGACGGGAACTGAGAGCTCTGCAACTAGAGAACTACGCACTCGAAAAGCAGCTCTATATGAGCAACGCGCCAAGCTCCGTGGAATTGAATGTACCAGAGCAGCATGGCTCTATTCTCTCTCAGTCCATGAAACATCTCAACCTCTCCTCGCCCCCTTCCTCACCTGAGCTCTCCCTTGCCCCGCAGAAACCAATATCAAAACAATTCTCCGTGGCTGTGAGTCGGCGTCTACCCAATGCATCTTATCTCACCTCCCCTCCTAAAGGCAGCTTTCTCTCTGCCAATACCAATCTGAATGTCCGACGACACAGCTCCTCCCTCGGAGGGCCAATAGAATCTCAGGGACGTCCGCGACGATCACTCCCCAGTCCCGGCGTTCCTAGCAGCAGTGGTGGGGGCGGTAGTGGTGGCGGTGGTGGTGGCAGTACAAGCTGGAAGTACCAAAGGCGTTGTGTCGGAGGCGACGAAGACTTGTCTGAGGGTTACAAGAGCAGAGAGGACAGTCCAGTGACGCATGCACCACAGATGGTAGTAAATAAAGGCAGCTCGGGTAGCGTGACCAACGTGAGTACGCTTTCATGGAGCCATCAGAGTGGCCGGCTCTCAACCAGCAAACGGCAGCAGCTGCAGCCGCTTACAGCCACCTCGGCCACATCCCTCGTCCACCCTCAAGGACACAACGGCCACAGCTCCCTAACGCCTACCTTGGTGTTCAGTCTCTCCTCAGAGGACAGTGGTTCTGGTGGTTTTGGTGTTGATGCCAGTGGCAACGAGGCAATTTAAATGGGCTCACCCCTTGCCCTCCAACTCGCTTTGATGCTCTCTAATTTCACCGTTTCCAATTACATTTATCCAAAAAATAAATAAACTCTTCATTGTTTGAAAGAACTCCTATTCGATAATGCCGTGGTTTTCGAGTTTTGATAAGATGTGATAGCGAATTTGAATCTAACTTCAAATAAGGTCTATGTAAAAGGGAAACAGTGCGAGAAAGTGAAAAGTTATTTGATAGCACCAATGTTTCATCAATTTAAGATGGCCAAAAAACGCTCTAAAGTAAAATACTTTGTTTTATGATCTCATTTATCCAGAAATAAGTAATTTATTGGCATTTAAGGTGTTAAGTTGCCAATCATTACTTGCCCATTACCGTTGATTGCCTTACGTTTCGGGAAAATCCAATGATACTTACATCAAAGAGAAGTAAGGTGTGAGAGAGAGCTGCAATGAAATTCACGAGAATTCTAGAAGAATCATGGCTCTGCAGTTACACTGCATACGTTCAACTCATTTACGCACAAGTAGCTGTGCTTCGGTCACTTATTTGACTAAAAACTTGGAGAAGGGTATTTATAGCCATTTATTTGCAAAGTGGAGAGTTGATTGTCGAGCATATGTCGGAGTAGGAAACGAAATGGACAATGAAAAGGGGATAAAATCGAACTATGCACAAGCATAAAGACCCTTTGCTCTCAAAAAATGGGAGTAAGCAAATATGCCGATCGTTCATTGGAAAACGTAGAAATGGAAATGGAAGGCAAAGTGTAAATAAAACGTACATTCAACAAAAAGACGTGTGGTTTGTTTAAACCTAGAATATACGTGTTTCCTATTTCGGAGCTCCTACTTCCTCAACAAGGCGTTCACACTATACCTATTTGTTTCTTCACTCCATTAAAAGTTGCGGAATAAACTCGTTGTGAAGTCAGCGCGAATATATATTACGTAGGCTGGAAAGAAAAATCATTCGGATTCTCTTATTGTTACCTCCGGAGTCTACCTTCATAAGTTCATGAGCGCTTGGGTGAAAAATATTTTCCCATTTATTTGACAATGCAAAGGAAGGGCAGTGAATTTTGGCTGTCTGCATTGAAATGGCATGGGCAACTGACAATCCCTTATCCTCGCATCTCAAAAGTTGACTCCATTCGAGAGGTCTCTGAGTGCTCCGTTGCCTGGCCGTGTAACTATAAGCTCGATTTTTAATTGCCCAAAATGTTTTTTTATGACAAACGTAAAACCGCTTATGATTTCCCCTGTTGGGGAACAGCTTCTACTCTGGCCTGAATATTAACTGATACACATCTCTCTCATTGGCACGTGGTCCGGACTGTAGTTATCTGGCTTGAACACGAAGGAGAGATACTAGCCTATGACAGCGTATCAAGCATATGAAAATTGCATAACAGACAAGTGGATGTCTAATGCTTCAGTGATTTCGCCTTTCAAGTAACAAGGGCGTTTGTTAGTACTTGACGTACTCAAGAATGCTTGCGCTGCAGGAGGAGACAAGCGTTGTGCTGAAAAACGAAGTCTAGTGATGGTTCTTTGCGAGCACGAGCGCAAACACCTGACAGGTGATGAGCTGGTGTTGCTTCTTCCACACTTTTGTATAATGTTGCTGTTTTTTAATAACTGCTTTTGTTCACTCCTCCGTTGGCTTTTGATTACGCTTTCCAATAGACTTCTGTGCTCTCTCCCATGATGATGGCCTTGATAGCTTTCTGCTGAAGAACCCCTTAAAATTCTTCTCATTTATAGGTAAGTTCTAAGAGTTTTTTAGCAAATGAAGGCTAGGCATAGTTGTGCTGCTTTGCAAGATCATCGCGACCGTCTTTTAGCCACATGCAAGTCATCAAGTGTTTGTTGACATTCATATTGAGCCACCGCGTGTGGAGCGCGACGTACGACTCCTCATGTTTGGCATCGAACGACGCTACATCTAGTGTAAATACTAATTAACACTCCTAAAAGGGTAAACTTTAACTAGGCTTTCTAAAATGAAAGCAAATTGTGAGTGGGTGGCTTTCGACTTCATGCCTTGACGTCCAAATTTTGGGAAATTTCGAGCAATCTTTAAAATGTGATTTTTAGAGTACTCCTTGCATGTTTACCAGTTAAAGGGATTGAATACTTTGTGCAATCGTCGCAATGATTTGCAAATTTTTAGCATTTTTTACTTAATATGAGTGTTTTGTTTTCAGCGTCTCTTGAGGGATGGACAGAGCCCCTTGGTTGTGAAGCGAAAATGAAAATGAGGAAATTGAGACTTCCCTGAAAATGCAAGACGACATAACACCTGGGAAAAAATAGATATTGCTGACTGTGAGATGGTTTGGGGCTACAGGTTTGAGCCAACGGCCATACAACTTAGCAAAAGTGCAATTGCGGAGCCTAAATTGCCTGAGAAAACCAACGCAAAAGGGTTAGACAAGTAATCCAAGTATTACAGATCGTACACAAAAGACAGGATGCAACTAAAGCAGAAGCACTTGTTGTGGTAGGCAACCAGGGTAGAGTCACGAGTTTCCTAAGTTTCTTTTGATATTCCCTTTATTACCAAATGAGGTCCGAACAATCTCCACTTTAATACGCATGGAAGCAATTACTGTGATACAATGGAGTAGTCTCTTCCGGTGAATTCTGGGAAATTGCCGAAGTTCCCAGTTTGGCGCGCCTTGGAGAAAAATTAAAGCAATCATAATGCAAATGAAACGCCATACTTTGGGATATTATGCATGATGGGTGTTACAACTTCGGGATGCCTTGTGCTCCCGAATTAAGCAAAATAAAACCAACCTCCCATTGTAATTTCCTGTGCGAAATTCCCTCATAACAGTTAATACCTAAGTCCAAGTCCAAGACTCATCGGATTCCAGAGTTTGTTCACTAATTCCACTGGATTACCTCGCCTTTCCTGGTAATGCCATACAACGGAAATGGTGCTGCATTATGATGAAATTGCGCTAGTCCAAAGGATTTCCTCCCAGCCGACTTCAGTTTGAAGTGACGGTGGACGTTTGGACTTGCTAAATTGATTGCCATCCGACCTAACCCTGCTTCCTTTGTTCTTGTGTCAATTTGTGCTCCTCGCTCCTGCTCCCTTGTACAGTTGTTACAAATTTTTCTGCAAAAGCATGAAGTGAGTAGAATGAAAATTGACTCAGGCCTGTAAAATAACTTCAAAAATCTCTACACTTAAAGTAAATCTGAAAATTCCTGGAAGACTCCAATAACAAACCCATAATGGCAAATAAATTTAGGAACAGATAACCTCATTATTCCAAGTTAAACATTTGATTTACTTTGTCGCTACTTAATTCCCATAGGTCAGTTTTGGAAGACCCTTCGGAAGATGTAATTTTGGTTGCTCCATCTCATTCAAAAGTAGCAATATTTTCCCCTCTATCATTAAGTGCGGATGCTACCTGTTTCCCCGACACGAGAGAATGAGACAAAGCGCAAGGAGTCGCGTGATATTAGTGAGCTAAAGTGCGCTTTTAGAGCCATGGAGAAGGGTTTCAAGGGATTCAACTTAAGCACACCCAAAAGAGACGAAGAAGCCTTCTTGACCCATGGTCGGGTCTTATCAAGAGCACTAGATAGTACCTCAAGGCGCCTTCTGAACCTTCATACAACAGAGGAATTACTTGTGATGACTGGTATTAATAAGAGAAATCCCAGCTGCATTAATGACTATGCAACTACGTTGATATTACGTTGTCGCATTCCTCAAATAATTAGTGTTTCGTGCTTTTAACCAAGGGAAATACGAAACTTAAGAATCTAGCATGTTTTGCGACGCTTCAAACCACTAGAAAACTAGTAAAAGTATATGCTCATTTCCTCGTATACACTTTCTGCTATTCTTCGTGATCAAATGATACTTGGAGGCAGGCCAAAGTTCTGTGCTGAAAGGTGCATTTCTGCCTAACGAATTTCACTAATAGAACGACTTTTCTCGTTTTAGGCAATGGACGATCAGAATATGCTACTATTGCTGCTGATTTGACAGACAAAAAATTTGGCGAAATGCCTAATGAAGATTTGTTGGAAGCGGCGGCGGATGTCTGGTTGGTCGAATCTCGCTGCCTCCCTGCGTTCTTCTGGTTCACCAGTGTTGAAACGATTTTCCTACCGGTTTAAACGCACAATTTTAGTTGTTTTTATTCAGAGCTATGGCAACCGGGCTTGGCATGACCGAAAGGAAAACAAAGTACGTTTCCCTACCCATTATTCGCTACGACCAACGTTTTGCCAATCAAGCTGCCAGTCAGCAGGCATGTGGGCTATAATATAACGCGGTATTTCCCATCATCAAAATACGCTTTTATATTTTATGCTGTAACAGGGGCAGATTTGAGTTTGCCTGTCAAAAAGTGAGATGGTTGACAGTTCTCCACTTGACGTTAATTAATGAATCGTAAAAGTGGCCTTGACAGCACCTGATCAGAAAGACTGGTGAATATTGCAGGAAGCACTACACTAAGGTATCTTAAAATCGAAGTAACCAATTTGGGAACCTCAATTCATCACTAACCTCCAGTTGGATGTCAACCTCGAATTTTCCCAAGTTGAAGCATTGTAAACAAAACAAATTCTATGAAGATCAAATCCTGCCTATTTTAATCCTTACAGCAGATTCATTTTTAAATAGAGCTTCCTTTTATGACTCTCTCGAAATCACTTCCCCTAGATCCACACATACTTTAAGTGCCCCAACCACATCATAAATAGTCAAAGCGGTAAAAGAGAGGCCAAACAATATGACAAGCATAACATCTCAGAGCAATTTTTATCCTACTTAGTAAGTGCGCTAATATTTGTCAAAAGCCCTCTCTAGTGCAACACTTCGTTGTCAGCGGCAATAATCGGGATAATTCGCCAAACTTGTCCAAAAGCAATAAAATTATTACTTTGAAAAGTCCTTAGTTGTTTGCACTATGCAAAAGAAGTGACTAAAGTAAGCGGCTATGAATGGCACCATGGGACTCCGTTTACCTTCTGTGATCCCTTAAACTAGAACACGGCTTTTGCCCACCTGCGGGATAGCTCATGCTCAGGTGCATTATTTAGGTCCCAGAGGAGATTTCTTAAAGCCTCATTCCTCTCATTCTGGATTTAAGATCATGGTAGAAACTAGGAACAATTTTCTGATGGGCTTAGCCATGTCTTCTCGACTTGTATCATTCACAGGATTCAATAGCTGACGTC
This sequence comes from Taenia hydatigena, assembly GCA_036345935.2. Taxonomy (NCBI): domain Eukaryota; kingdom Metazoa; phylum Platyhelminthes; class Cestoda; order Cyclophyllidea; family Taeniidae; genus Taenia; species Taenia hydatigena. The sequence goes on from JADWOT020000003.1 coordinate 20,223,066, forward strand.
ATACTACTGTTTTATGTAGCCATAGCAAAAATGTTGCTTTTATTTGTTTGGATAATCCGATTTGTCTAGCATTTTTGGTTCTGATTTTTAAGCACATTTTATCATAGCTATATTCCCACTTTTCCAAGATACGCTATCTTGATAGTGACGCCACATGTGAACACTGTCAAAACTTACACATAAGGTTCCTCCCTACTTGTCTGAAATTCTAAGTCGTAATCTTTTTACGTTTTTTTAATTAAACCAATCATCACATGGCTTGGCGATTTCCAAAACAGTCTTCGTGGAAAGGCGATTCGTGTCCACTGCAAAAGTGAGCTTGACATCATGGTCGGGGTATTTTTGAGTTCAAGAACAACCCTGTGCTGTAGTTTGGGGCCTTATGCTTCGTTCAGCGGACAAAAATAGAAAACTTCATTCAGAACTGCAAAAAAGGTATATAACTTGTAACTAGAATTGCTTCACGCAGAGTAATGGTAAGTTACAAATTCAATGGCACGAAATTAAACAAAAAATCCTTTCAATAAACCTCTAATGACGCCAACACCTCATATTGCTTCCGAGAGGCTGAAAGCACGCATAAAATCACGCATTATTTTTTCGTTGTTAATAGAGCTGCCTAGTAAGCAGATGTATTTGCATAAGTGATCACTCAATTTTTTCCACTCAGCAATCTGCAACCGTAGGTAAGGACATGCATCAAGCAATGACACTGACCTCCAGCCTCTCGATTTGACGTCTCTTTCTGCGTGTCTACTGATTGGTCAAGAGAGAACGCAGAAGAAGGAAACCGGATGTGTGCATACATATTTCCGGAGTGAATTTCATCGAAATAAAACCTAATATGGTTGTGCTTTTCTTACAAGCAAATGCTGGCAACTTAGGTTTATAAATCATGATTTAACTTCAGAAGGCTTCTTCATTTTTCCGATATCTAAAAAAATACTAGTTTGAGACACCTTATTATTTTGACTAGATTATGAAAGCTTTTATGTTTACGTAAAATTCCCATTTTCATGCATTAGTCGAGCGTCAAAAATGAGTGACAGTTGTGCGTAAGCATATTACAGTACTCATTCATAGATAAATTGTTTGGGCATAAAGCGCTAAAATGAATGCAGAAATTCCCTGATATTAGGATAATTAGAGATTGCGTTCTTGAGCAACAGTCAAAGGCTTCAAAGGCAGTGACGCACGTGGACTTTGATGACCGAGTTTCCTTCGAGAGCCGGACAGCAGACTGCGCATGGACTTCCTAATTAAAATGATCATCCCATTATTGACGCATGTAAGCTTTTGGGAGTGCAAGAAATGGTTCACCGAACAAAGGGTAGCAAAAGTAGAACCTCTTTCTCGAAACACCAAATACTCTCTGACCCGATTACGGCCCGTACTTGATGTTAACTGCCATTAATGGTCAAGTACAAAATACTACGATTCCCCTGGTTTATTATAGTGCGCTCCCCTTAATCACATTTAAATTAAGTTCCTACTGTTCCAAAAAAGAGAGCAGTTGAGAGGGTGAATATCCTTATTAGAAGGCTAACTCATTGTTGATTACACCACGCCTTGTCACCTTGGTAGCATAATAAACTTTGAGGTGGCAAGTGTTTACACCTCTCAACACCAAAAGGTCACAGTGACTTGTAGATGCTACCAGTCCAACAGAATGCAAAGTCTTGAACCTACAGATGCGCAAAGGAACAATGACCGACATTTGTGCAAGTGATTCCCTTTGTCGAAATGCATTCCTCACTGCACCAAATGCATTTTGAAACACCTCGAAACAATATGTGGATTTAAACAAGTGTACATTGATTAATATGACTTTGCGATGGATTGAAAGGAAATTTGCAAATTTGGTTGCGCAATCTCTGTCAATCATTATTTTAGTTGGTGGTCCACTAAAAGAAGTAACTTAAAAGGAGTGTCGTTACATAGAGATAGTGACTGAACCATAGGGCAACTGAAGGAGGACATTTGGCTGCATGCACAAATGCAGATGACGATTCTGCACTTTCATTTCATTATTAAAGCATCCGATGGACTCTGACGTAAAAAATGCGTTGTTTTTACGCCAGCTGGTCCTGTGCAAAGTGAATCATCCTTTCCTTTGCAATAATGGCAGTAGCCATTACAAATCGGCATTATCTGATGGATTCTCTCATGCATCTGGCGCCACATTCTCTCGAGCCATTATGAGGCGATTAGTGAGGCTTTTAGTGTCCAACAAATAACATACTGAATTGTGTACCACCTCATACTGGCATCTCCTACGGCACAAGCTGTCACCCATCAGCCCGCCCAAACACAGTCACAAATCCTCAAATAGGCCAAACTAAGTTCATTTGTAAATGCTTCGCGAGTACCAATGCTGCTTGTTCATAGGCGGCATTGAATGTCACGAAGTGGAATGTCTCCTATTTTTAGGAGTTAGCCCATGTTGTTCAAGTAAGTCTAAATTTAAGGACGGCTATACTTGGTTCGACTATGCTTAAGGACACAGCATTGCTCCATAACTAAATGCAATATCTAGTATTTTGAGCATAGAATATTGCCTGAGCATCTGCACCCCCATACCCGGACAACGCGGGGTGGTGAAGCTGATTGAGCTCATCTTACTTTCAACGCTATATTTGTAACAAGAAACGTTTAATTCCACCTGCGGCATTGGTATTTTCTTGTAGTCTTTTTAATAATAAATTAAGAAAAAGCGAATGGGAGTTCAGCACATTTCCATGCTTAGCGGAACCAGTTCCGAATCGCCTCTTTTAAATGTAACTCTAAATGGCGAGAGGAGAGTTGCATGCAATATTTTATGTAGGAAGGTGGAAGAGATGTTTAAATCCAAAAGGGGAGAGAGAAGAGAAGAAAAAGGTGACACAAATTTTAAAACACAGAACTTTGATGCCTTTTTCCACCGTTCGCTGAGTTTAACTGACACCTGGAAAGCAGCTTCGCCACTGGAAGACTTGTCAGCGTGCCCAAACAAGCCAGGGGCAGCCTGATCCTATTTTAATTGTAAATAATGGTGAATAGCTACTATTATTAGAACGCATTGACACTAAATTTCAACCTAGAGAGAAGTGGTGTGTTCAGCTTTTGCATCGTTTTACTCTGAGACCCAGAGAATTCCGGGGTACCTACTCAACGTGCCCCTTAACTTCAGTGCAGTAATCAACTTCTCTGCATTAATACATCAAAGAAGATAAGCTTATAATCAACGCGAGCTAATTCCTCAAAATGTGTAAATATTTGTAGTTGATTTCGCCTCTCAGCTTTTCTACAAGAGCGTTTCACTCATGCAATCACGGCAGATGGCACAGGAATGACAGTTGTGTTGATGGTCGAGAGGCGAACCACAACAGTTGGCATCGACGCCTAGAAAGTGAATTTAAGAGTCGCCTTAAAAACGCTTGCGCCATTCAACTAACCTACTGATAAACAGCTGGTTCTGATCATCCGCTGGAAGCGCCATTTTTAGTTTTATAACTGCGAATGTAGTTTAAGCAAAAGCACAAGACTCAAAGTACTCACGTAACCTCAATTTCCAAAGTGGAATGTAATACAACTACCTGTGTTAGGTAACTGTATTCTTAACAAATTAAAGACTTCCTTTTTTGATGTCAAGGCTTGTCTGACTTCAAATCAATCCCCAAGTTTCTGGATTCAAGTAGTCTTAATAATCTGTTAATAGTAAGGCTGTGATGCAACTTGGGAGCAATGCACAGAGCCGTTGTACGAGAATGCGAACCTATGAACCGCGGTTTCTCGTCTTGAGCACATTCATACAGCTAAACAAAAAGAATTACATCATCTCGACTAATTCTTGGCTTTGTTGGATGTAACACCGCCAAATTCAGGTACCTTATCAAAGCATGGAGGAAAGCACTGCGAGCAGCTAATGCAGATGCGGCAAACTCTAGAAGAAGTGTTTTGGAATGATTTTTATTATTCTCCACTCAGTTCGCGTCGAATCAGATGGGTTCAAATTTACTTAAAGTGAGCTAATCTACGACTCGAACACCCGCCTTTGTAATCGTTGCGATTGTGGGATTCCTTTAAGCCGGTTGAAGGGGGACCACTGGATGCGGAGGCTCCCTCGAAAATGAAAGGTGACCAACCCACAGATTGAATTCTTGCAGAACAAAATGCCGTTTAAGCATGCCAATTATACAGTGCAAAATAGTGAGCTTTGAAAGATGCTTTGATGCAATTCGTGGAAAGCTCTTCGACATAAACTGGAGAGGTCGAGAATTAAAGGGTGAATATGGTTTTGCAGAGATGAAGTAAGATCGAATGAAGATGCAAGTGGAAGTAAATTTTAATGTTAGGTCGTTAAAAGCATTAAAGCAATTCGCACGAGAATGATCTTAAGATTTTTTGTTGTTTGCCTATTAATCTAGTTAAAGGTATGAGTAAAATCAGAAAGCGAAGTCTCACCGCACCTCTGAAGACGCCGCCTGACCGCCGGCACGGAAAAGGGATACGAAGGACAAGAATGGATAGCCATTAAAATGAGGGTTGCGGCAAAACTACTGAGCCTGTTAAAAAGACAACAGCGAATTGGTTGTTTTAGAGCTAAGCAATGGGAAATCCCACTCTCCGCCATCTACTTCCCGCCCACATTGTCATATTGTTTGAGTTGGTTTAATGGTGGCCATGAATGCGGATAAAATAGGGCTTTATTACACATTAACAACTCAAGGTTATAAACAATTACACTCAGATTTATTTGTAATGGGGACATTTCTGCAGAATTCATCTGGCTGCTTAAAACGTTTTATTGAAGGGAGAATTTCATTCACTCCACATTGAATATGCATGCATATCTCCCAGGTAGGCATAAAACTTATGCTCTGGAGCAATATCAATGCTGCATAATTCGCATGATTTTCAATGCCCTTCTCCCTAGTCAACCTTGCACAGTTCAGAGATCGCAATTTGGTGTAAGCTAATGCAGGGTATCACGAATCCTCTGCTCGCTGCGGACTATCTGCCTCTACTTTCCATCTACTATGCGCCTCTGCCTTATAGTTCTCCTCATGCTGCGCTTTGTCGCATTCCAGTGTTTTGGCCAACTATGGTCTTGAAATCAACGAAAGTACTTATTTAGTTCATTAATGGGTTTCTGCGGCTGTTCACTGCAAAAGGTATCGCTAAATGGCAATTAATGGGACGGACCGTTACTAGCGTGAAATTTCGCTCACAAAGTCGACTTCTTAATAAATTACTTGTGAAGTGAATTGAATATAAATAATCTTCCGCAATAGTGTGCTTACAATGGCTAAGCGGTGCACACGACTAGGCGCAGTCTTCAGCCATGGGCCTCTCATGTCTTCAGCGAGGACGCCTGCGCAACACAGCTGCCTGCCAGGTATTCGCTCTTTCTTATAAAAATCTTTAAGATTTGACAATTAGTTAAAAGTTGGGTGTCTTTTAAAGCCAATTTTAAAATGAGTAAAAAGTTAATGTTAAAAAGACTGGTGCAATTTAAACTTGCTAATTTGCTAGTGGCGAAGTAAGCTATCTCTTTCAAATATTGGCAAGAGTGGACGATCTCAAAGACGTTCTTGTAGGCTAGGGTCTTCTCCTCCTCTTCGCAAATTCTACGCATGGCTTAGATAGACTCAATAGAGGATCTACCCAAATCCGGTGTGAATGGAATAAGATAGTGCTGAGCTAAAATGCTATTCAGAACATCAGTTGGACTGCGCCAAAATGTCCGTATCCATGTTGCCAACTCCTTCCGACAAGCCCAGGTCCACCTTGACACACATTTAAAGCTGTGAGGAAATCCTCTACTGCGCCTTATCAATCGAAGGCAAAGAAGGTATAATTTTAGCTTAAAGTGAATCATTAAGTAAGGCGAATTAATGGGCATCCGAAGAACTGGAAGTAGATTTCAGGTTCATTAAAATTAAATATTAATTGTCGAGACCGGATTTCACACTTTAACTCAAAGCACAAATCGGTAGGAATGCATTTCGCTCAATCTCATGTGCAAAATTTTAATTTGTTTTGACTTCTTAAATAAAAAAATGTATTTACCTCGATAAAATGAGCTTTATGCAAATACCACTTCGGAGTCAAGATAAATTTGTTTCTCAATTCACTATCCTCCTAAAAGCTAAATTTAGCATAATTTAAGCATCCTTTTCCTTTGAGTAAACAATGAATTCGTTAGAAACTAGTGCAACTGTAAAAAGCATCCCTATGGCTAATTCATTTCAAAATTGTACTTTGGACCAAACCGCTCGCCTATTAATTTATGAACATGAGATTTGTCAGCATCAAAAGTACTACACAAGGGATCACACTCCGATTTGGAATTTAAGTGTAGCGCCCCAGGACTCCTCTGAAAATGGGAGAAGGCAATACTGGGACATGAAATGGGTTGTCGAAGTACTGGGGAGCTGCTGGGGAGCGCCTAGCCGAGGTAATAAAGCCTAGCCTTAGGTATCCTCTTTTGGGCGGTGTCTACGGCGCTTCCCTCGGTCAACCCCTAGTGTCGCTCATGGCAATGTAGTTGGTACCGTAAGGACAAGCACCTACGAACCAGCCTCATTAGAAATCGAATTCGTAGCACCTGAGAAGATACTTTGCCGCAAAGTCATTGTTCCCTCTTGGCAATTCTCTAAGTCTGGAGCTCCGTTCTGTTGCGGGACACTGGCTATCAAGTATATCTATCGCTAGTCGTAAAGCGCACGATTTTTAGTAGCGTCTCTGCAGACCAAAGGACTGGGTTATCTGCCAAGACAGCGGATGCCTTTAGCCCTTCTGTTCGGAGTCGTCGCAAGTTCTTCTATCAGCAGCATGTGCCCTTCTGTCACGTTGAGGGTCAACATTCAGTAATGGAAATCAGGATAGGTGCCTTTAGAGAGCAAAAGGCTTGCAAAACTGGAACAAAGAATTAAACAAATTGTTAAAGTATTACATGTTTGTGTTTGTTGACCTAGGCGAATTGACGTCAACTCAAATGCTAACACTAGTTTTAACTTTCGATCGTTGGAATTACTGTGACAACTTTAAAATGACTCTCTCATCGTTGATAGATCTTTCGTACAAAGACTAATGCCATTAGTGCAGTGAATCAGTAATAATCAGCTCCACCCCATAAAGAAATGCGTGAGGAGTGAAGCTAAAGTGAACATTTCCGACAATTGACTAGTACATTCCGCTGCACGAAAACGCGAATTCCAGAGACCATTAACATGGAGTCAGGCCGTTAGAAGGAATCTTGCACTTTATTCACCCTTTAAATACAGTATTTTGTGGTCACCTAAACAAAAGGCAAAAGTGCAGCAATCCCAGCTTCACAAGGCCTCAAAATGAAAGACTTTAAGTTAGAGAGATAAATTATAAATTTTTCTCCAAACTCTACGGGAATGTTTTGGAACATTTTGAGAGCGCTGAGAAGAAATCCACCGCCGTGCACCTTCAGGGAATCCACGAAGCTCGCGCTATACAAAAAGCCCCACAAATGGTCTACGAAACACTCCTGAACGTCTCAATTATCACCTCAACAAGGCATTTCGATGCACAGTCTGGAGTCGAGCACATCAGGCTAAGGAACGCGCAAAGGTAGAATCAAAACCACCTGATGGAGAAATCGACTCCGCAATTTGCGTTTTGACCTTGAGGGCGATGCAATGCCAACCTCTGCAGCACAGAGATTGCAGTTAATCTCACAAATGTGCCCTATTAGTACCGTTATTACATATACCGATACCTTTGATGAGATGTGAACGTACAACAAGGACGGCACCATAGTTGGCTTGCGTTTTCACTCTACAACACCTGATAACAACGATCAGCCAAAAGGAGAACAGCCTTTGCATTGGGGAACGCTAAGAAAAAAGTACACTCAAGCAGCTTGGATTTCAAAGAACTCCACGCCTCAAAAGGATCGACATGACATAGACAATAAAGGAGCAATTTACTGAGCCATTAAACAGTTGCAAGCAAAGGGTCGGAAGAGAAAACATTAAAAATGAGATAGAAAGGAAACCATCGTGAAGGGAGAGGGAAATCAGGATATCACGTTTGGGATGTTAATAGGAAGGTAGTCAGTTAGTCTAATTTGCTGGTTTTGCTACGACGACTGATGGTCTCGGGGAAGCGCTGACCCATCGCCGAATGCCCCGCAGTTAAAGTGCTATTTCCTCCAACGTTTCCACTCAGACCGCTCCACCCATGTTCGGTGTCGTCAGCATCCCAGTCCGAGTTCCACCAATCGCTTGACTCCTCCTTTAACGGTAGCTTCTTAGTTTCTGAAATCGGGAAAAAAGAATAAACTTGAAGTTATAAGAAGATAGTAATCAGTCGAGAAATGAAGTGGCATAAACGCACCCTCTGTGCGAGTGAGGTCGTCTCCAGAGAAGTCACCGCTCCATCCATCACCGTCGTTGATGTTCTCATCAAAACTCTTCACGTTTCGACCCAAACCACTGTAAAACGGGATAAAAGGCAACCCTGTGCCATAAATTATTAATAAATCAAATCAGGTAAGGATTTTACGACACGAAAGATGTGCTACAGACATAAAATCTAGCTGCCGATGTTACCACGACGCCGTCTGGCTAATTAAGGGTCCAGACCAAATGAATCAACGCCACAAACACGCACCAAGACACAATGCTCCGTTACACATGGACAGTAAAAGGAATGCACATAGCCATGGCTTACTCTGGTTGATTTACTGAATTATTTTAACAAACCAAAAAAAAAATTATTTTCAGCTGTGTTTCAGTCACGCGACTTCCTCAGGCGCCACAAAATAACGCAACGTCCAATTTTACAAGAATCAACTCACTTTTCCTCCTTATCTCCTTCCAGCTACAATGATTAATGTGGGCTCAACAAAAAGCGAGGAAAACTCCTAGCTTGCCAACCGTGTGTAAAATTGACACCCACGCAATTATTGTTTTGGTGACAATGAGACCTCGAATGGCCCTCCGTGGAAAAGTGAACGAATCACAAAAAAAGATGAGGATTATACGAAGCAAACTCAAATCAAGTCATGAATGCCGACAATGTCAGAAAAAATGTTCGCATTCAAAACTCCAGAAGTTTTCAATTCCGTAGTTGTTTTCCCATATCCCCTAGAAATCACCTCTTGCTCATTCCCGTCTGTCCGGTTGAGACCTTGCTGGCGCCATTTTAGGTACCCTAATAGTCCCTCCAAGTCCAAGGAAGAGCAGTCACTACAAGTAAACTTGACTAAGCCTCAGGCCTAGTTCCAGTATTCGCGCTGGCCAGCCGCTAGGTTCGTGCTGGCATGCCAGTCAGTCAAGACGTGGAGAACAAAACTCCAAATAGTGCCAATTGGTGAAAGCTTACAACAACAGCTTTGAGGGCCCCAAAATAAGCGGAGAGAAGAAAATAAGTTTCAATAAGTGAAAGTTCCTTTCGCTTTTCCACTGGGTTCTCTGTTACATATGTGCTCCTGCCTCCGATATTGCGCCAGCCGTATCGTAGAACATCCCACTCACTCCAAAATGTAGCACCGGAGTGATAGAATCCCTCATTACGTGTGAAATTCGTACCCAGTGTGATTTGAATGCTTTACAGCAACTGACCGATTTCATCTGTCCAAGGTAGTCACTTCAATAGATACGGCAAGTGGTTCACAGCTATTAGCAGCAGACAAGGAGAAATTGAACACTAAATATTGTTGTCAGGTTACCTCACTCTAAGCGGAGGCTGAGTGGAGTTACACGGACGCAAAACAAAAGTGGGGATTAAAGTGTTGTAATAATAAGAAAAGAGGGAGTTTAATGCTTGCAGTAAATGTTTTGCAGCACACTTTTTTGCGAAAAGAACATTTTCAGCATAGACAGGTGAGCACAGTGTGCCTAAAAGCACCACCGCGAAATGCGGTGATCGCCCTCATGGGTGCATCGAAGTCGCGGCAAAGAGTGACGTGCAGGAGGGAGTGGAAAACAAGAAACCAGCCAGAGAGGGAATGGAAGAAAAACAATGCTGTTTTAAGCAAACGTTTCTCACGTTTTTTTCCCTTTCCTGTCACGCGAATCGGAAGGGCAGAATAGGAAGAGGTAGTTACATTCATGAAAAATAAAAGACCAACATGGGTTTGCACTCTCATCATCAAAGTGGGATTGGCCGACGCTCAGATGGCTTGTGCTATAAAATTATTCCTTTCAAATTGTACATTTTCTGTGAGTGAAATAAGAGTGACACATTCCAGGCTGCTGTCAAAAATGAATTAAATTTCTTTCTCAATGTAAGCACAAAAGTTGTTGGGTATTAGTAAATCAAATCTTTGTAGGACAAGTGCTGAGGGTTTTAAACAATTGGCGTCCTGAAAGCTTCCAGCCGCACACTATAAGAGAGGACATGCTGCTTTTGGTGCCCTTTCGGTTTACGTTCTATAACAGGCATCGACATGAGATTTCCGCTTAAAAGCGGAATTACTAGCCCCTGTTTGAGAGATGAAAAAGGCAAAAATGCTCCCATCTGCCGGGTACTGTCAAAAAAGTTAAGTTTGTTCCAAAAAGATCATCAAAGGGATGCCTCTACAGTTTATTCGCAAAATCGAAATCCATGCCACTCTCATACAAAAGGCAGGAAATTCATTTGTAAATGAAAACAAAGTGTGTATGTGTCCCCAAAACCCTGGGTGATTAAAACAATCTATGCAAATTATGCATATCTATGGGAATGACCAAGGATGTGATAGTTTTACCAGCCACGGAACATCAAAGATTGCAACTGAGTGGACGAGTGGGTGAGCGAGTGTATGTACGCATGCACGTGTAGTCAAAATCGCTGCTACGGCAACTGATTCGCAGATCAAAGCGCAAATCCCATATCTCTAGGCTCAATTTATTCGTTACATGTGAATGTGGAAAAGTCCTTAATCTAGGAATGCATTTCTTCAAAAAGTCAACTTACTAGCGAAACGGACATTTCCCTTCCACAACTTCTCGCTTATTTCCAAGGCAAAAGACTAACATTTTAATTGCCACGTCTAACACAAACGAGAGCGGTCAAGTTTAGATATTGGCTTCGGAGTCATGTCATTAGGCAATTCGACAACACTTTTTCCGGCAAAAATGAGCCCACATTAGGGCAGAGGAGTTGTCGAAGAAGCGACTTCAGTGTTAATGGAGGATTGTGAACACAATTTGCGTGATCCACATATTTTCCCCAGGTTTACCGCATAAATAGAACCAAGAAGGAGCAGAGTAAGAAGCCTGCCAGACTGCCCTCTCTCTAAAGAAACGCAACATCCATAGGTAGTCAAGTAGGCCTCAGTGAAATGCTGCTATGATCAAATGAAGAAGTGCTGAAAAAAGCGAATAAAACACAGAAGTCTCAGAAGGTAAAATGAATGCATAAATCCTGTCAGATACTCTTAAAAGGGGCAATAATAGCTTTAATTGAGGGCCTCCTCTCCTAAAACACGTTGTAATGCACCAGTCTTCAAAAAGACAGCAGTTCCAACTTTATAAGCCTCTCGAGTTGAACAAAACGGTTATGCTACATGGAAAAGTAGAAGAAAATCCTTCTTTTAAAAAGCAATGTCCAAACTATGCCAATACTGCTTCTGTTAATCACTAGCACCCTTTATTTCGACCTATTTCATCTCAATAACAGCGCAAAGACGTGAAGCCTTATTCGCATGCGCCGGTGTATAGGAGATTAAGCGGATCAGCGCATTTTTTCACATACTCCTTCCTTTCAACCGTCCTGACTGTCAGTCAAAAGCTCTCGCCCTAAGGATAAACGAAAATAGACTCCATACTACCCAATTACAGTTTATATAAGCAGGTTATAGAACCTATAAAAGGAAATTTTTAACTTGATTTATATCAACAATGGTGATTCAGCACGATGCCCGAGCACGATGTTAGGAAGCTGGCTTAAACAACATTTTCGAAACCGGAAAAAATAGCGCAGCTATTAGGAGCGTTGTGACGGTAGGATGCCAAATGGGAGCAACCCACAAAGTCCATATTTATAAGCGTCGTTAAGACAAAACCGTAAATGTTAACATTACATATATTAAAAATAAGTATCGCCGTGTTGATACACCCCTAATCAAGATGACAAGCAGCAATGGTCGTGCGTGTGTAGGAGCACGCACGCAACAGTGCGTGGTAATGAAGCCTCTTGTGAACAAAGGCATCAAATTGAGAGCTAGTGGCTATCTACTCATATCTCCAGAAGTCTACTGAGCACTGAGGCAATTTTCCGCATTGGTGACAAAGCAGATGGTAGTTCAGATACCGTGACAAATAATCTCTTCAAAAACTTTCCAGATACCAGTTAAACGCTGAGATGTGTATACACCCGAACAAAGAAAGGATGTGAAAAAGTGAATGCAGTTTCCCTTCTTTGGAGCTGTCGCTTCATGGTCCTATGGAAACCCAAAAATCCCGAGGTTCGCCTGATTTGACAGGAGAGGAAGAAGGAAAGGATAGCTTACGCTGAGAGGGATCCATAATTGGCATTCGAGGGCGCACTAGCGGTGAGGGAATTGTCAAAGGACTGAGGCTGGCGCTGAAATGGATGATGGGAGGAGCCTGCGGCTGTCTGCATGGCACCGCTTGGAGCCTGCAGATAGCCCTGCATCTGGAAGAACAGAAAGAGGAAGAATAAATTACAGGGATGAAATCAGCTGTAGAGGATACTGAGAGTTGCCCATGGTGGCTGCTGCTTTTAGGGAGCACCAAACGAAGCCAAGGGAAAAACGATGATGGTGAAAGACCTGTCACCTTGCTAGAGAGATTCGACACGCCATCCGAGATAGTGTCCATTAAGTGGCCCTCTCTAATCTGAAAGAAAATGGGTGAAGAGACAACAATGGGCACAACAGCGATACGACGGAAAGTCCCCAACAAGCGCAAAAGGGGAGAACTCACGAGGCTAGAGATGGCATACACCTCAATCAATCTTACGTGATTTGCTAACGTTTAGAAAATACACACGACAGCACTATAGAAAGTGTGAAATCAAGAGTTCCCAAAGGAAAAATGACTTGGATGAAAATTAGACTTTCTTCCACAGACATGCTCACGACATTGAAAAGCTACTTTTGGCCATGAAACAAGGATTTGAAACAAAGTGTAGATAGAAGCGAGTTGACCTCAATCACACCATTCATTTATTTTGGGAAATCTGCTTCTCTTAGAGAAGAATTCCTGAGAAAGTACACATCAAGCAGCTACGTGGATTCGAAAGTTTGAAGGCAAAAAAATCCGCGATCACGGAGTAAGATATATCAATTCGATTTACATAGACGATACCAAAGGTCTGTCTAGGTATACAAAATCAGCCACACAAAGAGCAGTCGCATAGTTAAAGATTAACTTTTTGATTAGTTAGCTTCCACACCAACTCACTCAAGTATACTTACGAAATGCGTACGAAAGATAAGCCCAGATTAAAAGAAAATGATGTTAAAAAGCAACAATGAGGCCACCTTTGATTGAACGCTTTGTCCCAGCTGTTTCGTCTTCTCAGTAGCCGTGGCGGCCAGCTCGTTGGTTTTCTTTACGGCTGCAGAGGCGAACATGCTGAAGCTGGACCAACCCTGAGGATGAAGCGACAAAGGTGCACCATGAGGTATTTGCAGTTAAACCAACCTGTGCTCAATTCTGTGTAGAGTAGTTGAGGAACTCTCTTCCAACTTACCCCCTTCCCTTCTTTGGGAAAAAGTAACTGATGCCTCCCTCAATAAGGGAATGGACAAGATGGACTGAGTAATCGATCTGACAGTTTACGTTCCATTGACCGTTCCACAGAAAAGTTGCAAAATCATAAGCACGCAGTCGCCATCGGAGTGCATTGAAGCATTTCGTTGGGAAGTCTTATCTCAGATGAAATCAGGGGGCAATAAGGTGTTTTGTCCAAAGAAAATATTTGGCGACAGTGAAATTAACTCAAATCTGGTCGCAAAGCGACATAAACTAAGTTGAATTTGACTAAGCGAGGTCCTCGGTCTTGGAGGCTTCGATCGCTACATGACGCTTTCCATGTGGTTTACCTTAACAGTATATTAGCACTTCGGCAAATGCACTACGAGGATATACCGATGCCGATAAGTCCTATTACGTCTTCAAAGCCTACTCGGAGCGTCCTCGAGCTCGGAGTAAGGGGTAAACATTTGGCATGACACAGAACCAAAAGTCCTAAAGCACTGATTGCCCCTAGTTGTGATGTTATTACGCGGACATCGATGACATTTTCGTATTTACTACCTTCAATGGTTAATCAATCAGGTTATAACCAATGTACGATGCCACACATCATTTGCCACCCTTTCCCCGTCGCTATTCCATTTGAGCTATTAAATGGTGCAAAATTCCCTAACGTTTGACTTCTCAATCCCTTTGATGTCGACTACCCAAGCTGACGTTCTCATCTTGAGCTATGCACTGATCTGATGGATCACATTACAAGGGTGCCCAAAAATTTGTTATCATTTCCTGTTCAGATCATATTTTCGCGTAGAGTATTGCCGAGGTTTAGGATGCTATTTTGATCCAGGACGGACTAATGTACCAGACAAAAAAAGTCAAACATGAATTTATGCAAGGACGGTTGTTATAGGTTGAAAAAAAAGCATAATGTACTCAAATTCACGCGACCTATAGATAGGGGAATTAGAATGGTGACAGGATGAATGAATGGATGGACGGGTAGACGATGGACAAATTAAAGATATTAACAGAGTTGGGTTTAAGTGACTGTGAGACGATATCAACAACCGAACGAACAGGAAAGAAACAACTCGCTTGCGAAAATTATCCAAGAGAAACAGGAACTCTTGAGATCCCGACACATTCTTTGTTGACGCATACACATATCTCCGTGTTTAACTATTACCTTGGAAACTTGGGACTATTCATCCCGGTATGTGGACCATCATAGGACAGCATGATCCACTTTGTCACCGATGTGAAAAATTGCCTCAGTGCCCAGCAGTCCCCCGTAGATAGGAGTAGATAGCCACTGGTTCTTTATTCGACGCCTTTTTCACAAGAGGCTTCATTACCACGCACTGTTGCGTGCGTGTTTCTACACACGCACCACCACTGCTGCTTGTCATCTTGATTAGGGAAGCATCGAAATGACGACGTTTCTTTTTTAGGCGTAAAAATAAAAACTCTGATTCAACTTTGACGCTCCTTGTATAAACACGAGATCTTAGAGTGCCTATCCTACTGCCTCTTATGTGAAAAAGTGCCTTTCTCTCTCCTTCCTGGTGGAATTATTTGTTTAAGGAACGCTCTTTATCATAATTACTGGTCTAGAGAACCTAAAAACTTGTTTATAGCTCCACGAATAAAAGATATGAATAAAATTTGAAGAAGCAACCTGCAACTGTACGAAAATAAATGTCATATGGTTCTTTTAAATCGGGAATCCACCAACCCGACATCAATTAGTTAGCCGCGCCTCGCACACGTTTACCGCACGCCCTGTTTACCATCAAAATGTCTGTCAAGAGGAACTAGTTTTTTTTCTTTAACCATAAAATGACAAGCAAAATTATCCAATCAACTTGCGACTGGGGGGAGAGCAGAAAATGAAACGTCAAATTCGCTATGAGCCTGTGCAAAATTTTACTGATTCACTCTCCTCTCGCTGTTCACTGGACGACAACAGAAAACCAAGGGAGATTCAACACACAAATAAGTTTAACTCGTAATATCATTAGCGATGCCGTACACCACATTTGGTCCATGGCGTCCAAGTAATGCACCACTGCTTGACCGAAAAACGAGGCTATAACGAGGGAACGATCTTCAATCTTCACACTATCAACTTGGAAGATTTCAACGACAAAAAAGCAGAGAAAAATTCGTTGTTTACTATCGGAACCCCAGGTGAGACTCTACAATCATGGTGCCGATATTTCTTTGTTCATGCGGATCATAAACTGGAAGATCCAACCATCGCCAAACTAAGAGTAGTCTACAATATATTTTGGCATCTTGAACTAAACCAGTCAGTTCGAAACACAATTTAGTGCAACAGGCACTGGTTATGAGAGGATAAATGCATTAAAAATTTTACCAATAAGCCGATCAAAACCTACTCCTTCACATTACATTACTCAAGTGTAAGAATGCCTCATTACAGCAGCATAAATGTGGAAAAAATCGGTTACTTTTGACAAGAGAATCCACAACAATTTCAGTCGCCTATTCTTACACCGCTGTTCCACTGTATCTTAGCACAAAATTGCTATGAACGCACATCTAAATCGGAACACTCAATGCACTTTATTAAGTACTTGGAGCAGGCGAACTTTGTGGGCGTGCCTCCTACCCAGCCACAAAAACATCATTCCCCTTTTCCCTTTTCTTTAATGATGGTGCTGTTCGTTTCCAATGCCAAAAAACCACCGATTATAAAATCCAAGTTATTATGGCAGGGAATCTACTAAAGAGTTATTTGATAGCAGGCCACAGGTTCCGCCCAAAGGGAAAAGCAACTTTTCAAACAAGCCCCAAACAACATCCGCAATAATCCATCCCACTTAAGGCTAAATTGAAGACTCAGAGTGACGTGAGGATACGTGAGGTTAAGATAATCGCCATTGCTGAGTTACCAAAAAAACATCGAGCAGCCTACTTGCCTACCCACCTACTCACCAGCTTATCTACCCAGTCAGCAAGAAGGGTGGGAAGACCTCGTATCAATCACAAGGATTTCGACTGATTGCACCCAAAAAGGCGCATAATTACACAACACCACCAATAACCATATCCGGTGAGCAATACTCTAGAGGTAATGCAGTGAAGGTATCATTACTGATGGCAGTAAAGGGTATGGTTAGCGGTAGAAAGAAGGATTGAAAAGTCATGGTAGGCATTTCCAACATCAAAAGGTATAGCGACGATATTGAAGAAGGCTACATTACTAATTGAACTAAGGTTTGCAGGCAATAGACCTACAGTAATGCAAAAATACTCAAATTACATGCATAAAAAGTACTCAACTGGTACTCTTTCGATCCAGAGCAAAAAGAGACTCACATTCATGAGAACTTTCATGGCATCGTCGTAAGCAGAGGACTGAGACTCGGGTTTGTGTGGAACCGGAGTGTTGCCAAAGCCTTCATATCGACCGCCTTGGCTGGGTGGGAGGCCGCTAAAAAGTTAAACCTTAGTTGTACTCAAGGTGACTTCAAGAAGCACGATTTCAGCAAATTTGAACTCACAAGGTGGTTACTAGTCATGCTTATTATCAGCTCTCCATTAACCGCTTCAAAAATAACCAGGGCAGAAATGACCACTTCAGAGGCAGCCAATCCAAGAGACATCAAGGAAGTGAAATAACTTGAAGAAAGGTGAAAATGTGTTCGTTTAGCTTTGAACTTATTTTAGTCTGTTTTTGGAAAGATCTAGCCCAATTTTGAGTGACGTAAAAAGAAAGGAAGGGAGCCTTTTAAAACCTCAAGTATGGAACCTGAATCACAACAAACACGATCTGCAATAAACGATGTCTAAATATCACGGTACTGGATTCTACCAGTAGTAAAGCACATGATGATATCTGCCACAAAATGGATGTAGGCCTTTGTGGAGGTTTGAAACGTTGAGAACTACGCATTCGTCGCAAAAATAGGTCCGAAGCTACATCAAAAGCATAATATGGTCTGCACAGCAATAAACGGCATGACCAAATGGTCAAAATGGTCCTAATACCTTCAACAGTGAACGCAGATCCCCCTTCAATTTTATGACATGTTACTCATGTGAGAGCACGGGCACTGTTGCATTCTTGACAAGGCCCGAGAAGACGTCGGGATGATCGGGTACGCAGATGACTAGAATTCTGAAGCACCGATTTTCCTAGAGCACCCACGGGAGGTTCTATCCCTCGTGTATTTATGTCAGCTTGAGGGCGAGGGGTTCATCAGTACACATGAGACCATCCTTACTTGATATTGGACTAATCCAAAATGTCCCAGAACGAAGCGCGAAATGAGGATACTTAATTTTTTGCCTAAAATTTTCAGAAGCTTCGCAATAGAACGATTCTCCAGGCTTGTTTATAGCCCTTAGAAAAGGCACAACCCCTGATATCCTGGCAAAACGACACTTTCCGGAAGTTGTAGAGCTTATATGACGTAGGGCCCTTCAGCGACAAAGTTGTAGCCAGATGGAAGTTGCCTCGCATTACAAGCCCATACATAAAGGCTAAATCTGCCGAGGTATTTGAGGTTTAAGCGAAATGCCGTTCGCGGATTCTGCACCAAACGAAATGAATATGTTTTAATGGGTTATAAAAACAGAATTTAATTTTAAGACATTCAAAACATTGACGAATACGGAGGAAATTCATTTATTCCCCACAATTTCCTTTCTTCTCTGGAAGCACTAAAAGTGGAAGAAGTAGGGTCTTTTGGCACCCGAACGCATTATTTAACTAGTATCTGGTGATCCGGAGAACCTTGTCGTCCGGTATGAAGGTAAGCCTAGACTGTATACACAGATTCCAAGGTGGCATTTTGTCACGTATGGAGTATCACGGACAGTGGCAAGTTCAATTGAAATATCGCTATTGCTCGAGCTCGTGGTAATGGGACCGAGGTTTTCTTTTAAAATCATTAATGAATACACCGAGAGCCCAGGATAATCCTGCTGTTTTGACATCAGAACGTCCAGTTGACTACAATCAAAGTCATGAGAAATGAAGAAACGACTCTTAAAGTGATCAGCTAAAACTGGAGAATAAGGAATGTAAGTCGTGAAAACGTCTATGACCTAATTAATAAGAAACTGAGGGATGATCAGAGGACAATCGCATGTAAATTCGTCACCAAAACTAGGTCCATTGTCGCGAAAATTTGGCGATCCACGGCAGATGAGAAGTGAACAGGCTAAAAGTTGTTGGTCCACAAAGTAAATGATCTACAACAGATAATCCTCCATGTGCATGTTCATTTCCATTACCAGAAAGCGATAAGCTGAGGCATCCAATAGTCTCGCAGAAAGACGAAGGTATCCATCTTAAAAGCGAGCTTTGCGCACAGTGCAAGCAGTTGAACAGCCAATCTGCTGCATTGTAATGGATTTGATTTATTAGCTTGAACGATAATTACCATTTCGTGCATCACTCAGGCACCTGTTAAAGTGGGAATCTGAATCAAGATAAGAAATAGGCATAACACTTTTTCTGGTGCTGCTCCTCCCCTACATGGCAAGGGAAATGGGTCATTTACAGTAATCACTTTGCCCTCCGGGGAAAGTAGTTCGAATCCTATGAGCCATCACGAAGATTCTAGTAGATAAAATCACAATAAAACGAAACGATATTAATAACATCAAAATTCACGGAATGAAACAGTGAAGGAAATTAAGAGGAGGACGAAAAAATCATTTCAGATGACCTTGCAACCAAGTAACATTAACGCAGAGCAGTAATCTATAAGTAGAAAGGAGGGAAGCATTTTCTAACGAATTCGAGCTGCTTTGACTTTAAAATAAGTATGAATTCATGCCGAGCTTGCTCTGAAAACGAGAAAGCTTTTATCTGCATTAGGAAAGATTCATAGCATTGCTAGACGGAGCATGCAACTGGTATTCACGTTTTCTGCACTGATATCTATCATTACGTAGGCTATACTTTAAATCACAAAGTCGAGTTTAGGAACCAAGTTTTTTTATGACAGTGATGGGTGCCATAAACTAGCAAGGAAAATTACTCCATCCCAAAGGGCTTCACTTGACTAGGCGAAACGGACAAATGCGAAGTGGTAGATAGTCTCACAATAAATCCGGATTAAAATTAATTAGTCGCAACTCATATCTACCAGCTTGAAAGATAACATTATGAAAACATAATAAATTAATACATTGGTGAATTCATGTATAACTCATTAGCCGAGTTCTTTTACTACTAAATAATGCATCAGTGGAAGGAATACCACCGTTAAATCTCAGCAAGCGATGCTGAAGAAAAAACATGATTATTCGAAAAATCACCCGATTTTCGGCATAAAATAAAAACAGCAGTCCTGGGCGGGGCATAGTCACGAAAGCTAGTGTGATTTTTCAAACACCCACAGCTCTGCAAAAGACAGAGTGGAAAGCCTTAAAATGATGAATGTTTTCCTGCGTATCGCTTTAGGAGTTAGATTGCCACGATGTATTGGGGGAATAATCCCTCTGAAGCACTGCTCAAACAAAGTGTTGAGGAAACATTGTGTAAAGGAAACACACCTTTTGACAACAATGCATCGGGAGTTTTTTTAGTACGCCTGCCACCAGCGTTACGTGTGCGCGATGTTTATCCTTTATCAATCTGTGATAGACGACCGCGACAAAGCCTACTGCGAGCAAATCAAGTCAGCTCAAAGCAATAAAATAAACTTGAATCGTTCGAAAAATTAATGGCAGTCGCAGCAATATCAATAAAAAAATAGTACACTTTGGCAACCGTGGCCAATTTTCCCTTGAGCCCGTGGCAGCAAGTGTGTCAAGCAGGTATCGATGAAGCAAATGGCGCTTCAGATATTCCTCTTTATGCAAAGTACAAATGGACTTTCGTATTGAGTGCAATGGACCCAGGACAATGAAAAGAACTGAGAGAAGGACGAAAGAAACAAAATCCAAGCCGAATCACCACAGGATGTCATCCTTCATGACTAACTCGTGTTTTCTTTAAAAGATCTAAGGGGATATCGAAAAAGCCCCAAAACAGAGTACTTCGAGGCCGAGATGTCCATTGATTACAAAAAAGCAGCACCTGGAGATCATCCAAGGCAGAAGCCTGCTCCACATTAATTTACTAAGCAAGCAATCCTCACTCAGATAAGATAGCCCCCATTAGTGACTCAAAAACATAAAAATACAAAAATGACGGCGAGCAGCAGTCAGTAGAAAATGCGGAAAATTCCGCTTAAGGGAGTAAAACTAATTCAATTCGGTAGAAGCGCGTTTAGTGTAATGCCTCCTTTACAGAGACAAAAAACCGTTATCGAGCGCTTATCCGCTAGCGCATTATGAATAAGAATCCAAGTCAGCCAATGCATGAACAAAGCGGTAGCTATTAAAGATTAATAAAGTGTGGTGGCTACTTAATCAAAATAGCATTTAAAAATAAATTTTGCACATTTAGAGTGCAACTTCGAGAGGCCCATAACACGACCCAAATTAATCTACGATTTAACCAGAGTAAGGCACCACGCAAATGGTCTCAAGCCACAAGAATAAAAACTCTCTCCAGTATGTAGGGTGTAGGAGGAATGGGTTTATCTGAGTAAATTTGACACCACGGAGGAAAGACGTCATAGACACAGTGTGATCACAGAGGAGTAAAGAAGAGCAAATAAAAAAACAATCATAAATCAAGCATGACGTCTTGACGTAATTTAACGCCCGACTGAGCCGTGGTGAGAAAAGTTATTAGTGAGCCAATCAAAGCTGTGAGAATTGCCTGGCTTTTCGTAACTTAAATAGGGTGAAATTAAACTATTTCTTGATGTAACAAAGGCATCATTTCTCAAACGCGCATGGGGAGAAGGCGTAAGAATTTAAAATAATGGTAGAAAAAGAGGAGGCACTTATGTGGTCCCCTTTTAGTTTGAAAAGAGCTTTGTGGAAGGACCAAAGCAGAGGCCAAAAGTACAGAGTGGTGGTAGTAGTGATGTGACAGAGATTGTAGGTTCCGGCAACATCACTCTCTATTTAGCTATTCAAATGCCCTTAGAAGCAATAACATGTTGATTTCAAAAGTACACTTTTGTTGCGTAGTATCTTAGAGCATAAAACCAACAAAACGAGGCATTTTATCGGACCATTTCGCTTGAATTTCAATGTCCTGAATCAATCAACTTTTGGTGATTTCTAAAAGGTGATTTATCGAAGCGGAAGCGACAAAGTCAGAGACTTGTTATCCAAACAAGCGATTGGAAAAGATAATGGAGAATCAGAAAAATCCTCACAATTTTGAAATTTCGATAAAAATACTCAAGAAAAGTTAATTCAAGTTACTTCTACTATCCAGTTGGTAATACATATTCTATGGCAATAATGAATTACAGTTTGTTCCACTAAATAGAGCAATATTTAGTCGGAAAATAGCCCTCCAACTCACCTTGGTCTGCTGGCGTTTTCGGTCATCATACGATTGAAAAAATCCTCCGTCCTGGCCTTCTGCTCAGGCTCATTCAACCAAGACTCGAGATCGGAATGCACTGTGGGTAGAGCACGTGGGCCAGCGATATCTTGGGGTCGAGTGGAAGGCAGAGTGGTAGCAGTAACACTGCGATTCATCCCGTGAGGTGAGTGATATTTTTTAGCAGGAGAGGTCTCTTCACTCCACGTGCGCCCCTCTGCTTCTGTTGAGACCTATAGCAATTAGTGCAGTGTGGATTTGACAATTGCCCGAGAAAGAAGCGACAGAATGCACTCTTCGCCTACTTTATCACGAAGGAGGGCAGCGGCTCTGCTATTATATTTCTCGCTGAGTGACCAGCTCGACCGACAGTCTGGTTGCGATTCAAAGAAGAGGCGAGCGTTCCTGTTGCCACCCACTTTCATTTTCTCCAACTCAATTGCCTTCCACTTATCCATCGTCACGGAACGTACGAAGCTATGCAAAATTAAAACACAATTATAACCTACTTTTAAAAGGCAAGTAGGTAGTATAAGAAGCCATGAGTATGAGAAAGCAGATCACAGCTACGGCGAACGGCCTGAGCAAGAAAGTCCATAAAACAAGGGATGCAATCATTTATATAGTCGATTTCAAACTTCTTGAGAAGAGCACTTTTTACATAGAAATGCACAAAACGGAAGGATGGTAGAGCCAGGTAAACGGCAATATTGGTGCTAGCCACAAGTGCAAAGCAAGTTTGAAATAAGTAATATCGACTAAGTTGCATCACAAAGGCCTCTACAGGTTCATAGTTAAAAATGGAGAGCTTTATCTACCACCGTTTTTCAGGCAACATGGGGTTAAAGCAAAATGAAAAAAAGGTGAGTCTATTTTGTGAGAATATTAGTCGACGAGAAACATTGAGCAGGAAATCGATAAGTTTGAGGCGAGTCTTTGGCCACATTATGTTTAAAAATCAAACTCGGAAATTATAGCAGTCATGCGTGTTTTGATAACTAAACCAGCTCGATACTATCAACACACGTAACCACAAGCTGCAGATGTGTGACGTAATTAACCAAAAAGGGTTGAAGGCAGCTGAGAGGGGTACAAAAGGGAGGAAGTTTATGTTGCATTAAAATAATAAAACAGCTGGATGATTGTGACGAACCCTAGTACACTTCTTATTGGTGAGGTTAAGTACCACGGAAATCGTCTATTAAAGTTTCATTAAGTCTATTACCCAGTATTATTGTGGATTTGACTACGAAAGCGAACGCCCCAATTGATACGTTATCATTACAGCTGGACAAATGTTAAAAGCCATTTTATGGATTTGAACAGAACAGGAACTCAAGTCTATTGTCTGATGTGAAATGCAATTACCTGAGGTGTACTCCGAGACCGCGATGCTTTCCCGAGCACTCCAGACAAATCCAGATGCCGTAAGTGACACTGGCCCACTGAGGGTTTGGAGCTCCACACTCGAAGCAGAACTATATGAGGAGTCCAACAGTATGTAAAAAGACAGCTGCCTTTAAAAACCTATTACAATGTCTATGGAAACCGAACAGTACTACCATTACGCCAAATTTTTGCGTAATTAGTAAGCATGTAATATTATTAAAGAAAGTGGTTAAAACTGTCCACGATATGCCTGTATTCCCCACATAAAAGACGCAAAAATATAGTGGTGTAAGCAAAATGTTTTAAACTACAAAAATCTTGAAAGCTATTGATAAAATACTTGTCCACGTCACATTAGGCATGCTACGAAAACCTTATAAGTATGTTTTCGGCAAAGGCCGCGCATCTCACAAGGGATCACGAAAGAGCCTTAAAAGAGACTACATTCTGCTTATAAAAAAACTGACATTATTTTCGTTAACACGTCGAACTTCGGCCAAGACGTGTCGAGTTCGCGGACTGGCCATCTTCAGAGGCGTAAACGTGAAGGATGACACCCGTGACCTTGACACTGGTCTTTAACTTTGCAAAATCTTGTGTTTGCTGTATTATAACTTCTCATAACTGGTTAAAGATTACTTATTTACGCAAAGATTATAATTGGATTTTATATACGCACTTGTTTTACGTGATTACGGAGCATAAGGGGCTTATTTTTACAGATTTGTTGCTTAGGATAATTTATCTTCCAATATACTTCACGTTACAAAGCATTTTATGCATAGTAACAGTAATTCTCTAATCTTTGGCACTATCGGTATACCACCTGGAGCCTGACAACTTCTTGGTTTAGTTCGCTTTGCGCAAATACTCCGCGACTCTCAGCATTTAAGGCAACCTTAATGCTATGCGATATTTTACTTCCATGAAGGTGCATCATTGCATTTCTAATAACATATACAAAAAATTGCAATTGGTAATCTTGAAGGTTTCGTCGCACCTCTGGGTACGCGCGTCCTCAAAAAACTGGAAGCATCGCTAATATTTAGTCCTATGCTGTTCTGGCCATTGCGTCTTTGCCTGATGGTCTGACCTCTGCGGCATGCCAGTAGCCACAACCCCTACTGTATGTCAAATATACATGTTCTTTCCCAGTAGTGCGTCACCTTTCGGGACGCTGCCTTATGCTTGACTACGTTTTTAGCGTCCCGATACTGCCTTGGAGACAAAAGAAGGCATAATAATACGTCTGTTCAGCAACTGGAAAGAGGCCTCGCTACTGCCATGACCTGGGGGCCCGGCTAGAGCAAATGGTCACCCAATTGGCCGTAGTCGAAACCGGCATTCAAACAAACGAGGCATTCCAACGTTGGCTCTTCAGTCACCGCATATTGCACTGCCCTTTAGCCATGACCAATAACTCATTTTGAAGGTTAAAGTGACTTTTTTAGAATTCAGAAGAAGTCCAATAATGAGCAAAAGTTTTTATAAACCTAGTATTTTTTAGAACGCTTGCGTTTCGTGTTCCGCTTTGTTCTGTTGATTTTCCTACAAACTAGTAGTCCAACTAATGCTGTTTGCTGTTTTGTGTTGCCTGAGTCTTCTCTGCGATTACGTTGGTCAAAGAAGCATAAAATTTTATTTTAATGTGCAGAAGTACTGAAAAATTATAGGCGTGGGCAAAAGGGATGCACCATTAGGATCGCCAGAGCTGGGCACGCATTTAACGTGAGAGGTCGATTCTATGTAGTTCTTTGGCTTCAACAAATTTATCTCGAAATTATTTTTTGTGCATTTACTTGTGATAGTTTAATATGTTTCATTTGAAAGTAGCGATGGATGTTACGTACTTTACCTGGACTTTTCACTCGCCTTACAAATTTTGGAGTCAACTGGGCAACTCGACTCGCCTGCCATTCGCCTGTACATGTTTATTTAAGCACTTTTTTTTCATTATCCGAGTTGCTGATGCTTCAGAGCTCTGAGTTTTGCGTTCGATACATTGGAGTTCACTCATTCTATACTTTTATTGGTAAAACACCTAGGCTTACAAGGTTATTATAATCCAATTGTCTCGATTTTACTTTACTTAAGGGTAATAGGAAACCATAGGTCCCGTGCGTCTATCTGAATAGCTCTGGGTTTTGCCCATAGCCTTTCATAACTAAATCTTCTTGTAATTAAACCCACTATCATTCATAGACCATCAGCTAGTCCAATTGCAAGCTTACTGTCCACCCACAAACAACCTTAATTTGGCAGCCCGCTTCTTGCCGCGCCACCTGATTGGTTGTTTGGCCTAGGAGAGTAGGCGTCAAAACAGCCACAGCGCATTCGGCCACTCCCAAGAATGACGACTTCAGTGGAGAATCGCACCACAAGTGCCAAGTGTTCCGAAAAAGTTAAGGGCTCAAATCGCGGACTTCGACTTTGCAGGGCTCAAATTGCATTCGAAATCGCCAAACGCCTCAATCCCCGACAGTCCGACTCCCAGGCGAAGGGCAAGCAAACACTTTTGGCCAAGTCTAAAGCCCTGAAGGAAGCGGAACCAGAACCAGTGGAACCTAATATGTCCTTCAGTGGGCGAAGAGCACTGTCAGCCGCAATTTATAAGTCCATAAGGAAACAGAGGAGTACACCAAGCGAATGTGCGGTGACCAATGCTGCCAATTCTCTAGTTCATGCTGGAGGTGTGAGACAGGTGCAGCGTTCTTAACGTGGAAGAGTAACATTTAACCTTTAACTTTTATGAGGTGTTTCTTTATTTACAAGATGTCCGTATTTAAGTTGAGGTTTCTGTGTTAATTTGTCCTTGAAATATGGTATAGTTTCCCAAGTGGTATCAAACGCTATCGTTCATGCGACACACAGACGAGACGAGCTACCGAAGAAAGTTGTTCCCAAGTATGGAAATAAAAAATATGCTCGAGTCAATTTTATTCAGCCTAGTGGGAACATTCCAAAATGAAGTTTTTAATGCCCCCGATAAGGTTAAAAATGAGCTGCGAATCTCAAGACAATTTCAACAAATCCTTTGATTTCCGTGGTTGAATTATGGGATTAGTGCGTGCTTGACTAGCATCACATCTCCTCGACACAAATTCTCCACCGACCTGTGGTTACTGGATGCATCGGATGGCGCCTCAAACAGACCAATTGAGCTCAAAGTAACAAAAGTTTGTTGCGGTTCTCCTTAATTTCTGAGCTCCACTTTTATTGCGCAGTTCGTTGTTGCAAGCTTGGGCATCGCAATGGAATGATAGAAACATCTAGGTGCCTACAGCTGCTTTTTATGGAAGATCTAACGGCAGAAGCCTCACTTACGATTCCCCCTTTCTTATCAAACGTTAACTGCAAATAGAATGTTAAGTTTAATGCATCCCTACTGTGGCATTGTCTGATGGATGGGTGTTCATTTGACGTTGCGCATATTTTGTCTATCATTACTTAGATAAAACGAGAGATGCATTTTCTTCGAGTGGAGTACGTCGTCGTCGTTAATCTCATAACGCATAATTCAATCATTGAATTAGACTTTCAAGGATATCTTTCTTTGGCACTTACTGACATCGCTTATACCAAGACGTTTTTGAAAAAATCCGGTAGTTTCCTTATCATTCTGTATCTTACCTAGATGTCTTGATTTTATTTCATCAAGGAAGACCTGTAATAATTTTGCTTCAATAAATAGTCGAAACTTATTTATCGGTGAGATTATTCAACTATAAAACAAAAGTCTAGTGCTATATTAGAAGCTAAAATGCAGTGATGGAATATTTTGACCAAAAGTTTTACGAAATCGTCAAACCTCATCAGATTTTCGAAAGGACCGGTTAAGCTATTGACTCCATGAGGAATCGTAGGGGCTAGATGCCCGTATAAAATGTGGAGTTGGATGTTAGAGGTCATAAAATTAGGAAGTCTGGAAGAGTAATGGAAATTTTTCGCGTTAACTTCAGCCACCATGCCAAGTGAATTCAGCGTGCGAAAGTCGACCTGACCAATGTGCACACCTAGTTGTAGTTTCGTATACATACCATCTACTTATATTCGTCAGTAGGCATGGTTGTAAAGAATCACCCTTCGGAAGATTGAGGGATGGGATTACCTCTTATTGCTACCCTTCATGCTTGAGTTTTGACTTAGTTTCAACTATAGACAGGAAATAGAACAATGTAATCGTCATCTTAATTGCATTGCCTGGGGTAATAATACATTTCGCCGTTATCCATTTCGAAAATCTTAAAATGAAGCTTGGATAAATGAGATCTTTCACTAGTGGTGGACGTCCTTTTAAGTGAAGGAAAATCGATCCGAACTTCTTTCTAAGTATGATGATAAACAAAGTTTAGGTGTCGTGCGCATATTGATTAAGTCATAATAAATCAATTTTCCAAAAAATGTAACTAACAAGTTCCTTATCATTATAAAGTCATTAATCAGTGAGTAGATTCTGGCTGAGATTTTATGGTTAACGTGGGTTTTATCTCAACGTCTGATATTTTATATACAAATAAAGACTAAACAGCAAAGAAATCAATAAAGGGGCTGACTGTGATTAGAATTAAAACATTCGTCGGGATATTATAACAGTTTTCTGACCATTTCTATTGACTTTTAGTAAGGCTGAAACGAAAATTTACTTAAATGCAGTTCCATCAATTTTAGCCACTTTGAAGGAGCTGAAGTAAACACAGCAAATGACGCGGTGGTTCAATACTACTCATGTGGTGCCGGGAATAGGCGCCGTTTATCAACCCTTGCTGCCATTTAACTACCTACACAGTCAATGCGACAACTCAAGGTACAGTCCAAACCATCGGGATAATTCAATACTTTACTCACTAATTTGCGTCTGGCACCATTCAACGAAGTCACTGCCATGCTGGCTCTTCGGTTTATGCGATTCGATCCTTACGCCGGCATCATGCTATTCTGGTCCACTTGTGGGTTACTAATAACTAATCCCTGTTGTTATGTCATAATGCATCCTCTGAATGGATTCAGGACCTACATTTCTCAAAGTGGATAGCTGTTCGTTGACTGGTTACGAAACCCATACACCACGGGAGAAATTCGTCAGCTATGACTAATAGAGCTTGGAGAAACTCATTTTAGAGAATTTCTCGAAACGGCACAAACTTTCGGTTACCACCTCAATCCTGAGTCCTGCATAGCAAGCAGCAGTAACTCTAGGTTAGGTTCTAACGAACGCACAGTATCTCCCTCTCTTGCATGGTTTTTTATTTCTTTATGCAATGGGATAGGCATACAGGATAGACTTGGCGCAAAGCATCTTCTAGTCTCCAGTGGCACTTTCGTGAGCGTTCCCTTCCTCAACAGTTATGTCTAGCATAGAAAGCATACCTCTAGGACTCTGACCAACTTTGCTGCAGCTGTTTCCCATAAGCCGATTAAATAGTTCCTTGTCGTGATGTAGTTTTGCCATGCTATTCATTCCTCCCTCGCCTTTGACCGAAATTCGTGGGAACAGTTGCGGCGACAGAAAGGAGTAAATGTCAACAGGTGGGATTAGGGGCGACAATCACATCAAGAAGAGAACCATGCGCTAAAAATATTTGTATTAATTGCGAGCCTTCATCATGGGCTCTACGCAGCAATGCTTTGTCCATACCTAAAGTTCCTCAGATCTTGCGTACCGTTGGTAACTTTTATGACTGTGTCTCGCTGCCCTCCAATTTCATAGACAGTGCTTAATTCTTGATAAAATAGCGTTGCTTTGTATCAGTAAAATGAAACTCAATAAAATAAGTGGCACAATGGGAAAAGTCTTTTTGAGAATAACGACTTCACGCTGATGTGGACTGCAGTCGTGTGGGTAAATAAAAGGAATTGCAGGGGAAACTCGACGATGAAGAAACATCCTTGTGGTGAAAAGGAGTAGCAATTGTTTCTTTGGTACTAACATTAAGCAAATTAAAAGTGCATCAGTGGAGGATGATTTCACGATCATTTTTAAGTTTTACTTCCCTGTCACAAAGGCTGACTTTCATGGGTGCACTGCATGCCTTCTGGTCTATGGAAAAGCTGTCTTTTGAAAGCACGAAAATATGCCTCAAAAACAAAAAATGCAGTACTTTATTTGATTGTACTTAAATGCTGAGGACCCTTTTACCACAATCATCGTTCACGTTTACTCAATTTTCGGCTTGCAAAATTGTCAACGCAGGTAAGCTACCATTGTACGTGGCAGGGACAGATGTCGTCAGCGAATTAGTCGCCTTGAGGTGACTTTCCTCAAGCTGAATGCGACTTTGTTGTAGAAGTCGCGTCAGCTTATCGTCCTGCTATCGCCTAGATGGTTACCAACTCCTCTGTTTGCACCTGTATGACCATAGAGGTGGAAATTGAAGGCCACCTCGTACAGTATGCTTCCATTTAATTCCACCTGACTCATTTTTTTCTATATTTTATGGGCAATAACAACATTAAAGTCTTTTGATGTGCATCAATTTCATCACTTGGCAAGAACTTAGAGCCGCTTTCACTTGCTTTCTGAGCTCCACAGACTTGCGAAATAGCCTATTTTGAGCATTGCACTTTCCTTTGATAAATTGTTATTTACCGTGATTTTAGTACCATTCATTTTGAATTGAGAAAATGCAACGCTTCTTGCCCAAATGAGGAGCTCCAAAACGTCGGTGCTCTCTAAGTAGGTAAATGCGTGTGCTTTCTCCCTCGGTATTTACTTGCTAGTTAGTTATGGGCGTCATTTGCCTCATTTTTCATAGTATATAAGGAAAGGTGGTGTAGAATAGCCTAAACCGATCCGACCTATCCTTATCACGGCTCCCAACAATTGACAGAAGTTGCTATCTACAAGCATCAGTACGGTAAACGCAGTTACTGCGTGGTAGTCGAATGGCACTGGTTTTGTTTACCGTCAGCATGCTCTGCAAAACCGTAAAAGCACAATTCAAAACACAAGGATCCAAACGATAAACATGCGGATTTTTTCTCCAAACAAAGCCGGACAAACGAAATTGTGCAGGTGCATTTGCGTTAACTTTAGTGAACCCGGGACACCACTCCTCCTCCCATCCAAATCCTTCCCCTGCAAATAAGCGTTTATTTGATTATGGGGTGTGTCGCATCTCTCCATTAGTTTATATTTATGCGGTCAGGTTATATCCTTATATTTTGGGTACATCGGGTGGTTAAAGTCGAATGATACGAGCTCCATGTGCCCTTTGGAGCGCTATGATTCGCAGTATCAATGTCTGAATCGCATGAATGGCGATTAGGCGACAGTGGATGCTGGTTCCACGACTGTCGAATGCATCTTATCGTCGTGTATCCATGCTATCAAAAGCAGAGGATCATTTACAGAGCATAATTTGACTTCTTAAACTTTACACTCGAAAAAATAGTACCTGCTACTGTTGTTAATCATTCAACTACTTTGTGCATAGCGCACCTTAGCAAAAGACCATCCATCGAACTTGTGATGGGGCGTTTATGCATGCGCCTCCCAAAAGGTACCGCTTAATTTTGTGGCTCTCCACCCTCCATTATATCCTACGTCGTTTTCTGACGTTAGTCAAGAGAGCATGCTGATGGTAGTCTTCTCTCGGATAACAGCTATTGGCTCTTATCAGGGATACTTGGCCCACTATAATGTAGATGCAATGGAGAAAATGAGGAGCGATCTGAGCACCTACGATACCGTGCTCACAGCAAAATTTAGTTCCAAACCCAACGCAAAATGTGACAATAATGAGTTTAAAAATTGGCAAATTCGTCAAGATTACTGCGTCTAATTTAAAGTAAATTATTTTTTTTAGATAGATGTCAGCACAACTGAATCGTGTCTGGGATGTCATCCATCACAAAAAACCATCGATGCAATTAGTTCTGTACTCACCTTAGTCCCAACTCTGCCAAGGACAACACAAAACACTTCAAAAGAAGTCGAAATGTGAATTTGACATTGTTTTAAAAGAAAATTCGTGGAGGCTGCTTCCTTGCAGATCCACTCCACATCTTCAAGTGGCACTGGAAAGCTCCACACCTGGCTCGAATATGTGGACAAATTCTACAAGGCATAAAATCAAAGATCAAAGTATAACACGTCTTTACTTTTGTGCTTTCCTTCCAATACAGCTGTTCATTCCTGCTACATCTAGACCCGACGCACTTTTGATAACCTCATTGTGTGATACCTCGAGGACGAAACGAAATGAAATTACCAGGTGCTATAGCCCAGACCAATGGGTGGGATCGGTGGAAAAACAAGCTGAGTCGGCCCAAAAAAAGCGTACCCTCGTAGTCGACAACACCATCCCCATTTTTATCAGCCTCCAGAATCATCTCCAAGATCTCCTTGTCATTCAGCTGCTTTCCGATGTTCTTCATCAGCTCCTTAAGGTCGTTTGAGTCTATCACTCCGTCGTTGTTTACGTCAAATTTCTAAAAATTTTAAATGGCAAAATTTGGAGCTCCGAGATATAAAGATCTAAAATAAAGTCTTTTTAGAACCCGTCTTAGCTTCGTACACCTCCACTAGCTCTTCTTTCAATTCCAAAACACAGTAAAAGTGATTGAGAATTAAAAATTTTAAATTAGGTTTACCGCACCAACTTTCGCAGTAGAAACAATCAGACCGGAAGCACCAAAATCAGAAACTGTGTTCAAAGAACTTTTCTCTTTCCATGCAATTAAGACTCAGACGGACCTTTATTTACGGATCAGCATGCTCAGTGAAAGTTCTCTTGGACCTTTTGTACTTTCTGTGCTGCTTTTCTGTCGTTGTTTTTGTCGGTGATTCTAGACACGATTTGCCAGTGCCTGGCTTTATGAAAAGTTTACAGTGGATATGATGAGTTGCTCTTCTAGGAAAGGATGGGTAACAGTGTGTTCTAATCCCTATAGAGAGCAAAAGGGACGTATAGTTGGGGTCTCAAAGGATTATAGCTAATTTTAACGCCCCAATATTAGATGATCTTTTCTGCCCCTAAATGAGCGACCTGGACAGATGCAATTTAGTCCCTCCTCCTAACCACCATGTCCATGTCGTGGATCATCTCAAATAAAATCAAGACCTGTTGGCATACGATGAACCAAAGGGAGGAAGTGGTGGAGATGATGATTGCTCCTTTGGGTTCACAGTAGGGTGCTGGATTGCTGTGAAGGTGCATACTCTGCTGTGACAAAATCAACTCTTTTTTATCAGACGTGGAAAAAATCACCCCATTACGATGGGACGTTTAGGCAATGTAAACATGTTCAGGCGTCCGACCCATCTAGCAGGATTTTCTCCAATCCTCGTCTAGTTCTCAGAATCTGTCATTGCATTTTGGTTTGTTTATTGCCGTTATGGAAGAGGCAATCTATGCAGATAATTTGGGCTCAACGAAGGCCGTTTCCTTTAAAAGACGGAGTTCAAAAAATCCTACCATTCGTAGCAAAGAAATTCATCTCAACTAATTGATTGTGAATTTGATAATCCTATGAGGAGATGTCAGGTGCTACTGTACCTTCAAATGAAAATTGAAGGAGTCGTTTATTTCCATTGGCAGTACCGTGCTATTTGTGAGATTTGATTTATTTTCATAACTGACTTGAGGCACGGCATTGAAGCCCTCCATAAATGCTTTAAGGGGCTTGGGGGTGTTTATGCACAAAGCCGCTCTATTTCGGACACGGTAATTACGGTCGGTACGAAATCCACGAAATAATAGTTATTTTTAGATTATGTGCCTCCTGTCAAATTATAATTTGATAACGAAAAGGTACCACCACAAAAAGTGGTCAGGAATGCGGCAGATTATGTAGCCCAGATGACTGGAATAAGTTGACATTTATTCGCGCTGTCAACAGAAATATCGGCAGGAAGTGGTGGACGCGCAACCCCACCGAATGACGTGGGCTTAATTGTCACCGAAAAAGTTGTCTGCTTGATTAAATTTTTTCTCGCTTGTTTTAAATGGTTAAAATAATTAAAAAGCGTGGATGCGAACGCTATGAGCTTCGATGCTCACCACCCGCAGCCTTTGCCTCTCCATCCTGTCAATGCTCTACTCTAACCGACTGAATAAGATCACTTCGCTCCTCCGGACTTTTGGTGCGTTTGGATTTAGCATCGCTCTTGTCAATTAATTCGATTTGTTGAACCTATTCTGAGAAGTTGCTTTTACTGTGTGCTTGATTTATTATTGTTTAAAAATTTCGTATAATTAGACTCTTTTTTTTCGTCCTTATTTTCCTTGTCAACCGCAATTAGCAGTGAAATGTGGGTAAACAATGTCTCACACTAAAAGCCTCCCGATACATGTCGTTTCGTGAGGAGAAGTTAGTGCTCGCCTGGTTCTGGCTTTGGAAGGACATAGCCATGAGGGCGACGAACTCCTTGTAGTCAATCGTGCCATCGCCTAAAATGTTGAACAATTTTCCTTATTAACATTTTTGCTTTTCTGTCAGACAACGTTTGTTTCCCATCGATCCACGCCTCAACATTTCACGACCGTACTCTCGAAGGAGCCTCCGGCTACGAATCCAACAAATGGGTGATTAGTCGCCTAAAACCCAGAAGTCTCCCTTTTATTCTAGCAAATACTTAACTGGCAAATGTGAAGACTTTTCAAGTGAAATGTTTTTCACCCTTTAAGAGAATAAAGTACTTGTACTTGCACTTTGCCTAAATGAAGCTTTTTTTCTGTAAAAATATCAGTGGAAGGTTGACAAAGAGGTACTTGTAGCTTATTTCTCCATCCCTGCTTGAGTCTACAGTCGCCGAGTTATAAATAAAAAGGGTACAATCTTTGTCCTACGCCATTTAAACGTTCCCGAGCTTTGTAGCAATCATAAAATTCGCAATTTCTTTCAAAATACAATTTGAGCCAATTGATACTATCACAGGGAAGCCTGTTTTTCCAATTCAGCGCTATTCGCTCCATCAAAATATGCCTTTGATGAGATCCAGGGCTCTGAAGTAGAGGCTTTACGCAGCCAAAAACAAAATCCATCTTCAGCTCAAGTGTGCAGAGCGTTTGCAGAATGGCAGTGGTAGAATGGTAATAAGCTGTGATTAGCGCCAACGCCAATCGTGGCATTACGATTGCGCCTTCAATTGCCTTAGCACCCAACCAGTCTCTTGAGAAAGAGTTTGACCGTTTATGTGGTATTCTAGCTTAATTAAATCGGGATCTTTAATGGCCGGACTATTTGGAAGGGCCTGAGATAAGGCGAAAAGTGCCATTTCATGTCCTCGGGTAGAATGGTTTAAAGAAGAAGAAGAAAAAAAAAGAAGTGCTGTAGTTAAACTTGTAGCACTGGATTTTCACAAGTTCTAACTCTCAACTTTTCTAGGCGAAGAAACAGTTTCTAAATCAACTTCTTCACAGATGTAAGGATCTCTGGTATCTGCGCTTAACAGTTTATGCAATTGTCCGATGCGAAAAAAAATAAGAAAATTTTCTTTTATCGCCTTAAGCATTTCTACAATTTGAAAGGGAAGTCTTCCTTTTTAGACCCAATCCGCATGAGGAGGAATTTGATTTCCAAAATAAGTTTTTTTTTTTTAATCCGTGTGATTTGCTTTTTAGAAACCGTCAGAAGAAGCTTCCCAGCATCCGCTAACTAGGCCAGCAATAATTTTTTCCGAGATGTCAAAAAGGTTTTGCCTTTGGAGCCGCAGCTTTCCCACAAATTCGTAACTTCTATCGACGCCTTAAAAAGGAAAATAATCCCCCCAACTCGGGCTAAATGAACCGGATTGCAGCCCCACGACTCTCACAGGGCTTCTTTTCTGCCATGGCAACCTACGCTGCACTGCAAAGACTCTCCCAGAGCATTGTGAAGCCTAAGTTCACCAAAACCACTAAGACAGAGCATGAATGGAAACTGTGAGTGATAAATTCGGAGTTGAATTTGTCCAGACCCTTGATGCAAGAAGGGGAAATGGGAGTTACTTCGCGCTTGCCAGGGCTTGTGCAATTATCGTTCAGGCGTGCTCAATAATCTTTTTTACCACCTTTTTGACATTCTCCTGTAATTCAAGCGTACTTATCGTCACAATTTGAAGCGAAGCCTCAATTGACCTCGCCTCAGTTTGACCGTTGTCTTCAATGCAAGCGAAGTGAGGGCAACGGACATGGCTTAACATTAGGTCAGAAAAGTGTTTCAGGTGTTTGATAAAAAATTCTGGACGATGTTGAATTTGGACTTTTTAGAATTTAACATTCTAAATGCTGCGCCCTTACTACAAAATCAAAGCCATCTATTTCCTTCATAAAAGACCGTATCAAAAGCCACAAACAGCAAATAAAAAAGAGGAATTACACTTTTTCAAAGCGCCATTTAGCTATCAGATACTGGAAATCACTACATCCTCACAAAATGGTTATGCTACCAATGATATGAATGTGAAAGTGATGCATAAAACACTCGTAAATCTCACCGTTTTCGTCGGCTTCTTTAAACAAGTTTCCAATGAGTATACGATCGTGAGCGTGGCCGATGGCTCCAAACGCGGCAGTCAACTCCTCAAGGGATATGGATCCATCGCCGTTCTTGTCGAAGTAGTTGAAACTCCGCCGAATTTCTACAGGACGCAGAAAGTGGTGGCTTCAATAACACGGCAGAAGAAAAAACCATGGATGGTTTGTGGGCTGCATTCAGAATAAGTAGCATGGTTCATTCCTACCTATATAGACTAAATGAACCTAAAAGTGGCCATACCTGCATGGATATGCATTTAAGTGACTCTCCAGGCTTAGCAAACAAGATAATTCGTCCCAAAAGGTGTATCTAAGCCTGAATGAATGCTCATGTAATCATCAAACCCACGAGTTGCCTTTGACCGTAACCACAGATGGAGATTTTACTTGGCCTTGTAGGTCTAATTAGTTCGCAACCAGCAAATCGAGAATAAAATGGAAGTCCGGAAGGGAAAAAGGCATTTGAATTTTGACGACTGGTCTTCATAAGTGTTTTATACTGTCTACGCACTGCTGAGTTTTATGCGCTTTTCCCTTCGAAGAACACTGCGTCTGTGGTTGTTAACGCATGGAGCGCAATCTGAACTTCTCTGTCAGACGCTTTTATCCACTAGTGAGGATGCCTTAGAAAGTATCTACCATCCAACTATTCCAACACTGAGCCCCAAATTCCATGGCATTTCGATCACTGAATAGAACAGCTAATTCATTTCCCACTTCTGAGATGTGCTGACCAGAAAACTGTCTTACACAGCTTAGAATCCGCCTTTCGAGCCCTATTGTGTAGGATCCTTTAGAAATAGACTTGAGGGGGCGTGCTAGGTGGTTCCCTAGAAACTAAATTTATTGCCTCTTACTGGCATTCAGCTGTATTTCCCACCTTTGACTGAGTACAATACGCGAGTAGAAGCATAAGTCACACCAGCTAACACTAAGGACAACTCATTGTTTTGAGCCATTCTGTTGTTCATTTCACGGCGTTGCCTCTCCACTCTTTCGCTATTCTTGTTAGGTATGCAAATAAGATCGCCTTTCAAAATTAAAACTCCTAGATTTGATTTTTTTTCCGCCAATTTAGCAAACGATCACTAAGTCAGTGTTTTCCTTATTGCCACTTTCGGTCTCATTTTATTCGCCCTATTCAGTAAGGATAACATCTTAAGTGTATCAATTTGTACAAAATTTTCTCCGTAATAATGTAATTCAGCTGCTTACAGTGTTGCACTTGAGGAAGAATGAAAAGGTTGAGATGCCCTAGAGCTAGATCCACCGTCGTTAAATACAGCTATTGGTGTCAGGTCTGGCTGCTCATGCCTAGACACGCTCTGACACGTATTTGGATATCAACAGCACAAAAGCTAATCAAATCAAGTTTGGGGTTTTGTTGACAATTTTCATTCAGACAATCTTCGAACCGACTTCCGGTGTTGTCGTGAGTTAACAATTTCAGATATATGTGTAAGCACTTTGAAGTAACAAAATTTTTATCAACCCCCTCGAACTGATAATAATTAAGCCTCCACCTCGATGGAAATTCGTTTGCCCAATCGCGATGCACGAAAAGAGCGTTACACGCAAGCTGGATACAGGAGCGAGTACTTTTGGGCGCTGGGGCTACAAGCTATTCCACAATCTACTTTTAAAGCTCACTATAACATAAGCATGTCTGTCTCTCTTGTACTCTTCGAAAATTCGTTAATTTGCCCAAAATTCACGTCAAAAGAGGTAGCTTTGTCCCAAAAAGCATATTCGGCCTACAGCTAACTTCTAATTGTGGACCAATTTTGCATTTATCTCACTCCTGATCTTAGACTGAATCCTTTTAAAGGCATGCAAAAGTTTAGCACTTATTTTCTGCCCTTCATTAGTCCAGAAATATGCCTGCTTTTATGCTCTTTAATGAAATCCACTTAGTGTCGTTTGTAGGTGACTTAACTTGCTGCGCGTTAATGGAAGTTGTTTTGTTTCCATGCGCCTTAAGAGTAATGATAAGGTTCGTTAAATACCCACCTGACACTTGTTCTGAAGTGAGTTTTTGAGCCTTGATAAGTTGCTGAGCAAGGCGTTCACCATCCTCCGTGGGATCTCTCGTCTTCTTCACGAAGGTTGAAGCTACTTTAGTGGCGGAGGTAGCGGTAGCGGCAGACGAACAGGATGAGGGGTGGTCATACTCGCTGTCACTGGAGGCGAGAAAAGATGAGAGACTGGCAATGTCCATCACTGCTGCGGATCGGCTTCTGGGTCCCCTGCGTCCGGAGAGGCGGTTCCAGTGAATGGCTGTCATGCTTGGAGCTGAAGAGTCGCCAGAGAGGT
Source organism: Taenia hydatigena (assembly GCA_036345935.2). Lineage (NCBI taxonomy): Eukaryota > Metazoa > Platyhelminthes > Cestoda > Cyclophyllidea > Taeniidae > Taenia > Taenia hydatigena. Next base: position 20,261,330 of record JADWOT020000003.1, read on the forward strand.
GGTGTCTGTGTGTGTGCGTGTGTATGTGTAGAGTGTAATGCGCGGTGCGAGGCGAGGCGGAGCGAGGCGATACACAGCGACACGCCTTGTCCGCCCACTCTTTCGCCTTCTCGCGCTGGCGAACTCCTTAGTAGCCAATAGGCTAGACACTAAATGGCCAGAGAGTGGCGTGCAAAACTCTCATTTGAGAGTAATGTTTCCCAGAAATCTTTGTCTTTAACCCACTCACTTTGCTTCAGACAGGTTAAGTGTGGGAACTGCGCTCTCATCCACTTCTAAGAAGGCGCGTAAATTGACTGTTTTGATAAGCATTTAAAGTGTTCTCGTAAATAGCGTCAGGACTTCTGACAGGCGGAACACACTATTAAAATATTCTTATTAAGGGTCTCGAATACTAGCTTCCTATCATATTAGGCCGAGTTTCGCCTCGTAATATCGTCTAACCCATCTATCAGGGCAATCGTATGATGCACTGACTAGGGATCACAGTGCTTATAGATTGGCATGTATAAGGTGCCATGAATGACTCAGTAGTTACCCTTGTTTCAGTCGTTTTAGCGAGTAATGTGCCCATGGAACACAGGTTGCTGCGTTCGGTCATCGTGAAGGTAAAGAGCTAAAAGGTCACTAGAAGTGTCTGAATAAACAATGGAAGAGGTTATTTGTCTTGACATCCTTTAAGGTCGTAAGTGTCGTTAGGCTTCATGATAAACAAGACAAGGGTTGTGGTATAAATTACTTAAAGTCAATCCACTGCTATGCATAAACAGGCCGTAAATGTCCCAAAAGTTATAAAATTAAAAGAGACATCTGAATGCCCAATCATAAATGTCTAGGGTAATGGGGAGAATATAATCGTCTGATGAATCAGGAACGCATTTTAAAGGGGGTAGATATAAATAAGTAAAATGCATCAATATAAAAGGCGACTCACTATTTCGGAATGATGTTCTGTTTGCTGAAGCGAATTGTGAAACTCGTGAAAAGATGTGGTGCACTCAGTATTCATCAAAAGGGCACACTGAGCAGAATATGTATTGACGACATATAGATGGGCTAGAAAGGTACTGGCATGACTTAGAGGCCATGCCGCTGTGTGATGGTACAATGGCCACGTCCTTCTGTGCCCGCATAAACAAAACAAAAAAAAATTCAGACAAATATGTATCGCATGCCTCGCTCCTCCTTTGAGTGGCCTCCTCGAAACTCCCCTTGGTCAACCAAGTGCGTCAACCACTGCAAAGTAATCAGTGCTGTAAACACTCATGCGCCACCCGCGCTAACCATCTAGTTTCCATAGGAGCGAAGCAATACCTGGCTGCAACACCATGCCTCCTCTCAGCAATTCCAACCGACCTAGAGTTCTGGAACTAGGGATATGTGCTGATAATCTCGTATATTCACCGCTAGTCGCGGGACCACTAGCCAAACTCCGAAGTCATTGAGTAAGGATTGGAGCTGAAAATAGTTTAGTGCCCGTTCCTTCTTACTGCTTACTTTACACTTCAGTGCTGCCCACCCATATCTACTTGGAGTCTACCCAGCCAGTAGGGAGGTGGGGGCGACATCGCTTACTAGTCAACACCATCATATGGGTACTACAGACTGCCCCGTAACGAACTTTTTAAAATTATTTACGGCCAATGCCACTTCAATTGTTATTAGCTTACCTGCAAGGCAGGAGAGCGTGGTAGCTACAGAAGGTTAAATGTCGCCACCCTCCACAGCCTACCCCGTTCTCCAATGGCATTTTGATTTATCTTTTATAACAACAGATATTAGAGCAGTTTTTTTCTTAAGAACGTAGTTGCTTTTGGCTACCATTTGTGTAGCGCCCTAAGTCTTCTCCGGAGGCAAAAGACTCCACAATACTAGGGCCAACCATGTACTGTTGATGTGCAGAAGGGTTGTGGCTAAAGGCTACTGGCATGGTCTCTAGCAGCCGCGCAATCCAGCGGCGGTAAAAGGCGAAGCCTTAATTGCCCGCGAAATAAAAACGAGAACTTAAAAGACTCTCACAACATTGATAAAGCATAATTTGGTGGATGGATATTATGCGGCCCGGATGAAGGTTACCACATCGCATTTTGTACAAAACTAATTCTAATGTTTTGCATTATTTTATTTAAAATCTACGTAATTTCCGGAAATCGACAAAACAACTGTCCGAAGCCTCCGCCAGACTGGCTGTAAGAAGACCTGAAATCTGCTTCCTATGACTACGGATTCCATTTAAACCCCGTTGGGCGCATGACCAAGGGGAACACTTTTGTTTGTGAAGCAGAATTTCTTGCTTAAGAACGCTTAATTATTAATGCAATTATAGCTTCAACTTTTTGTAAATCATATTAAGATGTCCACTAGCATTTTTAATTGTTTGTAATCTTTTCAGTTCTCCCGTTGGCATCCAAGGCGCCGCTAATGAAGTTCGCGCTTGACTAAATAAATTACTGTTCTTGAGGCAGTTGGCATTTCAATTTAACAGAAATGCTCTTAAATTACCTGTTACACTTTAGAAGAATTTATATGCACATTCTTGGTGGTACAATCTACCATCTTTTACATAAAAATGCAATTGACGCTCTCGGTTGCTTATCTGACACTCTAAAGGTAGTAATCCAGAAGCGTACTTGTGTTGGCGACAATGCAAGAGTGCACCACTGCACAAGAAGTGCGTCCTTTTGAACAACAAATGCTTTGCGCGGATTCCTGTGCGTGGGACCGATGCCACCGTTGATTTAAAGCCTTGGAGTGATCTTCTTCAGCTACCAAAGGGTAGGCAGCTGCTTTGTGAAAATGGTAAGCAATGATCCCTTTTGAATTTCTCCCTCTGATTACGGAAGTAGCCTCAGGCATTGCATTTAATTACAGGGTCTTGACGTTAAATTTTGAGGTTGGAATGGTTATTTCTCCCAAATTTTCTAAGTCTACCTACAACTTAGGCAAAAAACACTGTTTTCTCTATTCAAAAAAGTGGATTCTGCCAACTTCGCTTATGTCTACTCATCTGTAATGGCAAAAAATGAGAAATCGTTAGACCAGTAAATTAGCCAAGTGAATGCAATTTCGACCTTTAGCGTCATTGTGTAAGGCGTTCCCGCTCCAAAATGACTTTTCCAATGAAAATCAGTTCAAGACTTTCTCTGTTAGTTGTACATTACCATTTCTGAATTTACCACAAAGTTATCTTGGTGTCAATCGAATCCTCGGAGAATGATGGAAAGCCAACATCTCCCTATCGTAGAATCTGCGTGCCCAGAGTTAACCCCTCGGTGGAGGGGACATGAGAGGCGAAACAAAAGACGGTTTTGAATCTCATCAGGCAGTGTGGATTTCTACGTACTTTGCACCGTGTAATTAGGATCCGCCCAGTGCATTTCGGTGAGTTTTCACATAAGTACAAGGCATTTAAGTAAAAATAGGTATGTGGCATTAAAATGCATGCAATATGGGAAACCGCAATTACGCTAAATGGGCAGGCTCTCCGAGTGGCGCCAACACTTTAACGATTTGCACAAAAATCGAGCAGCAACAACAAAAGAATTGACTTGATGTAGGTGATGAAGTACAGCCAATCTGGTTCGCCATAAGCAGTGGACTTGATCCAAAAATGAGACTTATAATACTCTTCTGATGGAGGCACCAATCCTCTGAAATCTAAATTTAGAGCTTTGGGGACTAAGAGCGTTAAACAGTTATCGTAACTGCTCGTCTGTTTGCTAAAAATCTTTGTCCATTTTGTCTAGATAAAGTCTATTGGGCACGTTGACTGCAAGTTTAGCATACAGGCGACATCCTAACTTCCTTCCCTGAATCCACACCTCATATTTATGTGATGCGTGAAATTAAAAGAAGCTACCCACATCACCTGTGGCAAGATGGTACAACTTGGGGGTTGTGGTGCTCGACTTTTCTTTAAAGCTCTTATAATTAAATTGTATAGTCACTCTTCTAAAAGAAGCATTTTTAAGCTAACAGGCATTTTGGTGATCAAATCCAAACGAAAAGTGTGTAAGACACGCTGCAAGTGTCAAGCGGATATTATTTGCTTGGTTAACCCAACTCCGACAACGCAAGTTAAATCATAGGAAGTAAAAATGCCTATCTGTGGTGCAAATCGGTGGACGAGTGCATAAATAAGATTTTACTGTCGTGCGCAAACAGGACTGTATGCCTACCTAGGTCTTTGTGCACGTCACTTGTCCCTGTCACAATCCTCTTCTTCCTTATTTTGGCTATTTAACCCTTTCCCTTTGAGCTAAAAACCAGCTTTCTGGAAGTGACTTGCATCATGCATGTGTTGGCACCTTCTTTGATCCCGAGGCCAATCAGAGGTTAGTAATACACGAGAGTGACTACCTCCAGTGACATTTATGGTGCTCCAAATGAAGGCAGTGTAGATATGTGCCCTAAATTCTTCGCCTTCCTTAATCTTCTGGCCGTAGTAGCAGTGAACCAGCAGCAGCCACTTCCTCTGCATTCGTTCTCGCACAGCACTTATATCTCAAAACGCTCCACTCTCCTAGATGCTGCTATTGTTCCTCCTCAAGTCAAAGAGCTCTTTAACGATTTTACTGGATTCGAACCATCTTTAAGGATAACTGTGATACGATGGGCTCCAGACCACAGCATCACGTCTAATTCGCTACTTCGGTACAAGTTGATCATCACGTAAGTTCTTAAATCATTTCATGGCAGTACTTTTCATGGAAACTACCTACTTTTAGTTCGTTGTGATAATTTGCACCAAGCGCCTGCCAAAATGTAATGTCACCATGTTTGAACCAGCTTTAACGCGTCTGAAGCGTTAATAACTATGATTAGCCTAGCTTTAGCCCATTGTAGAAAGTCATTTTGAGCGTCAGAATGTCAGTCAAACGCATAGAGGACGCTTATCTCTGTAATAATCCGACAGAAAAGCCATTATTCTTCCCACGGCAAAAAGGAGCATAACATTTCAAGCGTTATGGTTACGAGGTTTTATAGTGTGGCGATACTTCTCCATTATAAGTGTTAGATTAGCAGAAGATAAGTCTAATAGCTTGTTCTCGGGCGCTCTGTCCCGTTCGGCCTACCAAATGCTCACTTCACCTGTTCTTTTACGCAGCATTCTGCAATCTGTCAGCCAAATCGCTTATTGCTGCTATGCATGCAAATTTTTTTGCATAAAAAGAGCGATTTTTTCTACCTTTTTAACGTATGACTGCACAATTCCGAAGTCTTTACATGTACTTAAAGTAGCTATGCAGAGGCTTTCAGATTGGCGCATAACGCTGTTTTTTAAAGGATAGTTAAACGTAAATGAAGCGGCTTTGATAGAATTCCTAGCGTTAATGAAGTATTTATCAAAGGGAGTTTAATTAGTACTTGATAAAAGCATATAAAGGGAATAGCCTTTTGATTGTCTATTCACAATTTTGAATGTTAAAAACCAATTCCCCAATTTTTTGATCTATTATGTATTTTTAACGTTTCGCCCTAGCCTAACCGAAGTTCCTTGCCTCGTGGTGTCAAGCGCTCTGATGACGGCTCTTGGGAATTTCGCCTACCCATGGTTGAATAAACAGCCTGCTTCTTTCCCATTATTATGTTAAATATGATCCAAATTTAAGCTAGCAACACTTAGCAACAAACGCCAGCAAACACACTTAACTTCCTCGTTATCGCCTTTTGTGGGAATGTCACGCAACACTGACACAATTGTATCAGCAAACGTGGATAATTAATAACCACGAAAAATGCCATTTAAAAATCTCTTGCGTCTTACTTCATTTTATTGCAGGCATTGGTATTTTGCTTTTAAGTTTGTTGTAATAGTTCAAAGCGCAAATATTTTAAAGCATAACTGGTGCCTCAGCCTGGAATTCCTAGGACTTATAAGTAGAGAGGTGCTGAAACATCTTGTCTCCGATAATGATCCTCACCTCCTTAGAGAGTTACGCGCAAGTCAAAAATGAGTAAATACGTGAGACTCAAGGTCACGCACCATTAGTTAAAATATGAAACAATTTTTTCGGTGAGGTCTCCTTTACACGCCTAGCGACTCTACTGAAATGCGTTCAGTAGCATTTTGCACATTTGCCTTGTGTGCATACCTAACACTCTTAAAAGTGTTGTACAACATTTTAAATGGATTAGCGTGATTACATTTATCAAAATATGTTCTTTAAAAAAATAATCCTTTTTAAATTAGTAATGAACGAGCACTTTCTGACTTCAACACCAAAATATTCGAGTCGTTAAGTTACGTTTGGTCTTGGCAAGTGTTGAGTCATAAGAGAAGTCTGCTTCAACGCACTCACAAAGTAAAAAAGTCAGAAACTTGTTTGTTAATAATGACATGAAGCAGGCAAAAAATCATATCTTCAGTGCTTCAGCCATAGCTACTGTTATTGAGCGTAGGCAACTATTCCTAGCACGGAAATAAAAGTTAACAAAAGGCTGCATTTTTGTGAGGGTGAGGAAAGAAAGGCAAAAGTGAACTCCTCGTCTCCCTCTTTTCCGCCAAGAAAGGTGATTTCAAACGGTACTTGAACGACTTTGCCGTGAATTTTTATTGAACTCCGACCTGCAATGAAAAAAAGTCTGTCCTTCCAAAGCACCTTCCTTATAAATAGAAGAATGACCACACAGGACACGAGTCGTCACAATGTCTGAGCATAACAATAACACTTCTCTCAATATCCGCCCTTATTTTTTTGCTAAGGTCTGGTACTGGTATTCAGCCACGCTACAGTCCTTCGGAGAGAAATGAAGTGCGGGCCGATCACATGTGTATATCGACCGTCATCATCAATCATTGGGTGGTAAAACTTTGTACATGTCCTATTCATGGCAGCTTACAGATATAATGCATCCACAACCAAGATTCTTACATGAGCATGTGTGAGCATGTGCTCTGTGAAACAGATGAGAGAAGAATGCATCATCAAAGGAGCAAATGCTTTAAAGTGGACCTATTCACCTTTGAATGAAAGTACTCGTTTCTATGCCATAAGCTCACATATTATGACCTCTTGGCGCTCCCATTCTGACAATTTATTCAACATCTTCCCCTCTGAGTGTTGGCTCTCTAGGAAGAGATCTCGTTGGGCCTCGGAATCCTACTTAATAAAGTTGGACTGTTTTACCCTCCTACTACGCCCCTTTGCCAATGGCAACCAGAAAACAAAGCGCCAACTATTAACCTAATGATATTCCACCTTATAAGGGACAAAGTTTCATTCTTAGTTAATTCACTTTGTTTAAAACTTAATGATAACTACTTAATTAGGATTTTATTTGTCTCTCTCTGTAGGTTACGATCTATTATTGCAAAACTCACTTCCGGTCCACTTCAGTTGGACGCCCCCTTGTTCTGAGTCGCCACCTTCATGAGCACTGAACACGCCCTCAACTTTGGCTGGACCGAAGTAAGCAACGCATTTGGGAAGCTGTAAGGGTGAATTCGTAATGACTGTAAATGCTGAAACCTGGTTGGCATCCCCAAAGCAGGGAAGAGAACTCACATAGTCAGAGAAGTATGGAACAGTAATTTGAACGGGCCGCGATATCGTGTAGTTTTCCTCGATAGTCAGCACAGGCGGCGTCGTGTAGAGGATGCGTCGCTCTCGTTTATGGTACTGCCCTACCAACACAGATTAAGCATTATTATGACAGGCGGTGGACACGCCTTTTATGTCAACTTACCAGTCGGTACCCGCTTCTTTACGTAATCGCGGCCTGTCTCCGTGTTTTTCTAATTATCTCTTCATTCACCCTCATCAGTCCTCTTAAAATACCCTTAATCTTAAGAAGTAGCCGTCAAATCAGAAACTTCATGCACCACTAATTAAATTGCTCACTGTGAGGCACCATTCGAAATAGGTCAAAGTTCTAAACTCTTGTGTAGTAGAGACACCATGTCAAAAAATTCAACAAGACTTGTCTAGTTGATAAAGCCTAACTGCTTCACAGATGCAATATACTTTTGTTGCCATGTTTGTAAGTGGAGAGAATGAAAAGACGAACTTCCCTTACCTACCTCCATTCACCCTGTAAATCAAAAGCGTTGCATCAATTTGTCCCTTGGAAAGGACAAGATGAGTCACATCCTTCTTGTTGAAATCCCCACTTATTATAAGAAAAGTCGAACCTAGTTAAAAAAATAATACAAAGCAGTTACTGACTCGTTCACATCGACTGATTTCGACGATCATTTGCCAAAGCCTTTGGTGGAGCTAGAGGTTACAGAGGAGGCATTCCATCCTATTGAATTCCTTGATTTGCTGGATCAAAACGGTCTCTTACTTGATAATTGCCGAAAATACTGCAGACCTTCAACGTTTTCAAACAACTCGGTAGGAAATAGTTGATTAAATAAAGCTAACATTAAAAGGAGAGTGAGCGCAAATTCCAAGTGCAGTTCCAATGGTTGTGGTCGAGGTTAACTCTAATAACCGATCCCTACACCCCCGTGGCCCCATCACATTTCAATGGAACGTTTACCCGGGAGTCAAAATTCCGTAGGGAGGTATTTACTTGTACTGCCTTTGTCGGAAAGGGCAATGCAAATGTGTTTCTATTGCCCAGGGCAATTAATCACCAATCGACTTTTCAGTGAAAGCTACTTAGGGATTATGTCATTTGAAACAATCAAATGTGACAGCAAATTGAATTAATTCTACCGTGGGATACTTGACGATGCTTTTGTTCACGATTTTAGTAACACGTAAACGTGGGCAGAGTGGTGGTTTGACAAGGCCAGTGGATTAAAGTTGACAGAACTCAGCACACCCGTAGTCCCCACAAAAGAGTGTAAAAGTGGAAAAAAACAGTTCCATATCACTTTACCTGAGTAATTGTGACAGACGTTGTAATTAGGATGGCAAAACGGGTCGTGGGGTGGATTTGAACCCTTTGGGATGAGAAACAAGAAAACAAGTGCAGAAACAGACCCCGATTTTACTGTTTTACGGCTGTTGACTGGGAAAAAATGCAAATCACTCACCTGGATGCCAAAATCCAACCTTCTTTCAACCCGCACATAATCATCAATTTCTGCCCTTATTTTACATCCCCTTTCATCGCACTGGAGATCTTCATTGACACTGAAATTTGGAGAAATGGCATGTCTAGAATCCTCGTAAAATATATAATTATTCAAATGTAATGATTGTAGAAGTCGGCTGGACCTTAAGTTCTACAGAATTCAGGTAATGGCAACGAAGACGTAAAATTTATAAAATAGCTGCCAAACTAAACCTCGAGATCAAAAAAGACCTGCTGCCTTTTTCTAAAATACTCCACAAGTGAATCATTAGATGGCGGAGGCGAAAACCGTGTTTTCGTCACCACATTGCAGGGGGACTAGGGCATTCTCAAGCTGTAACAGCGAGCTTTTTGCTTTGCCTTGAACCACCTCTGCTCATTTGCATGCTGGATGCATTAACCGCCCTCTAGCCTAATCGGAGCAACATTGAAATGAGACAGAGTGACATTTTGGCGTGCCGCCCGATTCGTTCATTTTAGACGTTGTTGAGGCATTAAATGCCTCTCTGTAAATTTGGCATAAAAGGGCTTACCTGGAATTCACTTGAGCACAGCCTTTCTGCGCAAAAATGTGAGCCGGCACATCGTGCCGTTTGTTGACATCGGTAAAATGAAGTCAATTTTTGACAAACCGACTTCGAATAGAAACAATCACCAATTTAAATTGTAAAATATTCTTGCTTTTTTTCGAATCAAGCAAACGTAGATTGAAACTAGCCTAAATGAGATCATTTAATATCGCTCCTAGTCAAGCAAAACTAATTTGGACCTTTCTTGAATTGCCTGGTAGGTAAACCTGCGTTCTTGTCACGATCACCCAATCAAAGCACCAATGGTGCCATTAACAGTTCTGATCCACCTTACCCTACGCCCTGAATCCAAGTGATTAGAGTTGTAGGAGCTCTGGTCCTGTTTCATGCAAATTAGGTAGTTATACCGCCTTTCAAAGTGGAATCAAGGAGGCGACAAACCCATCTTCATGATTTTAGCTAGTCTCAAAGATGCTTAGCAAAGGTGGTTTTCAGAATGTGTTTAAAAGACGCAAAAAACAATTCTCAATCAACATAAACATTTACTTTTCTTACCTCATCGGCATGGACTCGGATCCACTTTAACGATGTGAAAAATGAACCAATGCATGCAGATGATAAACTGTTTACACTGGAGGCAGTTATTTAGAGTTATCACGTTGGCATTTAAGTTTGTATGCAGTAAAAGGTGCCTTCTGAAATCTTCAAACCTACATTTCTGTATGGTGTGAAAACAAATAGTATGTTACTGCATTAGCTGTCAACTATCCAAAACATTAAACACCTGGGTATTTTGCTTTCAAATCAAACTTATTTTACAAACTTACATAAGTCTGCCGTAGATTTGTTCAACGCAAATAAGGATGCCTAGGGGTGAAACGCAAAAGAAAAAAATCATCCTTTATTGCTACTTTTGCCCATGGGGACCGTCTTGTGAAGGGACTGCTGCCATCAGGCGTCACTTACAGGAGGCCGCTGCCACCGCATAGACGAGGCTGCGCACCATGCTGGGTTCCAAGCGCGAATCCAAAGCCAACTGTTGGCGTTGACCGTAATTGGAAAAATTTTCGCAAATATTTCCACCTGTGTGTGTGTGTGTGTGTGTGCGTGTGTGTGCACACCGTAAGGATGACACGTCACCGAGGCGAGGTGGTCATCCTGTGATTGGTGGAAAACGCACGGTCAATCACCCATCTTGTCACTATGGCCAGCGGTACATGGATTACGGGAGTTTTTGATTCACCAGACGGCGAAACCTGTGGCAGACGGAAGTGAGGTGATTAATTAATGCTGATGCCTTCCTCCAGGCCTAGCTGCTTGACCTGAGCTTAATGTTCCCCATTTTCGGACTATCCAAAGGTCAGGATATGTAGAGGAGCGAACGCCAACCTTCCGATGCGGTTTTTTAGGAATACAAATGCCGCATTGTTTCGCTTAAAGTAGTATTGACGTCGTGCTTTTTCTAAGTCCCACGTATGCATGGCTGTTTTGTGGGCATTGCATGCGACGTGGAAAAATGCCTATTTTCAGGTAATTCACCGCTCTTCACAGCTAGTTTTTTCCCTGTAGTCCTACTTGAATCTTGGTACAGCTATCAATGTTCCATCGATACCCTAAAGAAGCGGCATTCAACGTGTTGGTTAAAGAATTAGTCCCACGGCAAATGCTTCGCAGTCTGTTTGAGGGCAAAACAGACCAGAACAAGTGTAAAGAAATGGTCCCATTTCCCTTATAGTAAGCACAAATGTAAGGCATCATCTACAGCCACACTTTCGCAATCCTATTTATGAAAGGAGCTTAAAAATCCTACCGATTTATCATGCCATTAGGAATCATTTCACCGAAATGTGATTTTCCCGTAACCTGAGTGCCTGAATTTTCTCATCGAGAAGCGTTCAACTCAAAAACGCATGAATTGGTTCCTACTTCCACTGACAGATCTACTGCAAATCGCCCGTAGGCGTGACTTGCTTTCCAAATAAATTGGTACAAATGCCAACTGGCAGACCCATTATTACAAAATAATAAACATGAAATGCATCTGTACAAAGTAAAGCATCAAGCAATTGGATTTCAATAGCAAGTTATTCAATTTTTGCAGCGCTTTGAGTCCGATCCAAGGACCTAATGAGGCAGGAAAAATGGCATTTGCCCTCATTTTATCGTGTATCAATGGGGATGCAGATGAAAAAAACAAATTGGCACAGTGAGTGGACGATTTTCCTTACCTACTTTGTAGGACTACATGCTCTGTATTTAGGTGAATTCCTGATTGTAGATTTGTATTAAGAGAGCATAAATGCTGAACTGCAGTGAATACACCCCGAATGCAGCATAAGGCGTGAGAGGTTTCGTGCCCTTGGGTGATCATGCAGATCCCTATCTAAAATCAAACGCAAATTCAGTTCTGCAAAAGATTTTTAATTGGCTAAGTCCCGGTCTCGATCCATTATTGACCATCAGCTCCTCGTTGTGACGATTGGAAGTTGAGGAGGCTGCAGTAGCAGATCTATTCTACGGATTAATTTTCCACAAATGATGCCAAGTTGCTTGGATACTCAAATGCAGCGACCAGCCAAGTGAAAAAGGATTTTGCTCAAGTACCTGGGTAATTGATAGCTTACCGCTGCCACCAATGTGACGCGCTGAGACAACTCTCCAGACGAGGTGCGCAACACCAGACTGAAGATAATTTTATTGTTAACTCAAGGTATCACTAACACGAATCCAGAATTTGTTCTAGAGCAAATTTGGGATTGGTAGAAGACAATGAGTTATTTTTGAACTCCAAACAGAGGTGCCCAGTTCGAGCAGGACAGTCTTATGCGAGAACTTCCGCACTATAAACCCATGCAGTTTGGTATCTGCTTGTTAAAGTACTGAGGACATATGTTAATCTAAGCATAGCAACACAGTCGTAGTTCAAAGATATGCCTGTAGAGGGTTCCTCCTCTTCCCCCTTTCCGCCCTTGCTACTAGAAGTTTGAATAGGCTTTGACACCGTTATTATGGGCAAGAGAGAGGGTACAGAGGAACCCTTGGGGGTGACCACACTACTCCGCAACCAAGTTCAAGCTGTCGTCCCGCATCTGGCCTACAAAGCACATATAAAGAGCATAAGTATTACAATGCCATCGTATTTAAAAAAGGGATTACTTTGTGGGAAAACGTAACATTACTAGGGTGCTAACACACATTTGGCGCTGTGACACTTCTTGGTTGACGCAAATACGATCAAATAGTACTTAGAAAGTTGTGGTTATATTACGAATAAGGAACACTGCTCCCGAACAGCATAGCAAGAATTGTTAAGCAATGTTTGGATTTTAAGCTAAATAAAGAAAAATATGAAAGTGTGGCAGAAAAATTAAAGTTATTGAATAACTAGTGGCAACCCAATCGATTATTCGATTGTTATTTTTCGATTTTTTTCTAATCTAATAGATTTTGACAAAGTTCTGTTACGCTCTTTATTTTGAAATCCATAAGTATCTCGAAAATGTGCACATCCTAAAAATGTTTTATTTCTGCCCAGACAACTTTGGTAACCAGCTTAATGTATTTTTCTTATAGTTAATCAAATGAAATCAGCCTGTTCAATCGCTATGTTCTTAGCCCTTTCCAAGGCCGTTGTCCGGTTGTCATCCTTCTAGGGGTAATCCGACAATATGTAAGACCTCTTATGACGCATGCTTTAAGTTTTCAGCTTAACTACACTTCGATACCTGTTTTCTTCCATGTGTTCTGTTTATCCTCCGTGTTTTTGTGCTGTGACCCATTACAGACAAATTATTTTCATTTTTAAATTGGATTATTGATCGTTTGCACGATTTGTGCCTCTTTTCCCAACATTTCTTGTCGCGGCACAGCATTTAAGCCGCCTGTTCAAAAATCTTTATTAATATCACCTGGTTCACCACAACTGCTTGAGTTATTCTAAGTGGTGACCTCTTTAAATGCAAATGGTTGGACGGTTGTATGAGTGAAACAAAAACCCCTCCTAAAACAACAATTGCAATACCTTTATTTGCAATTACCTCTAGTTTTGTCCCCGATCCCCTAATGGACTTGTGTGTTTGTGAAAAATAAGGCAACAAAATTCTGTACGAAACCAAATAAATACAAATGCTCGTCTAAATATTAAAATTTTGCAGGAAAGTGCTGTGTTTTGATTGCAGTGCGATTTTTGATTTTTTGACTAGTCGTTGACACTTTGTGTTTTAATTGAAAAGGGTGAGTTTAATCCGTAAAACTATGGGTTTTTACCTCCAATTTTTTTTGTGAGTATTTGAAGACCCATATCTTAAAATGAACAAGATTGTTATACTGGATTCATACTTTCCAAGTCGCTTTTTTGCATCATCCTGACGAACTGTCATTTAGTCGGCGAGTCAAGTTTCGCGATCCATAGTACCCATTTATTAAATGCTTTCTCCGAGATTCCAGAGTCATGAAATTTGAATTTAACACTGGATTTCTCCTAATTTATGTGACCAGAAACATACCTGATTGTAATTTTTTAGCAAGTGTAAATTACACACAATTATGCTTAGTAGTAAGGCCAATAAACTTGCGGACCGATGTTGAAGTATTGCGTTTACGTTTGAACCTGTTTGTGCAATACTAAGAATCATTGGCTCTATCGGCATCATCTTGAGTAGGATTACCTAGTCACTGGCGCTGCAATTTGTCAAATATCCTGCCCACTTTTGTGCATGACCTTATGTCAATTACCTTAGAGCCATTTAAAATAATTGTACAAGTTTGCCTATGACATCTTGCATTATCTTTAGTTGCCGCAAATAAATTACCTTTCTAATAGCAACTTTTGACGTTTTAAGGCGAAAGTACTGTCTTGCCTTCGAAAAGTTGGTTAATAAGTTATTATTTTCTTTAAGGCACATTACCTTTCGCCCAATTAAGCTAAACCGAATTCTCGCCATCGCAGCCATCTTGTTTACCGTCCTGCTTGGATTTTCTTACCTCAACAATTTCTGCGTAAGTATCTTTGCTCTTGACCGCATTTCCAAAAACTGAAGCCATCAGCTGATTCATCTATCTTGGAGGGGTGTGGTCTTCCTCTGTGTGTTACAACTAGATTTCGATCGCTACATTATGTCAGATAACCATTTTCAGAAATTTTTTTGTTTTCTTTTCTCTACTTGTGTTGCGCAAGCATTGTTTATCTCTTTCCGTAAAGTGTTTCAAACCCTATTCTTTATTCTTGAGGAAATGTGCAATCGTTCGATTTCTGTGAATTGCGGTTTTTGCTCCTTTTATAATTCTTTGGCTACTTACAGGATGTAGAAAAGTCGGAGAAATCTGTCTGTCGCCAGATCTCTCCCCTCTTTCCGGACCCAAAACGTTGCGGTTGCACATCTTCACTGATGAGCCTGGTAGTGCTCATATCAATTGGGCAAGTAGACTTTTACTGGGGTGTCACAATTGTCATTAGTTTAGTCTACTAATTACTTGCGAGTACGGAATCACGATAACATTCGAATGCGAATTATATCAATTTAATCTGGGGCGTGGATGCTGCGCAGGCACACAAAGGTCACGTGGTATCTCGCCTAGGGTCGCTTACACTGGCCAGCAAATTAGAGTGCATACGGGATTGAATGGGAATGCATTTCTTTTTGCTTCTTCTAGCCCGTATGCAAGCCCAGGAAGGGTGTCAGGGACCTTTCCGACAGCATTCCCGTCAAGATGCAGCCAATTCAGGAGGTGGTGAATCCTCCAGTAGTACCAGTGGCGGAGAATGCAGGCGAAGCAGCCTATTTGGATAACTTCGAAATCCCTGATCTCATCCCACGAGCGGAAGGTTTCGTCGCTCCACAGAGTCATATCCTCAAACTACCCGAGGTGACGATTGAAGAGATCCGCGGTCCCTCAAAAGCAAACCTTCAAGACCCTGATGCGACCGAAAAGAGAGAAAAAATTAAAGAAGTAGGTACTGAATTGCGTCGAATTTTTGCCATCCATAGCTTGAAGGACCTGCAGAAAAATATAATGAAATCCTATAGTTTTGCTTTGCTTAGTCTTCATTGCTTTTCTTAGACTTTTTGCCCCAAAATAGAATTTAGACCATAAGTTGGCATGATTTCGTTGGAATACAAGGTTTAACATTATAAGCGACTTGGTTTTGATACATGAAATAATTTGAAAACTTACGCGTTTGGTAACCTTTTCAAGGGCCTTCCTTTTGATGATATGGTTGGACCTGAGGCGTAAAGTGCGCTAACTGCTTTAACTAAAATCTGATTTCATTTAGGTTCGACAAATTGAAAAGCTCATCTATACGTTCGCTTTCTCCGTCTTTGTCCTAATTCAAATTTTCCAAAAAATCTGGTACATGTTTAACACCTCCTTTAAAAGGACTGCAAAATTTTACAGCGTCTGCAAGCAAGCCCTATGGAGTGTACTCATTTTTTTTCTCAGATGACCAAGCATGCCTGGTCAAACTACGTGAAGTACGCCTGGGGTCACAATGAGCTCAAGCCCTTGTCGAGGACTTTCCATGACACGGATATTCTAGGTCGTGTTCCCCTTGGTGCCACCATCGTCGATTCCATCGACACACTCTATATCATGGGACTAGAGGAGGAGTATAGACAGGCAGCTAATTGGATCCGGGACAAACTTGACTTCTCCAATGCAGTGAGTGGAATATGCTTCTTTCAAAGTTTCAATCAAATGTGATCTTATAAACTCTGGACGTTGTTGCCACCTAGCTAACAGTGAACTTTGTTCTAGTTACCAAACGGCCATTTCCGCCCTGTGTCCACATATTAATCGAGGCATGTTTACAAATTCCATGACACTTCGGACACTGCTATCCCTCATCTGGCTTTTCTGTCGTCCCAACTGGAATTTTCACTTTAAGGTTGTGTTGTCTTTCGAAAAGTCACTGTCGTTCCTGGAGGCTTCCCACGAAAATTATTCTGAAACACATCTACACGATCAAAAAGATGGTTTTGATAGAGGCGCATTATGAGGGGGTCGAAATTGATTTGTCATTGTTCAAGTCACTTCCGGACACAAGGAATTCTTATCCAACACTTTAGTTCTGGTACATTTGTTTTTTGAAGTTGCACACTAACCCTACTACCCTTAAGTATATGCTGTTCAGAAAGTGTTTGTCAGTACCATGTTCGTCAGAAATACGCATTTGTTTTTGATTAATTTTGTCATCTACCTTTACCCGAACGTTTTAAAGTTTGGAGACAATTTAGAGGTCCGAGGTAGTTGGTTCGCAGATCGCTTCATATTTTTGTTTCTTCTATTGGTGAAATCTAAACAGTTGGGCAATTGCATTTTTTTTTCAACTAGAAACTGCAGTTACCTGCACCTTTCCTGATAAAAGTTATTTAAATGACCAGATGTTTTTGCAAGCGAAGACATCAGGCCTTCTCACTTTTCCTTAGCAGTGATTACTTCACTCTGGTATATCTGGTTCTCTGTACCTCGGTAGTGTGAGAGTGCTTTGACGAAAAGTAGAGGAGACTTTATTTTTGTGGTTCTTTATCAGTTGTAAAGTTTGGGCCTATTTTCTGTCACTATTGACGCAGTTCTCTATAGCTCTCTCTGCGCATCAGAGATTTTTCACCTTTTTTTATGCTGGATCATCCAGAACCCCGTTTTCCTTTGATAGCAGGTGCTCTTTATTCGTGTTTGCCACTTCAAAAACCTTCCAAGTGGTGTGGGAAAACGTGTCGTATGTGCTTATGTTTTAATAAAGGGGAGCTGTATGCATTGAGCTTCTTCTCTTTTTGTGTCTGAGAGCACTGCGCCTCCATCCAGGGAAAGAGGATGTCGCTTAGGCAATGCTCAGACCCTTGCGTCCACCCCGTTTGTGCTGTTGTAGGCATCAGTAGCGATGAACGAAAAAGCGTTTCGTCAGTTTTCTGGCACAGAAAATAGATTGTTTTCAGTCCTATAATATTTTACGAACGGCTTGTTTAAAAGCTCCAGTCTGTACTCGTTTACCGCAAGGATAATTTTGGCAGTGTACTTTGTAAAATGGTTGATCATACAATCTTAGTAATGAAAATTTGCAGTCTTTTCTCCCCGGTAAGCCTTATCAATTACTGTTCTCCTTGTCGCTAACGCCTTTAGTTCATTACCCTTCATTATTACAACAAGAGTTGAAATGCATGGATTGGCCTTTTGGGTCTTGTGGGAGCAATTATCACAGAAGAGGCTACTGCGACTTATGTCACGCCTGAGCTCAACACGTTCATCATCATCCAACTTATATGTGACCACGCATAAAATTGTCACACGTGGATTGCTTAAGAACTAACGAAGTAGGTGAAGTGTTTTTGGTGCTAGCACAACAGTATTTTTGGCTTCTCAATAATTAAACATTAATTTGTGAGTTGAATCGAATGCTCGTGGCATTAACCAATGTGTAGTTTTTTATCTCCTGCTATTTTTACTTAAAATTTAGGCAGAATTTTTAGATTGTTTAATTTTGTTAGGTGAGATGAATGCGACCCACCTCACCATCCAGGTCGCCCTCTTTGCTTAAAAACAATGCTGATTTTGGTTTTTCCTCTTCATCTACACCATATCATTTGGTACACAATTTTGATGTTGTTATTCTGGCGCATTTCAACACATCCGTCAGTGCATTTGCTGTTTGTACCATAACGTATAGTTTCTTGTGAAACCGAAAGTGCATTTGTAGCCGGTTCTCTCTTTTCCTCCTCTTCCCTCCACCCTTGCTATGAGAAGGTTGGATATTTCTAGACATCTTTATTGTAGCATAGGACAGATATGCGGTAACAGGGCCAAGGTATTCACGACTGTGGAGCCTCAGGATACCACGTGCGTCCGCGACCAGATTAAAATTGTCCTCCTGCCTCTCGCCTGCAAAGCACATTTAAATAATATAAGTATTACAGCGTTTTTTAAGCAGCAATCTAAGGTGCTGGGACTTCTTTTGCACGACCCATCCAGGGTTGATTAATAATTGAACCTTCCCCCAGGTGGCAATGCTGGTTGTTTATTCCACTTTTTAATTGCTCTGAATCCCGGAGGTGTTCAATTTTTAGTCAGTTTTAAATGATTAGCTTCTTCTTCCATTTGGCCCACTTCATGCCTGGGCGAATTTACCCATTAGACAAAATCCCAATTGTAAAATAGTTGTTCATAAGATCTTTTTTCTTCTGCCAAGCAGGAGTGAAAATAATCCACGTAGCGCTTTTGCGTTTGACCCCATAACTTGCCCCGTTAGTGTAAACTCGTGCCGTCTTTACCGTAGGATGGAAATGAAAAATCGTTTTTCTCTGCTCTAGCCAACTGAGATTTCGGTGTTTGAGATCACAATCCGGTTCGTCGGTGGCCTTTTGAGCATTTATTCAATGACGAGAGATAAAGTGAGTCCTGGTACTATTCCTGAGTCATTCTATCAGCATTCCTTTTTACGATGTAATTAAATGGTGGTGATGCTTGTCACTCGTCACCACCCAAACCAGCGTGGCTGATTCTTCAATTCAAGAAGGCACATTCTGCCTATTTCTCCTCGAGCTTGTGCTTCTTCATGCGTAGATATGACTTGGATGCTTCTACTGCTGCCTTTGAAATTAGAAAACAACCTTTACGGGGGAAATAAATGAAATTATTGTGTGAAACTAGTGTTCGACTAATTAAGAATTCCTGAGAATTCATTTGTGCTTCTTACCAAATTCCACAGTAATTACCTCATCAGTTGAGGTGGATGTGGACTGGGTAGGGCAGTAAATAAATGCCTGATTTTGTGCATGAAATGAAGGAAATGTGTTCCTGTTTTGCTTTCGGAATTAGGCACTTTTGTGTGTGTTTGTGTCTGTTGCGGTGCGACCTTGACCTGTCAAAATTTTGCGTGCCTTGCCAGGTTTTCCTTGATCGTTCGGTTTCCATCCTGAACAACTTGCTACCCGCGTTTGATGAAAAAACCGGTCTTCCAGCCTCCCTTTTCAACCTTCGGACGTCAGTCAGATTCTTCACTTGTTGACTGTCACCACTATTATAATTTTTTTTATGCAAAAGATAAATTTTCTAAAGCGGGAAATACTTGAATTTTCAGCACAATCGCTTAAAGCGTCTCATATGTGATTTGCCTTTCTTATCATATTGGGGCAAATAGCAACTCCGAATCGTGCCACCGACAAATTGGTTGCGTAATAAAGAAAGCATAGGATGATCTTTGTTCGGGGCTAATTGTTTCTTTTAGTTGCTGAATAGTGCAACTTCAAATGGAGGAGTTAAACGAGGTGATTGGTTTTCCCCTGACACTGATAGCATCCCTTGCGTAGATAGGTTAGAAAGCATATTTCATAGGTAGTTGGATTCGGAATTAGTCCTAGTTTATGGCAATGTTTGTGTCATGTTAACCCGCTTAGTCTGGATGGAATAATAAAGCATTGCGAAGCCAATTTGCTTATTGGGATCAGGTTGGTTCCCAACGCTGCGATTTTGGTTGTGTACCTCAAAAAAAAAGTTTTTTAAGTCGCGAAGGCTTCCTGATCCGATTTTGGGCGCTCATAGCTATCAAAAGATACACGGGTGGTACTGACACGCAAGTCTACCGACTCACTCGCCATTTCATTCTGTTCTATTCTATATCATGCGCGCTTAATTGGGTACTCAGCATCTTTGTAAATTCGCCTCATCTCGTTATATTCTTGGTTTTCTTCATGCAGCAAGAGGCGCCGCAACTACAGTTGGGCGAGCAACGGATGTCATATTCTCGCCGAGATCGGAACCCTCCATATGGAATTCCAATTCATCTCTGAGCTCACTGGTGATCCCAAGTACGGTCAGATGGTAGGTCAGAGTTTGGTTCTGTTTTCCCATGTGGCTGCGTTCTCCAGACTTCCCAAACTCGGGTTCGATATTTTCACACCGTCAGGGAAATGATTGGGCACCCTAATCATTCGAACTGAAATGTCCCTGATTTCTAGACAAGGTCCTTTCTCATATGCCTTCTTTCACTTCGTACCATTAATGCTTATCAATTGAGAATTTCATTGTGATCTCCACTCATTTTTTTTCGCCAAAAAAAACGAATGTGAAACCCCTTTTTCGCCTTTGTGATGAGCCTGTGTAGCATTGTTAACACGGCATGCGCGTGGAAGTATCCGCCGCAATGCCGAAACCATGCGCAGACGAAAGGAGTCATGTCGACAAAAAAGTACTCTAGAATGACTTCATCTCATTCGAAAAAAAATGTTGTGTGCATTAACATCATACGGCCAACATGCTTGTGTCACACTATCTCGCGTTGGAATAGCCGGACTCATTCCGGTTGAGGTCATACAGCTATCTCTACAGCGTATTTACCGTGTCAGTCGATTTGTTCACTGCGCTTGCCGTTTTAACTTGTTCCTTTGTGGCGTGGACGGCTACTTTACTTGCTGCCAATAATGTTGCTACATGGTTCCCACATCACCGAAAGTACCCTTCGCTGAACTTGCATGTGCATCCTTTTTTCGATTGTGTGCGGGTAATTTGCCTTAGCTCTTTTTTTGCTTCACATTATGAGGCCTTGAGATCCCAGCTGATACGTCCGTGAGGGAATCACTCTAGTAAAATCGGGATCTCATTTTCGTAATTTAAGCACTTTTCTGTCGTAAATCGTGAACTGCGTGGGTGGCAGCTAGAGCGCAGCCGCACACAGTTCAGACCGTACTATGGTAAATATTGGTTTTCAAGTACTCGGTTGTGTATCAAACTTTTTCGATGTTTACTGTCAACTAATGTTAAAATGTTAATGTGGAAATCCTCAAGGGCATACATTTGCTCCCCCTTTTGTCTCGTGGTTTTTCATGCCTTACTAACCATAAAATCCTACCTCATACTTCATTCGTAATCTAAAAAGTATCAGCTTTCTCACAGGTGTCATGCTGCACGTAATCCACTTCGTTTCTTCTAATCTGTCGTCTTCTAACTCAGATTATGACGATTTAAGTACAACATTGACGTACCTGTTTCCTTTGCCGTCAATCGTGGCCGATGAAAAACACGCTTTATTGCCTCCTTCATTTATGAAAGTATGCTGGGGAGTTGCTTCTAGGGTGAACCAAAAATCGGTGCTTTATGTCTTAACCGTAATGATCTACCTGGTAGGGTCTATCCCACAGGCAGGTTGACCACTAAAACCAGAGGTTTTGTCGATGCATTTACAAAGGTAACAGATATAATTTTTCTTCGATCAAGAACCCCTCCCCCTCCCACATCTGTCTTATTGTTTTAAATTGGTTCGAGTCCTTTTGTGGTCATCAATGATGAATAGATGGAGAGCAAACGCTAAATGTTTGTGGTGGCAATAGCGAAAAAGGGGAATGGTAACTTGAGCCGTAAAGTTTCAGCAGCATCTAAATAATCTATTCATAATTTGGCCGTCACTGTTGCTCCACTTCTATGCCATTTCTTGGAGTAAATTTCATTTAGCGGACCAATCCCTTTGCTGGCAACGATACTCTTGCGTCAGTTGTTATTACTAAATTCAAATGATCCATCTGCCTGATACCGGGGCAACTTAGGTTAATTGTTTTCCTTGGCTCTGGTCGGTTAGGTTCATCGGATTAGAGACTACATAGAAGCAGCTTCCAAAGTCTCCAACAATCAATTTCGCACCCATGTGAGCGCCCAGAAAGAGGTCTTCTGCAACCGTCGAGTGACACTTTCGGGCGAGGGCGACTCCTTTTTCGAGTACCTTCTCAAGGAGTGGATCCGCAGCGGTCACGCTGATATCAAGGCTCGCGAGCTCTACGACCGCTCGTTGGAATCCTTTGAACGCCTCAATATGCTTCGCACCAGCAAGATGGGCAGTTTCTACGTCACTGATTCGCAACACGGCTCACCTGGTAACGCTATGGGTCACCTCGCTTGTTTTGCTGGTGGGTGGTGCCTTGTGAAACCATCCTCGCTATCTGTATGTCCCTCCCCTTCCTAATCCCCTGCCTTGAACATAACCCAGGTGGGATGTTTGCATTGGGTGCAGCAAAGCGGAACACGAGCGACGTGTGGTTTCTCCGCGGCAAACAGCTGACAGAGACTTGCCGCAAGTCCTACGCCCAAACAGAAACAAAATTAGGGCCCGAAAACTTTCGCTTCACCAACAACGTGGACGCAGTGGGTATATCTACCAACGAAAAGCGCTACTTTTTGCGACCCGAAACCGTAGAATCGTACTTTTACATGTGGCGGTTCACTCATGATAAAGTGTATCGCGAATATGCCTGGGACGTTGTTCAGGTGCGCATTTGCCGATAAAGGGATCTTAGAACCACTCTTTTAGTTTTTTTGCTCTTTTATTTGGTATGTTGTCTTTGCATAAAACTTGCTCTATAAAGTCGCTTTTGTTCCCATTTGCTCAGTGTAGGTGTTTTTTAATCAGTAATTATCTCTGGAGTGGTACCCTTGGTTTGTGCTAGAAACATCCTACCCAAAGCAGAAAAAGCACCGAAATGCAGTCAGAGATTGTGTAGGAGTGCAGCTGCAGTTTTAACTCCTTAATTTCTCTTTCTTTTACCATGTAAAGAGTCTAGATTTGGATTAAACGTCAATTCTAAGTTGAAGAACTCTGGACGATGTAATCCACCTATCATTGTCGTGATTTAGGCCCTTGAGAAGCACTGTCGCTCAGAGGGCGGTTTCTCGGGTCTGAGTGATGTAACAAGTGCAACCCCAACTCAGGACGACGTGCAGCAGAGCTTCTTCCTGGCTGAAACGCTAAAATACCTCTACCTGATCTTCTGCGACGACTCAGTGTTGCCACTAAATCGATGGGTCTTCAACACTGAGGGTCATCCCTTCCCCATCATGCCGAGGTTGACTGCATGAACTCTGTGCATGTCTGTGTGTTTGCGTCTGTGCAAGCGCGCACTCTTTCACTGTTATTTTTTTGTAATTTTGTTTTATTCTCCCACCACTCCTCCTCCGGTGCTACCTGGTCATTTCTTTGGCTGGCGTCGAATAAGCCCTGCTGTGCAATTGGTAGACTGACTCTTGGAAATGCTTGAACTTGGAATTGGGCCGTTTCACCATCCCTCCAAAAATTGCCATGAGGAATTTTTTCCTATGCTCTTGGTTGTGATGCAAATCGCAATGCTTTAAGTTCGATAACGTTTGTGCAGTTTCATAGAATTACTTGGGTTTGCGTGAAAGCTCCACTGTAGTTCGTTCGTTGCTCAAAATGAGGGTCGATAAACAACACCAACTGTTTTATTACAGAATTCATTCCAATACGAACGTATATCTATATACGTAGTGCCTTTTTAAGGGTACACTCCATAGGCCTCCTGTATTTAATTATGCCTCATGGCGTGGAATCCTTCCGATGATGAAGCTGTGGTTGTTATCGCTCACCATTCATCTGTCGCTATGCAGATGTTTGTTGAATGTTTCTCTGGAAGCGCATTCAAGTGAATCACAACTGCCCCAGAAAACGTTCGTTAAAGCGTCTTAGGATTTTTTTGCGAAATTTTATTATCTCGGGACGTTCTAGAATATTCCTCAATTTGCACCCTCCTTGAGGTCTCCTCATTGATCAACTTTATGCAAGTAATTGCTCACGGTAAGGTCAAGGCCGTTCAAAATCACACAAATACGCGAGAATGAGGCCACCCCATGTACCGACACGAAGGTATCGTGTTCTCTTTGTACGCGCGTTGTTGTTACTGCTGCTGCTGCTCCTTGGAGATCCATTTTTCTGATTTCTTATTTTCTGAATGCTCCAGTTGGGATCTCAATAGTTTTTTTTTACTCCCTCAAATAAACACCAGCACATGACATGCCCGAGTTCCGCATCAAAAAGCGCTTTGCATCCTGTTAGTCCGTTGGATGAACCCTTAGCCCTGCTCCTTTGGGTGATTGCTTAAATAGTACCATTGACTTGATGGAAGAAAAGGTAGTCTTTTCCCCGGTATCCCTTAGCAATATATTAATGCCCCTTGTTAACACTGACTAACCTGGAAAAAGTGGGTTTTGGGTGTACGAGGCCGTAGCGATTAAAATAATAGTTATTGATGTCTGCATTCGTTTTGTCCCCTTCCGTTGGTCTAGGTGTACTTCAATTTTCCTCAAGCAGGATTTTGCTTGAGGGTTTACTATAAATATTCAGAAGGATGAGCGGGTTACAGTCATGATAGAGGACTCTGCTCGACACCACGCAAAGCACTGTCTTTTGGCCCATCCCGGTAGCAAAACATGTTTTCGATTGAAGTGATTTGAATTTTTTTTGAATAACAAATGATTTCAAAAGAGAAACAAGGGCTTAGATGCGAAAGTGCTTGCTAAAATAGGGTACCGTAGTGTTCTATTCCCGTGTAAATAATGGTCCAATTGGCTTCCAACAGCGACTGCATAAGTGGGTATCCGGGATCAAAGCAAGTCGCTATGAACATCGAAAAACGGTATTTTGGGTAGTTTACTGCAAATTCATGTGTACAAGTGGCACCTGTGGACAGTCGAGCACTTTTGTGGGGGTTTTAAGTGTAGCCGGTGGTGTAGGCACATGGGGTTAGCCAGAATGCGCTATTTTTGTCCAGTTATTTGCAGATCGAACGACAAAGCAACGCACACACAAAACCCTTTGGAGGCAGGGACTTCATACCCTCCATCTCGACTGATATTATAAGCATAGTGCATCACGTGCTCTTGCATACGAAAGTCTTTTTTGACACAATGAATACAGCTTTTTTCGGTTCAACTCAGGGCAAGTATCTTGGTACGCAGTGTGAATAGTTAGCGATGATGTTTTACTTGTAATACCTTTTCTCACGGGGATTGTGAATTACACTGCAATGTGGGTTTGCTCCAAATCGGATCATCATCAATTCCACTGCGAAGTATGGTGACGCAGGCGATTTAATTATATTTTTTACCCCGATTCAATCCCTCAAATCAAGCGCATGTATCGGTGGGCTTGCAGACTAACTGACTAGACGGCGTTGTTAAAAGAAGCCATAAAATATCTTAAGGTCAGTGCAGTGTTGGCACTGCAGTCATCGTAAGCGAACTGCGTCTGCCAACTGCAACTAGGTTATCACACGTTTAAACACCGTAATAGGAGAACCGATGCGAACCGCCGATAACACAACAGCTAGGAGATCTGCAGCCGAGCTGAAGGACGGATCTACTGAGGAAAGAAGGAAAATGCGATTCAGAGAGAAGTTTGGATAAACGATGCTTAGAAATATGTAAAGGAGTAAAGGAATCAAATGGACAAAATGCAGGACAAGAGAGAGAAGAATATGAACAAATGGAGATTTTGCAAATGCGGAAAGGGGTGAGAAAGATTACAAAAATACGATAAGCATAGACGATACTACTAGCTCTTGTCGTCACAGGCGCAGATGCAACAGCTTAGGTCCCAGTACGTGATCGCAGCACGTTGAACCCACATTGGGTCGATGAGGCGACTAACCAACTCCGGTGCTTACGTCAACTCTCTAAGTCAAGCACTTTTCTCACGGAATAAAATTCCGGTGAACTCACTTGGGGCTGCGATACCGATGGTGTTGTAGCGTCCCGAGGCTCCCTTAAGGCAAAAGAAGGCAAAGTGGCAGGATAGAATATATATATTCACCGGACAGAGGGAAAATGGCTGCTGGCATGGCCCAGAGGCCAGCCCACGCAGCTAGGGCAATAATGGCCACCTCTGTGACCTTGACAGAAAACGGCAGTTCTAACAACCAAAGTATTACATTGCCCCTCTCCTCTTTCGAGCGTCGTCCTCGACGCGCCCCTCGGTTATCTCCCGTGTCAGCCATCACAACATCCTCAGTGCTGCAGGAAGCACCCACGAGCTAACCATGCCAGTCGCCGACATTCGTCGCGATTGAGGCGATGCTTGACACCAACGTCAGTGATCCCTCTTGACAGTGCATTGCACTTCGAGTTTCGTCTGCCTTGG
Organism: Taenia hydatigena; assembly: GCA_036345935.2. Lineage (NCBI taxonomy): Eukaryota > Metazoa > Platyhelminthes > Cestoda > Cyclophyllidea > Taeniidae > Taenia > Taenia hydatigena. Next base: position 20,287,796 of record JADWOT020000003.1, read on the forward strand.
AAACAAGGTTCGGAATAAGTGGTTCTGCCGACCATCAGTATGTCCGTAGGGGGCGTTAGCGCGCCGATATCCTTAAGCAAGTAGATATTAGGGGTAATCCTTGGAACGAAACTTCCCAGGTGGGCCACGGCTAGTGTCGCTTCAGTTGTTGATAGCTTTCTTGTAGAACACGGAGATGGGGTAGCACATGCACTTCTTTCGCACCGCTGCAACATGCCACAGGCGGTAGAGATCGGGATAGTAACCCTATAGAGTCGGGTTCGCTTTCCGCTGCCACCAATGTAGCGTCCCGAGGCTCCCTTAAGGCAAAAGAAGGCAAAGTGGCAGGATAGAATATATATATTCACCGGACAGAGGGAAAATGGCTGCTGGCATGGCCCAGAGGCCAGCCCACGCAGCTAGGGCAATAATGGCCACCTCTGTGACCTTGACAGAAAACGGCAGTTCTAACAACCAAAGTATTACAGTGTGGTAAAGTTAAAACGATTTGGCTTAGTTGGCGATGCAAAAATGCACTTGTTGCTATTAGCTCGCAGATAGAAAATGTGCTGGATGAAATAGGATTCGCTCATAAAGTTAAATACCCTAAAGACCTCTGTTATATCCATTCTGTGCTAGCCATTTTTAGTTTGCAAGAGGTTTACCCTGCACTCGAACTTGGGAGATATTTTTAAGAGGATGCGTCAGGTTCAATAACTCACCTTACTTCATTCACCGTTATACCCAAGTCTGATGAAGGCACAACCATCCAAACTCGTCTGAGGCAGGAAGCATGAAAGACGTAAGCAAAAGTCCACAACCCTGCTTGTAAGTGGCGCCAGAATGAACTCCAGCCCCACCGGACAGGACCATGTGCAGTGGGTGACAACAGAGGTTGCGCACCAAATCTTAGTGTTCGTTTTATGAGGGTTTCACGTTAAAACACGCTGAAGGTGGTGGGGAAGTTTTAGAGAAATTTTCTGGTTGTTAAACGAAAAAAAATTATTCAGGCAACACCCATTTTCGAGGTCCAAAAACCTCTAACCCTAAATCAAATAGGATCCTCGTAGTGACCTTATTTCCAAAAATTGGCCACGATGATCACAAACACGTATGCGTGGCTGGAAATGTTACGCTCTGGTTTACAGCAAGCCTGGCAATCTTTTCTAAAAACGTAAAGATAGATTCGCAATTTTCAGGATGCACAAAACTAAACCAAAACAAAACTATTCGTTTGCATACATCTTTTTGGTGAAAAGTCAGCTGGTTGGACAAATTTCGCTACCAAGGCGGTGTTGTCAATCTCCGGAGAAAAGGCAGCTCTTATACTTTGCATAGTTTCTTGGTGTAGCGTCTCAAGACTTCCCTGAAAGCAAAAGAAGGCATAATGCTAGGGCAGAATATACACATATTTAATAAACAGAGGAAACGGGCTGCTGGCATAACCCAGAGGCCAGCCCACCCGGTTAGGTCAATGTGGCTACCTACGTGGCCGAAACCGAAACCAAACCGGTAGTCATAACAACTGAAGTATTACGCTTGGGACCACAATGTATGATGTCTTTTTCGAGTTAATCATCTCAATCCAGAGGTCTAAAACCGAAGAGAGAGAGAACAGTGATCTTGACTCATCAGTTGTGTTAAAAAGATATCATCAAACATATGCGTTGGAGCTTTCACGGGTAACATTGATCAAGTTACAACGAGCGCCAAATTGCCTAAGCTCCTTTAGGCGACGTAATGTCAGTCTATTTATAATTTGGCCCACCCGAAAAAATGAATATTTCTTAAATATTCTTGAACGAATACCAGGCTGTAAGCATTACACGGTGCTTAGCGTTTTGATTTAAATTGATTTATAGAATAAACGGAGAAGCCGAGCTGCATAATAACCGAAGATCCCACGATCGAGTGAAGTCGCAAACTAGAAATCTTTGCTTTGAGCTTTAAATTTATGAACATTTTGAGGCTAGAACTTTGACGACACAGCTAATATTTTGGTTATACAGTAGTGGTACAAATGTTTCTACTCGATGTTTAATCAATAAAGGAGGGGCAATGTAGCAGCTTTAACATTATAGCACTTATGCTTTTCAGATGTGCCTTTTGGTCGAGAGGCGGGAGAACAATTTATGTTTCGTAGCAGACGAGAACTCTGCTTCCCTTGAGTTAGTACTTTTTAAGTTAGTTCAAACTAACAGATAGGCCACAACCCAATTAGTCACGATAGAAAAGGTAAAGTGTGGAAGTGTTTATTGTGATTAACTGGAACGGTGAAATGGGTAAGACTAGAATTCTTCATAAGAGAAGGAACAAAGCCAAATAATTGCATGCTCAGCCACTTATCCGATACGCTCCGTAGCGTCCCGAGGCTTGCTCGAAGGCAAAAGAAGGCAGAATGCTAGCGTAGAATATATTCACCGGACAGAAGGAAACAACCTGCTGGCATGGACCGGAGGCCAGCCTACGCAGCTAGGGCAATATGGCCACCTCTGTCACCCTGACCATAAACCGGTAGACCAAACAAAGTTTTATACGCTCTATTAATAATAATGGTCCAAAGCCTTAGACACATCTTCACATATAAATTTTCGTTTAAGTATTTCTGACTTTTCCTTACCTCGTAGCCTCTCCACTGCAGCCACACCAGTAGCGATAAAAAATAATTCCTTTCAAATGTTGCATTACTTGTGCGAGCGTTCTATCTCTATTCCATTTTAAGAAACATCACTTTATTGACTTTCAATAATTCGACGATAAACCGCGTGGTTCATTTTGCCGACGTGATATCGTGCAGGGATGGCTTGTCTACACCGGGAAGATGTCAAATTGAGGTTATCTTACAACGATTCGCATGTCGTTTGTGTTGTTTGCCTAGTTGAATGCTTGACTGATAAGACAAAGCACGTAACAGAGCGTATTGAATATGGCGAATCCTGTTTGAATTTATTGAATCAACCTATCACTAAATATTCTAATCTTGGCCAAAACATCCAGTTATTTATTACAGCATTTGGGGCGTTGTGGGGTAAGGTTTTTTTAATTCAATTCCTTTAGACATGTACTTGGTTGAAAGAGATACTTATGCCACCCTGCTAATGAACGGTGTGTCCGTTATATTTGATATGATTCCATAGTTATTTCCGCATTGCTTCGTCGTTTAACTATTGATCAGAGCTTAATCACAGTTATGCTGTCTCCCCTAAGGTCTGTTTTGGTAAGTGGCCTTAACACTATCATTTTTAAGGATGCTGATGAATATGATCTTAGAGGAAAGTGTAATGCGCTCATTCTGTTAGCCGATGTCATTGAAAATCACGAAATAGTCTCCGATGAAGCACCACGTGAGCATAATATGACTTGCTTACCTGCCAAGATATGATATTTGAATGCGTTTTGCCACAGCTGAGCGTCGGGAACCCAAGTCTTCAGGGAAGTGCAGTTTACTGCCTTGGCGTTCTCTTGAGGCACATAGATTATTTAGACTATGTTTCTGTATCTAACTGTTGTGATACTCTGCTGGATTTTTTGTGTGACCCTCACGATGACGTTATAATCGCTCAGAATGCATTCGGTAAATGGATTGAAAAGAAATTTTACCATTTAGAGTGCATACGCTCAGTTTTAAAGTTTCCTGAATCACTAAACTGCATAATCACGAACCCAAAGTTTCCAAAGATGCTTCGCCTCTCTCTCAGTTCTCACAGGTCTAGTCTTCGTCGTGCAACACTTTCCTTTCTTGTGATGCTTCTGTCTGATGATCAAAATGAAAACATTACCCTCTATTTGCATGAAGTGGGCATTTTAGGTAAGGTTTATTAGAACTCAGCTTTTGTTCCCGATCAAAAGAATTTGTTTATGACTGCCTTTCAAGCAAGCTGGATGTTGCCAGGTCAGTCTACCTTTTCTGTGTATTTCCTCAGAAACGCGTTATCTCTTTTGAGGTTACTGACAAGTTTCACCTCCTTTATGTCAAAAAATGCAATATCCTACGGTGTGTTATATTAGTTTCTTAATATTTTCTTACCTATAGTTTTGGAAAAAATACTTGCGGCTAAGGTTGACAAAAAAGGTGAACAGGTCTATCGGAGGGCGTCCATGCCAGTTCTTGAACACATATTCAGGGCGTATGTTGGCTGAACTTCTCGGTTCTATGTCTTCCTTTAGATACACTGGGTCTGTTGATCTGTTTTGCAGTCTAAGCACAATCGAGAACTTTTTCGTCGTGATCCATACAGAACTCACTGATCTGGACTCGAGTTTTAACGAAACTTCGAGGTGTTTTTGCAGCTTCTTAAAGTAAAATAGGCTTGCATCAGTTACCCTTTCTGCATAGATCGAAGCATCTCTGTCGGCCCTTTCCTCTTCAGCTGTTCACGGACTGTGTGATAGCCTACGGCGATCGTCTTAAGCAATCGGTGTGCCAGCTGAAATCAGCTATGGAAAGCACTCCTCACATTGTTCCATTTTGTGGTGTCAATCTGAATGAAACACAACGGAAAATTGAAGACGATATATTGAAATCATTGGCGCTCGCAATTAGTGTGCAAATCCACCTTGGAAAGTAGGCACTTTAAGGCTAAAGTTATTTTCAGTGTGTTATTGTTCTTGAGTGATGATTTTGCGGATGATGAATCGAACCAAACTTTACTCGCATCCTTCAGCAGAGCTTTAAACTCACTTTACTTTCTGCTCCCATTGGAGCTTATTTGGGTAGGAAGGTCCTACGCAAGTGCTAGTTAATTATCTCTAGAAAATGTTTTCACGGGAAAGAGCTCCAGCTGAAATTTTGCAAGGGATGCTCATTCTCACAAGACGAGTATTAAAAAAGGGCTTCCCACATGCGGAACTGATCGAATGCGGTGCTACGTGTTGGAGTAAAGCTACCACATATCCACACAACCTCATTGATACAAACATTCGTACAGTCTTCAGGATAGCTATTCCCTTGATCATTGACACTTTGTTACGTGCCAAAAATTCCACCAATTTTCTTGGGGAACAGGATCACGCTAGCATACGCGACGAAGCGATAAGGTACGAATGATTTCTATGTATGATAGGGATTGAATTTGTTAAATCAGGACTCTTTTAGATCCGTTTGATTCAAAAACATTCTTACTCAACTTGATGCAACTTATTGCTTACGTGATTGCGACTGGATGTCTTAGTTTTTCGGACAATGCACTGGAGATCGCAGACCATTGGTTTTACCCTGAATGTGAGAGATTCTGGAGTTTGATTCTCAGTGGCATCCCCCGAGTACCAGGTATTGTTCACTCCGCTTCAAATGACTGCGAAATTCGGGACTGACATGAGAACAGTTTGCTCTTTGTTATCGCATCTTCCATGTAATAAGACTTGCACTGCGCTATTTCAGGAGGTAGTGTCGAAACCGTTGGTTTACTCCTGGATCATCTATACTGCCAAACAATTGAGGACCCAGAATCAGATGCCGGGAAAATGTTACCAACAGTTGTGATAATCGCCACTTCACTAATTCATTGCACAGAGTTTTCGATCGCTGACTGTAAAGGCTTGGAAAATCAGGAGAGGTAAATTTGTAATTAACCGTAACCCAACCATAAATTGCAATTGCTCATTACCTATGTTAGTGTTGAAGCGAAAAAAATGCATATCTTCCCCTCAGAATTGCTAATCTGCTTTCCGGTCTCTACAAGTGCGTTCTACGAGCTGGTTTGAGGCGCTTTCAAGAGCTGCCTTCGCTCTTTGCTTTTGAGTGTTTGACCACGTTTGCGGTAAGTCCAACTTTGGAGCACGACCTCTAATTTAGACAATCAAACGTATTGGACTGCAGTGGCCTTCTATTTTCACACAAGGTATGCTGGGTTAACATTGGTCTCACTGAACGGTTAGTCTCGTGCTTGCTTATTGAAACACTCCTCCATCGAATATCCGTCTCGCAAACTATTCTACTGCTTGAGGTCCAAGGTTTTTCCGAGCTCCTACTCTTGGGGGAGCCGGCATGGACCGCCTTGGCCCAAAAGATAGTTAGTTCACCAAGCTTGTACCCTGTTGATCCAAAAGATAACCTATCGTGTTTTCCTCTAGACATATCATTGTCACTCACAGGAACAGCTGACAAGCCTTGACCTAATAGGGAGGCTTCCCGTGAATTACGAGTTTCTTTCAATAGTTTGGGTAAGTTTGCTACCGATATTCTGTTATATTTTCGCTTAAATAACCGGGCTCTTATATGCTTTCATAGTCCGTTTGGTTTCCACTACTTCGTGACCTTGATCAACAGAACGTGGTTCGACGTCTTAGTGAAACCTTCGAGAAGGGTTGTAATTCACTTGATGTGAGTTGGGAGTGCTGATTATCCAGGTGCAAATTCTTGAAATGTATGATAAATTATCGACACGATGAAAACCAATTAGTTCATAGTTTTCTATGCCTTTCTGTATGCAATAAGCGATTTTACATCCCATCCTTTGATATTTTGTCAAGTATATTTTACGCGCTTTCGGCAGGCGCATTTGTCAACTTCGAAATGAAAATTTGCCCCAAATGGAAGCATTTAACTGACTGATAATAATTAGCATTCGGTTTTACACCTAGCTATACGTGTTGTATGTGCTTGGTAAATTCTTGGAATCTGAAAATTCCCCTACCTATAACCTTTTAGTTACCTTAAATTTGTACTTTAGCGTTCAAGAGCGGCCTTTGATGAGGAAGTAGCCTTGGAGGGATCGGAGGAATCATCACAGTCTACCGCAGCCAAACGACTGACGTCATTTGTGGCAGAGCAGCTCGTTTCTCTTCCCGTTAAATTGGAGGTCCCCGTCAGTACCCTATTCTTTAAATCCGGTAGGCTTCTACGGCTCTTGATTTGATTATTTTTTAATAAAGTTCTGCTTTGGAGTATACATAAAATACAGTCATTTGGCCCAGCGTTCGCGCTCAATTGATGGCTGTGATGGTAAACTCGGAGTAGTATGTTGATCTCGAATCTTGTGGTTTTATGCACACTGAGAGGATTTTCGTCGAGCTGAAAATTCACAGTTTAGCCTATTTTAGTGCACTCTTATCTATTTGATCGGTTTAAAAGGCCTTGTTTAGGATTAAATTTTGGCGAAGTGATAATTATTAGCTTTGAATATCCAACTATATGCGTGTTCGCCTCACTTTATCCATACTGATAACTCACGTTGATGCCATTTGATGGACTTCTTCATGGCTATCAAGCCCTTTTTATTTTTGGAAAGTCAATCGTGTTCATTTACTTAAATGATAAGTCATTCCTCATAATATCTATTCACAAGGTTTCTTCCATTTCACAATTGTAGATGCTTTTCGGGTAAACTTCCTTCGTATGTTGACTCTTGTTGTACGTTTGAACAATTTATTCCTCAACCGCACCTGTCTTAACCGATTTGTTGAAATAGGTGAGTGAGGTGAAAACTGATGCAATACAAACCGTAGACTGATTCGTTTTGCAGTTGTTATCAACCCCTTAAAATTTCGGTGTATCTATCGTTGTTTTAGGTCATTTGGACTTTAATTTTTCAGCATTTTACTAATAATCCACTTAAAACACGTTCAATTTAGGATAGTAATGTGACTGCCTATGACAAACTGTGAGTTACTTCATGAAAACCGCCATAATTTTATGATTTCAAGCTAGTTTTTAATTGTCAAAATGAATTTAGGGCCAAGTGAAATCTAACAATAAGTTATAGCAAGTTAAAAAGTGGTCGCCAGAGGTGATACTTTCACAATTTGTCCAAAGCCATGAGGTAATCGTGCGATCATTTATGCTTCTCTCGGTATTCACAATCGCTTGCGTTTTAGTCGTTTGTCTTCTGACGGATTCAAGATGTGAAGCCTCAGGAAATCTCCTCGATCTGTTAAAGGTTCTTAACACCTGCCTCCTGATGGCGGACGAAATTGGTCTAAGTCAAGGTGCTTCTTCCCTTCTCCTCCCCTTCATTGCAATCAGATTCACTTATATGAAGCGAATTGATTTGTCACTCCAAATGGGTAGTTTAAGAGTGTCACACTATTTGAATGAAATTATTTTATAAGATCTCGATTGTCGTAGTTTGTATGCCAAAAAGCAATGTTCAAATCTTTCGCAAAAATTTTACTTCCATCACGTAGTCTCCTACTGTGAAGAACTTATTCACATCGTTTCATATTTTACCGGTATTTTTTCAGTATACCATCAGTGCCACAGTTTACAGTATGGCTTATTGTAGTCACCCCCCACATCATTGAGCGAGTTTGTGCCACCAAAGCCTCCTGGATGTACGCTCAACGTTCGACCATAAAAACCAAAAGTTGTCTTCTCTTGGAAGAAGTTTGTGTGCTTGGCACGTTGCTAATGTTTGGAGAGGGTCCCAATGGTCTCTATATGAACATCACTCCATTCAAAACAAAGGATGCAGAGGAAGTTTATTGTGTAAGTTGAACTCGTCTAAACATGCATAGGCTTGTTTCCATAGGGAACTAAAATGGATGCTGTAGTCTAGATTTTTCGGCGAAGTTATCAATAATGCTAAGCTTGAGCTGATAATGCATATCCAAGTAACTAGCTTTTAAGCTCTTTGGGGGAGATAGGGATTACAAAAAAAGTGTGAGAGAAAGGTTGAAGTGGCTCGGATTTCATTTTCTGTCCATCTTTTAGCCCATTTTCACCATCCCTGACGTCCTCCTTCGTGCAATCAGGGGCGAGATCCCAGCAATGGTGTCGCATCGTGCCTGCTGTTGCGCAACTCTTTTAATGCTGCACGCGCCTAGGGGTCTGCAGATGGGACCTTGGCCGTCGCATGAAGAATCCCCGAACTGCAGTTTTTACCTTCAGGTCTGTGTTCTTGTTAAGAGCGTAGCCAAACTTTTGAGGCATTGTTTCTCCCTATTGGTCACCTTCAATCAAGGTGCTTCTGTAGCATTTGTCCGCAACACCCGAGTACACCTCCTAGTACGTTTTCCATCCTGCGCATCCGCAATTTGCTTAACTGAGGAAGGGAATAAGAATTTGGGGACCAACAGCATAGGTTAAATGCACCAAATCGATTCCATCGGAGTTTAGTAGCTCAAAATAGTTTTGTAATCAAATGGACAGTTGAAAGTAGCATTGTTTCACTAAAAATTAATAAGTCTACTCCGATCGTTTATTTGAATTGGCACCAGTTGACTTTGAAATGTGGGCACTTTTCATTTCCCAAGGATTTTTGTGTTTAGTACATCATTGATACGGTTTTTAAACATAATTGCGTATCTTTTGTCTCATTAACTAAATTTGTGCGCATTAATCGCTTTTCAGTTGCTGACGGCACTTTATTCCAATCTGATGGACGCCACTCTGAAACCATTTCGGTTCATCCTATCATCCCTGTTTGGACGAACTTTGAATCAGGGTAGTGAGGAGATGATCCGAGCAAACGCTCCTAAAGAAGGTTAGTATTCTGAAGGCGACTGAAAAATCAAAAGTGGGTGCAAGCTGTTGGGAATTCTCATTCTACTTCTCTTTTCAGGTCCCCTTTTTGGAGATTCCGTTTGGAATAGTATCATTATTGAGATTTTTCAACTGGAGGAATTCAATAAAGAGAACCTCCCCTGTTCATCGTTCCTTTTGGCTTTTTTGGCTGAAGTAGGTCATACCTAGAAGCGGAAAATAATATTTCATAACCTGTTCGCTAGCCTTAATTTGGCGGTGGTTCTTCGAATGCTCGAGTTTGGCTTTCTTTGCGTTTTATCGTAGGCTAATGAAGCCGCATATTCGACATCGCTTTTCGTTAGTCAATTGCATTTGGTCCATTTACGATCACATGATTTACTACTTATCACTTATTCACGTAAGAAATTTCTACAAATCACTAATCTACACCACTCTGTGATTGCGTGCGCATTTATAATATCCGCTAGCAAGACATGAATCCCGGTGAACAGAGCAATACCTTTCAAGAGTATTGAGGTTCAACTTGCCTTCCAGCTATGAGCTGGGTTGTATTGTTGGCAGGATGCTCTGAATGCGATTAACCACAGTATGTATCAATAGCGACGCAAAAAAATCCATACTGTACCATTAAGGGTCGCCGTTGCTATTGACTGCAATTAAAATACTTGTTTTATTCAAGCTTTTGGGAAACACCTCCGGACTGGTGGTTACAGATGTGGATGAAAATCTTCTTCAGGAGCTCGTCATTTTCTACGCTCAGCAGCCTGCCAATCCGGTCCTTTCAGAATGTCCATACGCGTCCTTGCAAAGAATTGTGGACAATGTAAGTTGTGGCAAATATAGCAACTCAAAAGTCTGCTTGTAAAGATCAAGACAGCTAATTTGAAAGACACACGAGAATCATCTGATATCCATTTGAGATAACGCATCTATGCAAAAACAGTGTTGTTATATATTATACTGAAAACCTACAAGTAGCAAGGACGAACTAATCCCTAGTTCTCGTTAAACAATTGCGATATTATTGTTTTTTTGGCATCCTGAAAGCTCTCCAGGAACGAAGCCGTCAATTTTCTCACCGATGCGGCAAAGAATTGCATACGCCACAAACTCCAAACGGAGAACTACTCAATGGAACTACCCAGTCTCCCTCCACTGTCTGCTTACAGGCGAATTTTGCTCCCCGAACTTTTGACAAATTTCCACGAATGAAAAGCCTTTTCCTCATTCTCACTAATCGTAACAGCTCTCAGCAACTTTACAACTTTTTATCCATCGTATGTCTGATCCTAAGAATTATGAGGTTTGTAAAATCCTATGCCCTGGTGGTTTCAAGGTTCTCGCCCACCGCCCCCCCCCCCCCCCCCCTGTCGGGTGTTTCCGCCCCAACCACCAGTTTTTTTGCTTCATATGCGACCCACCTCGTAGTACATTGCAGTCATTAGGGCGATTGTTAATCTGCAATAACTCACGAAGATGCGCCAGTACTAATAAGCTCGGGTTTGTCACCAAGGCCCTACTCTACGAGTGTACATAGCGTGGGCCTAAATGACTGAAATCCCCTCAGTCAGAGCAACATCTCTGCAACTCGACAAGCCAAAGCTGCTGAAAGCCAAGGTTGTAAAATCTGAACAACTGTATCGCTAAATCGTTACAAATAGTAGAACAGGTACGTTAGAAATACATACATACTGATGTCCGCCTGAATGCATACGTGAATGTGCATGTACGGGATTACGATGGTAAAAGGAGAAAGCAAGACATCTTGGAGTGGCGTGATGACAATAGACAGGAGCGCTTTGTAAGACAAAGTCAGGAGATACATAGAAGGTTACAATGGGTAGACGCAGGGAATGCTGCCATCACGTCTCTGGGGGTCCGACAAACGCGGGACCTCGACACACCCGGATTTCCGAATAGGGTGCCTCCTGGAACAACCGTACGGAGCCCTGCTTCCGCAAGAGAAGCATTGTGTAAAACTTGGAGGCCGCCTGCAAAATACACCACAAAAGCAGATGAAGGAAATAGCAGCATGAATTTGGACAGGGGAATGCAGTTACTCCATCATTACTATTAAAGAGCAGAAGACAAAAACCTAATGAATAAAAAAGATAAAAAGGGGATCGGAGGGCCGATAGTTACACCACTTAATTGTGAAACAGCTAGCTACAACGGAGTAGTATTTGTATGCAGAACCTCACTGTTAAGCCAAGGTGACACAACCCAAAACACCATTTGAAGAATAATTTATAACCGAGAATGATACCCGTTAAAAAGAGATGCAGTCACACGAATGAAGGGTATCTATATCGACTTCAAATTACCTGTTTCTTGCTATTTCCTTCACACATCGCCTGCAACGAGATGCCGTTTTCACCCCAACCGTGCTGCATAACGTGTGCTCGCAATCGGCGCAGCATGTCCTTGGATCGCTTCTCCAAGCGTCGCTCCTCCTCAATCTCTTCACCCTCTAACACCTCTCGGCCCAAATCGGAGGGAACAGCCGGCATGGTGTCCTCATCGTCCCTTGGCCCACCAAACTCACTCGCCAGATTTAAGCCGTGACCCCCGCGCGACCCGCGCCCCCCACGAGCCCCGGTTCCGTCTAAATCATGTTCCAGCAGGATGCCCTGAAGCCGAGAAACGTAGAAAAGGGTAGAACCGGATTCTACCAATGCCATTTACAGTGCCTTTCGTAGGAAGAATACCTGTGAGGCCTCAGAGAGGACCGAAGGGGGTTCAAGGTACTGAGCATCGAGAGGGAAATCGTTGTCGTCGTCCTCCACGTCGTCATCACTGGCACCAGGATGCACGTGGTGATGCTCCGGGATGTCTGTCGGACGCGCGGTTGCCGCCAGAAAAGGGTCATGCAGATTTGTGAGGGTGTTGTCGGCTGTGATAGAGGGAATGAAGACTATTCACTACTTTGAAAGCCAAAGAAGTGGCTAAACATACGAAAAAATAAAAGTGTGAATTTCATGTTACGAGTTTTTTGTTCAAAAGAGTTGCTTTCAAGTCAACGGTAACGCTAAACTGAACGAACGACCTACCGCGACCACGACACCTGGCATTAGTATGAGGAAAGCTCACAGTTAGCATGCAAGCGAGAGCTGGTAAAGAGACTCGTCTGTCGACATACCCAGAGGATCGTGGTGGTGTTCGTTGTGGAGTCCAACAGCAACCTTATCACCTTGACGGTGTGGATGGTCTGATGAAGCGGAAGGGTAACCGGGGAAACCGGACTGATTGCTAGCAGAGATGGTCTCCTCAGGTATGGTGTCTAAGCCAAGCGCGCCCTCTTGCTGATGTGCTCCCGTATGAAACCCAGAACTTGACAGAAGATCCTAATTTTGCATCCAAAAGACGATGAATTAATCAACTTTCATAGAACAAGGGGCAATTATTCTTCATTTAAAAATCAGTTACCACGGCTGTACCATGGCGTCCCTCTCACATGTCCCATAAACCTGTCTGAGAACCCGTACGCCCTGTACTCTCAGAAACGACTAGGACACAACATGAGCAGTATCGGTAAGTGGACCAAATGCAAACTGGGACTAGATCACGCGCGCAAGCCAAGGGTAAGGGCCTGATGTGAGTATCTGAATTAGCGGCTGCCAACGAGTGATAAAAATCCCTTCGAGGCTTGACAACTACCCCGATTTCGATCTCTGCATAGAGACCAGCGAAGGAGCAGCATGAAACTAGTGGATCATGAAGTCTCCCACATTCCAAAAATGTACGAATAACCCAGATAAGCTGAATACTTCCCCAGGAAGCTACTTAATACCGCCGTAGATGCACCAAATGCAGTTTCGTTTCAGCATATGGTGGGTGGATTTTTACAACGCGATTCATAACTGGAACTACCATCTGAATTAGGTTTATTTTTGTCGTGACGAAATATTACGGTATGATACTAATTCCCGCCTCGTGGCTAATTTCCACGCATCCAATTATTTCCACGTGGTCGAAGTAAAAGAGCGAGCACAGAGAGCGCCGAAAATGACACGCAAGATAGAAAAGTCGGGTAAGAGAATGACACTCGCTCCAGATATGGATTTAAGGCCCTTAGCTTTTATTTCATAATCCAGCTAGGAATCACAGCGCCATAAAGTCCTCTTTAAATGATTTAAGCCACCAGCTTCCCATCTCCCTTCCGTATGTCCACAATTAACCTACCGTGAACCATCGAAATGTTTACTCCCGCCATACCAATCAGCCCACAACAAAGCCTTCACAATTTGGCAATGTAACTTAATGTCGAATGTACAGCCTACCCTTGGAGTGGCAGCTGCGGACAGCAGCTGGTCTTCAATGGCCGATGCCACGGGACCCGAGCAGGTCGGACGGAAGAAGACGTGAGGACGACTTTCGTCGGGGGCCAGTAGGGAGGCGGTCACGTCCTGTCCGATGGCATCGTTGATGGGTTGGGTGCGAAGGTTACGAGAGAACAAGCGCTGGAGAATGCGCGAGGAAATCGAGCGACAAGGGAGGGTAAAAAGCTTGTCCAATCCGCCCGTCTCTTTCATTCGCATCAGACGCTTCGTGGGCGGGGCTAGGTCCAATTGAGCGACAATCTCCGAAGTGTCTTGCATCTGAGTCTTCATTAAATCACTTGGAATTGACTTCAACTCATCAATAATTAAACGACGCTTCCGTTTCGCAGTACTAAAAGAGGATATATCGTTGCGCATAAGTCAAATATCAATCAAAATCGTAGACAACGCACAACTGAAAAACTAACCGCCGTGGTTCCGTAACAGCAGTAGGCACATCGATAGGCATGAGGGCAAAAGCCTCAGAATCGTTTGAAATGTTGCGCGTAATATTAGTGGTAGGTTGGGACTGGAGTGGTGGCTGGTCGGGTACCTGTGGCGTAGCACCATTGCTCTTGGAGCCAATAGTGGTCATGACTTCGACACCCATCATGGAGGGCCCACCGTCCTTCATCCCCCCATCGGCAGGCGCTGCACCCGGTTCACCGGACAGTGTCAGTCCTTCTGTCAGTGTAGCCAGCTGATTGGTGGTCGTGGCATCCTCAAACAGAGCGGGATTATTGAAAATTGACGGCTCTATATCCCCACCAAAGCTGCCGTCTGAATCTCCAGCTAAGGCAAACAACAACGGTCCACATTTAGGGTACTTTTCAGCCATACTACTGGTTTTCCGAGCAGATTACTTAACCGCATCGGGTTTTTATGCAAAAAAAGCTGGCAGGCAGATGAGAAGTGCTAGCAAGAATGACCTAGATGACGTACCATAGAGGGGCTCAACAAAGTCGTCGTCATCTAAACCAATATCAGCCGCCGGAGTGAGACCAGTGACAACTTTATCCGACTTGTCTTTGGCACCAATCAGTGTATCATCGGCATCTATATCGGTTCGAATGGAAGGTTTGTCAGATTCGCGAACAGAAAATCGACCCGAAGCGTCTGTACCCCGGCCGTATACACTGTCGTAACCACCATCACCCCCTCGCAACAATTCCCGACTGGGTAGTTCCTCAAAGGCTCCCTCTCCAAAATCATCGTCGATACGACCCAAATTCACATCTCCGAAATCTTCGCGCATTGTAATGTCTTCCGGGCGGCTTTGGTTTATGTTCATTGTGTTGAGGTTAATGGCGCTAGATAGCAATCAATAAGAACATCAGTACATACTTCAGGGCTGCCATTGTGGCCTCATAATCCTGGATGTTTTCAGGCAAATTAATTGCAGCCAAGGCAGCTTCGCGGTTCGAGTCATCTGGCTGATCGACAACACCTGGACGAAATGAAGTCTTGATCTTCACATAAATTTCATTGCAGTCTGCCAAAAGATATTTCGCCTTCCGCGAATAAATTCTAACAACGCCTAAGAGAAGATGGCCAGATGTCCTGAGAGCCATCTTAAGCTTAGGCTCTAAAATGGCTTCGACACTGGAATTGATGTTAGTTTCGAAAACATGAGCCCTTGTAAGCTTTTTATCCCAGTGAGCTGCCAACCATATACGAGAGAAGGGACCCTTCTTACTTAGTACAAAGTGAGCGTAAAACATGCCCAAACAAAACCCTAAAATTTGTTTTTCGAACAACCCGCGAAGATTCAAGTGGACAGAACAAGAATGCTGTGTTATATCATTTAATTAATTCAGAAAGTTACTTTTGTCGAATTGTTTATTTGTTGTCCTAACTATTTCTCAGCATATTTAATGCAGATATTAAAACGTTGTTTGTTTTAGTTTCATCCGTAAACCCACATAAAATTTTCTTTGACCTTATTTAAATTGTTATAACTTTAGTACTTTATTTGCATTTTCAATGGCTGAGAATCTTTTTTCGTTAATTGCGGTGTAGTCGGTCCCTCCTCTTCCTTCTGGTCGCCCTTGCTATTAGAAGTCGGAAGACGCCTCGACATATTTATTGTGGGAGGAGACTGTCCAGCGAGACTTAGCACGAGAGTTTAGCACGGTAATAAATCAAGCCCCTGGGAGTCACCACACCACTCCGCTATCAGGTTCAAGTTGTTTTTCCGCCTCTGACCTGCAAAACATATTTAAATAATATAAGTATTACAATGGAGCTTGTATTATTTTGCAGCTCAACAAAATTAACTTATTATTATTGGTTTTGTTAGCTCAAGCGTGTAACCTCTCTGTAGCGTCCCGAGGCTCCCCCGAAGGCAAAAGAAGGCACAATGCTAGGGTAGAGCATATATATTCAACAGGCAGAAGGAAACAGGCTGCTGGATAGGGTAATATGGCCACCTCTATGGCTCTGCCCGAAACCGGTAGTTCAAACAAACAAGGTACTACATTGCTTTTCTCCTCTTCCGAGCGTCGCCCCCATCGCGCCCCTTGGTACACCTCCCGCGTCAGCCATCACAACGTAATCAGTGCTGCAAGAAGCATCCACCAGATAACGATGCCAGTCGTCGACATTCGACGCGATTGAGGTGATGCTTGACACCAACGTCAGTTATCCCTCTTGACAGTGCATTGAATTTGGGGAGCAAGGTTCAGAGCAAGTAGTTCTGTCGACTATCAGTACGTCCGCATGCTTTTTGTTCATAGCTTCTGTAGTATCTCGTGACACAGCAAGCATCTAATACCATGAGCGCTAGCTATGGCCAAGAAATTAGCGCTGTGTAGCTTTGGTATTTGTCGATTACACCATAGTGTCTTTTTTGCAAATCCAAATAATGAACGAGATTAAAGCATGTTTGCCACCGCTTTCTTACAATGGTTTTTGTGATTACATTTTCCCTCAACGCAGAAAAGTAAATAAATAAAAAATAAACAGTGACACCCAAGCGGAATGAATTTTTTTAGCTATTTAATTAGCTTTCGCCCCATTTGCATATTCGGTTTTATGGCCATTGGACAATGCTTGAGACAACAGACTACCGACGTCCGATCATGTCCAATTGTTAGCGGCATGTGGTATTCATACCTCCGTTAGTTCTTGTGGATGACCCAACCTTTTTATTACAGAGTAATATACCTGCATAAGATGCAGCGAATTAACTTCCTCTTCTTACTTTTTTAAATAAAGTACTCATGTATTTGAAAAGCTTTACCATCATCACGGGTGACCGCGCGTTCATCGCCGAATGAGCGTGATCTAGTCACAAATCCTCCATTGTTCGCACGTGGAGCTGCGGGTATTCTAAAAAAGAGCAGTAATTTCCGCTCAAAACCACAGCAAACAGCGGTTCTTTGTTTTCTCTCATATCATCGTCGTTTAGGATGCGTGCAAATGATCCGGTAAGGCTTATTTTCTCACTACTTACGATGGTGAAAGTCTGACGATTGGAATACGGAACACTGCCTAAAGTGTGTATCTAAAGTATATCGAAAATATGAAACGGATCTTTTAATCAGTTGGACCTACCAGGAGGTTCAAACGTGCCGAATCATCGCAGAATGATCATTCAATCGCAACAGGTAAACACTACAATGTACTTGTTCTTAGCGTAATAACTCTCAATCTCCATTAGTAATGTCGCCTAGACATGGCATAATTGACAAGTAGGTGCTTTTAAGTTGCCGCCTCCTCTGTCCAAAAGCAAATTGCCATTGTGCGATGAAAAAATAAGAGTAAAGTCGATAAGCTCAATTTACTGCATTTGAAGAGCCTTTCAAGATACTTGGGGTGAATGCATAGGCATATGGAGTAATGTGACTGCAGCGTCGACAAGATCGATGTGGCAATATTACAAAGTGCCAGGAAAAATGCAAAAGTGCTTTGATCAAAGCAACCATTTTAATCACTTCTCCATCCACTTAATTGGAAATTGCTATTGTCATTGCATTTGTGGTAATGCTTTCCCTCTAAAATGAAAGGTGTTATTACTCTCTTTAAGATATTACTTATATGATTAATGAGTAACAAAGAACTCCTATTGTTCAAATGTGTTTATGCACTTTTACAACTATCAGCACTTTGGCTAGTGGCAAATTGGCAAATGAGTATCGTCACGGGTAGTTAGAATGTCAATTTAGAATGCATCCACACATATTTACGGTCCTCTTACTTTTAGAGACCTCGCATTTCAACACGACCAAACCCAGACGGGCATGCCACGAGGAAAGTACGTTCAGGTATCCAAAAACATTTCTGAAGCCAACTCAAAATAAGTATTCGCTGAATCAACTACTAGAGGTGTTCACGGCTATTTCTTTTCCACCTCTCCTGGACTTCATTGTGCATGCTCCTGCACATTTCGCCTCTGTGTTGAGGGTGGGTGGATTGGAGGGCAGACTTGAGTGAGTGCATTGGTGCAATCTAGCAAAGCCCTCCAATAACAGTTGCGTGTTCATTGAATAAAATGAGAGAATGAAAAGACCTAAAAGGTGAGCTCACTTTACTTCATGCTACGATAGGCTGGTGAGTCCTGACAATGACCACTCTAAACCGTGGTTGTCCTCATCAAACATGTTTCATAACTTTTAGCATTTCGTGTTGCATTATCTCTTGCTCCATGTTATTTAAACTGATGGTAGGTTTCCCATTTGGGTGAATAAAGATCTTCCCTAACACGGGGATACTATCGACGATTATACATCTTGAACTAACATAAGCCATTGATTCATACGATGAATATATGAACTGGGCAATGTCCCTCAGCAATTAAGTTAGCTGGCCGCATTTATAGCTATATTGCATCCTAAACTACATCATATTTCCTTCTTATACCATTATATCCCAGGAGTTCGTAAAACAAAAGTCCACAGATACTCTAAATCACTCAATATCCATCAGCATATCATCCCCTCATAAAACTGCTTATCTTCAAGGGATTAAAACCGTAATCAGTATTTATTATTTTTGTTCATTAGGAAACGAAAAGGATCAAGCAAAATTTGATCAGTGGAGCTGATTTATTGCTATTTATAGATGCGAATTCCTTGCCTACTGCTAATAAGTTGTGAGTTTGTGTAGCATAGCTCTTCAATACTTCCTCCATTGAATCGTCAAAAATAGCCTGCTTTGTATCTCTTCAATGTGATTGCTCCTAGAGAATGACTTATGTGAGAGGGCTAAATTAAACAAACTAGAGTTTCAGTAGCTACTCACAATCATGATCTGTTTTGCACCAACCAACCCTCCTCCGGTGCCACGGAATCTCCGTGACACTGATGTACTTGCCTTGCCTCCACCTTCTTTGTAACTTTCCCCCTCAAGTATACGGGACCACGTGTAGCAATCCTGACGTCTCGAGACTCATTTTTTATCGTAAATGCCGCCAACAGAGCTTTAAGCATGGGGTTTGAAAAAGCAAACTGAAAGGCTTAAAGTTAGACCACATGACTTGCGCACCAAGTGCCACCAGATGCAACCGTTAATCTCGTAGTTTACCACCCAACAAGGGAGAGATTGAGTATAACTGCTCATCGGGACTCGTAATCAGCCAACTTCGTATTATTTTAGTTCTGGCTGGTCTTCTTTACGGGAGACTCGATGCTTTGTAAGTTGTCGACAAATTACGCAAGCCTCCAATCGAAACTTTCATGTTGTTATTACCAAATGCAGTATGCATTGTATAAGAATTAATCGTCTTTACAAAGTAGCATCCAGTCTGGTCGTTTTCGTTTACAATCACACTGTCCTCTTTAGAGTCAACATTCCTTGCAAGGGTGCTGTCTGTACAATCAATGTGAAACCCCGGACGAATATTTCTGCTAACCTCATCCTACCTTTTCGGGTTGTAGTATGTTGCCTCAGCCTTTTGGGTCTCCATGCCATTTGTCACCTTAGTTTGGATTTTGAATTTTGAAGTATGCACATTCCATTGCTTAACAAGGGGGTTTGCAGAAAACCGGGTTAAACATGTATGCCTCCTGGGTGTGATGCACGAAAGTGACTACAATCAGGTGTTGAGCGCATTAGTGGCATTCTCTGGTACTACTGCCTGGTATTTGCTAACTACATTCATGCAAGTTGCAAGTTTAGTCTCAGGTGAATACCTTTTCCCTCATCGCTATTGCCAATCATTCACCTTGGCCCTCAGCCCTAGGGTACATCCAAGCTCCGCACACAACGCTTGTAAACACCACGTTTCTCATAAACATCCGAGACGTGTTGCCAGCTGACTAACTTCACCATCAGCATCTCCACAAAGAAGTTTTGAAGCTAAAAATGTGTATCGACTGCGATTAATGGCAATTGTAGTGCTGATATCAGTAAGTGGTAGTGGGATCATGGGGAAAGACCAAGGCTGCGCGGTTAGTAAGCAAGCAAGGTGGCATATTAAGGTACGTAAAAATTCCTCTTGTCAAGGAAATTCAAATTCATCTTCGGTATCATTAATAGGTTTCTGAGTCCCTATTTGATGCAGTAGCATTAGTACGGGAATCGTCCTACCAACAATTACGCTTCTTTTCAGGCCAGCAGCCCGGTCTTCTCTCCTGCAACCTGCAATTACTTAAAGGAAGTGTGCACACAGTTCGGTGAGTTACCAACCCAACCGTACACTTAATAACGCGCCTCAAAAGTATTATGAGAAAAAGACGCTCTTCCCTTGTCCTTTGGGCTTAAAATATGTGCTCTACTACAGCCTAGAGTCCAAATTTCACTGAATGATGATCAAAAGGTAAAAAGAATTCCAAACACACCGGAGGCGCCAAAACCGCAAAAAGGAAGCATAAAAGTCGACTAAAATAGCCACTAACTTCAATTTGTTCCAGCGTTATGTTTCACCCTCAATTAAGCTAGCTCTTTACCACATGTCTCTTTACATTAAAAGTACAAAAGCATTGCATAAATACTTACTCTTGTAAACTTTATTCGCAGATGCTGACGTTGTGACACTGACGGGTACCTTCGGGCGCTTCAAGGTGCGAAACATTACGTTCGATTGCTACCCAAAGGGTCTCAGCACACTGGAAGTCCTTCGAAAGGGTGATAGTGGTAAGTGTGTTTTCAATGAATAGAAGGGTTTCACAGGAATCGCTTGGTGCACCGTCTAATTGTCTCCATCAAGTGGCTACAGTAATCTCCCAGCAACGCTCACCACGTTCCATATTGTAGGCAGGATATTTAAATTCCCTCACTGACCGCCAGCCTTCTTTCATCAGCCATTCTAAAGTTCATAGTTGCACCTCTTAGCTTCAGTGGATTTTTCGTGTCAGCAGTACCAAGCGTCAGGTGTTCAGTGAAAAAACGAGAAGTTATTCCAAATAAGAGACGCATGAAATCTGTAGGCCGTAAGACTGGCATCAATCATTCTATCGGAACTAGTCATAAACAAGGCAGTGGCGTGATTGAGGCAGTCTAGGATTCCAGTACTTTACCTTTGAATGTGTAATTTCTTAGGCTCAAGGTCTCGCTGTGGCGGTAGAATAGCTCCCTCAAGGTAACCTCATTTCCACTGTCTTTGCTCCCATCCTAGTGCCAAAAGCAGGTGAACATCATGCTGCGCTCTCTCCCCACTACATCCGAGTGAATGAAAACGGACGGCTAGAAGGTTCACCGCAAATAGTTGTCTCCTGCTTCTACTCTGGTGTGAGTGTTGGTTGTGAGATTTGATCCCTCTTTTCATAGCCAAAAGAGGTCATCAGTCGTTTGTCGTGATTTTGTCTGGATTTCAATTCTATCAAACGGGAAACTCATCAGGGAGACATAAGAAATTAAACGCATTCATATGCGGAAATCCATTTCTTTCTGAGAAAACCCATAATTTTTCTTTAAATAAGACGCGATAAGTGCCAGCAAGTTAAAGGAGCAGTTTAACTTGATCAAAGGAGGTGTGTTTAACGAGAAAAGGCAGTGTTTTTCCCAAGACAAGTTTCGTCACATTTGCACCCAGCCTTCACATAAATGCCCTTTAATGCGATCTCCGCTGGCACTTTCCAAGCGATTGCAATGTCCTTCAATTATGGGCACGAAAGAACCCGCACCCGTCGCATGGGAAAAGGAACGGACCTTTTAGAACGCCTCATTAATCGCTTGCCGACGGTAGATACTCGCAAGGCCGTCATAGTCGACATTAATGACGGCCGCAGTGGCTTGGCGGCATATTGATAGAGACGCGTGGTAACTTGTAATGTTCATCTCTGCTGAGAATTTCAAAAGGAAACAATCCATGCTGGCAGGTTGGGTAGTCGGTGGAGCACGGCTGTGAGCAATTTAAAAAGGATTTAAAAAAAGGAACCAAAATTACTAACGCACTTGTAATTGTTTAATAAAAATTGGGGCAGAAAAAGGCATCTGACTTCTCCTTATTGCCGGTAAATACCATACTCTTCTGGCTAATTGGGTGCTTCTACCGGTACTCTTGGTTAACTGCCGCAAAAGAACCCGCATCACTGCCACTGCTGAATCACATCCCAAAGCGCAACAAGGGAAATTCGGCATAGGGAGATAGGACCGGCTGTACTGTCAAGATGATAGTAGAACGCGTGAAAACTGAAAGACTCGCATAATTAAGTGAGGGCCTAGTGAAACGCCACTTCATTGCACATTGGAATCATAGTTTCCGACGACTATGAAAATTCGCATGAAAGCAATACGCACTAAGCAGGTGCCTCATGCTAAGTTGAAGTAATAGTTAAGTGGAATACCACTGCAGAAAAGCAATCACCAGAAGCACTTAGTAGGAGAGTATTTAATCTTATTGTTCTTGTGAAGTCCTGCTCACAGCATTTATGCTACTAGTGCTCCAGCTCTCTTCTTGTCAGAAATACAAAGCCCCTTCCAGACTTGTGTGCGAGACTGCAAGATTTTGTGCAGAACAGCGCTCTACTGATAAGATGCACAAATTTAAAACCGAAAACCTAGAAGGCAGTAGATCACTTCTGTAAACCGATATCCACCTTGCACTGCAGCATATCCGTTACTCCCACACCACGGCAATAGTTTCACAAAAAAAACCTTTTAGAAATTCAGCTGCCTACTCGGCAGGCAGTGGGCACGAATACTTTTTGTGCTTCTTTAATTACTGCCTTTTTACTTAAAAATGAAATGTCATTAATTGCATTAATGTTATACATGTAGGTTCTAATACCTTACCTCTCGACAGGAGAGACTCGTGTTGACAGGGTGATGCAAACTCCGACCAGTGGAATCTGTCCACCGAACATTGTCTGCCACAGGAAAGTTCAGCGTAGGTTCATTCAAAGGCTAAAAGAGTACCCAACTCACCACTTGCCTTATTTTGCCTTAAAAGTTAAATTTTACTACAACCTCCTTATAGCAGTAACCGTCAATTGACAAATCTATCAGTAATACATTAATTAGTAACTACTACACTCAAAATGAAATAGATGTAGAACTAGCAGCCTTCGCCAGCAAAACGACATCGCCATCATATTTTCAACATTGTATCTATATCAGTTTTAAATCGGTCTACGTTACTTTCAGGTTTGTCATTTTACGGTAAAGTGGGAGACAAGAAAGTCACATACCTTCTGAAAGGATCCTTTCCAGAAGAAAGGCTAACAGTCAGTCTGATTCCAAAGGGGTAAAGTGCAATGTGAGAAGAAGGGTAATTATGAGGTCTTTGCACAACTTTTACAAAAAGGATGTTTTTTACGAATTTCGTTATACAAAATAAAAGTGCAGGAAGCATTGCGATTCAACAGATTTTTTGGCATCAATTCCAAAGACGTCAAAATCTTGTAAATAAGTGGTGTATGCAAGTATAGCGCCCCGCGACAAATGACGATATAATGCTCGGGCAGAAAAGATACTTTTGGCATACAGTGGGGCTTGGGACTACTGCAATGGCTCGTAGGTCAATCCATCCAATTTAGGCACAATAGTCAAAGCATGACGCACTTTCTCCACGAAAAATAGTTGAAGCAATACATAGCTCCTCTTCTTCGTTGGGCGTCGACCCCGACGCTTTCTCTGGCCAACCTCCCAAGTCATCCATCACAACGCAATCAGCGCTGGAGGAAAATACCCACCGTGCCAGTCATCGAATTCCCATGCAACTGAGGAGACACGTGATAGCAGCAAAGTGATCCCTCTTGGCACTTCCACTCGACCTCCAATCTCGTTACGCATGGGAACTGGACTCGAGAACGGGGTGATGTGTTAGCCCACCACGCGCGTCCATAGCTAGTCGTAGGAGCGCTGGCCTGGAAGCCAAATCATCAAAAGACGTTAGTTAACTTGATTTTGTGGTGTCTATTCCTCCTTGCCACTTTGTTCTCCGTTACAGTCCAACCACGTCTACCTAGGTACACTGGTACAGTGGAACAATGGCGGAAACCCACAGTGGCTTCTTTACAAAAACCAAGAGCTAAAATGCCATCACAAAAGCATAAAGTGTTCGTGTTGTGGGTTGTGAAGAAAGGTTTAGTTCGTGGCAGAAAAATAGTGAAATTAAACTTTATTCAGATGATATTTACAAAATGCGAGGTTTGAGAGTCATAACGACTTGAAATTGTGGAAGTGCATGCTCTGAGCTTGCTTACCAGCCTTTTAGGCGATCCGTCCTTAATTGTAAAAATCCATTGTAGTACTTTGTTTGTTGGAACTACCGGTTCCGGTCAAGGTCACAGAGGTGGCTGTACTGCTCTAGCTGCGTAAGCTGGCCTCCGGAACATGCCAGCAGTCTATTTCCTTCTGTCCTTTGAATATATATATTCTACCCTAGCATTCTGCCTTCTTTTGCCTTCGAGGGCGTCTCGGAACGCTGCATCCATTTTCGGAGCAAATACGAATTGTTGAAATAAAACAATGCATGAGATTTCAAGACTTTACCGACCACAAGTGTGGTACTTCGTTTTTTAAACTTAGAGGGCCATATTGCCCTAGCCGAGTGAGCTGGTCTACGGGCAATGCCAGCATCTTCGAGCCCTTTCACTTGCTGAATATATATAATCTGTCCTAGCATTATGCTTTTTTGACTTTAAGGAATTCTCGGGACACCGCGACTAGATTCTCTTGAGGAGGAATAATTTTAGGGACAGTCTCCGGGCCCTTTATTTGAGTTTCAGTTTAACTCTTAAAATTCCAATTTTTCGGGAGAGTATTGTAATACTTATGTTTTTTAAATGTGTTCTGTAGGCCAGAGGGGGAGAACAATTTGCACCTGGTTGCGGAGCGGAGTGGTGACTCCCAGGAGCGGGACTTATCCCCGTCCTGAACTCTTCTACAAGGTTCCGTTGTACCCTCTCTTTTGCTCATAATAAAGATGTCGAAGCGTGCTCAGCCTTCTAATAACAAGGGCGGTAGGAAGGAAGAGGTGGAACCCTGTACAAGTATCTTTCAGAACTACTTAGGGGTCATAAAACTAATTGTATTCTCCTATGTACTCATTTAGATGTTCTGCTCTCTTTCTTATTTGCTGGAACGAGCTGTGGGCAATCCTTCCCTCACCTCATATTTTTCTATTTTCCGTTCCTGCTATGGGAGTGCTGGATGATTTAAGCACAGGAAGAATGTACAGTAGCGGAGCCGAAACAGTTACGACAAGCGCGTCTCGAGCACTAGAAATCGACTGCGTTCGTCCAAGACTAAGTTTAAATAGTCCTACCGCCTCTCACCTACAAAAAGCATTTAAAGGACATAGCTATTACTTGAGCATTATGGATTTTTTTAATTCACTAATGTCTAACAAAATTATATTTTGGACAAAACACAAG
Organism: Taenia hydatigena; assembly: GCA_036345935.2. Lineage (NCBI taxonomy): Eukaryota > Metazoa > Platyhelminthes > Cestoda > Cyclophyllidea > Taeniidae > Taenia > Taenia hydatigena. The sequence goes on from JADWOT020000003.1 coordinate 20,313,277, forward strand.
TGAAGAGCTTGAACTTAAATGAGACTTTTACTAGCTTTTCAGCTGGTAGTCACTTTTGCAAAAAAACATTTGTAATAATAATTAAAATAAATAAGTAAGTGGACACCTTTACATTTGATAGCAAGTTCTTTGTTTTGATGAATATTCAATAAAGAGCTAAATAGCCGAACCTATTGGCTAAAACATATTGGCGCCTAGGTTTTGTGTTTTGCCGCACAATGTGGTCTTCATCAGGTATGGGTTGGGTGTCCCCTTCGTAATAGATAGATTTTGGAAGTTTCAGTGGCACTTCTGATGTAAGTGGAGGCTTCTTTAAGAATGCTCCCGCCGCTAATGCCAAGGTAAATTTGCTTCTGCCCTTCAACGTGCAACCTAGAAAGCTTTGCAAAATCGAGGTGTAATGCCTTGCACCTGCGCAGAAATAGTCTCTGCTACTCAGGACGGCGACAAATTTGTGTCTTCTACGGGTGTGCACTTCTCACAGGTAAGATTAGTTCTTTTGCTGCATAAAGGTTTTACAGGTTACCTTGGTCGGTTTGATTCGATCCGTTAACGAATCCGCAACACGCATCGACTATGAGATTGATGACTACACTGGACCCTCCGTATTAGTAAAACAATTTGTTGATGATGATACAGAACCAGGCAGCTGTCGCACACTTAGGGAGCTTACTTATATTCGTGTCTACGGTCATGTGCGTAGCTTCCAGGGCGACATTAATATTGTTGCATACAAGGTAAATTATTCTAGGTGCTTGCTTTGCATCATCCTGCTCTACTTGTTCCAAAAGTCGAATTTTAAATGATAGTCCTTGCTTCTCTTCCTCATGTAAGGTTTTCCCCGTAACTGACATGAACGAAATAGCATGTCACATTATGGAGACCATCTACGCTCGGATGTTACACGCCAAAGCAGCGAGCAGTCAGGCTAAAGATATGACTGCAAAAGACTCCACAATTAATCCAGTAACCAACATTCGCGGCTTGACTGCTCTGCAATCCCAAGTTTTGTCCTGTGTGCGCGCTGCACTGGACGATAACGGGGTCACGGTATTGCAAATTTGTGAAAAATTAAGAGGCGTCCCTGAGAAACAAATACGGTAGCCCCATGGGTATAGAACGCTGCCCTCTTCAAAGGTGAATACCACTCATGCACCTTTTTTTTTCCGCAGAGACGATCTGGATTTTCTCAGCGCTGAAGGGCATGTCTACTCGACCGTGGATGACAACCATTTTCGAGTTACTGAGAGGTAACACCTATGATCCCATTGTTGAGAAACATTCACTGATCTTTTTTACGTATATACATGCTTAAATACAAGGTAGTAGAACTAATATATTCAATCACCGAAACTTTGCACAGCACAGGGCACGGTCACACTGCTTTGTTTCGACTCAATGATTAGGAGGGAGCAGAGGTAGGTCTAGCAGGCCGTTGGAGTCCTTCTTCCTGTTTGACTATGGGTTGTGAGGATGAGGCATAGGGCACTGAGGTGTTTGGAACCTCCTCATCGCAGTCCATTGCTTGATTCAATAGGGAGTAGAATTCGTTTGCCGTGGTTGGACGAATAATGACAGAAGGAAGCTCCTCTGAGGCTCTTGCGGGGTTGTCCTCCGCCACTTTTATGGGTTGCCGTGGCGGTGTTCGCCGCGGCGACTCCTGTCGGGGCCTAGACGGCCCTGGTTGGGGTTCTGGCTCATCCTCCTCGTCATCATCATCTGAGATTACAATTGGTGAGGAGGGTCTATTTAGCATCTGTGGGCGGAGCCTCCGCCTACTGCGCCGCTCCTCATAAAACTCTATAAATGCCTTGAACATATGTGCAAATTCGGTGGGCTTCATGTGCTCCGCTGATCTTCGACGGTAGCAACAGCAACAGTGTTTCCTGTGCTCCACACAACATCGAGGAATGGAAGAACAACCGCTTGAGGACTGTTGAGTCGATGACTCCTCACTATCAGAAACAATAATAGCTTCGTCATTATCCCCCTCCGTCTCGGAGTTATCTTCTCCTACCGCGATCGTTACAGCATTTGCCTCTCGAAGAGATGTGTGAGGCCTGGGAAGTCGTAAAGGAGGTTGAGAAGCTTCATTATGATCCCTGGACTCCACCGATGGGAGAGGGGTGTTTGGACGGACAGCGTAGGTCGGTTGCGAGAAGAAAGCGATGAGATTGGCGATGCGACGCAAAATTAGGTGCCTCCCGTGATGTGTGAGCCTCTCCAAGGCGGATCCGATGCGCGCCTGATCAATTAGCTCGCAGAGTCCCATCTGTGCCACCTCGTCGGACCAGGTCTGTTCGGCCATACGGGATAGGAGGCCGCGTATACCGTGACGTCGTAGGTGGTAGACGGAGTCATTCGAGTTGACGAGCCTACTGGGGTTATAGGAAGCCGGACATTGGAGGGTCTGACAGGCCATTCGAACGATATTGTTGTCTGGATGCGAGGTGAATGACATGAAAGGTGATCGTGGGGCGTTGAAGAGGTGACGGTATAACCATTGCGCCGTCTCCTTAGATACTCCCTCAAGGGAATTCGCAAAACCGCCGGCAGCCCCATCGCCGGGCCTTGGAGTTGTGTAAACAGCGGTATGCATTGGCGGACTGTGCTCCAGACGCATATGTCCTAGAAGGTAAATAATAGAACAGTTTAAACTCCATCCGCCTTCCTAGTTTCGTACACGTGTGCAGATACCTCCAGTGAAGTGGTTTGCGTAGAGACAGGATTGGGAGTAGTACTCCTGCAGGGTGCCAGAAAACCTAGCAAATTGGAGAAGCTCCCAGCTGAAGTGCTTTAAGGCGCTGGTGGAAACGGATTCGAGGAGTCCGTCACCACCCTGATCTCGATCGTCTATCCCTCTGATGGCATCGGCAAAATCGTCCACTCGGGCTAGTGGCACAAGGTGGGAAGCAATGCGACACACAATGCTCATCGACAACCGGCCTAGTGCCTCCGAAGGGTTCGAGTTTCCCCTGCCCAACGGTTGAATTGCAACGGCTCCGCGATTCGATTGCATGTAGTCTACCCAGGGTGCAAGGTAGAACAGTTCTCTTTGAGTGAAGTCGATGAGACGCGTTTGTAGAGCCTCGTTTTCCGCGAGAAAGGAGCGACTAGTGCAGCGGGTAAGGCACGAAAGGGTCTCCGCGGTATTTGAGTGGGCGGGTAGAGGAGTGGGATAGGTATAAAACTTGTTGACGTAGACTAGGCGTCTCAGTAAGTTCGGATTTGTCGTCGTGGTGCGAAGAGCACGCACAACAAGGGTCATAAGAAGTGTCGAGCGGGGCTCCGGATGGAAAATCCTTGTTTTACAGCAAAAGAGGGAGTTTTCAGGAAAGCACTGTGTATAACCGTGTTACTCGCTAAAAAAGTAACTTACGTGTCTGAGGTATTTGAAACAGCAAGCGAAGATCGGTGAAGGCTGGTATTGAGGAGGTTGACTATCGGGGTCATGAGGTTGATGACATCTCGGGGCGATGAACGTATATCGTATTCCTTGAAGTTACTGTCAGAATTGATGGAGTGGATAATTTTCCGAACGAGGGCCTTGCACAGAGGGCAGGTGGGATTTATTCGCACCCACTGGAGAATGCATTGAAAACAGTAAGTATGCATGCAAGGGAGGAGATAGGACTGATTGACTTTTCGGTCTCTACAAATGGCACAGTCGTCGTCCGCATTGGAATCTTTGGTGAGGGTAGCAGCAGCGTCAGCGCCACTGAACATTCTATCTTTCACCAACTTGGTTTCAGCGCCTGCATTGGCAAAATCATCGGGCCCTTCGGTGTTGAAAGGCAAAGCAGAAGAACCACCATCTACACCCCTATTCATGGCATCAGAAACCGCAACTGATGCAAGAGAGCGAGGGTTACGGCGCAGGCGTTGTGCAAGGGTCTAAAAAAGGAGTGAGGAAAGTTACCAAACGAAGAGGCGCATGTATACGAAGAGTAGAAACCTACACTCCTTGCACGAGTGATCCTCGATGCAGTGCCTTCAAGCAGCTCTTGGTGCCTTCGTCGGCTAGAGCGTGTTCTAATGGTAGTGGGAGCGAATTCTCCTTCCGCCACGGTAGAACGTAGGTGCGGTGAGGAGTCGGAAGATGAGGTGGTAACTGGATACCAGGATCGGTCAATTGGAGATCGTGAACGACTTTTCGAGGAATGATTCATTGCTGGAGACAATGAAGTAGGCACGCGTTTACTACTTGCGACCAAAACCAATGTGCATCGTAGAACACCAAAAAATGCGTGGTAGCGTACCGGTGACGCTTGAGACCGAAGATATGCTGCAACTGGCGTTGTCAGTTACAAAATTTCGACTTATTCAGGTAAATAGGCGAGTGTTAGTTATAAGTCATGCATTTATCGAAATTCTGAGTATCAGTTCTGTTCAACAATGACACAAAGCGTGACCTAACGGTTCAGAGGTTGTTACACGAACACAAGCAGCCGAGCAAGCATACACAAACAAACCAAAAGATCGCAAATTGAACGTGCTATGGTATTTAACAATTATTAAACAGAGAGAAAATAAGAACAAAGTAGAATTCACTGTACAAATTTGCGCGTAGTAACGAAAGTAGACGGGAGTGAAGTGTTTAGAAGCCATCAGCCCATGGATTCTCTTCAAGGAACTTTGAGATGACTTCCTTCATTGCTAAGTTGGGAATGAGCTGGTCTTGCGTCAGGGGTTGCCGAGTGATGGGATCGAAGTGCCCAACCTGTCTCAGGTGCGCCTGTATTGATTGCCGGTCATAGGTTATGCCGCTAGGGGTGATCACAGGATCCTGCATCAGCTCAAAACTTATCTGACCACAGAGGTAATCGGGCAGCTCCCGCTTCATTCGCCTCTCGTCGACCTATAGATGTAATATGAGACGAGAGAGGAGGTCTGATCGATCCAATGCAAGAAAAAAGTCATAGGTAAAAGGAGATTAAAGCAAAAACTTAACTGCATATGAGAACACTGACCTGTGCGAAAATGGCATCCAAATCACGCAGTCTGGCCGCCGTTTCGGCCTCTATTTGGCTAGCATTTGGGGGTAGACGTCGAATAGAGACTTGGACGTCCACACCAGCGCTGTCTCTATCACCGTCCAGAGTATCTCGTCCGGATTCAGAGAGAGAAAGTGATTCCATTTTATCCGTTACTTTCTTCGACTTCTTCAAGACATCTCCGCTCTCCTCCTTTGCACTGCTTTCTTGCAGGGCCTTAAGCCGACGCTCACCATCCTCAAGTATCAGTTTGCTAAGGTAAGCCTATGCAAGATAGAAAGCATTCAATCATACCCTAACTGTTGTGCATTTGAACTGGGATTCCGCGTGTGCATGCGAGTACCCCTACCGATTCAGCACGAAACATAAATACTAATTTGTGGTAGCGACACAGTTGCATTGTATATACCACCATGAGAGCCTTTAATTCTTTCTCAAGATCCGACTTTCACACGGGTGACATGGGGTTGTGCACACGCCACCTACGCTGCTGGCCTAGTCTACCAACCTTGCATAACGTTTGTAAATAAAGCGTCCCCTTGACTAGCATGCTGTCTTCAAAATGCTATAACTAGCCTGAAATTCGACCTCCTCCTGGCGGCGTTTTTCGTCCAGCTGTTCAAAACGCTTTCGTTTCGCCAGACGAATAGAGGCGGCAATGTCATCACCAAAGTTTTTGTGTGTCTCCAAGGCCAGCGAGTGCGCAGTGGTGAGTTTTGCCACAGCCTCGTCATAATGACCCAGGGCCAAGTGGCATTGACCCGCGAAAAAGAAAGCCTTCAGGTTGCTCGGATCCAGTTCAAGAGCCCGTCTGGCGAGAAAATAAAATAACCAGTCTTTCATACCATTAATTGTCCTAAGAATAAGCTTACAGCCTAGTTAGGGAATTAAAGGTAGTCCTATTCAACATCTATTTGATGGCGTATCGTGAACAAAACTATAAAAGTTTTCCAAGGATTACTAGGAATCTTGAGTAATGTTGGGAAGGCTTTGGAGGCAAACGTTGGTATTCCAGATGAGAGTAGATACCTTAAGTTAAACATGAGGGCGAATATGGGAACAAAGGCCAATCAAGAAAGAGATGGAAGAATGGCTAACTCACCGACAATCAGCAAGTGCCCGGTCATAAAGTTTCATTTGCAGGTAGCAGAGTGCTCGGTTCGAGTAGTATGTGGAGATGGAGCCGTTCTTTTTAATGGCAAGGGTGTAGCACTCAATAGCTCGTGCGTTGTCGGAGGCGGCAAAAAACCTATTACCACTGTCTTTGAGCTCTGAGTGCGACATCCGCGACAAATCCAACTGAAAGAGGACGCAAAACTAGATTTGTTTCCTCCCTACTCTACTAACACACCAACGCAGCATGCTACACCAAAAAGGCATCTATACCTACGAACACTTGTGTGCGAAGAGCAACAGTGAAGGATTTGGCAAACCGATGGCCATTGTTTAAACCATACAAAAGTATACGGCTCTCAGAGAACAGAGGACTGCTCATACTGCTCAGGGAACCGCAGAAATGAACACATACATCGAATCAACTACAAACTTTTATCGACTATAAGAGGGTCCGTAGGCATGAGCTAGTGTTATGGAACTTTGTACAAATATATGCACTTATTTCAAACTTGGTAGAGGAACTCCGTTTTGTAAACCAAGTCATAGCAAGTAAGACTCAAGAGCTCTTACAATGTATTCAAGCTCACAAATACGTAAAGAAGGGGTTATTAACAAAACTCACGGGTTTAGACTTTTCCATTTGATATATATATTATTTTACAAATTTATCATTCGCAAAACCTGGAGTATATTTCTAAACAGTCTTCCAGAATCCTATAGAGAAAGCTAGATTCAGTCAAACCCCACAATTTCTTCCCTCAAAAAAGCCGCGGCAAATCTATTAAAGCATTACTGACGGCTTCACTAAAGCAAATCCTGCGATTATGCTATGATGTCCCGGCACATGATTTTGCTTAAGATCAAACACTCACAGAGAAAATTGTTTTAAAAGGTGACGTGATGCTGGTGGCGTTAGTTTTTCTAAGTTTTTATGGCAACCTATTCCTGAAAATTCCGGTAACTGTTTTACTAATCTAACTGAAGCATATATTTTATGGAGGACAAATTGTCTTTTAAAGTAGCCAACATGCAAACGCTTGCTTCATTCGTTTATTCGAAGCATGTACTTCATTTATTGTACTATCTTGGGAATTCAACTAATGCATTTCGTGGCTCCCAAAATCTTAAAGGCGAAAGAAGACATAATACTCGGGCAGATTATATATACATATATATAAACATTCAACATACAGTAGGATCAGGGCTGCTGGCATGGAGCAGTGCCACCCAGTGCAGGTGAAAATGCCAAGACACAAATTGGTTCCCTGCAACATGTTATGGTTCTGTGACTTTTAAAGTCGTGGTTAAAATTACCGATGTTGTAAAATAATCTCTATCAAGTTGAACATGAGTTTGAGGCTTGTGGGTATGGTTGTAGGTGTAGGCGATTCCTCCCTTTCCTCCTCTCCTCTTTTACCACCCCTGTTGTGAGAAGGCTAGAGGTTTCTAGACATCTTTATTATGAGCACAGAGAGAAGATGCGGTGAAGAAAAAATTTTACAACGAGGGTGCCCTGGACTCCGGGGAGAGACCACGTTTTTCCACGACCAGGTTTAAATTGTCCTCCAGCTTCTCACCCACAAAGAACATTTAAAGAACATAAATATTACAAAAGTCCTATGCCTGCACCTTGGTCAGTCTAATCACCCCTCGTATCCAGCAATATAGTTATAAATATCGCTAACACAAGCTGCCGCACTTTGCGGTGTTGGGATAATCTCCAGTGGTAAAATAGACTCCATGCCACAGCGATCACTTGGCAGTAATTTTTGCTACTATATAACACTTAGAATTTTTTATGAATTCAAAGAAGCCAAATCACCCTAAAGAAAGTGTAATACAAGGCGTGAACAAGGGCTATTGGACTTCTCACCAGTTCTGAATCCCACGCCTCGGAGTGAACACGCAGTTCGCTTAGACCAAAGGTTCCTCGTAGCTAAATAATCTCTAGTTGGAAAATGCTCTTAATTGTTAGAGGTGTCCTTATTTCGTTCCTTTTATAATCCTCCCTGTAGCGTCCCGAGGCTCCCTCGAAGGCAAAAGAAGGCTGAATGCTAGAGTAGAATATATATATTCAACGGACAGAGGGAAATGAGACGTTGGCATGGCCCAGCGGTCAGCCTACGCAGCTAGGGCCAGTTGGCCACCTCTGTCACCCTGACCAAACAAACAAAGTACTACACTCCCTTTTATTTTTTTCATTAATTTCCAAATCCCTTTCCCTTCTTATCTTTGAAATAAATATCGATTGTCGGACTACCTCTGCTCTGTATTTTTATTAAATCGCGCTAAGACCATGATCCTTTTACAAATTAAAAGGCTTTTTCCTTACCAACTATGATTTATAACACAATAACTCCACCACGTTTAGTTGTTTCTGCAGAGTCCCGAGACTTCCCTGAACACAAAGAAGGCATAATACTTGGACGGAAGGCATATGTATTCAACAAACAGATAGAATTTGAGGCTGCCGGCATAGCTCTGAGGCCAACCCACCCGTCAAAATTTATATGGCTACCCACGTGACCGCAAACCTGACTGGCAATCAAACAAACAACATATTGCAATGCCAACAACTCAAGCCCCTTTCTGTAAGCCGAAAATATACATTCTGTCCCCAGTATTATGTCATCTATCATCCTAATGAAGTCTCAGCGCGTTAAGTTCAACCTTATTACTTCCGCAAAGACTGTGTTTAAGCAAAGCGAAAGTCACTTGAAGAGACAAATGTGCAAGCTGAAATTTTGCTACAGCTCTGGTAAAAAAATGAGAACTCAAAATGCAAGCAAGAGGTAGGAATAGAACCTTTCCGTACGCAAGTACAAACACACTATTCAAAAATCTGCCTAGCCGCAAATTGAAGCACAAAATGGATCTTTGCATGTAATGGCTATAGAAAGTTCTGTAATGATTTTTTTGTTTGGACTTCCGGTTTCGGTCAGGGTCACAGAGGTGACCATATTTCTCTAGCTGCCTAGGCTGGCCTCTGGGCCACGCCAGCAGCTTATTTCCCTCTGTTCGTTGTATATATATAGTCTACTCTAGCATTTTGCATTCTTTTGCCTTCGAGGGAGCCTCGAAACGCTACATTAGTGGTAGCGAGAAGCGGGCCCGACTCTATTGGGCCTTTATCCTGATCTCTACCGCGTGTGGCATGTTGCAGCGGTGCAAAGAAGTGCATGTGCGACGGATGGGCCAATAGCGATGTCCGCCTCTGGCCTCTACCCCATCTATGTGTTCTACAAGAAAACTATTAACAACTGGAAAGTCCCGTTCCAAAGATTACCCTTAATATACTTGCTTAAGGAGATCGTCGTGCCAACGCCTCCCTATGCACATATTGATGGTCGGCAGAACCACTTATGCTGAGCTTTGTTCCCAAGCCAAACGAAACTCCAAATCTAATGCACTGCCAAGAGGGATAACTGACGTTGGTGTCAAGCATCACCTCAATCACGTCGAATTTCGGCGACTGGCATGGTTAGCTCGTGGGTGCTTCTTGCAGCACTGATTATGTTGCGATGGCTGACGCGGGAGGTGTACCAAGGGGCGCGTTGGGGGCGACGCTCGAAAGAGGAGAGGGGCAATGTAGTACCTTGTTTGTTCGAACTACCGGTATCGGTCAGAGTCATAGAGGTGGTCATATTGCCCTAGCTGCGTGGGCTGACCTCCGGGCCATGCCAGTAGCATATTTTCTTCTGACTGTTGAACATATATGTTCTTACCCTAGTATTGTGCCTTCTTTTACCTTCGAGGGAGCCTCGGGACGCTACACTTACTGTTAGGAGGCTGAGTACTCTGACATCTTTATTGAAGATCAGGAAAAGGTATAGAGTAATACTGTGGAAGAGTTCAAGATAGGTACGAGCCGACTTCTAGAGAGCGGCTACACTGGCCTACAAGGCACGTTTAAAGAACACAAGTATAACAGTAGGAAAACTAGTTTTGCCTTACTTGTAGACTATTAAAAAAACAAATGTTTTAAAAATGGTTTGAATTTTTCGTCAAGGTACAGTAGGTATGCGATTTAAATAACAAAGCACAACAAACCTGTAAATAATTAAATCAGCATAAAATTAAACGTTAAATGAGCATTAATTGAAATATTTTATTTTTAAAATTCCTTAAAAAGGCGTCAACTGAAGACATAAACAAATGTTTTAACTTATCCGAAACTCGGGCTTTAACCTTGAAAGTGTTCAAGTCGGACAGGTTTGGAGTATAAATTACGGCCAGAATGTCGGGTGTTCCTTGTCAAACGACGCGATATCTACGATCAATTCCCTAGAAATGGCACCAAATGAGGCTACCGAACCTTCGTTCCATGAAATGGTTAAAATGTTTGCAAAAGAGGCTGTTCCTCACGTCCAAAGGAAACTACTAGCTGAGTTACCTTTCAAAGGCTCGACAACCGAGAAAGAGCACTACATTAAGGGCATTATGATGTCAATGGAACAATGCGATGATGTTTTAGAGTTTAACTTTCCCATTAAATTGGACAACGGTGAATTCGAGATGATTCAGGGGTGGCGTGCGCAGCACTCTCATCACGTTACACCATGCAAGGGAGGCATTCGCTTTGCTTCGGATGTCAACATGAACGAGGTCAAGGCTCTAGCTAGTTTGATGACCTACAAGTGTAGTGTCGTCGACGTGCCATATGGTGGCGCTAAAGCTGGTGTCAAAGTCGATCCCGCGAAGTATTCGTTGGGCGAACTAGAAAGAATCTGCCGCCGATTTGCACTTGAATTGGCAAAGAAGAACTTCATGAGTCCAACCTCTGATGTGCCCGCTCCTGATGTCGGCACAGGTGAGAAAGAGATGGCGTGGATCGCCGATACCTATGCCAACACCGTTGGACTAGGGGATATCAATGCCCTGGGTTGTGTTACTGGAAAGCCTGTTCAATATGGAGGCGTGGAGGGTCGTACTGCTGCAACTGGTCTTGTGAGTTTTCTCTCTTATTTCGTCTTACATTGTTTGAAAAGGAAAAACTACCTTATCTTGCCCATCTAAATGTAGGGTCTTTTCTTCGGTGTGAGGAACTTCCTGAACTCAGCGAAGAACTGCAAGGCTTGTGGTCTCGATAAGCCAGGTCTTGCCGGAAAGACGATAATTATTCAGGGCTTCGGTAATGTTGGATCATATTCCTTCCGATTCCTTCAAGAAGGCGGTGCAAAAATTATTGGTCTGATTGAAATTGATACTGCTCTCTACGATGCTGGCGGAATGAACTTCAAAGAGCTCATCGAATACAGAAATGTATTATTTTTGATTTTGTTTTCTTGGAGGTCTTGGATTTCTTTTCTTCTCTATTTTTAAAAATGTTTTTTTTTTTTTCATTCTTAGGCTCATGGCGGCCTGAAAGGATTCCCTGGTGCCAAGGAGGTTGATCGGAAGGAGCTGATGTACAATGAGTGCGACGTTCTCATTTGTGCTGCTCTGCAAAAGCAAATCACCGCTGAGAATGTGGACAAGATCAAAGCAAAAGTGATTGCTGAAGGCGCTAACGGTCCCACTACTTTCTACGCTCATAAACAGCTCCTCAAGCGCAATATTATGGTTATTCCTGATCTATACTTGAATAGCGGTGGTGTTACCGTTTCATACTTTGAGTGGCTGAAGAATTTGAACCACGTTAGCTTTGGGCGTCTTAATTTTAAGTACGAGAAGGAGAACGCCATGTGTCTTCTGCGTAAGTGTCACTTCTGTGTGTCCGCTTTTGTAGAATGGGTTATGCTGTAATATTCTTTTACTTCCCTTTAGGTAACGTTGAAGCGTACCTTGGAAAGTCGTTGAGTCCGTCTAAGGAACTTTCTGATCGCATGGATAATGCCTCGGAATTGGATATCGTCAACTCTGGCCTTGAGTACACCATGGAGCGTGCAGCCAATCAGATAATGGAAGTTGCTGAGCGCTATAACTTGGGTCTAGACTTTCGTACTGCTGCCTATATTCTGGCTGTGGAGAAAGTATTTTACGCGCTCCACCTTTCTGGCAACATCTTCTAATAGGATAGTTGGCACCCACTGTAGCTCATACCATACGTGTGCGGAATTGTACAAAATTAATTTCTTTCGCTGATTAAACCTTGCATGATTTCTCCTATTATTTTTACTGTATTCTTGGGTTTTTCTGGGGTTTAACGACAATAGCTCAGACTGTCCAAGTACTAAATAACTTTTAGGAGGTGTGTGTCTTCCACAAGAAACCCATCAAACTCGTCCTAATATCTATGGAATTCATTCCCCTTTCTAAATCCAATTTAAACCTCGTGTCTTTCCCATCACCAAATTTCTGCTGGCTGAATGGGGAGTAGCTGTTTATTCCTCTGGTGAATTGGTAGAGAGGATGTCCACAATGTTTGAACCTCTTCTATCGTGGTTTATTTATTGTGTTCTTCCAAATGTTGCTGGTTAGGGTCTTTTAAAGGTATTTTTGAACGAATTCACGTAATCCCATTCTTCTCATTTATAACCATAACAATTCAATACTTTCATTTTCACAATTCTGTGGCATCATTTTTAAGTCAAACATTCACCATTCCTGATTTACCTCGTAAACTTTGTAGCCCTTCATTCCTGTTGTCAGGACTTTTGCTTTTGTAACATGTAACAGGTTTCGCATTTCCGTTCGCAGGTTCCTTTGTAGTCATAGTAAATACCCATCGTTTGGGGAACTTAATCAGAAAGTAGTTACTTAGGGCTAAGTTTGTTGCCGATGTAATCAAATGTAGCTATTGAACGGGTATTTGTGAATCCAATCCCCATTGCGTGAAGGTCTTGAGTCTCTTCGTCTGTGTTATGGTTGCGCTTGCTTATTCACTTCTTCACGGGATCGGACCATTATTGAAGCGACAACACAAACCGTAGTCGCACCTTTTGGGTGATGACTCGGTTTGGCGATGGGAATTTACCGTTATAATCTAAGGAAATTGAGGGATTGTCACATCAGAAGGCTAGCCCCACATTAAAGCATTATAGCCCTTGCGCTTTTCTTGTGCAATATTTTCGTTTCTTTCCCCTCCACCTTTGGTTTCGAGCCCTTGGTCAAGGGGAATAAAGGGAGAAGAACATTCAGCTTTGTAGAGTATCGAGGTTTTACAACTTAAAACATTTTAAAGAGACCCAGCGCTCATATCCTTCCCGAGAGTTGATGGCTTCTGCTTGACCAAGAGGTTGGCATAATTCGACCTTTATTACCTCTTCGAGTATAGTTATGCTATGGGAGAACAAATCTATCACATCTGTCGTAGGCCTTTGGTAAACCTGCCTCACACCGTAGACTTGGTTTGAGTTTCTTGGCAGTACTAAGCCACGCTTTCGAGCACACTTAAAGTACAAGCGTTTAGCAGAGCGTAATAATGCCAAGTTAAACTATCATCTGCTTCATCGGCTCTCCCAAACAAACGCCTACGTCGAATGGTATCATTAGGGCAAGAGCTCGACAGCCAATGTTACCTTCTATCCACCACAAGTGAAGGTAACTTAAGTTCCAGCAATAGCCCGTGACATTAGTGCAGTCTGAATAATTTAGCTATTCTGATTGGTAAAAAGATCCCTTCAAATTCCTTGCTTACTTGGGTCATTGTGGGCCATTGTGCCAGAATGTTTGTCAAAATCCCCTTCAAATCAGTCGTCCTGGAGCCTGATTGTTATTGGACAAAATCCCTTCTGCTAAGGCAGAAAGAATCAAAGATCCTATGGAACGCAGAAACTGCTACGTTGGACTTCTATTCATACTAAATAATTTAAAGTTGAATTAAAAATATTTCCTGAGATAGACGCCGAAGTCCATCACTTTACCTCAGTCACAGGGGTTTGAATGCAAAGGATTTTACCTGAATCAGTCTAAGTATTGCATCTGAGTTTTGAATGAAAGGGTCATTGTTTGACTGTAGTCTCGTTGACTTGACAGCAAATGAGAATTGTCCAAATCCTCTAAGAAGTAGCATCAACAATCCTTTTGAAGGTTGTTGATTTTAGCTGGTGTTGGTGGAACTCCAGCTTTCCCCCTTGTACCCCATGCATAACATGGCAATAGAGCCGTCCAGGTAAAACTTGCATGATTTGGAGCCTTCACAGTAACTCAAGAGTAGATGGACTAAGGTTCCGCAGTTAGGTCTCACTTGTCGGAACTCCGACTTATCCCGCACGTTTGTTCCGCCCTTTCATATGTGAATTGATGACTAAAGCAAGTCAAGTCTGTCTGACGGCATGAACTGTGAACGACCACTGGAAAGGAAGCCACTAAACTGCTGGTTGTATTTATTTCCGCATTTTTGATGACCTCAAAATAAGCGAACGATTTTACCAATGTGATGCCATTCAGCCAAGCTATTTTATGGGGAAGTGGGTAATATTCCTTTCATCATTTCCAACGAATAATTTATCAGTTGTTTCCGCGAAACTTGTTAAACCATTTCACGGTGTCATGGAAGTTGAGTAGCATCTAGTCTGGCTACTTTGATCTGCATCGCCTTCCCTGCATGAGAATGAGCAGGTACGATGTCAGCTAGTTTGATGTAATTCAGACTCAAATCAGTCCGCCAAGAGCAACATTGCTACTTGGCGAGACAGTACAGAAAGCCAAGGCTTGTATGAAACCTAGTAATTGCAATGTTACGGGACTGGACGAACGTATGATTGGGATGAATTTGTGAAGTTATAGTGGAAGATAGTTGAAGGACTCCAATACATTAGCTACATAGGTAACGTTTTTACCTAAGAACTAAAAAGTACACGCAAGTCAAACTTCACCAATGATGTAGATTTCCGTCTAAATGATTGTTTTTTTTGTTGTGGTAAACGCCAACTTTCGGCATGGTGCTATAAATCAAGTCAGAGGCGTCAGTGTGCGACATTTATTCGCGCCATTTTGGGTGGGACGCTTTATGCTTGCTTTGTTAGAGTTCAGTAAAGTTGTTTAGGTTACCTTATCGAAAGAAGTAGTAAAACAGTAACCTTGATCCAAAATTAAAAGAAATTTTTGCAACAGCCGAAAACATCATAGATGTCCCAAGGTGGTAGAGGGTTTAATGTCGCCCACCGTCAGCGGTGGAACTCAGCTCTGTCAAATGACCGGACAGGAAGGTTGGTGTCCTGCTGACCCATTCGCGAGGCAAGGCCTACTGAAGGGATACCGCCGGCTGTCACCAAACGACCGCAGTGGCACCACCTATGGCAAATCCGCCGTAGCGTCTCAGTGCACTACGACGCATAAACAAAGCATGAGATCTTTGATAACCTGCCCTTATCTATTTCCATTTGTCTCATTCACTAACAAAAGATTGGGCCATAAGCGGCCAGATGTGATCTATACGGATGTGGGCGGAATTCACAAGCGGTCTCATCTTTTAAGGCAAATTATAACCCAAGATTTTATTAATTGCAGTGTTTAGAGATTTCATCATTTCGGTGCCGATTTTGCTTCTGCGCATCAGTCGGCATTTTAGCCTTCATAATGCAAGGGATCCATTGCAGAAACTGGGGTTTGGTCTAAGAACCTGGCCCCTGTTTTAACCATGCACCAACTAAATATAAGCTAAAATGATTGAAGGAATTGCTCATCCTAAAGCAACCATAAGCATCACGGTACCACCTTGTGGCCCAATGAAACCAAAGTTTTACAGTAGAAGTATTCTGCGTAAGTGTAAAATACCACAAACTATTTAGACACTTTAAAAAACTCATGTTCAGCATTACAGTACAATAAACAGGAACCTCATGGCTAAGAGGAACACATCAATCCCCAAGAAGGAAATGTTCCTTAAACACTCTGACCTCTATTCATTGTCGCCGCCTAAGACATGCTCTTGTCCTACTCATGCGGTCGTTGTAAGAGCAGGAAGACTGCAGTGGAAAGGAAAAACACTGAGTGAGTTGGTATTGACTCAGTTTTACACTTGTGCCTCTTAAAAAAAGGGCTATTAAAATTGTGCCTTAGAATAAACCTCTGCGGCTCTTTGTAATATCTCGAGCGTGAAGAGCGTCGACAGCTTAAGAAAATAATTTTGATGGCAAAATTGGTGGGTCGTTCAACTTACAAAGCTAAAAGATCCCTGTAAAGGTTACGATTGGCTTATTCATTAAAAGTGTCGGGACTCACAACCTACTTTAAATTAACTCCCATAAGCAAGTGTGGAGGAATTTTTTGGTCATGGTCATAATCACGGCCTAGGTTTCCTAGGCATATTTTTGTGCAAGATATCTGGACACTCAATGCCACCAGCTTGTGCGGCAAATAGCCTAGTCCATAAGTAGGCTTTGCTGGCTTCACGCTTGGCATGCTATTCCATTGAGAAACCAAATGGTATCAATCTACCTGGATAACAAAAATTCCAAAAGTGACATTTTTACTTATTGCCAACGACTGGAACTGTGGCAGTTCTAATTTTCCTCACTAAAAAAATACCTTTGACGTAAAGGTGGTCATGCCCTTACATAGCATCAATCGAGTCTCACTTTTGAGTCTTTATTTCTGTATTCTTCTTTTGTTTATAAATGATTGAAGCCCTATCGTCTGTGATTTCGACAGTATGTGATGATTGGACGGGAAATGAGATTTTATTGCCACTGGAACGGCGTGCAACAAGCCAAGAACCCACCTCACTCTGAATGGCTGAAAAGCTACCGAGTGAAGGATGTGGATGGAATTCAAATAGCAAAAAGGAAGCCCTTTCCAGTCAAGGTTTTCGTTTCAAGCACACAAAGATTTTTAGGCTGACGTATTCAGTGTGGTTTAGCTGCCCAGACGCACCAGATTCTCCTCTTGTCTAGTTCGATCATATGAAAGTCGACATGGGGCACGCTTATTCCTATACCAAATAAAATTTATGCTGCACGTGGCTGAGGTCAAGTCTGTTTTGCATCCACCAGCTTGGTCTTGGGTCGTTTCATCTGTGTGGCTCACTTCATCCGTTGGTGCCTCAAGTTCCTTTCGCTACTTCGTTGGCTTATTAATAAAATCAGATTTTTACCTTTAAAATGACTTCTTACAATCCAAACTAGTCTAAAATTTTGGAAGTTTAATTGGAATCGTCTCCAAAACAGACAAGATTATTGGCACGAAGGCACCAGAATCCAGATCACCTTTATTTGACAAGCTAAAGCAGAATTTGTTCGAGACGAGTAGAAGGAAGTGATCAACTTCGGCTATGAAGACCAATTGGGTGGTAAAATTCGCCACGTCCTGACCGGTAACAGGCGAAACAATTGAGCCGAAAAACACTGCAGCGCAAGGGCTTAGAAATAGTATTTTGGCATCACTAAATCTTTAAAAGCACCAATAATTGGTGGCACTAATTCATTTTAGTGGAAACTTATTGAAAATGATGTGACAGCCACCGCAGAGCTGCGGAGTCAGGCCATCACTTTGGATTGGACTTCCAACACCGCTGCACAAGCTGATGGCTGAGCGGCTTTCTGTATCAGTTGCTCCGATGCTCTCCAAATGGATCCACACAAACCGTGCAGAATAATTTGACTTTTATAAGTACTAAACAGATTTTAGTTCAAGCAACATGATGTCGAAGTGTCCTCCACGCAGATGTCCTGGAGAAATTACGCAAGAGGGCGGCTTGAGTTGAAAATTATTCAAAAATAGAGAAATAAAATGCGCAAAAGCTTTGCACACATCAAAGCAATGCTCAAGGGACTCTGGTCAATGACTAAAAAACTAGCATTTAAGAGGTTTAAGAGGAGAATCTGCAAGAGGATGAGAGATGTCCAAAATCGCCAATGAGTGTCCTGTGCTATCTTACAGTTCCCCGTGTCAATAATAAAAGTGTCAGATAAGTTTGCCTGATGCAGTCTGACGGGCAGGCAGAGTTAGCGGAAGACCCGATTGAATGAAAGTTGGCGCTTAGAAGTTCTGCCTAAGCAGTATTCGCACCAGACAGGTCTCGAAGGTTGAAACGAATGGAATGGCTGATGACTTTGAATATTTCGACGCTAACAAGTTAGATGAGAATATTTTCATGCCCCATACAACTTTTACCAGACCTTAAAATTTCCACTTTCATTGCAGCCTTAATCTTATTAAGAGTGAAATGTGTGTATGAAAGGTGCTGGACTTGACGTGATTTCATTATAATCGTGTTTGATTTTACTGAGAAAAATTGTTCACGCACTTAACTAAGTGAATATTCATTATGCTTCCATCTTAAGGGCAGAAATCTACGCAACTCTCCTAAGCACCTGGGTCTGATGTCCAACCATTTGGAGGGTTAATGGACATGCCCTTAGGATGGTTTTATGTGCTTGGTTTTAATTATTCCATCGATTGAATGTCTTTCCACTCTGCTCCCTGAGATCCACAACAAGTTATCTTTCACTTTACCGCCCAAGGTACACGGAGTCCCATCACGCGATGTAAAGGAAAGTACTAAGGATTCTTGTTTTTGCTCTTCACTTCACATGAAGTAAATAGGAACACATAATTGGTGTAATGATGGGGGACCAAATTTAAATGGTCCTGCCCCTGAGACCTTGGCGACGCAACTAATGGTCACAGCACACATAAGTCCTTTGTTGTCTACTTTGAGCCAAATAATAACAAATATCTAAGAGTAGCCATGACGAGAGTTGATGCACGCCTTCCAAGGTACGTCAGAAAACAAACGACAAGTCCAAGGGTGAAACACACGCGTCTGACGCAAATAATGCTCTGTATATCCGACTAATTAAGAAGTTTGATATCTAAAGAGATTCTTATTAAACGCCTTGAAGCATTCTCCATTTATGTGACGCAACAACGAAAGGTATTTACATTCTAGTTTTCGAGTTTAAATGGAGTTAATCGGTGAAGGGACTGCACTAGGTGGCAATGCTAATGAACATAATAAAACCTTTCAACACAAACTGACCTCCACCTGGGTGGTTAGAACTAACGAGCACCTACCACAGTAAGTCACAAAGTACGGTGAGAGAATATTTGCTTTTAGGCGGTCGACTTGAACCCGAAAACTACATTTAACCTACCTTTGCACCCTCACTATGCTTCGCGCTAACAGAATCGTTTTAATGTATCTAAAGCAAGAAACGTTTCACTGGAAATCAGGCATATCTTTTTTTAACTTCTAATCACCTTTTGCGCCAGTATGCCACTTTCCGATTGTGTTGCTCACTTTAAACTCTGCGCATCGCTTTAGGGGAATGGTAATTAAAACCTTGTGGATCGTACATGAACAGGAAATCTCTTTTGTCAAAAACTCTCTTGTACTCATCACTTTTGGGCAGATCTTATGAATTACAGCCACAATCGCCACCTCGAGACACTGTTTAAGGTGTGTCATGTAGCGCTGACGCCGGCTGACGTTAAGAGCGCCGAAGCTGGCTGTGACGGTTCGGTCCCCGCCCCCTGATGGCGCTATTTCCGGGTCTGCTGATGCTTTGAACAATTACTGCCGTTATCTTTGCCGAGGGTTCACTGGGTGGAGAGATTAAGTGTGGAGGGTTACCACCTGTTCCGGCACCTTTGCTTGCTTACTATGAGTCGCGGTTGACTAAAATGATGTCTCTCATCAGTCAGAAAGTTATTTTTTTAACTATTACACTCTGATGAATAGCAAAAAGTCATCTAAAAGCTAAAAAATCATACTTTGAAGTTTCTGTGTTGTTTGCTCATACCAAAAAGATTTAAAAGTTGGCTGCAATGAAGAGCAAAGTCATTTGTCGTGCATGTGAAAGCAAATTGCTGGTTCAGCCTGAACATTCCCTTCTTTGAAATCTCAAAACGAGTCGTTCTAACCTATAAAACGGTGGGCTCAAAACACTCAAGTTACAAGCAACTTCTTATGGTCGCACAATGATCACAGTCCTATACTGATATTACGGAGTCGTCGCATAGACTTTCGCCGTTGACTTGTAAATAACTCCTAATTCCTGGCTATTCCTGTCACCAAGACATGCTTAAAAATGAATACTATAACCTTTTATCAATTTAGGAAAGTAGCCGGATTGGGATGGAGGATTTTTATGATGGCGATGGTGTACCGCCATTTTGCAACATTGCACCTCTCGAACGCCCATCATCCCATCCATCCAAGCAAAAATATTTGTGGGACAGGGTTCGCCTTTTTCGTCACATTTTACATGGTACCAACTGGTCTATTATATCAGATGGCGCATGACGGTTTCAGATCAGCCGCAGTTTTAGTTATCCCGCCGTCCAGCGTGCTTTAACTTTGCGAACGTCTGAAGACCCATCCTGGTGAATATATTTCAACTACACACTGTTGTGAGGAGTTTGCTCCTCCGATGGTTTTTTTGAGCATGCTGCCTTCACAATACAGGCAGGTGCAGCCCCGCACTCCGGCGATTTCCAAAACAGATTTTTAAATGATATTCCTTGGGTGTTAGAGATAACGAGCATTTCAGGTGCTTATTGTAGGTTGCTGCATTGCCTGAACTTATTGACAATCTTTTAGTGATAAGTTCTTATCCCTTGATTGTTTTGAGGCAAGTGGTAATGAAGATGCCTAATTTTTTTCGAAAGCTAACAGTCTGCGGCCGTAGATTACATGGCGCCGTTCTGGATCACCTTTTGTCAGCGGTGAAGTCTTGGGGAAATACTTCGCCATGCGGTTTCACTGGTTTGTTTATGAACCCCCTTGACTAACGTCGTCCTCCAAACGCAAATTTCCTCACGCGTCCAATGCCCGAAAACACGAAAACAGCGGCAGTAGGATGGGTCACCATGACGTAATTTACGGATTTGATTAAAATTACCTAAAAATGTTCTTGGCTCTCAGACGTCAGAAACGTAAATTTTAGACACAACTTCAGCATTCGCATCTTGTTTTTGCGTCACACATTTCATCTTCAAAGACGATTTATGCGTTCATCTAATTGCACCGAAGGAAAAGGCGATGTAATTAATCAACTCGTCTAAACTGTCGACTCAGTCTTCCATTTCAACAGTTGATTGCAGTAACCACATTTTTAGATTATACGAAGAGTACTTACAACCTGCGAGGTGGTGTTGAACGTCAGAAAGGCGTCTTTGTGTTTAGCTGGTATGGCTGCTGGCCGGATATGGTGGGTCGAGCGACGACGAATAATTTTGAGGTGTATCCGTTGCCTGCACTTTGAATGGTTATTGGGTAATATTCAATCGTCGGGGTTTATCCGTCAGAGTAACTGGCCATTTCTTTTTTATTTATCTCGACAGGCCGGCTGATCGAATGCTGGGGCGATGAAATATCGCTGACATAAAGCCACCAAGTTAAATCCCTTATTTGTTCCATTGTTTCTGTGCTTCAAATTTGAAAAGTCCTCCCAAAATACATTACTATATAATGGCACTCAACTAAACTTTTTAACAAATTTTTTGCAAGAAATCGGTCACTTGTAGTCCATGTCCTTTTTGCAGTGTTCATTGCGATAAATTCATCTCCTCTGCTGACATGCTTGTCAGAAGCTAATAACGAGTCTGTGAGCCTTGAGAGTTTGAACTAATACACCTTAGAGACCTGACTTGCAGTTCCTTCATTAAGGCCACGTATCACTAGCAATAACATTTCCGCTTTTGTACACTTGAGAATAAAATATCAAAAGCGATACCATGGAGTATTCATAGCTTAATTTTTTACTGTTTTCCTTTTAAAGTAAGATTTTGAGTCACTCTATGAAAGGAAATAAAGCGTTTATACAACTATGTACCACTGCCTTAATAACGAGCCTGGGATAACACATTTGCCCATCATTTGGCAAGTGGTGCATTTTTAATGCGTCAAGTGTTCGTTCAACCCTCGGCTTTGGCAATGGGCCATGGAGGGGCTCTGCTATTGCGTCTGTTATCCGGCCCATGCCAGTAGTGTCAAGCCCTTCTCTACGTTGAAAATACATATTCTGCATTAGAACTATCCCTTCTTTTATCTTCCGGAAAGTTTCGAGGACTATAATGGTACATTTGAACTGACTGCGCAATGCTCTTGATGCTCAAGCTATTCGATGCATTAGTCGTCCGTTCTTGTTTCGACTTGGAAAGTGTTAAGAGTTCCTATTTAGGAAGCATTAATGGATACGGAATGACATTATAATTTAGCTGTAATTCTATCAAGAAACAAACGAAAAAGCGTCTATAACCCATTCTCTCCTTAGCTTTAGACTACTCCATCAACTTTGTTTTTCTGTCATATTTCACCGCATTTAGCCATTGTTAGATTTTCTCTTAAAAGTGTCGCTCCTGCCGAATACCTCAAACATCGTGCGGTAAAAGGCAGGGATTGCTACATTTTGCCTAGTTATTTAGAAAATGTTTATTTATTTGGTGTTTTCAGTCTTGGCAGTGTTAACTATCGTTCTTATTTGTAAGAACGTAAGCAAGCCTTGCCGAACGGACGACGACACCACGTTAGTATTACATTTCGCGTCAGCGAGCAACCCACCCAGCATGGGACATGCAGGTAAAGTGAAATAGACGTCTTCGTTTACCCACATGCTGGTTGGCTGTTTTGCAAGTGAGGTTGTTCAATCTAAAGGAAGGTGAGTGCTGTTGTTTGTCCTCCCAGGTTTAATCATTCTGTTGTAATTTAGGCTATGGGTCAATTAGAGGATTGTAGAATAAATTAATAGGCCAATTTCATCGCATCCAGGAGATAGACTAAGCGTTCCTCGGTAAAGTGGAAAGGGAGAATAGTAAGGACTTCCCAAGTTAATTACAGGGTTAAATTAATCCTGCAGCAGAAATCCATGGAGTGAGTGGCACACGCTTGAATGTAAACAGTCATATTTTCGATATGAAGGCGTATGATTTGCTCGGTGCCTCTCTCTTTCACCTCATTCTTCATGCCCTTGAAATGAGCAGACCGGTTGAATGAGGGCACCGTTTATTTGGGTGGCGTTATAAAGGGCGCCCAATGGATTGCGTTTACAGGAGTTTGGAGCTTGTCTCCTCCTCGGGTTTGATGGCCTCATAGCGGTCACAAGGTGCAAATTTAGCGACTGCCTCTCGTCTAAAAGGCACCTTAAAACTAACGTGCGTCGCAAGTGATCCAGTTGTTCATGAGTCTTCCTCTCTCTTACCTCAAGAATTAAATGATTTCGCACGTTGGGACTAGGTTTATGAACAACTTAAAAGTTGCTAATTTATAGCTGTCCATAGCATGCTTGCTTGAATAAGAAATGCTTCAAATTTCATGCTAGAAGTAAGTTTGGCAGATTGCATAGATTTACAATGAATTTTAATATCCTTATTGATCCGTACAGTGTATAGTTTAAGGCCGTGTATGATATAGTATATCAAGTTAATGGCCTCCATAGCTTGCTGGTCCATGCGCACTCTTCTGTTCAAAATTTGCATTACCATTTTGCATAAATGTGGCTGAATGCCGTTGATGAAAATTGCGCTTTCCTTCCTCAATGCATGGGCTTAATGGCATAAACTTTGGACTTTAACAATCTGAAAGAAAAAGTTTCGATGGTGGTGATCCACATGACCTGACTGAATTGTATCTTAAGGTTGGTGTACACATTCATGTCGTACAATTTAGGCACAAAAAATGGGTTTCCACGTCGCAATGGCAAGCATTATTAACTGCTATCGCCTGACTAACCATGTTTTTGAAAAATAATGATTCAATGGTGTCTTCAGCCTAAAATACGCGACAAAGAGTAACACATTGTGGATGCATTTTTTTCTCAACAATCACTCGCGGTTGTCATGAGCCCCAAAAACAACAATTTTGTTGATTAATCAAGTTATTAAGATGGCACTGAGCCTCACCGCCAAAAAATGCTCCAGAACAAAAATTCGCGTCTACTTTTTGCTGTTCCAGAATCCATTTAGCGAACTCTTCACTGTGCTACAGTTCTTGGATCAGTTAGACTTTGTAAGCACTAAGATGCCGATCGTTCTTGAGAATACGCTGTGAAGGGCGTCTCGAATTGTCCAAGTCTTGACGACGGTGTTGAATGAATGTCTCTGGACTTGCAGCAACACTCTTACGAAACGCCTTAATGGTTTGCGTTTAGCGACCTGTTTAAGGATGGTTAGAGTGTTTAAGGTCACCAAGTGATCCAGTCTCTTCACAATTTATAAAGTTAAATCACTATTCGACCATATTTTTTTGAAAGCTGCGAGATGTAGCCGCTGAGCCTTTGTTATTTTAAGATGCGACTAAAAAATGATTGCGCTTGTGGGCTACAATTTTTATAACTCCATACTGTCAGTAATCGTGCTGTCTTTTTTGTTGCAAACATTTTACCGCTAAGATGGCGTGAACGCAATTCCTGCAGGAATTGTGGAACATCCTTTATATCAACAGGGTGCAGAGTTGCCGGCTTAGCAACTAGCAACCGTCTCACACTCCAATCATGCTATCCTCTCGGACTAAGTAGACAAAAGTGGTCTGAAAGAATGCTCGTAACGCGACGTGGATGCAAGCTTCAACATATGTAGTTTACATACGACAAGGCGGATGAATGGATTGAATTTGCACACATGCCATTGCTTATCAACTCATGTGTTGAACCCGTGAGAACGCGGACACTTCAATCCCCACAGGCCCGGCCCGCTGAGTCTGCACGGATTGTACGCACGCCTTGCGGTGTGGCATGCAGCCCATTCTAGTAACCTTCCAAACCTTTCATACGCTCTTTGAAAAACTTTGGCATTTTTCGACTGCAGAGAAAACTCAGAACTCTGCAATGTGCTCTTCCATTGTATTGCATCTGGAAGCAATCTAAAAACTCATCGATTTCGGCTTCTATTCTTTGTTCAAAGAATGTTTGACTAGTACCTTCCATTTGCTATTGTGTGGGTGCTCTAAGTGCGGGATTAATTTAACTTGTAATCTTTTTAGTAAAAGCGCAATACATGCCTGTTTGAGTGGACCTTTTGGGTGAGAGGTCAGTAAATACGAGCCTGATCCCTGGGGAGGAGAACTGTGAAACATTATAACCACGATCCACTCTCTACTCTTCTTATAACACCACACAATAAAAGATGTCTTTAGCAGGCCAGTAGGCTTGTTCTCAGGATTTTGGAACAGCGGTGGAGGAGAGAAGCATCGAACCTCCCTCATGAGTGGCAGTACTGACGGACCTTCCCCATTCGAAAAGTGGCTTGAATTTCGCTAAGATTAACCTCGGACTTAACCCTCGGCATTAAATTAGCGCTTCAGATATTACACGCTCTCCCCTGAAACTAATTCTCGCCTGCCGTAGAGATCGACATAACCTCGGACACATTAGCTCAACTCGTCATCGATCAAGAAGGACGTCCATGTCACTTCCTTTTTTACTCTGGAGTGGATAGGTGAATAGTGAATCGATTAGCAGATGAAGAGGAAATGCAATTAGAGGGAAGTGGGAGTAGTCACAAGCTGATATGGGCTAGGAAACCTGAATTGTTAAATTTCACATAACCCAAAAAATCGTTTTGAATGCAATTCTTGGTACTGATTCTACACACAAGATTAAACTTGTCCCTAATTTTGCTGAAGACACCTTATCCTTGCACCAAAGCACCACAGTCCGACAGCCCTTTCACTACCTAAACAAAGCGTCTATGATGTTTGCGGCATCCCACTCAAAGCCCCAGCTCTACCTATATACAACCTAGGCAACGTCACCGACAAATTAAAGAAAGAGCTTTGGGAGTCACTGCTGAAGTATACGAATACATCTCCATGATGGTGTTATTCCAGAAAAAAACAAAGAATGTTAAGCATACGGTAGACATTGGTGGGGCTGAATCGCCCTAGAAGACACTCAGACGCATGATAGCCCCTTTACTGGAAGAAATAAATCTTCTTGTCGGGGAAGTTGCCAATTATCATGCCATCGACTGGAGTTACGTTCCCCGATATCCCTGCCAACGACAATAATGTTACCTAGGTTTAGTATACGATTTTTCGGGAACAATCAGACCCTTGTGTTTTGCACAAGGCGTTGGAAATTGATCGCCGTATCACAGAGACCGAAAGACATTTCATGGAATTCATGAAGTCCGTCTGAAAATGTAAAAACTGCCTTCTCTCTGTCTGTTTCTGCCACTTCTCCTTCCCAATATCCTGATTTTACGTCGGGAGCTAAGAGCCACTCTGACTCCTGAGGGTAGTCGAACAAGTCGTTTACGTGGAGTAGCGGTAAAGCATCCTTCTCTAGCCGACGCACGGTCGTAAACGTCTGCCCTCCTTCTTAACTAGAGCAACTGGTAAGGCCAATGGTAATTTTGATGACTGAGATTAGCATTAGACCGTCTTCACGAGGCAGGCTTGACTATGAACCCAAAGAAATGCCGAATTCTGTAATGCTCGGTCAACTTCATGGGGCATACTTTCTCGTCAGACGGAATGGCGGTTTCCGGGGCCCGTAGTAGGCAAGTGTGGACCTGGCCACCACCAACAAATCAGAATAAAATTCGTAGTTTCCTAGGCCTGTTAAGTTATTGAAAGTTTTACAAAGAGCGCAAGCCTACTGTATGAAATGGCAGAAGAGCAGAGCATTTAGAGAATTGAATGGATCTAGTAGTACCCACCTTCGAACCAGGTGCTCCGCCATTTGAATCGGACACCGGCGGTAGCGCTGCACTCTTACGAATGGACGGAGAAGGGAGAAAACACATCATCACTTACAGGAGTACCAGACTTAACAAACGAATGAGACAGAAAAGTGCAACCCAACGTGAACTGTTCGTCATTGATACAATGGTTAGACATTTCAGATATTACCGGAAAGCGAGAAAGATCATTAATAGGAACGGATTGCCGGGAGCCGACCTGGTTGAAAATCATGAAGGAGATAGCCAGCTCGGTGGCCTGTTGGTTGCGGAGAGCTGCAACATCAACAGAAAAACGCATAGAAGTGCCACATGATTCTGGTATAAGGGAGGTTTCATTGATTTCCTTTCAAAGCCACAGAGAAATTGATGACCTCGTAGAGCGGGACGGTTAGACAAATATGGCATGAATGACTAAAACTATCGCTAGAGGATGAAATTTTATTGTTGCAGGATGATGTTGGAGTAGGCTCATTGGTACGAACAATTCTCCAAGAATAACATGAGCAAGTAAATCGTGTGTGGGTAAAAGAAGGTGCCAGACGCATCGAAGGAAAAGAAGCTGTTGTCTTCTCTCCTGATCTCTGTCACACCTGCGCCACCTGCAGAAGCTTTGAAAGGTCTCATCTCATAAGGATCACACTAACCTAATCTGTTTCCACAGGTTTCCAAAGAGCGTTAGCATTGGCTAAGGCTTTCGGGATTTTTAAGATAATTACGACACTTGGATGTTTACAAAGCACTCTGATGAGACCGTCATTTATGCCTTGACAGAAGACGCCTTGTTTATACAGCTACAGTCGACGCATCAACTGGCGTTTCACCGTTCAAAATGCCCCCAGATCTTTTTCAAAAGTACTGATCGATATTTTCTTACCAAACGCGGATGTCGTAATCTAGAATGTCTAGACTGAAATAAAGGAAAAGACATATGTTTGACATCAACTGGAAACACTTACGAGGGCCTTAAATTAGACAGAGGAGATGTTTAAACAACTGCAGTGACCCGACGTCCAACGAGCATTTGACAATGCAAATATACGAGCCTACCCGGCCACCTGGATTACATCTTAAATTTCATCAACCTTAAAAGAAAAGATGCATTCCAAGTGATGAAAGACATCTCTCCAACGAACTCCGTACTTAATCGATCGCGGATCATCACATTAAAATGCCTCCGTGTAAGTGTTCACCCCAAGTCGGATATGAAAACCGAGTTTATGCACTAACGTAAGAAGGAAGACCACCCATGGGGAAAGCACTGGGGGTGGAGACGAGAGAGCCGTGAATGGCCGAACAAACTACATTGGCCTCTAATGAGGAGACAAACACCGGCCCTTTATTGCCGTGATCTACTGCACACTTTTCAGAACACCATGGAATAAAAGATGATATCATCCAACTATTCCTCATGCTTAATTGGTAAGAAGGCATTGGTGGAAAAGCGGGGCGCCGAATCTTTTGCATTAGTTTGAGTAACAGAAGAAATAATTGCAAAATAAGCAGTTTTCTACAACACAGATTAGAGATTCATTTATTGACATGCATTAACATGGATCCTTTCCTACAGTGATAAAATGGTGGAAAAAATAGTGGTGGTGTAATACTTAATTCTTTAAATGCGCTTTGTAGGCCAGAGGCGGGAAGTCAATTTGAACCACGTGACGGAGCAGCACGAAGACTCTCCGGAGCGTGACGCATCCTCGGCCTGAATCCCATATCTCACCTAGCTGTATTTATCACCCCATATACATTAAAGATGTCTAAACGTACACAGACTTCTACTATCAAGGGTAACCAGGAGGGAGAGGAGGAACCCTCTACAGGTGGTGCTTAATACTAATTTAATTCATGGATTAAACGAATATTTGGTAAGTAGTAACACTAGCCACGCAGTTATTATATTGCTTTACTAAGATTTTAGATGCAAACATAATTAGTTTTCTTCCGATTTGCTTTTGGTTGAATTCATGCTTGCATTCCCAGTATCCTGCAATGCCTTTATAAATAAAAATAACAGATTCACTATGAAAAATAAAAATAAAACACGCTGACTTTATAATGAAATAATAAGAATTAGCCAGTTTAATGATAGCAGACTACGTATTGTTTTGATGTGCAAGAGTCCTTTGTTTGAATCTGTCAAACCTATGGGCTCTAAACATGTCTGGTAGTCGTACTTGTTTTCTCTTCATGATCTCTGAATTTAGATCTATATTATACGGAGGAAGGCATTGAGGAGCTTCAAGATGATGACATAGAAGATATTCCTATGCAATTAAATGTGCAGGAGGGAGATGACGATGAAATAACCCCAGATTTGTGGCAAGAGGCCTGTTGGCTTGTTATTAGCAGTTATTTCGATGAGAAGGGCTTGGTCAGGCAACAGTTGGATTCTTTTGATGAATTTATCCAAACATCTGTTCAAAAAATTGTTGAGGACTCTCCTGTTATAGAATTTCAGGCGGAGGCTCAGTACACAGGTGGAATAATTGAAAAACCGGTAAAATTAGACTTTAATTTTATGGGGTTTAGGTGCAATATGCACTCCGTTTTGAGCAAATTTATCTTAGTAAAGCAACACATTGGGAGAAGGATGGTTCTTCTGCTCCCATGACACCGAATGATGCGCGGCTTCGAAATCTGACCTATGCTGCTCCACTGTATGTCGATGTTGTCAAAAAGGTCACCAGAGATGGCTACGTTGATGAAAAAAAATTCGAGAAGAAGTTCATTGGCAAAATTCCTATCATGCTAAGGTATTATATATACACATTCTGATCTACATTAGGTCGAGCTATTGTATTCTGGCTGTTATGAGCGACCGTGATTTGGCAGAGCTTAATGAATGTCCTCTTGACCCTGGCGGCTATTTTATTATAAATGGGTCTGAAAAAGTCTTGATCGCTCAAGAGAAGATGGCCACAAACACGGGTGGGTGTTTGCTTTTTTGTCTTACAATCTTAGTTTACGTATTTCAGCAAAAGGACAGCAAGTACGCCTACAAAACCGAAATTCGGTCCTGCCTCGAGCACAGCTCTCGTCCAGCCAGCACGCTTTGGGTTAACATGATGGCTCGCGGCGGCAAAGACAACAATAAGCGCGCAACTATCGGTCAACGCATTGTCGCTATTCTCCCTTACATCAAACAGGAGATACCTGTTCTTATTGTATTTCGGGCTCTTGGATTCGTGGCCGACCGCGACATTTTGGAACACATTATCTATGACTTCGAGGACAGCGAAATGCGTGAGATGATAAAACCGTCTCTTGATGAGGCCTTCGTTATTCAAGATCAGAAGGTTGCACTTAACTTTATCGGTTCACGTGGTGCCCGCCCAGGTGTCACGAAGGAAAAGCGTATCAAATATGCCAAGGAGATATTGCAGAAAGAAACACTTCCACACGTCGGCATTTCTGACTACTGTGATACTCGCAAGGCCTTCTTTTTGGGCTACATGGTGCACCGTCTTCTTCTCACAGCACTTAAGCGGCGTGATGTGGACGATAGAGATCACTATGGAAACAAACGGCTGGACCTTGCGGGCCCTCTACTCGCTTTTCTCTTCCGTGGACTGTTCCGTAACTTGACCAAAGAAATCAGACTATATGCTCAAAAGTTCATCGACAAGGGGAAGGATTTTAACCTTGAAAACGCCATTCGTAGTCAAATCATAACAGATGGTTTAAAGTACTCCCTCGCTACGGGCAACTGGGGAGATCAGAAGAAGGCTAATCAAGCTAGGCCAGGTGTATCTCAAGTTCTCAATCGGCTTACATTTGCCTCCACTCTGTCGCATCTTCGGCGCTTAAATTCCCCAATCGGCAGGGATGGGAAGCTGGCGAGACCACGTCAGTTACACAATACACTGTGGGGCATGATTTGTCCAGCAGAAACTCCCGAGGGTTCTGCTGTCGGTTTAGTTAAGAATTTGGCTCTCATGGCGTACATATCTGTCGGGAGTCAGCCGTCACCAATTCTGGAATTCCTTGAGGAGTGGAGCATGGAGAACTTAGAAGAGATCGCCCCTTCTGCGATCGGAAAGTAAGAATTTCTTCCACGCACTACCAACTTTTAGGACCTGTAAAATCTTTGTCAATGGCTGCTGGGTTGGGATACACAACTCTCCGGATCATCTTATGGTCACACTGCGAAAACTTCGGCGCCAGGTAGATGTTATTGTGAGTGAAGTCAGCATGGTCAGGGACTATCGCGATCAGGAGATCCGAATTTACACTGATGCTGGTCGTATCTGTCGTCCGCTCGTTATTGTCGAGAAGGGCAAGCTTATGCTTAAACGATCCCACATTGAGCAACTAAAAAATAGAGCCTATAACCGTTTCTGGTGAGTTGTGTATTTACTTTGTCTCTGACGTTATGGATGATAACTGTGGCTTGGGAAGTGTCTTTTAATTCCCTTATGTGACCTATCCCTTGGTTTAGCTGGCAGGAACTTGTACTTTATGGTGTGGTGGAATACATTGACATTTTGGAGGAAGAGACCGCCATGATTGCCATGGGTCCAGCCGAAATGCAAGCCGCGGTAAATTACTGCAAGACCCACACCCACTGCGAGATTCATCCAAGCATGATTCTGGGCATCTGTGCCAGCATCATTCCCTTCTGTGATCACAACCAGTCTCCGCGTAACACTTACCAAAGCGCAATGGGGAAACAGGCTATGGGTGTGTACATCTCCAACTTCCACACTCGTATGGACACCCTTGCTAACGTACTCTACTACCCTCAGAAGCCCCTTGTTACCACACGCTCCATGGAGTATCTGCGATTCCGAGAGCTGCCAGCTGGCATCAATGCTATTGTCGCCATCGCTTGCTACACTGGGTATAACCAGGAGGACTCGTTGATTGTTAACGAGAGCGCCATTCAGCGTGGTTTCTTCCGATCGGAGTTCTACCGAACTTACAAGGACCAGGAGGCGAGACATGGGATGGATCAAGAAGAGGTCTTCGAGAAACCAAATCCACAAACCTGCCGGGGCATGCGGCACGCCATCTACGATAAGCTAGACGATGATGGTCTTATCGCACCTGGTACACGTGTCTCCGGTGATGATGTACTTATTGGAAAGACTATTTCCCTGCCGGAAAATGAAGATGAGGTTTGTTTCATGTCCTCCTGCCACACAGGTTAGGTCTCATCGAACTTTTTCCGGATAGACTAGCTTTTTCACTTTTTGATAGCACTTTCTACTAACAATTTAAAAGTAAAAATTTTTTCCTACAGCTGGACGGTGGTCAAAGGCGCTACACGAAACGTGACGC
Source organism: Taenia hydatigena (assembly GCA_036345935.2). NCBI lineage: Eukaryota > Metazoa > Platyhelminthes > Cestoda > Cyclophyllidea > Taeniidae > Taenia > Taenia hydatigena. Next base: position 20,345,178 of record JADWOT020000003.1, read on the forward strand.
CTCTGTATTTATGCGCCGCAGTGAGTACGGTATTGTGGATCAGGTGATGGTCACCTGGAACAACGAAGGAAATAAGTTTTGCAAAGTGCGTGTGCGCACCACAAAGACACCACAAGTTGGTGACAAGTTTGCCTCGCGTCACGGTCAGAAAGGTACCTGCGGCATCCTCTACCGGCAGGAAGATATGCCCTTCACTTGTGAGGGCATCACTCCCGACATTATTATCAATCCTCACGCCATTCCTAGTCGTATGACAATTGGTCACCTGATAGAATGTCTTCAAGTAAGACTACGTCAATAATCTAAAACAACTCCCCGTGTTTTTCAATTTACTCTGTAGAACAAACGCTGTCGTTCTTTTAACCTCTGATTATGTAAACAACTTCAACAGCTTGCCTATTTTTATTTTTTGCTTAAACATTCCACACACTTTATGCTTAAATCTGCCTGATAAATTTGTCCACTGCTTGGACTGTCGCTATCTTCAAATTGAATTTTCATATTGTTAAACGTCACCTCGTCCCTTGGGAGCAAATACGTCTTTCTTACCAATAGCGCTCTCCGTAGGTAACAGTTGCTATTTTGTTATTTTGCGTTGCTCACCTTCATAAGTGATCATTTTCCTAGCATCGTTAAACTAGGGAATTTCTGGTTTGAACTGCTTTATATTTCTGAAGTGACTGATTCTCGACCGCAATTTGCACCTCATCGTATTGTCTGCTCTTTCCCATATTTCTCTTGAGACGATTTTATTTCGTAATTCACTTCTTTCAACAATTTTTACTCAGACTTATGGGTACGGGGAGGTTAGTCATCCCGCCAGATCTTTTCCCTTCTCCGTTTACTGCCATGTAGGTGAAATTTTATTGCTGGAACGAAAAATCTGCAGTATCTGCCGCATCATACCTAACATCGGTCTCCAAGTATACTGCATGGCATTTGCCTGCGGCAGTTAAAAAAATTCCTCCGTTTATTGCAATTTGATGTCTTCGAACTTGCGTAAAAACCTATTTGGACGAACCACAGACGCCATATGGCACTGTCTGAATTCCCGTTATAAGGATGGGTCATATTGTACTTGACCAAATCGCTTGTTCGCTTGCAGGGCAAAGTCAGTGCAAATAAGGGTGAGATTGGTGATGCCACTCCTTTCAACGATGCCGTGAACGTACGGAAGATCTCCCTCCTCCTGCAGGAGTACGGCTACCAGCACACAGGCAACGAGATCATGTACAATGGTTTTACAGGTCGTAAGCTCAACTCCCAGATCTTCCTGGGTCCCACGTACTACCAGCGTTTGAAACATATGGTTGACGACAAGATTCACTCGCGCTCGCGTGGGCCCGTTCAAATTCTCAACCGTCAGCCAATGGAGGGCCGCAGTCGCGATGGTGGTTTACGGTTCGGTGAAATGGAACGCGACTGTCAGATCGCCCACGGTGCTGCTCAATTTCTTCGGGAGCGTCTCTTTTTTGCCAGCGATCCTTATCAGGTTTATGTGTGCAATCTCTGTGGTCTGATGGCTATCGCGCATCAACGCAACAAGACTTTTGAGTGTAGTACATGCCAAAATACCACGCAGGTTAGTTCGTCGTGTTTAATAGTTGCGATCTTTGGATGGGCACCTTATTCCCGTCCATAAATGCAATTTTGCTCTTGATTTCAAATGCCGGACAGATGCAATGCTTTCCCTGAACTGCCTAGACATTTAAAGTCTCAATTTGGGTAACTGAATGAATGTTTATCTGTGATTGAGTGCGCCAATAGTCAGCCCAACTTTTCATACCTATTGCAAGCTAGGTAATATTTGATCATGGTTCTCTCCATCCTCCTTCATGCATCCAAAATTGGTAAATTCTTTTATTCTTTAAAGAGTTCTATATCCCCTGATTATGCAAGTGTTCCCCTTTCCGTGAAAATGCATGATGTCATTGTTCGACGTTGTGTAAATCAGGAAAGGCAAACTGAAGGCTATTTGACCATAAAGGGTAAATATCAACATGCAGCACCAGAAATTGTAGCCGTCCTCCAATCCCACTTTTGTTCATCTTTTCTCCATGGCAGCATTGGTTTCCCAATGGTTGTTACCCTGCGCTGTATTTATTCCTGTCTTTTGTTTACGCTAGGGTGTTTTGAGCACTTTTAACTACTCTCTGGGTCTTATTCGTTCTGAGAAAATGCAACTATTTGTTAGTTTCAAGGCTTCTAACTTTGTAGTTCACTCTTGTGCACGTGTGCAAATGGACTTAGACCAGTCTTCGCCATTATTGTTAATGTATGCAATTAGATTTGTTTCATCACTCCTACCTCTTTTCATCACGCACACCCTGGAGAGTACAGACAGTAACGCGTTCATCCGTTGCCATCCTTAAAGCGAAAATGGTGTTTCTCATCAACTCTGTGCAACTATTTCTGTGAGAATCTGATGTTTGGCTCAGTTTTTTGGGATGTGGGGGAGGGGGGGGGAGTTGCAAAATCAGCTACCATTTTTTGTTCCCCTGTATCCTGATAGTTATGTTGTTGGGTTTACTGTTAGGTGCGTATTTATCACTGAATGAAGTAATGTTTTGGTAGCAATTAACCCTCATGGTAAGTGGAGACTTGGGCACACCAGGGTGGTTGACCCATACAGACTGAAGTGGTATAAGCCTGTGTGCGCATGGCGCGCCTAAGGGTGGTTTTAACTCCCCCTCACTTCTGCATAACTTGTGATCGTTGGGTTAAGGATCAGGTGCTCATAGTCTTGAGTTATTTTCCCCATATCATCCACTTTTGAATACGTGTTATGCCTCATGTGATGGCCTCTGCGAAAATACGTGTAGATCAAGAAACACAAACCGATGCACTTTTATTACTCTCCTGGCCCCATATTGCATTTTTTTTTCAATTGGGTGCGCTTATACTCTCGTTTTCCGCTCCCGTTGCAATGGAATTATGTTAGCAACTAATTGAAAAACGTTTGTTATCATAGTCACATAAACTACATTGCCAGTGGATATGTCTCCAGTCCTAGTTGAATCCTGACCAACCGTTGTTCAAACCAATGAGAGTGTAGCCCTAAATTAACGAATGCTACCTTATTTTCGTTTTAAGCACCCGAGATGCTTTTAAATCACACGCACACACATTTTAACGAATTTTATTCCCCTTCTTCGTGTTTTGATCAATCGCTTCACTCAGATCGGTTCTGTGAATGTTTACGCAGCCCGCCTACTGCATTAACAACCGCCTAATTTTGGGATCGCCGTTTCTGTGATCTCAATTAATTTATTGTGTGCGAATGGCTGGTTTTAATCGGATTTGTGTTATTTCTTTGGCTTATTTGTAGATATCTCAGGTGGCTCTACCGTATGCCTGCAAGCTTCTCTTCCAAGAGCTCATGTCCATGTCCATTGCACCGCGCTTGATGGTAAATGCCAATTCTACCCAGTTCTAACTGACATGTCTGTTGCTGCTGATGTCATTACTGTACTGTCTCTCTTTAACACGTGTCTGTACAAATAAATTTTTTTACACACTAGATCCTACCGTCAATTGCTAAAACACCTATTCAATTAGTTTTTCTGCTGCTAATATCACTTAGTTTTCTTTTTGCTGGCTTCTAAATAAGCTACTCTGCATGTGATTGCATAATGTTGGGGAGAGCTGATAATTATTTGGTGAAATGCTGCAAGAATGTGGTAGTTTCTCCTTTCCCTCTCGCTGCAGAGTGTATCATGGATTTTGCTGCGAGATCTTGCATTGTTCCAGAATAATTGGCCTTTTCTTACACTGATACAGCTAACTGTCCGGTGTAATCTTTCTGGCACGCGTTTGGATTGTCACATAGAACTGCTAGACAGGTCGTAATTGCCTGGCTTCTGGCGAGTGGGCGGCTCTGTCTGAAGTTCGTCGCACACGCAAGGCACACTTTTTGGGAGGAGAGGGGGGTTGTACTTTCCTGACCAACTGCGGGAAGGTTGACGAGTGCGCCACTCCGAGAAGGCCGGTGGTAGGCTTGTACGCGTGGTGTCACGGTAAAAGGGGCACTTCACATCACATGCCAGTTGGCCAACGATCGAGTAGGCTCGCGTTTTTATGGCCTGAAAGAAGTGAAGAACGGATTGGCAGTCCGCTCGAAGGTTATCGCTATCTGTTTAACCGAGGTGACTTCCGTTTGCGCAGTTTCAAGGCTCTTTTCGGCTAATACGGATGAGGACAAGCTGCCTTATCGCTTAAGCTACGCTTTCCATCACCGGAAGTCGTTTGACATTTTGTGTTAAATGGTATGCTATCCTTGGATAGCCGTACTTTATCGACAAACCTTCATGATAAAGATTTGAGGATCTTCTCGAACGTGATTTTCCTGCAAGTGATTCATCACTAAAATCACAGTGTATTACCTAACACACTTTTTTTCTGAGCCGATTTTTAAGCGGCAAACCAGACAAGCACTCTTAAGTGGGCAGATTCAAGTTAGATTGTCCCAGTTCATCTCGTATTCAGGCGTACATTTAGATTTCTCCCATCCATCTTTTGCTACCCCTGCCTTGTTCCTGACGCTTTCGGATGTTGAAATCTATCCTCTTGCCGGCCTTTATAGGGCCTTTTTCCAAAATCCCTCGTGATAGCATTGTAGCCGAGGCGAACACTTATTGTTGACTTTTATGTAAGGTCTATGTTGAAAGCTGTAAATCACGACACGGTATCTGTAAAACTGACTGGTTTGTTTATGCGTGAATTCAATCAATCATGCCTTTAGTGTACACTGTGACTTGGGTGCTAATTAGCTCCTTTGGTATGATCACTGGGGCAACGACTGATGGCCATTTGGCAGCTCGTTTAAAGGCGCAATGGCCCAAACTGTGTATTTGGCGACATTCATTTGTTGCGTAGTAGGCTGTGCGAATAGGTGTCGTGGTTTTAACAAACTCGACTACTGACTAGTGTAGACTAACCTCCAGATACTGATAGCAGCACAAACTGTTCATATTTGTCTGCATTCGCTTTTGGTTTTTGTAAATCAGCCTGTTGGAGGTTTCACTCGCCCAGTATGGCACCAGTTGTCAGTACTGGACAATTAGGGTAATGAAAGTATACCCCAGGCCAGTCCAATTTCGGCGCGAATTCTCCTAAATCGTCGTCAAAAACCGACAGAGAACACATGTTGTATGCCTGTGGTGTCGTAGCCTCGCATATGTATGCCGCGATTAATGAGCGGTAACTGTACCTCGTACCTCCAAGGTAGCTACCGAAACGTGAGGGAGACTGAAAGACGGTATATTTAAACCCACGGCTCAAATACATACCATTGTGTTAAATAGTCTCAAATAAAAGATTGTATAACTTCACAACGTAGAAGCTATGCAATTTCACTCATTTCTAATCACTGCAATCGCATTCCTGATTTAATTAAATCATCCAGAAAACTGCTTTAGGCAACTGAGTAGGAGTAGCAAAGGCCAGGGACGAGTTCAGTCTCTACATCGAACTTGTGTCGGCGTGCCTGGAACAGTTCTTGCACCATTCGACACGGCTAACAAAGGCTGGAGTTGCATAGTCGTGGTGAGAACGAAATGCACACCTATTTAGTAAAAGTTCTGTGAACTTTTCGAACATTTATCACTTCTTTAGTGTCGTATGCAAGGCATCTTGATAGACGTAGTTCGGTTTTAATGTTTTTTCACCTCTGAGTCTCAGAACAACTTCACCTTCGTGTGAGCAGCCTTACTTTTTGCCGGTAGGCTTTATTGAGGATCGGTGGTCTGTTTTAATTATGTCTGGTATCTAACGTGCGCAACTGATTTTAACTTGAGACTAGCTGGTTGGAGGTCTGTAATGCTCTTTACACCAAGGATGAAAATCAGACCTACAATGTTTGAGTTAAAGCAATGATTGTGATGGTTTAAATTAAAGACTATGAAAGAGCCGGAAGGCTGGGTTACATCATCATGTTGATAACCGGAATTTGCAAATACTAACGCTGCTATCCTCTTAAGTGCTGAATTATGGCTTATTTGTGTAATTATGTAACCCTTTATTAAACCATTTGTGGTGTCTCCGCCTCCAAACTTAAGCAATATGGAAAGCTGGACTTTAGTTTCATTAATAAATATGGCCAGATCGCCTAGTACAATGGTGTCAGCACACAACATTCGTCAATTATTTTCCAACTTATAAAACCCGTAAGTAATTGTGCGATTAATACTGCACTGGATGCTAGTAACTAGGTTTGTTTTACTAACGTCTACTTGATGCATCGAGATGACAGGTGTACCTTGCTTGAGTTTACAAAGTTTTCCTGGTTGTACCTGTCAGCTCTAGTGGACAAAAGGAAGTCTTACACAATTGTACAGGAAATCTGCATAACCATTGTGTTCTTCCCGAGGTATTGAGATTGACAAGCTGGGATCAATTTGCAAGGGAACATACACTAGGCACCTTCATTTGTGTTGAAAGTTTAATAATTTGGTTGTTTGGTTAACTCTCGATTCTAGTAAAGGGGCCACTTAGGTGCTCCGCCATTCCGCTTTCACCGAGGGGGCTAGCACTCGGGCCATTCCAGTGGTCCCAAGTCCTTCTGTAGCTTTCATTTATTTTCTTGAAAGACTCAGGGCGCTACATTGGTGACAAAGAAACGCGAACTCGCTCTCAAAGGACACTAATCTTGAATTCTTTTACAGGATAGCAAACCTTAGCAGGGCGGACGGAATGCATATGCAGCGCAAGAGAGGATTTCTAACAACCCCTAACGGAAGGACTAAAAAATGATGTCTACCTTCGGCAACTTTACTATTCTTGCAGTCTGCAGGAACGCCATTAACAGCTGAAGCGACACCAGCCGTAAATTATTTGGGAATTTTCGGTACGGAGCCACTTACCGCACCCTATATAAAACTATCAACCTTGTATGTATGTGGCACCTCGTCCACTTCTCTACCAGCTGGATAGAACCTTGATGGGTATGGATGGATAGCACTGAAGTTAAAACATAGTAACGAGGATAAATAGACGCACAAAGCTATTCCCAAGAAATTGTGTTGAATATCGTCCTTTGTTACGTGACTGTGCTTTTAGGCCATTGGTCCTACTACTAGCTATGGACATGCGTGATGGCCAGCCCATTCATCCGCCCTCGAATTCAATCGCCATACAGGGCTACACCTTAGGAACTTCAATGGCTGGCACGGTTGGCTTATGGGTGCTGCTCTTAGAGTACCGACTTCGTTGTGACAGCCAATGCGGGAGGTTGACAAAGGGGAGCGCCGGGGACTATGCTCAAAAGAGAGAATGGGCTATGAACTGGGTTGTTCGTTTAACTCTTGGTTTTATTAAAAGGTGCCAATTTGTCACTGTACCTTCGCCGCGCGGATTGGCTTCCAAGTGATTCCAGCAGTCCCCTCCGGCCCTTCTACATATCCTATCAAAGTAATATGTCTCCTTTTGTCTCCAGAGTAGCCTCAGATTAATACAGAAAGATTCTTATGGAGAATGGTCTTCAAATATCATTAACACTGTTGTCATTATTTATCATGTTGCTGTACTACAACCAGTTCCAGTTGGTTAAACGGCTTCGATGTGATGGTGTTAATTTAAACAACCTTTCTCATTTTCATAGGTTTAGCTTGATTATCCTAGGATATCCTTTAATCGTAACCTTAGATACTCGGCAGGTGGACAAAAAAACTTGGGCAGGGCTCTGGTGAATGCTTTTGCACCTAAATGTCGTGGTAGGATTTTGCATGCATCAAGGTCGTGCCTCTACAGGCCAATTGGATTGCAGAACCTCGTGTGTGTAGTAAGTGGTGTGCAATGGCATGCATAATGTGCTTATTAAGTCACGTCTCTGTCAGAATAGGACTGTGGCTAAGGCAATGCAAACCAATAGGAGCACGTGGTCTGGACCCCAGTCAATGGCCACGTCATGGAGGCGACGGGCGAGGCTGCATTACACCTTGCGCGCCCAATAAACAAGCTCAATAAAACATTTCAGTGGCCATTAATGGATGGTCCATCAGACTCATTCAAAGGTCGCATTCAAGAGTCGCAATCAATTATTCACCCAAAATAGTGGTCAAAATTTACCACACAAATATCTCATTCCTTCTAAGCGTATGATTTGTCTGAGATCACCAATTACAAGTCTGTAAGAACTTAGACCTGGCTGGGCAGTATTTGTAGCTGTCTCTTGCGCTGCCTATTCACATTGGTACAACACGCTTACGTATTCTGCATGCCAAAACATTCACAAATAAAGGCTTAAAAAACTGCACACACACACGTGTACACGGGCTTGGTGGTGCTGCTGGCGATCAATAGGATTGTGAGTGTGTTCTGACCTGGTGCAGGAATGGGGTTTCATAGCCCCGACCTTCATAAAGTTGTAGCCTGTGTGGAAAATCTCCTAATTACACCAAATTGCGTTAGTTTTCGCGCAAGACTCATCATCACGGAAAAGGTTGTATCGGTCCATCAATTTCCACTTCATGTAAAATGCCTCTAGAGGTGGAAACACGGCTGAAGTGAAGATTATGAGAAGTAGGAACCAGGTGGCGTTGAAATAAACTCCGAATTAAACCTTGAAAATTGTTGTGGGTTTTGTCATATCGTTTTGCATTCAGTAGTAAGCAAAACCATCGAATCCCTTACTCGTGCTTTTTCTGAGAGGGAGGCTAAACTTACAGACAGGACAGAACGAGTGAGCGAAATAGGCTTAGCGGATAAGTCAGCTACGGACTCACCGTCGGCAGCGATAATCAAGGCCGCTTTAAACGACAGCTGAAACGATGCGTCTAATCCTTCCTCATACTTCCTAACGAGATCTGCTCTTCTCTCACTCACATCCATAACTCCGTGCTCCCTTTTAACCGCGTTTCCACTATCCCAATGTTTTCGGGCGAGGCATTTTCCTTCATGCTTATGTATAGTCTCCGTTAGTTCCACTTCTTCAACCACAGGATTATTTCCCTTAAATATCAAAAGAAGCACTACCATCAGGTGAAATAATCAAAGAGATGCCAATAGCACTCACAGCTATCATTCCATCCATCAAAATTCCATACTCGCTTACCATAAAAGATCTCTTGCTGTCGCTTGCAGGAGTGTTTCAGCGGCAACAACTTATCCTCACCAAGCAGCGAAACACTTTACCAATGGAACAGCATGCATTTGGCCAGGTAAGCAGATGGCCTTTATACGGAAGCAGTAGTTACAACAATGCTAGAAAATGGAGTGTTGTTTGGTATCTTGAAACCCAAGTGGTGGAGCTAACCAGTTGGAGGTAATCGACTCAGAAATTACGCGTCGACGCATAGAGTGGAGATGACAATATAGGTGTGTTGAGTAAACAGAACCTCTGTGCAGGACTGAACTTCTAGCATGCGGAGCATTAGGGTTGGAGTCGCGCCTTGCCTCAATTGTGTGAGGGCACGGCCTAAGTCCTATGTGTAGTCCCGTCCTCAGTCCACATCGATAACCGCAACAATAATGTGGAGTACCAAATATAAGGAGAAAAGAATGCGAAAAATGTGAAAGGGAATAGTGGATACCGTCGGTAATTCATAAAATCCTCAGCCCTTTTGTGGTTATAAATCCATACAAATTTGTCTTCACCCTCCAATACCAAGCAAAATAATTGTCAATCTTTTACTGAAAGATGATCTCAGCTTACCTAAACTTATTTCTTGCAGCAGGCAGTCGTTATTGGCCTACCGGAAAGCTCAAGCTTCGGTGTGCTAGCGCATGGCCAGTGCTCCCAGAGTCACTGTGTTGGCTTTTTGTGTCCACCTAGGTGGTCATACGCACGCATGTCTCCCTTCCTTCGTTACACACGTTACACGAATCTAATGGGATTTTTCGGCTCATAGAAACGGTAATGCCTTAAGGGAGAGAGAAGAGCCACCAGCGTGATCAAAATGTAGTTTGTTGGAGGTCAGTACGATCTTCACAGAAATTCACCGTCAATCCCTTTACGGTTGGGATTACGTTCCACAACTATTGCATTTATTGAAGTATGCTCTTCTGACCGAATTGAAACTCTGTGAACGCCTAGATTATTCAACAAACTAAAGGGACTCATACACATTCAAGACGATTTTTTTTAAGTAGCACACAATGTGTAGACGAGGAAGGTGGCTACATGGGAAAATTAAAACGTCGGCGTTTCAATGGTATTTAAGTTCTGGTAAACTGCGTTAAACTATGACTTGGTTGATTTCCAAAAAACATGACGATTTCCTCAGCAACTGTAAAGTGTATCTACAAGATTATTACAGGTGATATAATATGCATCTCTGTGTCTCAAATGGCAGGACAGTAAAAGAGGCCATGACTGCGACATTTCAAAAGAGGTAAAATCAGCATCAATTTCCCTGACCTTTAAAAGGGAGTTTTGTGCCATGAATGCTTTTCATGATATAGTTCCCATTAATCCATTGCTCTTCCATCACGACAGTGCTCTTCTTTTGGTATAAAATTTGTTCACTACGTGTATATTCTCAATCCCTCGTCTGAAATCTCCCAATTTTCTACGAGAACCTAGGTAAGGAGATCGGGACCTTGTGCAACAGCCCACTTTCCCGAGGAGGTAAAAGTTGCATTTGAAAGGAAAAATCATTACACTTTCAGTACATTGGGAACAGCACAGTTTATCTTTTTATTTGTAATTCAAAAACACCTGTCTTTGATGTTTAGGTTTCTTTTACAAGCCAAATGCAATATTTGTCAGTACGTGTAACCTGGTTGTGCTGATTATGATTGGCGTCTGCAGTCAGCAAGGTCATATTTGCAGGTCTCTTTTGCCTAAGAAAAAGGTTATCGTAGGATTGGCTTTGCATCTGCCGAAACTCTTTGAAAACCCACTTTTAGGGTCGTAGTTACAGTTACAAATGCGGTGGGCATTCGAGTGCAGTTAAAACTTTCCTTTTTACGCTTATAGCGGCATAAAACGTTGTAGTAAGTGACAAGTGCATCCGCAGAAGTGTAACGAATCGGTCTTGATGCCTTTGATGAAGACATCCACTACAATGTTAGCGTATCTATGCACAGAATCTGGTAACAACGAAGTTCCCGGCAAACGAATGTACCGAATCTGAACCTGTTTATATCCTATTGTGTAGAAGACTCTATACACTTTATGTTAATGCGACGAAACGCTCAATCACAGTAGTAAGACAAGTTAATCGTGTTAAATACAACCGCACCTTCGTTAGTGATAATACTGGCTATAAGGGCTCGTTCCCAGTTGGGAGCCTCGGGCCATTCCCAATATACCATTGCCGCGTACACCTCCCAATTGGAGATGAACAATGCTTAATCCGTCATGGAGTTAGAATGCAATGCTGACCGCTCGGGAGCATTTGTGCACTCCGAGTACCAACAAAGACTCCAGCACCAATGACTAAGTGAGGTATTTCTGTTGAAGGTGCCTACGTTCCGGAACATTTCTCGTTCGGGTATCTTGATGGACCGGTATAGCGTAGAGACGTACGATGTGTACTACCATTCACTTTAGGGTCAAGGCTACTCATAAAGATGAGTAAACAAGTGTGGTGACCACCCTTGTGCGAGTGAACTCTTGTTCATCAGAGCGTATGTATACACCGCACCTGGACTGTACTTTGCGCGGTTGCGATGGCTACAGTATTCAAGTCCACACAGCCACGTTAACCGCCTAGATCAAAAAAATAAATAAGCCCCCACACTCCAAATTTCTTGCTTTCCTTTTGTACGATTGAACCAAGCAGGTTGACCCGAATACTCTCCTCAGAAATTTGTTATACGGTCTTATGCCAAATCTTCTCCCCCACCTACTTTGTGCTTCGATTATCATCGGATCAAAGTAAGCCACGTGGGTTATGGCGACATCCACACGCAGTTTACTACCGTCATATGGTTAATCAGATACCAAATCAAAGTGACGGTTTACATTCGATAATTCCAAGTATTGGCTTCTAATCTGTGCCTTTCAAGCCATTGAAAGTCCCCCCGCCAACCCTCAAGCGAATCACACATCACGGATATAAAAAAATTTTCAAGTAAAATATAGTGGAAGGAAGGGAGGAGGCCTTTAGATCGGTGAAACGCATTGATTCTGTTGAATATCCCAGCATGGTGATTGGAGGGAGCAGAGGGAGGGAAAGAGAATCCCATTGATAATGACTGTAAATGGACAACATTGTGATACATGAATAGATGCTGAGAAAGCGAATGAGGGATTGCACTTTTTCGGTTTCCACACCACTGGATACCTGTAGAAAATGTGATTGAGAATGAGTTTCTATGTACAATAGCACTCAATTAGGTCAAATAAAGAACAATCACGGTTCAAGTGTGATGGAAGCGCTCGTTTAACAGCGCTACCAGTTTCCTCTTCCCTCGATAGGAGTGGCACAGACAGCTAACGAGTTGACGGAACTGCGCTGGTCCGTCGGGTTTGAGGAGGCCGAAAGTGTCACGCGCCCGAGAGAGAAAATCCAAGAAGTCGGCATACTGTCGCGGCGAGATGTTGGCTAGACGTGCGTGCGTGGTTGCAACGAATGCGCTGATAGTGGCCTCCAGTAGAGGCTTCAGTGGTGGTGCGTCCACAGGCAAGAGAGGCGGTTGTGCTTGCTTCGAGGCCGGATAGTAGCCCGCGTATACATCTATGGAGGACGCAGAATGGTAGCCAATTCAGGAAGCCTGCTTACCTTACGATTCAGGGACTCATGGAATGCTTCTCTACACACCCCCAAACTACCTCGCGGTTTTCAGCATTGCAATTTATACCACTTGGGGTGAGAGGGTTAAGGAATGAAAGAAAAGAGTGTAGTCGTAATTGGCACTTGTCTGTAGGGCTCTGAATAATAGATAACTAAGCAAATGACGCCTGAGGAAACATCTTAATAGAATCTCATATTATAAAAAGTGTTAAATGGGGGTGAGGACGGCCCCAAGTCAGGTAGGGTTGGGTTAATGGGAGATCCGTTGACGGCTTAACCTTAAACGCTGTTCCACTTGACAGTGTAGCCTAAAACAATCCAGAGCAATAAGATATTTCAGCACCATGACTCACGTGGCAATGCATTGCCAGCTTATCCGCGCCCAATTCTTGGCGCTAATCGTTACATTAACTAACGTGTTCTACCTTGAGGTTGTGTATATTCAAAAGAAACGGCTATTCATTACCAAGTTGTAATTTTATGGAGAACCTTGAGTATCCTAACAGAAATGAAAAAGGTGTTGAAGCATCATTCGGGATAGCTTCGCGATTTTATCTCCGAGGAGTAGGGAATAAAGTTCAATAAATGTCAGGCAGAACTGGCGGAAAAAAGTTATTTCAGTTGGCCTATACTTCTGCTGACAATAATGACGTCAATGCTTGTGTAGAAACACAGGAAGTCTGAGGTTTTTTGGGGATGCCTACGATGCCAGAAAACGTCTCTACTTTTGCCTTCAAGAAGTTTTCTGTTTCAAACCATTTTTCAGCCCTGTTGGCTGGTATCACGAGACCGAGAACAACTCGGGCCTCCGGCACTCCACACTAGTCACCCACTCAGCTGTGTACCCGCCTCCGCACCTCTGCTTACTCATACACGTTGACTTACTACACCTCAAAAACTCACGCACACAGCACCAGGTCATAGTATCTTGGACCAAGACTAACCACTACCTAAGTAGAGGTAGACTAGGACATCCTACACTTTGTATGATTGCGCGTGCTGTGTAAACGACGAGGTGTGGCGCACTTGCTCCCATCCCATTGGTTCGAGCGAGCGATTGGGCCAATTCAGCATGGAACTTTGCCCTTGAATTAGACTTTTAGATTGTGCAGGAATTCGCTGCCAATTCAAATTATCCTAAAACAGAACGTTTGATACTTATTGACATCCAAAAATGCAGCCGAACAGTTAATTTACCTCGGTTAGCCTGTTGGCTTATAGCTTTAAAGAAGAAAACAATTCGAATGGTGGAGGACTGATGTTTAGTTCTACTTTGACAGCCAGTAGGGCAAATGCTACACTCGAAGGAGCAATAGAGAGGAGAGGAATTTGTAGTGAATGATGGAAAACGATGTAGATATGTTTTATTCCATCGGATCTGTGAAGGGGGCAAGGCGTTAGCCTTCGCCATTACAAGCTACCGGAGTTGATTAAGGCTTCAGAAAAAAAACGTTCCCATATCGACGTTCATAACACAAGCCCCTGATCAAACGCAGCTGTAAAGTGAGAGCGTTGGTTTAGGATTCGACTTTAACCACCAACATCTGGCAACCTCCGACACGGGCTTCCAAGCTTCGGACTAGCGACAACAGTGAGCACACTCACTCTAAGCGAAAAAAGCCCAAAATCCATGGAAGACTATTAAACTAAACATCGCCGAGGGCTGCTGAATAGAGTGAGATTTGCGACAGTGGGGGAGAGAACCTGTCGAAGTTGGGTTCGCAGTTGCAATCACACCAATCGCATACTATAGAGCGGGGCAATTTACAACTGAAATGACTTTGGATTTGAGGGATTTGAGAACGTCTGTGAAGGAACCGCTTATGACATTTATGTGGAGAAATGGTACTTCTGCGTTTCTAGTAGTCGAATGAGACCCAGATAAACGACCCCACAGTGGGGTGGGAAAGAGGTATGGAGGCCGAATGGTAGCCCTGCAAAGCAACCTCCTACAATTCTTTAAAATAGTTCTAACTTTGGCCTCTTTTGTTTCGCACCTGTCTTGAGTGGTATAAAGTCAGTGGATGCCACCAACACAGTTTACAAGGAAGCACCTGAATCTATCAAAACCGAGGTCAAGATCAAATGTGTTCCTACAAAGTGCGATCTTTGTTCCTGGCCCGTGAATGGTCTTTAAAATGGAGGGATGACCATAGAGGCATGGAGGAGGGAACTCAATAAGAAGGACCGGGTGGTAGAATGGTATTTGTTCTGATTGTCATTTACATACACCGGTTTTAATCATTTACACCCTTTCCCTTAAAGGCTCACGAGCGCTTCCAAGCTTTCCATCTAGATCCGTATATCATACAACGGCTCTGAGGCTATAATTCAAATGTCTGGTTTTGGTGCAAGATGAGTCCGCAAATTCCAATCCATCAAAAGAGGCCGCGCCATCTGACAGCATTACTACTCAAATTAAAGAGAGTCCAAATGCAACATCAAAAGCATGCAGCAAAGGAAGGAGAGTAGACTCACGATTGCCATCAGCACGATGGTGGTGATTAGAGTGATGGTGGGAGTGGAGATGGTACTGGGGCGTGGGTAGTGGTACCGGCGGGAGAGTTGGAGGCGGTGGTGGTGGCGGAGCACGACAGCGGTGCAAAATGTCTGCCAGGAGGGTTGGACAGTGCACATTTCGCACCACATGGCTGAGAATCTCCTGCAGTGCTGTGAGACCGATTCGATGAGCCAGGAGACACGACCACAATACGTCGTGCGCCACTGGGTGGCTCTCCTATGGATGAAAAAAACCACAGATGATTGATGCGTTAATATGGTACACCGTCCTGCATTAAATCCCATTTCCACACTTCTGAATGGATGTGTTCACTCTCTTTAATATTATGACTTTTATCTTAGCGTTTTTATTCATAATCTCCAGAACTAGAATGAAAACCTGCATTCTTCAAGAACACTCGACATAATTTGGGTGTTTGTGTTAGTGAAGCACATCACTAAGACTATTAAAGGAACTACAAGCGTGATGAACTGGTTTGCTGCAAGAAATAAGGAAGGAGGATCGAAGCTGCAAAGATTCAGAAAGGAAGACCCAAGCCCCATCCAAAAATGATCCAAGTTAACCTTTTACGAAGACCACTTACCCCTTATAAGTTCGTTGAAACAATAACTGACCCTTTTTAATCAGAGATCTCCTGTCGCAATCGAAAAATAACCTCGCCTCACCTTTATTAAATCGTGAAATAGTTAATACATTACAAGACGAATTTCTTTCGAAATCCATTCGATGGTTTGCGACACTAACAGTGAAAAACTTTTTTCTTAAAAAAATCTACATTGACTCCCGAACCACAACGTTGTGTAGTGTATGGGCTTTTGGCTTGAATATTGCGGCGATTGCGGTTCAGTTTGATGCGGACATGAGTGACCATAGTCCCTTCCAGTCCCTCTGCACCGGTGTGCCTCCGCTTTAAGTATGCAATCTAGTCATCTGAGTCCGGGCTTGAAAGAGGCTTTTGCAATTGGAAGGAATAAAGTATCTTGAGGATGACCCTATGCTGCTACCAACTCTCCGAAAACTTAGAACATTTGAAATGGTGGGAGTAGCACAAAATTACAAATGCACTTCACAGCTACAAATGATTTCCCTAGTTAATTGCTCGAGCTAAGCGCGGGTGCTCTAAGCATTGCATAATCAACTTCACATAGAGCTGCTATTCCGGAACAGATGCACGAAAATCGTTGGCTGATGATGCTAATGCAGCCAAACAGTTGGAATATGTCGAAAGTTCGGCGTGTAATCGCAGAGACGTAGTTTTGCTTATTCACACCTGGTGCATGTTGCAAGCTAATACGACCGTTGGGTTTAGCCAGGCTGCTTTCCGGTGAAGCAATTAATGCAGATGAGAAAGTGAGAAGCAACTGTGCTTTAGATGCAAATTACACTGAAACAACCATATGTGATTAATTCTACAGCCTCTATCTAAATATCAAATAGATAACCAATAAATGTGCTTTTATTCTTATCCCTCACCAGAGCTTCTGAACATGCCGCCGCATTGTGGCAAGCTAGTGAATGCATCCCCATATGCAAGAAGGCGCACTCATAAATATTTTTGCCCCCACAACAGAAGAGGCCTTCCCGCCATTATAACCTAATTTTGGGTATCTGAGACGTAGTTCGTTGATGGAGTCAATTCACATGAATGGACGGAACAAATAAAAAATTTCTAGGGTCGCTGTGAAATCAACATTTACAAGGAAGCAGAACTCCTTCTCCCTATTTAGAGGGAGAGGGGAGAAAACATTCTGTGCGTCGAGCAGATTTGAATGTGAAACTGTGTTAGCGTTCGTGACCTCGTCAACCAACCACGTATCCATGCCACAACATGAATCAGTCCTGTCCACTTTTAATTGGGCAGTTCATCTTCTGCACGGTGGCAGAGTGACCAGCTTGAAGGGAAGTCGGGAGGCAAATGGCATGCACGCAAGTTTTGATGCTGTGATCCAGAAAAAGATGGATTGACAAATGAACGTAAAAACACGTCACTTCATCATTTTGTGACTCCATATTTTCAAAGCGAACTTCCTTTGCAATTAAGAAAAACAGTGTAACCAACTCGGCGCTATACAAAAAACCCCAGTGGTTTATGTTGACTTGATGGTGCAAAAAGCACCTATTTAAAAGCTTCAAAGTATCTTCTCTTGGATTTCACGCCCTAAATGTTATAGCTATCCTACCGTCCCAGTTGAAGTCCTTTGTACCAAAGCGTAAAAGTTAATTTTTCGTCCACCAGTACGCAATTATCAAGAGTGTTTTATCGTTTGACGAGGAGTAACGGCTGGGAATTGCCAGACACATTGCCTAGGTACTGAAAGGAGTCATTTTCTCGCATCAAAATGACAATTTCAAAAAGAACCTGCAATTTCGAAGCGCTGACTGGGTTGGGAGGATGGTCTCTCACACCCCGACAGAAGAAACAGAGTGGGATTTTGTCACTGTTGACCTCGAACTAACTATCCTTCCTTCTCGCCTAGTTGCGATGTCGAAGTAAGAAAAGCCAAAGGACTGACCTGAAGACCACTGAGGGAGAAGAGCCGCATAGCGTGAACGGTGAGAGGGAAGGCCCAGAGGGGGTAGCCACGAGCGTCGAGGTGGCGAGCCGCTGAGAAGAGGTGAGTGGGTCCCAGACTACCAGATTTGGCCGCCTCCACAAC
The DNA here is from genome assembly GCA_036345935.2 of Taenia hydatigena. Lineage (NCBI taxonomy): Eukaryota > Metazoa > Platyhelminthes > Cestoda > Cyclophyllidea > Taeniidae > Taenia > Taenia hydatigena. The sequence continues at coordinate 20,363,033 of JADWOT020000003.1, forward strand.
CAACTGGTAAGTCGCTTCAAAACTCGCCGCGTCCAACTCGGTGAGCTGAAGAGCTGTCAGGGCGCAGTTTACCGGGTCCTGTGCTGCCGCCTGTAAACCGATTAAAAAGACAGATGAGATCAGAGCGCCATTGATAATTTTAGCCTTTGCAGATTTAATCAGACAAGCATCGTGATTGGTTTCAACAGAAGAGGAGGTGACAGACATTTCAGAGCAGGAGGGTATTCTTTGCTCGTCAGCCAGTGGCGGCTGAAGTGACAAAAGACCAAACAATCCGCCGACTTTGGCCGCGAGCCAAAGTAGCGACGCAATGTGCTAATGGTAATGTTATTTTTGTAATGTAAGCCAAAATACGTCTTTTTTATGCATGAATAAGCGTTCTGATCTTAGGCGAAAACCGGTCGGGCAGTCGATACGAATAGTTGTGAAACTGGAGAAGGGAGATCGGGTTATAGAAATATCCGCTTGCGTTTAGGTGCTGAATGTTAACATTTAAAGCCAGAATGCCTAGTTGTAAATTGGAATAAACGAATGTGAGATGATGAAAAGTAACCTCACCACCAGTTGCAAACAAGAAGGTCAAAGGAGTAAGCGTATTCTTTAAAAAAGAACTCACCCGCAAGGGCTGTAGAAGATGCATCTGGCCCCAGATTATGCAACAAAAAAGTGGTAAGCGAAAACAAATGGGCCGGTTCCTAGTTTTATGAAGACAAATAATCGGTTTAGCACTGCATCTCGACTCATAAGCAAGCCTCGCATCAACTCCGGCCTCTGAAGGCGATGATTACCTCTGCATCGCTTGAAAGGTATACAACCAAGGCTACGGTGACTTTCAGAGATCACTCAGCCTGCGTGACTGAGCAAATTTCTCATCACGCAACGACTATCAGCATTTTTCCATTCCAACCTCAGATTTGCGTTTTTAGCAAAGAACCCAAAACCGGAACATCACAATACTAGTGTGGACAAGTTGATTTTATCAGTTATCATTCGTGTTTGTTCTTCCAGATCGAGCGAATACAATCCGTTGACTCCTTTCTGACTTCCTTTCGTTCCAATGTATAACGAGCCCTCATCCAGTTCTTGACATGGGCCGACTCAGCCATACACTTTTGGAGTGCTAGGCTCTCTGATCTTTCAGCTCTCAAAGAAAAAAAAACTTGAATTGAAAACTACCTGGCGATAAAAGGCTTTAAGTTAGACAGATCCTGCGCCATTTAAGCCGATTATTTTGACGCTGATCCCTTCAGGCACCCCACAACCACATGTGAACGGTTGAAGAAATAAATTGGCTAGTGAATTTGACCAATTTGCCCTCTGGAGAAAGGAAACACTCACTGTAATTGGCACCGTCATCGAGCTCACCGAAATCTTTCTGCAATTGAAGTGTTACACTATCAGCATCAGGTCCGGTGATGTGGACTCGGCTGAACGGGGTCACCTGCACATTGTTGCAGGTAGCGAACCTTTGGCACCGAATTTGGGCCAGCGAAGAGTGAGAGGCTTCATACCAGTTTGAAGAACTTTAACTGGCTCTCGGATACCAAGGGGCCTTTGAAATTCACCCAAAGAGACGCGAATTCTCGCTAAGAGGGCTGAGGGAGTGTTGTGGCATTTTCGGTCGGTACCTGGTCGATTGGACGACTGTGACGGTGTGAGTAAGCAAGTTTCTGCATTAGGTGTGATAGACTCTTTATTAATTCAAGTTTTGAACTTTAATATTTCACCTCTAAAAGCCAAAATTCTCTTCAAGGGATCGGTTTCAAATTGAGCTCGTTTCAGTTCGCACTCCAACTGACTTCTGGACACTGAGGTGTCAGAAGCGGTCTTACAACTTCTTGCTCTAGTACCATCCGTACACCCATAAAGATGCAGAATTGCAGACGGTAGAAACATCAGAATGGATAAACTGCTGATATAAGTGGGAAACTGTTTGCTATTGCATGTAAAGTTTCAAGATCCATGGCAACAAATTGGCCGCATAGCTTAGACCTACGACAACAGCAAAACACGGAATCAGAGGGCAAAATTATTCAAGTAGAGGAGCGAACCCATTCCATTTACCTTGTTTCTAATTCTCAGAAAACTACATGAGTAAACGAATAACTGACAGCTGTCAATTTTATTGAGAAGCAGTAGTACCGTGCAGGAATTCAAAAACGGAACCAATAGGGATTCCGTAAGTGACACTTAAGCATGGATGTGAGGAAAAAAGGAAGAAAATGGCTGTCGACGAGTCTTGTTCATAATTTACAACCGTCTGTTTAGACCTCAGAAGGTGGACATGCACATCCACACATGAACAAAACGTGTTGCTACTGTTTATTGTTCACCCTCTTTTACGCACAATATTTACTAGGGAGAGGCCTTACACAACATAATTTGTCGTCTAGACACAGTGGCGAGCATCGGATTTTGGACTTCCGGACCCAATAGCCACAAGATCCAGGCCCAGGGGCCGCGTGATTATAGCAGTCAAGATGGAGTTTAGGTAGGAAATCATTGCCTGAAAAGCCTGCTCTTCCATGGATTAGCTAATACGACATAGGGTTTCGCTTGGAGTCGATACAAAACTAGTGTAACGGGATTAAAGGATACTTTACTAAATTAGTAAATTGCATGCCAAGTTACAAATATGTCACGCTCTCTAAACCCTTGCGGTGAATTTGATCTAACGAATGATGATAAATCGGCAAAAAGTAGTTTTGATCCAGTGTTTGAAGAGGGAGAAACGACAAGTGAAATGTCGGGTCGATGAAATTTAGTAAAGGACCTTTTCATTCATGCGCAAACAAATCCAACTTAGTCATAGACTGTCAACCTTGAATGGACACCAATGGGGCCCTCAGAGCTATAAACATACACGCACACGAGTATGACTACCATGGTAACTTTGTTCGCCTCCGCACGCGGCAAGGTCGATACAGAAAAGAGCGAATGGATCCGCGGGAAACTACACCACCCCGCCACAAGCCACATCTCTGATTGGTCGACACGCAACAGCCAATGGGGGGCGAGACAACCAGTGTAAGGGGGGCAAGGCTAGGTACGCGCATCGTGTGTTCGTTGTGTGCATGCAACAACGGAGAGGGGCAGTTTTGGACGAACCTAGCCAACTTCTAGACGTATTCTCGCAGTCATGGAGATGCGAAGACTCACCGCGGCCCTTTTGGGCATTGCTATAGGCCTCATCATCATCGCCCTAGCCATCACCGACTGGCGTTATGGTCTAGCCTTCGGAGGCGCGACCCACGACAAGGAGGCGATGACTGCGGTCACCTTCCTGATCATCATAGGCCTAATCTGCCTCATTATTGTCTTCATCCTCGACATTGTCATGCTCTGTCAGACTGCTGTGCCCTCGGGCATGATCACGGCACGTTTCGTGATCCTCTACATCAGTGTGGCGCTCATCATGATCGGCGTCCTTGTTTACACGGCCAGAAGGGGCGGACTATGGCCCTACTTCCTCGTTGTGGTAGGCATGGTGTTTGCCGTCCTTGTGGCCATTCTTGCCGCTGTCTACTCCAGGTGCGTCTCCAGTGAGCGTGTGGTTGTGGTTCGCTCTACGCGTTAGGCAACCGCCGTCGAACATGCCCATCCAGGACCTGCATGTCACGCACTTAACCCGAGATTTATACTTCAAATAATTGCATCATCGCTTTTCATGTACTCTCTCGCGTGTTCTCCCTCTAGTTTTCGCCTTAAAAAGAAAGTAAACAGTGTGTCGGACTACCGCTGCCCGGATCTAACCAGCATCTCGCCCCCAGTTAAGCCCGTTCACTCGCTTTCTCCCTCCTTTCCTTTCCTTCTTTTGTTCTCCCCTTAGGAAAAAATGTGCTTTTGTTAATAAATCTTTCTAATAACGAAAACTCATTGTCACCTAGGCGCTGGCTATGTGAATTCATCAAATGCCAAATAGAATGCAATTGTGGCTATGGCTGATCAGCATTCTTTGTTGTAGGCTCCAGTGACGGCGGAGAAGACGTGTGTTATGACCGCTTTAACTACGAGGCGTGGGTCACTGCTAGACAGCACGTGGTTCTCAATGGTGTAAGGGGCTAGATAGCTCGCTTACTTTCCTTCGTTCCTACTTCGAAAATGGTGGAATTCCTGTTAGTTGCAAGTGCGTTGAGGAATTACTAAGTAGACGGGACACAGGGCAAATTGAAGAGGATTGTCACCAGGGCGTTAACGCAGCACGCGGATGTGCTTGCCTATATGGGGTGTGGTGAAGGGGGCAGATTGCAAAATCAGTAAAGCGTAACGCCGTTCTCTCCAAAATGAATAGAAAATATAATAAAAATTGGCAATAGTTTTGGCCTTTTGCATTAAGCCAAAGTCGAATTGGTTAGGGTGTGATTTATAGCTGTCATGAAAAAGGTATAAATTTTTGAACAGCAAATGAACGTTGTGGTTTCCTCGAAGTCATTGGAATGAGGTAGTATGGGTGGTAGACAAATCCCTGCCCTAATGGCAAACAGTGAAAGTAGGAAAGGCTGGTATAAAGCTTGTTGGGTGTAGTTGGCGAGACAATGCAATGACATTTTAGAAATGGCGTATTAGGCAGGATGAACACCTTTATCTAAATTTAACATTCTCATGGCATAAAAATTAAGGCTAGGCGAAATTAAGTAAACTCGACAGTCCTCACGACTGAGGGATCTCCCACAACCATTATTACGCATATAATGTAACAGCTCGAGAGAACCAGATTTGCTGATCTTGAATAAGCAAAAGGTTTGTGGTTTCAAAGATTAGAATTCCAAGGTCCGTCAGAAGTTATGGATTTGCAGATTTACTAGCCAATGGTCAATGCTGACAATTGAGAAATTCTGTAATCGAAAAGGTGAAAAAACATTTACTTGTAAATAGTCAGTAGAAAGACTTATATAATAATACTCAGATTCGGCGCGAAAAAACTCAGCGAGGCAAGAAAATCAACACTAAATGTTAACAAAATTTCGAAATTAATTAAATCGAGGAAGGCACCCTATACTGTCAGTTGGTACGAAGCGAAAATTTGTAAATACTACCACATCAACCTGTATCATGTTCGGAGTTTCGCCATTTCTGGGGCTGTTATGAGGTGTCCATTTGACCCAATTTAGCAAAGAAAAACTCAAAAAATGTTACATTTTCCCCTTTTCGTAAGTTGAGCAGGACTAAATCCCCACTTTTCAAAACTTTGAGACGTAAAGTTTTTGCGGACTTCTAAGGCTTACATTACTTGTCAGCAAACATCACAGGGCGGTAACTCAACCTGGTGGAGAGTTTAAAAGCTACCAAGGCCTGGGAAACGCCCCGAGTCAAGAAAATGATAGCACATCCAGAAAAGAAAGCAAGCAGTGGAAGACTGCATAATTTCCCAGCTTATTAGGAGATAATCTTACGAGTTCAATACAATGGCTACCGAAAAGCGGAGGCCTAGACGCTTCGCTGTGATTGTGCAAAGTAATTCATCAATAAAGTTCCTAAGCGATAATGGTTATGGTTTAACTAAATTTCAGAATAGATTCGTGCGATATGGTAGTTTGTTAAGTTTGTCGTGACCGATCTGGGAAGTGCGTTTTGACAGAGGACAGAGATTGGTCACGTGAAACTGCATCACAGTTTGTCCGCCCGATGTTACAACAGGCACTTTCTCAATTCACGTCATTGCCTGTGCATAAGAGTCCACGAGCACCAGTGGTAAAACTCTTGAAATTTTGTTGAAGAGGTAGGTATCACTTCAGCATACGCCATTATCAGATATAATTCAAAACGTCAAACTCGCACTGGAGTTTAGTCACCTCGGTAAGTTCTTGACAAACAATTAGTATTTAAACGCATATTCAATGGGACCTTAAAAGGGTAAAACCTGCCTTCTGTTTGCCAAATAAATCCCAGATTCGCCTCCTTTTAAACCTTGGTGGTAATCATGGATATAGTACAGCCAAGTTTATTCAATTCCCGGTACGCTGAAACACAGTTACAGGTTCTTGGATCAGCTGACACCGCAAATCCCATTGATTGGCTTCACTAGAATGAGTTTTAAGTCAGGGCTTTAGCCGACATTTGACTGCAAAACATGAATATCGAGAGACTATTTGCAATGACTCTTGCCTTAGCGCTAATTTGCCTCATAGCCAGCCTTTACTTGACGGTTCACGACCACATTCATCCGGTGTTCAAATATGGAACCGCCCAACTCGTTTTCAACTGGGTTCTGAGTATGCAGGCAGTCGGTGTGATATGTGTAATTTTTGGTTTCCTTCTCGTCTTGCTGAAGCTCTCAGGCCGAGTGGAACCAGAAAGGTTTCACAAAATCCTTCGCATCCTCCTCAGCATCGCTGCAGGTGCCCTCGTGTTTGCTGCCGCTATTGATCTGATCTACTACACCGATTTCCCCTACGCCTTCACGTATACCGGAACGATGATGGCAGTTGTCACTGCTGTGAGCACGAAAGTGAACCTCTTTAAGATACTACAGAGAAAAAAGTGCGCTCCTACAGTTTTAATGTATTTTATAACACAAGTGCGTTCGTAAGACGGAAATTATCAGGCTTAATGCAAATAGCGTCAATGTGAGGCAACAGTTGAGACGTCAGTGGATGGAAAGAGGAGAGGGCGTAACACTGTAGAGTAAATGGCAGTACTTTGGGAGTTGAATAAGGGTGAGTGGAAAAAACCAGTGACTCAAAGGCAACTATAATCCGTATTCATCGACTAAAGCATGATATTACGCATGACATTAATGATGCACCTTGAAACGAATAAGGCAAAGATCATGGTACAAGTACTCCTGTTAAAAAGCAAATCTAAATTAAAGTTGATTTGAGTCTAATTGACTAGTAGTACTGTATAGACTCTAGTAAAAGTACATACAAATGAGAAATTCAAGTAGAAAACTGCTATTTAAAAAGAGTCCCTGAGCCCACGTGAAAGGTTTTTCTCTCTGGCCCGAAAATTCTCACAAAAAGCCAGCCGACCACTTCATTGATCATTGGATTGAACCGCCACTCAGTCAGTCAGCTGACGTGTGCCACGATTTAGCTGTGAGTTGCGAGTAGGAATTCGTAGGAAGAAGAGGTCACGTAGTTTACCAGTCAGAGAAACAGACTCATCGAGGTCAGACGATGAATGCAAAATCGCGCGGTATCGCTCTCCTAGCAACAGCTATTTGTCTGATCTCTGTAGCCCTGGTACTGACTACAACCGAAGCCAAAGCAGCTGGGAGGTTACAACTCTTACTGCAAATTTTGCGTGCCTTTGGACTGCCCTGCCTGTTGATAGCTCTCATCACCACCCCCCTCCCGATGCTTGGATGCACCGAGACTGAACAGCAGCTCAGGATCCAGGAGGTCTTCCTCATTCTCGGCTCTGGTCTAACGTTCCTTGCACTTACCATTGATACTGCTTCGCAGCCCTATCACATGCAGTTTTGGTTGTACACGGGAATCCTCTTTACAGTAATCGCCGCGGTCTTTCCCAGGTTCGACTTCATTGCACACGAGGAGGCGCAACCCGAAGTTCAGGGAGAGGTGCAACAGGAGCTGCTTGTGTGTTAACATTATCCAAAAAGCAGTGAATACAAGCGTTTCTGACACAGAGAAGTCTGGATACGATCGCCTAACGCAACTAACGTGAACGCCATTTAGTCAGGTGATGAATGGAAAGGGAGAAAGACCTGGGCCTTCATACTTTATGCATGGCCCAATCAGACAGTGCACTTTAACCGTCGGATTTGAGACTGTCAACCGCAAATTCGTTCTGGACCAATAAAAAGTTGTACACCTTTCCCATGGGCTTATGGTAAGGATCTTTTGGAGTATATGTGAGATTCATATTGGTCAAAGGCGTGTTGTCTGTAATCAAACAGCAACTCTTAGATGTTGGAGCTGTTGGAATCTAGACCTTTAATAACTTTCCAACAAAAAACAACCAAAATGACAGGATGCAGCCGGATGTTTATTTATCCAAAATAAAATTGACTGTTTTTCGTGGTGATTTACGGAAGTGCATATGCTAAAGAGGTTTACATGATTTCACTTCGCTAAGTGAAATGCCATAAGTCAGAATGTGTAGCTACCACCTAAATTTCGCGTTAACAGGTAAGTAAAGTCACTAGGACAAGACACTACTTGCTTAACCATGCAGTGACTTTGTTGCAGCCAACGCTGGTCGATTTGCGACGCATTCAATAGACTTCGGACGATAAAATAATGCAAACATCGGCGGCTTAAGGTGGGAAAAAAGTGAAAGAGTTAGGAAGAACTTTCTAAGGCGTCTTCTGCATAACCACAGGACAACGTGGTAGCAAAATGAACACTGATTTATCAATCGAACTAAAACAAGCTGAAATTGTGGGGACAATGTAAGGAAAGAGGGGCCCACCTGGATGGTCATTTGTCTGACGGCAACCTTGATCTGCTCTACAGCAAGGGGCGTGAAAGAAAAGAAGCTGTAGATGCGTGGGAGGAGAAAAAGCATGTCCTCAGCGCTGCTCCGCGCAGACCTCGCACCGACACCGGCACCTCCGTTAGCTCCTGTACCGACGCCCAAGCTCGCGGGCCCACCAACAGGCGAAACACAGGCTATGCAGGCGAGGAGGGTGGGCGCTAGCCATGTGACGGCCTCGCGAGGGCTGGCATAGAGACTCCATGCCTGAGTCAGATGCAGAAGTGCTGGCGGGCCAGCCAGCAGGCCCGTAGACACGGCCCAGCCGAGCATCTCGCGTCGGCGCCAGTGCACTCGAGGCCAGGCAGTTCGCACCGTCACACACAAGGCCAAATGAAAGGCGGCACAGACTAGAGAGATCCGTTCCTGCAGGGCATTCGTTGGTAGCGGCGTCGTTACAAAGTTGACCGGCAGAAGGTTTGCAAAGCCCAGACTGCCAGCAGCGGAGGTTGCACCAGCCGTAAGTGAGGCCCCAGTGCTGGTGGATCCGGTGATTCCAGTGGCAGTGGCGGTAGCGGCGGCAGTAACAGCGGAGTTATTCAACAGGAATGCTGGCTCATCCAGCGAAAAGGCGCTTGAGGAGGAGTGCAAACGGTGACCTATTGCTTCCGCCAAAACCTACCGAAAAAAGTGATTGTTTCACTAATTTGGGAAAAAAAGCAGTTGTAAGCGAGAGTAAAGAAAAAAGTGCTCACGCGGTGGTCCCATTAGGGACACGGCTCAAATAGGTATCACGTGATACATGTTCAGAAGGTCAGTGAGGGCAAACTACCACGGTTCGGTAGCAAGAATCATCCTGTCGGAAAGTGAAGGAATGGGATAATTCACGCCAAATCGATGTAAAAATATTAAGAGGTCGCATCAGTTGGATGGGAATGATCCGACAGATTGATCTTTGTTAATTCGTATGCTTAGCGAAGGATTTGCTGCTAACACAGCTGCAGGGCTTACGACAGAGTAGCAGCATAATTACCTTCGCCGTATTAGTTGAAGTAAGGCAGGGTTTTCAAAGAGTGTAAAGAAAGGAAAATCAACTTATCCTTACTTCAGCCACCATTCTCTTTAAGGATAGCACCAATTGCTAATGATCCAACTGACAAGGAAACCGAATTCCTTATGCAATACTTTCCATTCAAGACGCGAAAAATTTTATTGCCATTTTAGTAAGCTGCCTTCAAAATCGCAGAAAGTTGCGTTGCACCTTAGGTGTACACCTCCTTTCAGTAAGGCCGAATTCGGGAGAACCAAGTTTACCTCACGTGGAAGGGTAGGACGAATGCAGGCGAATGTAGACTAGGGTTATTAGTGCAAGACGTTTATGATAGATTTTTGGACAAGATAGAGCTCAGCTGACTTTAAGAACACTTAAACTTTTACTTCTACCATTAACCATAAGTAATGAACAGCCAACCACGAGGTTGAGGTGAATCACTATTTTCCAAAGTGGTGTTCCATTGCTTACACCAGCACTCGGGTATTGAAAAACAGACCTTCCGAGTAGGTGACACTAACAAGGCACAAGTCCAAAAAGAGGAAATCAAGATACGGCCTCAGGATGTTTCACGCGTGAAAAGGGGCGCGTAGGAAACAAGTGAGGGAAAGGCAAAACGGTTAGCAATTGAGCGAGAGACTATTACACTGTACCTCACGTGAAACTGAGAGAAGGCTGATGGAGGTGTGGATGTGTCGATCGCAGACTCGCATGAAGTGATCCATGCGAAAGACAGCAGAGCGGGAGGCGAGGATCAGACTGATGGCTAGACGCGCCTGTCTGCCCTCCATGGCACCAAGGTCGCGTCGGTACGCAGTCGCCGCAGAGTCTTGGTTCACAAAGACTGGATGCTGATGGCGGAGCGTTTCCTGGCCCTGTCGGTGGTAATTCAGTGGTGGTGGTGGTGAGAAAAAAACAGGAAGACGAGAGAACGGTGTCATCGCAGCATTGAAGAAGGTGGAGGGTAATGGTGGCGAACGGAATGCGCTGGAAACGGCGGTATTCGAGGAGGCGGTGTAAGTGGAAGGACGGGACGAGTTGTCGCCGTGCCGGTGAACTGTTGACGCAGTGGTGGTTGCGTTGATAACGAGAGGACTATCTGACACTGATTCGAGCACCGAAAGTCTTCAAAGGAAGGGGAGAAGAACCAATAGGCTTTGATCACGCTGACTCTGCCTTTTCAGTGCCTCCACTTTTAAAGTTTGTGAGCAAAGTCCATGAATCACAGTGTAGGCTATACAAAGAAAATCCATGGTTACTGCATGTGCGAGTGCGGCAGAAGGGGTTAGGATCCATATTCATTCACGTGGACCCAAGCGCATAGGTAGCATTCATGGATGCGAACAGAGAAGGCAATGAGACTCCGAGAGATCACGTGATTAATATAAAAATCAAAGAAATGAATCTGAACATGAGTCCGAACGACAGTGGTTACGAAACTGGTTAATAAATCGATGACAAAACTAATCAGGAAAGCTTATTTATACCTGCGTCCTATCCATTTCAAAAGGTGTTGCTAACAGTCCAACGTTGCACCAAATAGGAATTACTCAATTTTGCAGCGCATGTAACGTAACGCCTATTTTTGCAATCGTGAAAAAGATGTTTGTCTAGAAGGCTCAGAAGCTCAGCTTTTCATCGAGAGGAAAAAATAGGCCTAGATGAGAATATGGCTGGTGTAAAAAAGTGCCACCCGAGGGGTAGAAGAACCTATAGCACTGATTAGAGGAGAAGATTTACGAGCCTGTAACCGCAGGAAGAGGGAGATGAGTCGACTCGCGTTTCCGTAGTGTCCAGTGACCCTACTAAATTATGCTCTTAAGAATGAGGAAAAAAGACACGACCCGCGTAGGTGAATGCCTCGGAGACTTCCACACACAAAGCAAAGCCCGATGACTAACACCAGCGTAGTGGGGTTGGGTGAGTTTTTCGTGTCTGCCTCTTCTAGTCTCGCAGCTTCCGCTTCTAAGCTACCTTTTAGACAAAACTGAAATTCATTCGAAGGCAAATTAAAAATCTTTGATAAATGAATAATAGCTAGAGGGTTTGCAAAATCAAAATGATTTCCAGTAGGAAAAGCTGTGAGATGGTTTTAAGTCACACCATCCGAGTAGGTTCCGGTGGCTAAAGTGATGCATTAAGGCCATTATCGCCCTTTAAAAACTCGCTTAAGAGTCGCAGCAAGTTTAATCCTAGTAGTGTGGCAGAAATACCCTCACTGAGCCCGCTACACGAAAGTAGGCTTTTACCATTTGTTCAACGAAAATTTGGCCTCCTGACCACAGTTTTGTAGCCAGAGTTTCTCAAAATGCTGTATATCAAAGAGTCAATTCCAGAAGCACATTATCATCGTAACGAAAGGCCGATAGCAGACACATCGGGGTGCTTTTCCTCTCGCCCTATCAACTCGGCGCCTCCCGCCCTTTGTTCAGTGGGTGAAGGCCGTGCGTGCACTTCTATGAGGTGTGGAGGGAAGGTGCGGATGCGTGTGTATGCGTTGAGACAAGAATAACGGTGAGGCTTTGCCCTCTAGTTAGCCGCCATCATCAACAGTGACGGAAGTATTGCCAAAACTACACGGACAGTATTGCCTCAACGTGTCCAGTCTGGATGGGCTAATTTTAGGGGCAAAGAGAAAGGACGTGAGCAATAGAATTGGCGATTTTAAAGATGCAAAAACGGTGGACAAAATTCTTGAGGCGCCTGATTTCAAGGAATAAAGCCGCACTATTTTGACCCACTGGAATACATGGCTGGGTGGCGTACTCGACCAAAAATCGTCAAGCGCTAACATAAGAGATTAACAAACGCTGCTTCCCTGGAAAAGCCCAAGTCGAAACATACTCTGAAGTGAGATCTGAGGTAGTAATGCTACAATATCACTTTTGGCTAGAAAGCATCCACATCGCTATTTGCGCAAAAGAGCATTAAGAGGACGTTCCCTCGTATTACTTAAAAAACCGGCTTGAAGAACGAGGAAACGCCTTACCATAGGCAGCTAGAAGACAGACAAACGTATTGAGACTGAAATTATACAAATTGAAACTGAGTGCAAAATTTTAACGGCGGGATCCTTGTGGCCGAAAGGTAAGTCATTACAACGCTGTGTTTGAGCTCTCAGGAAGAATGGACGCGAATGAAGTAGTACAAAGGTGTATGAATCCTTGCAGAACAGAACAGAACAGGGGTAATTAAAGTGACATAGATTGAAGGGCACAAAAATAACCGGTTATTTGATTGGCATTAAAGAATATGGTTATTTTGTGAGAGAGGTCCACTCAAGCTTGCCTCCATCGTCGGTTTGCAGCACATCGAAAACCACGGAGGGTGCAAGTGGTGCCCTCTTTTCTTGCTTACTAGAAACGCTCCAACACAGAACATAGTGAACTGTGGTGTTGCATTCTACTACCGCAATTCGTTGAGAAAAAAATGGAATTTAAGCAAACGATAGACAATTGGTGAGCATAGAAATGATTTAAAAAATAGTGAATTACCGAGTAAAACTAAGTTAAAGCCATTTGGGAGATTACATTAGTCAAAAAATGCATTTGGAATAGGACTCTGTCGTGCAAATACGCTTCTAGGTCTAAGTAAGCACAATGTTCCGTACTCAGGCTGAATGACTTTGCCCCATGTAGTTAGTTAGTTTGAAATAATACATATTAGACAATACTGCATTAGCATTCACCCTTATTCAGAGAACCAAAATATCAGCCAAGGAATCGCCGATCTATAGAACAACGGTCGTAGCAACTCGATTTCCCTCCCTGCAAAAGAAGCTCACAGGCAGCAGCGCAGTGAAATAGAAGAAAGACAACAGTTGCGGAAGCGGTTTATCCTTTAAACCGCAGCTAGTTTCCTACCTTAGAGGTAACTTTATTGATCTCATTCACATGACATAAGACTGGAATTTGGCTAAGATAATCCAACACATTCCCTACCAAGAGTTCGGAGAGAATCAATTACCGCCGTAATCAGGAGGTTTCACTGTTATCACAAGCCAAAGAACCTGAAATCGCGTACTGCCCCTCAGGTCTAATGATACGCAATATTTGTTGCTTTGTGTTGAACTCAGGTAGTCTACTGGAGGAGGCACGATTGGGTGCAAATAGATACCACAAATTGGCAGTAAACCAATGCCATGTACTTGTGAAGTGGACGCATTACGCTGAAGAAAAGTGTGGGGATACAAACCTCATAGCTCTAGCAGCGACTAGGTAAGCAAGTTCACCAGTGTAAGCCCCAGCCGACTCGCCAGCTAGAAGATGTCCGAAGAGGAGCTCAGCGACGACATGAACGGGGTAGGTGTCTGGGTGGACGAGGGGTCCCAGCGCAGACCACCACCAGGCCCCCTGTGTCCCAGCACCCATAGGGTGAAGCGAGGGTGGCGGAGGGCCCATCAGCTGACAAACGAGTGGTCCGATGATCTGTGCGGTCATGGCATTGCGTGGAATGGTGTTTAGCAGGTGGATCAACAGCATCTCCTGGGCCTGGCTGGCCAAAAGGGCTCCGCTGGTAAATGGGAGGCTGCGTTGCTGACACAGTACCAATATTCCCACCTGAGATATAAAGGCAACGGTTTAGTGAGTCATAAAAGCCCATAACCAACAGGTTAGCGTTAAGATAACGGAAGTACTGTGATACTCTATTCTACCTCAACAGCATGAAGTATAGATCATAAGCCGGTTTAAGGAAAGGCTTGGAAAACTCAATGAACATTTGCCTAAGCACATTCAAGAGTACCTTTCTGGACAGAATATTTGCACAGAATAAAAACCACTTGCTCCAACCATATTCAAGCATAATCGCCTCCCAGAAGGTCTCGACAATCCCTCCAAGGTGCCATAAAAGCGGAACTCCCTTATGCGAGAGTTAGTGCGTGGTCGGCACAGCAAGATGGAGCACAAAAGCACTGGGAGTAGCCGAGCGCAAGCCTTTCAGCCTAATGCACATATCGCCTGGGACGCAGTGACTAAAGATAACCAGCTGTCCATGCGAAGCCCCCAGGGTAGATGGAAGTGAGTCACTTAACTAAACAGGCACAGTTTACTGAAAGTACCTTATCGAAAAGAGCAAATACTGTGGAGGCGCATGCCATCCAACGGCCAACGACTTCGAGGAAGTATTCATCGGGATAGCGTTGAGCTTTATGGTTGGAGACGATCAGGCACGGAGACAATCGTTGTTTGCCTTTTTCGCCCTATCCCAGGCATGTTTAACCAAATTTGCCGGAAACGGAACGCAGATTGTACACCTCCTGTGCTTGGAATATTTAAAAGCAAGTTCTTTGCCCAGCACACACAAAACAGGCCTGACCCATTCAAAAGACTGGTAATTTTTTACATAAGTTTGTGTCGAACTCTTTTTAGGGTGCATTATTTGCTCTGAAGAAATATCATCGGAGTAATAACATGCCAACTACAAATTTCAACCAAAAAAGGCATTTTAGGATAGATGTTCTGGTAACTGTGAAGGTAACGCATCATGAGAACAATGATTGCATCACAAATCAACAGGACTCAACAGGCGAGAGAGCTTACAAGGGATCTGATGTCTGTATCGAATTAGCGTTGGGCGTACAAAAAAGTCGTGGTCTACGAATTGACCAGTTTGTTTCCTCTCCACGTCTGTACTTAACCTTATGAGGATGTTTTATAGTCAAAAGCACGCAATGAAAGGGCATAAGTAAACAGGCTAGTGAATGCATTCAAAACAGACGAAGGCCGAGGCCAGAACTTTTGCCGCTGCATTACGTTGAAGTTCCACGTGGAACGTAAACACCAACAAGATCAGAAGCAACTGCTGTGAATCACATAAACGCCGACCTTAAATTTTGTGATGGGAAAACCCTTCACGTTCTCCATAAACGATCTCCCCTCCAACAAAGCGTGATTCCCCTAAAGTTGTCCTTTGATCTTTAAAAAGTCCCTGTCACACAAAACTCTTCCAGAGGTTGAGACAAATGATGATTTTGTTCCTAGCAGCTCTGGATATTTACAATACAACGGTTCCAATTGACGTGCGTTTGTCCATAGGGACACACTGCGGGTCGCCTGTCCTGTGCAGTTGGCAAACTTAGGGAACCTCTTGCAGGAGAGGTTCAGATTGCTCTGAAATAAGTTTTGGTAAATCACTTCTACTATTCCATCGCAAGTGACCACGGAGAAGTGAATAACAAGACCGACTAGGTCATGTTCCATTTTACAGAGATATAACGAGACTTCGAGGAAAAAAAACGCATTCTCAGGAGAAACTTCCACTGGGAGCGAAAAAGCACATCGATGTTAACACGCCTTCGCAATGCAAAGTCGCCTTGTGATGTGAAACTCGACTTA
This sequence comes from Taenia hydatigena, assembly GCA_036345935.2. Taxonomy (NCBI): domain Eukaryota; kingdom Metazoa; phylum Platyhelminthes; class Cestoda; order Cyclophyllidea; family Taeniidae; genus Taenia; species Taenia hydatigena. The sequence continues at coordinate 20,378,798 of JADWOT020000003.1, forward strand.
GTGCGCACGAAGTCCCGTAGACTGATTCGAGAGCAAAGGAAAACAAAAGCCACACCTTTTTGCAACTGGCTGTGTTCCTCACAATTCACTTTGTGTTTCCTTTTCACATTGATAGACAATGAAAATAACTTTTCTGTGGTACAATTATAAATATTTCGCTAACATTATAGAATAGAAAGCGGAAAACACATTCAAAAGTGGCTAGATGTCACGATTATCCAATGAAACGAAATGAGGAAGACTGTTTGCGACATTGATTTAAACCAGTTCCTATGGTGCAGCAAAAGGTTGAAAGTGTTTTCTTGTACTTTTAAAGCAATCAGACTAAGTGCCAAGAATTTAGTCGAACAGGTCCCATTCATAAAGAGAGCACTGACCGATCTTTAACAGAAAATACATTCCATTAACTGACAAGTAATTTAGGATGCAATCATGATCCAATATCAAAGGGAATGCGGAAAAGCACAACAGACAGTCAGTCTATCAATGTTGACAAAGAATGACTGAATAGAAAGGCGCCTGGATACGTGAGGCAGTGAACAGGGTAAAGTCAAGCATGCCTTTTAAGTAAACCGATCCAATCAATACCATGATGAGGAAGAAAAGGGCAGCGAAGAATGAACGCTATTTCAAGAAAAACGGCTCGCACAAAAGCTCAATTGTGTCGGTAATTATGCAAGGAGAGCATCAGAATGAGAAATTTTGTGGGTGTAGAGCGCCTAGTTGAGTTAAAGTTTGCCAGTGTCACGTGGTTCAGATGGATCGCCTCTCTCCTGATATACGAAGAACTTGCTCGCTTTCAAAGGCATCCGCGTCCAAGTCTCGCAGCTCAATGCTTGAAGCGCGTTTGGAGCGAGAGTAGTGATACTTCAACTATGGTTGCTCTCGTGGACTAGTGAACAAACTGTTACATTTTCACTGCTAGGGAAAATCATTAGATAGAATGCTTGATTATTGCGTTGGTCTATTGATTCGGTTCAGTAAAACCTTGATAGCCGCAGAAAGCCGGTGAAGATACAGTCGCAAAATCGAAACGTGAGGCGTATAGGATAAGGACGTCTCTATGGGAATGTCCGTGTGATTAGCGATTGTTTTGCTTGAAAAGTGAATGGCAATTTCCGACTGTCCTTTGAAGAAATTAAGATGCTCTGAGTGTCCAACCGTGTTAAGAACACACGTGTGCAGAACTAATGATAAGGCGGGGAGCACTTCAGTGCTTCGAGATTTATCTTCTGGTGCGCTATAAAAAGCGCGTGTGGTCTGGGCATGGAGAGGGGAAAGAAATGGAACGAGGTAAAAAGTGATAGAGGGCAAAAAAGGTGGCAAGGAAGAACAAGGGTAAACTCGGTTGAAAAAGCAAATATATGATAGAATGAATGAGAAGAAGAACCAATAATTACCTTAACAATACTGCAGATGCATGAAATCAGGAGAGAACCAACGAAACAGACGTCCCTGTTCCAAAAAAATAGTAGGATTCGGGCTATTCTATTTCCCCAGAAGGGAAGTAAAGCACTTATTCATATAGGATTTTCATTTGGCCCAAAGGCACAATAAAGCATACACAATTTGTTAAAATCATTACTTGTAGGAAATGCGCGGGGGAAGGGGGCGAGAATGAGCAACTCGTTTTTCTTATTTTGCTGCTGCTGAAGTGGAAGTAATTTTCCTACCTTTCAATCTAATTGTTCATTCGCGTGTGAACGCGGCGCTAAAATTGAGGCTCAGGTAAAAGAACAAACGTGTTTTGGAAAGGAAAGTGAAAATTTCCTTACGTTTAAAGGTAACGTTGTTCTCTGCAGAGCAAAATAACCTACAAACTCTAGGCAAGGTGGGTTGTAGCTCTTTCAGACTGCTCATTTACAACCAAGAAAGCCTTTCTCACCTTACGCTGGAATTAACATTAGCCGACATCCACTTCATTCACGGAGCAGGGCTACCTCTTGGGAGCCTCTCTGTTAAAAAGACTGTCTCAAAAAGCGCATTAAAATTTACAGAAAAGGTCAAAAACGAATTTGTCGAAAAAAATGCAGTTTGTGCCTTCGATTTGGCCGTCATCAATATTCTTTGTCCGAGAAACTAGTCAACCAAAGCACGTAAGGATGGCAACTGTCATCAGTCCAGTCACGCATCGCGGAGACCGCTTTTACGACACGTCATTGCGACTTGCTGCCTCCGTGCTCCTCGCCTCTCTTCCCAGAATTGTTACACATACACATACAAGTGAGGTGGGGAGCGCCGACTGCTAATAAATCGACTACCGTGACTCACAAAGCAGCAGAGACAGCAGAGATGCTATCATCGCTGACAGAGGCTGTACTCCCACTCATCCAGAAAGAAGACATTCTCCCCTCTACTCCCATTCCTCTTTCTCGTCAGCCTGTACATTCATACACAAACACGTGGCACCGTTGATATGGTGTAGGTAGGTTCACTGTTTCACCATCTTCCCTTTTAAAAATGAAAAGTAAGAATTCACATTTCCAGCGAACTTTGCAAACCTTCAGAGCGAGATGTATATACTCGCTGGGCGAGAGGCCACTTCTGGAAGGATCTTGAAGTTTCTGCGAGGCTGCTTCAAGTAGACATTCGACCAAGCTGATGACAGGTCTTCCGGGCAGACCCAGCCAACCATATTCATGGAAAGGGCAGTCAAGGGAGACCTCAGAGGAGCAGTAGAGATGTTGTGAGGGTTCGGGCCGTTGAGGCATTCGTTGCCATGGCGAAAATCGGTGGCGCCCCTGTTGGTAGTGATGATGATAGTTGTAGGGGAAGACGCAGGGTGCGGAGGGCGACGGTGGCGAAAAGTGGAAGTAGGAGAAGGTGGAGGTGTTAACGGTAGCGGTGGAGGAGGGACTTATTCCAGCAGAGGTGCACGAATAGTGGCTGCGCTGCTGGAGTGGAGAGAAGTGTTGCGGTTGTGATGGTGGTGGAGGAGGAGGACTTTTGAATCCTCCCCGAGATTGGTTGCCACTGCCGCCTGAAGTGGAGTTGAGCCCACTGGCCTTCCCTAAAATAGGGAGGACAGAAAAAATTTAATCAAAGCACAAAAAACGCGTAGCACGGCATTTTACTCATACACTTTGTATAGAATTTTTTTTAAATAGAAGGGACTGTAATTTCGATCATGTAATTTTTAATCACGTTCATTTCACTTCCAAAGGAATTCACAATGGAAGGCATGACGTTTGACATTTGAATCCATCAAGTGCAGAGTTAGTTTTTCACCAAACCCACATTGTGAAAGCTATGCCTACTTCCATCACCCTTCCTGAACCCAGACAAATTCCGCTATTCAAAATTGGCTCTTCCGTTTAAAAGGGCACTGAAGCCTGATAAAATCATGTTGTCACACATTCGGGGGTGGACGGAGGCGAATGGGAGTGCTGGCACCATCATTCGCCTGTTTACATCCGGGTTCCATGAGGTCTCCGCCGTGAGCAATCGTAAATAACGGTTGGACAGGGGAGGAATGGAGGACACGTGGTGGAATGTTATAACCTGTTTTGTTGTCCAGCTCAAAATTTAGAAGAACTGGCCGTGGGAACGACAGGTGTTCAGCGCACCAGTTGGTGCAAATTGAAACTACGTTCTCAAATTTCGTCCCTACGATGAAAGGGGAGGTATTTGGGTTCCTTCTGGTCAAAAACCAGCACGCTGTAAGGATTAGCAGATCTTTAGAGCTATGCAGAAAAAATGCACCGATTAATTCCACTCTAATACAATGTACATCTACCTGAGAACTTCTGCTCTGGCCTTTCACGAAACCCATTTGGGCATTTAATTCTTTGCCAGAATGACGGAAGCTAAACGAGAACTTCAACCAAGGAAGGTAAAGGCTGCAAGGTGAATGGAGTAACTTGCCTAAGTTCTGCAGATGAAAGTGGGGTTCTGAGAGGCTGTTCTAATAAGGTGCAAAATCGGTAGACCCAGCCGCCTTCTTCAGACCTTTTCTTATTCCGTATTATCAAGTTGACTACCATAGCTGCATTCAATGGAAACATGGAAGTGGCTTGATTTTTAATATCAAGCGCATCAACTGACTTGAGTTGGGTCATACCCATCGTAAGAAATGCCTGAAAAGCCTGCTTTTGAAGCGACATTTACTCCTTCAAATGCCCCTTATGATTAAAAGTTGCTTTTTAAAGCTTATCATTCTTAGCTGTAGCGCCTACCCAATTATAAAAGATAAAGTCCAAGTAACTTACAAATGTTATTCCCAGATATAGCGTTCCCTCATAACTGACGTATAAATTGCTTCTGGATGTTGATGGGATACGATATCAATTTAGAAAAGGTGAATCCAGAGTGGTTGAGTCACCCAAACTGATTAGTTGAGCTCAAATTCAATTAATGTCGCCTATGATGAGACCAAAATGTCTAGATTCATTTATTTTGAACCACTTTGTTGCTTTCCAAAAACGGGAAAGGGGCTGTCTATATGAATCAATCGAAGGTGCTCGTGAAGGATGATAAGTGGGTGTTGCCGTTAGACATGACAAAGTGGATTGGACACCCTTTAGTCCTTTAAACTAATCACATTCCCCTCCTCCCACCTGCTTTTGCTCAAGTCTTTTGTGGGAGTTTTTGTAAGGAGAGTGATGCCTCGGATACAGCGTTTCCCCTTCAAGATGGTTTCGTGCTTGATTTCTTCACAAAAATTGTCTACGTTACAAAACGAAATACCAAGTGATGGAAAACGCCTTCTACCTCAATGTATCTCAAACTGCGCGTGATAGGATCAACAGCAGGCACGGCGAGAACATAGTCATTTACCGTGCTTATTTATTTGTTGATCAGTGGGTTAGAAGAAGTGCTTATTTGCTCCAGAAGTTCCTACAGTTAACGGCTACCTCTTTAAAGTATTATAATTTGCCTTTGGCACAAAAAACCTCGCGGCGACTAATAGGCCTTCTCTAATCAGTACACTTCATCCAAGAATCGACAAGGTGCAACTGATGATCCAGCACTCGAAGCACAATAGCTTAATTTCACACCTCTTGTGGTCAAGACACCAAAGCCACTCTGGTGATCTTTCCTCCCAGAGATAAAATCTTGGTTGAAGTTTAGGCAAGGAGCCAAAGCACCGTAACACGAGAGAACACGCCTAAGTAGAGCAATGCCTAGACACTTTGCAATCTATCCTGCTGTCAAATTGACAAGTCGCAGTCTTTTTTTCATGGTTAAATTAAATAACACACAAGTAGGGTTTTACGCGCATAGACTAGACGTCAAATCACTGCCATTAGGCAAAAAAAAGAAAGCTTGATCATCAGACAACCAGCGCCACTTATTGACGTAGAAATTCGCGCTCCAGCACCAACATTTTTGTCTCTCAAATGCCAAAGAAAACTGAAATCATAGGGCTCGAACCAGGAAAAGAGATGACATACCTGATCCCCCGGAATTTGACCGCACAAAACTCGGTGGTTGTGGAGTCAATGGAGACGGAGACGGTGAACAGGGCCCCGAAGTCATCTCTCCGAGCATGGCACCCCTGTGGGAAACATCTTCGAGGCACGCGATCAAGAGGTTTGCCAAAGTTACCGCAAGCCGAGTTGCAGCCTCCCCAAACCCCATTACGTGAAGCGCAGAGGCGCGCAAACACGCTGTTACAAAGTCCTCCTCAGCGCCCCATGCACGCCCAATTACCATAGAAGCACTACAGAACGGGCACGTGCATTGCCGAGAGTCCGCGGGCACTATTCGAATCAATTCGGAAAGTGTATTTCGTGGAATCGGAGGGAACTCCTCCGAGATCTCCAAGGGCAGCGCACTAACGTCCAGAGCCAGTTGGAAGACAGAAGTGGGCTCTCGGCTGCCGCGAGGAGCAGTGGAGCCTTCTTCAGTGGGCGATGGATCGCTGGTGGAGTAGGAGGGAAAGAAGTAGATTTCGTCGCGGGGTGCTTGCGGTGACTGAGACCAGGCGAGGAGCCTTTTGCGCCAGCCGTCACGGGTGGCAGGGGAAAACCCAGGAGCAAGAAGGAGACAGGTCCATAGTCGTGCCACCTCCTCCCACAGTGGTACCGTCCATATAGGCGGCGATTGGCTGACGCTGGCTCCAGCCCTCTGCTGTCGATGCTGAGTGTCTTGGGCATCGGGATCGTCTAGACCCTCATCAAAATCACTTGCGTAGGGATCCCACATCCCACGGTCCGCAAGGCCTCCACCACGATTGTTTCTTCGCGACTTGAGAACCTAAGAAGAAGGCAAGAGAACGACAATCATTACTACATTTCAACACCTTAGAAGTGTGTATTCTTCATGTGGGTATGATGCAAAGGATGCATTTTCGTCAGCACATCAAAAAACACCTCTTGTGCTCTTATTTTCACGTGCCTGCCTAGATTCATGATGAGCATATCTGAAGTGGAAAATGGTTAATTTTATTGCCTACAAAGTAACTAAAAGGGAAAATCGAAGTAATCGCAAACTTCTTATTCTGATTTGGTAACTAAGAGTGGGATAAATTCCGTAGTAGTGTTCTGAATGGATAGAAAAGATCCGATATGCTAACAGGAGGTGAAACTTTGGAAAGTGCGAAAGCGCAGTCAGATTGCGAGAAAGGATGCCTTTCGGCCAGAGTTGGGGCAAATCAAAAGTGAACAACAGTGAATGTGACATTTAGTGTTCGGGAAAAAACCCACAAGCCTGACGCTTTATCAGTGGGGTTAAATGTTAGCACAGAGCCTGGACCTCCGGAAAGGTCGTCCACAGATGGTGAATCCGTGGAGTTGAGATGCAAAAAGCACTTCCTTTGACTATAAAATGGCACTGTTCTGGCATTACGCTTGGACTTCCCATTCAACCATGATCCGAAAAGTAAGTCAATGCATTCCTTCTTGATATTCGGACAAGAAATAATATCAGTGGGAGATCCCAGCAACGAAAGTTTAGGACATTGACCAAGAAATTACTAGAACTAATTTCCAATCGTATTCTGCCTCAACGCTATACATCTAATGGCCGTCGTGTCGGTTGCACGACAGCCTCTCCTTTAGCGTTGGATTTCGCAGACGAACGAGTGAATAAAGGAATGACTCGGGAATGGGCGAATGAATAGATCAAATGATGGATGTGCATCTTAGCCTAAGAATAGGTGGGACAAAAAACTCCGCTGGTGGTTTTTAGAAAACACTTCCTGTGGTCATTGATAACCTCGTACTGGGAAGGCCGTTGCCGTATTGGAATCCAATGGACACTTTCTCCAATCGTCAGGATGGTTCACATCCATCTGTACCATCAAGAATACACTGCAATTACCAGGAAAAGACAAAAGCGACAAGTTATATTGCCGTCGCTAAAAAATAAATCGAGGTGGACAGTAAAGATTGGCCTTTGGGTGCAGCTTTAGTGATTCGCTGAGTCCTTATTTGTTAATGAGTGGAGTAAATCACATTGCATGGACGAATCCCTTTTTGGATCTTTATCTTGTGACCCCTACGCCCTTCTGATTTGATTATGCTTCCAAATCCCCAATGGGCAATCAGTTAACAGTCTACATTCCATGAAGCATTTTCACTAGTTTTACTCACAAGCACTAAAGAAGATGGGGCATGGCATCAATCATTCGTTGAAAATGCTGGCTACAGCAGCAGTAACCAAAACTCATGGATAAAAAAGAATGCGCTGAATGGTATTGTGGAGGTATAATGTGTTAAACCATTGGTGTGTTGCGTTGGAAGCTCCATTTTCTCAACTTCAGGCCTGATGAGTTGAAAAGGTCCACTTCTTTTATGCAAAAGTGAGGAGGATGAAGGGGCTTACCAAGGATAACAGCGGGTGTGAATAATCGAACCAGGGCGGACAGTTTGTTAAATAATGAACAGTTGTTCCACTTCTAGAGTTAGCGGTCCAACCTGTCGGGTGGCAGATCACCTATTGTAAACATTTGCAGCATGGCTGGGAGTATTTATCACTACCACAGCATACAGCAGCTGCAATTTTGAGAGTGACGAGAGGTATAGGCACGCAGAGAAAGCAACCAAGATTCACAATGAGTAGCCGATGAACACCTCTGAGACAGCATTCTTACAACAGAACAAGGATCTTTTAAGAAAAAGGGGGTCGCGAAGCAGGTGGAGTTGTAATGACGTTTCTAGACAAAAAGACTAATCGGCGTACGCCAAACAGTGCAGATTTTTCTCTAGACAATACCTTCAGCTATTACGTACTACGGGCATCGTACTTCCAAACTGCACACTTTAGTGGGCAAATTAAATGTGGTCAAGTTGGTGGTCCCTCAGAAATCTGCATAAGATGAGCAATGCACACAGTACCAAACAATACCCCCGGAAAATACCAACCTCCGCTAACTCACGCCTAATAATGGAAGAATACGACTGAAAACCCAAGCTAGTGCTTTGAATGCTTTGTGTACTGCTAAATGAACTCACAAGACGTTATAGCTACGCTTTTTTCTGTACTCACCCGGTAATAGAGGTGCATAAATATACCGCAACTAGCTGTAAAGTAAACCCATGTGTGGAATGCTTAAACTTGTCCCAAAATAACAGTCAAGATGTTCAATGAGGCTGGAAAAGGTCTGTCTGACACAAGCAAACATACCCAATGTAGCTGCAGTAATTTTAGGCAACAGAATTCACCGCCCACTCACGATTGAATGAGCGGCGGAAGTTTCGCTTGCAATGAAGAATGGGCGAGACTGCTGCAGTTGATGACGGACGTGGTCACTCACTAGCGTTAACTACTGACCGAGGAGAATTGACTGACTAATGCAATTAAAAATTCAATCGTGGGGTCCACAAACATGAACCTGGTGCACGGGAGGCCGCTTTACAAACACATCGCCACTGGACTGCATCAAATTAATACCGAAACAACCAGCTCATGGTTTACTAATACTTACATTAGGCATACTGGATTAAGCAGCAACAGAATAATCCCTTTCTTTGGGGTGTTGTGGCCAAACTGAGACGATTTACTGAGATACGTCCTAACAATAGCCCACCAGAATACGGGAAGGTTTGCATTTCCTGACCTCTGGAAAGTGACAGGAGATCCAAGTAACCTTATCCCACCGCCGGACAGAAAGGACGGAGTATGATTACACCACTGCCCATAATGATATGATTAAGCTCGTCGGTAGCTTTTAATAGCGAGTAGCCACTACATGTCAAAGCATCTACCTCTTGCTAGTAGTTTATTTTTGCCCTTTAGTCGACTATTTCTGTGAAAAGGGTAGAAAGACAAACAATAGGTGTGTTCTATGATAGGCTTTGAGATGTGCTAACAAGCAAAGCTTCAAGATTATCCAAAAATAAACTTTTACAAGATGAGAATGCAAACGGATCAGAGAGCTACCATCAGGTTTGCGGAATTGAGCAGCTCTTCAGTAATGATGGCGAGGAGACGTGGTCCATTTGTATCGCGAGCGGCTAGGAGTTCGTAGGTTTTTGCAAACACCATGGCAATTTGACTGCCGGGAAAGTGATGCGGAGCAGTGGAATTCATATTGGGTGGCGTGAAGCTTGGGAAAAGGCTCTGCATTGAACCACCACCGCTACCGTTCACTATGTGATGATGCATTGAATGCACTGACGAGTGGACTGAGTGATTATTCGAGGTAGCAGTAGAGGCGGAGGTCGTGTAGCCGAAAGGTGGCAGTTTAGAACGTAGAAGATGGCGATAGTTCTCCAGCCATGTGTGGGCAAACGAGCGATAGGCTAAAATAAAGACAGAGGTGCAATTTTCATCAGACCAAGTTAGCTCTGTTCCATTTGTGACGAATGAGCGAGGACTGAAAATCAGGAGACTCTCCAAATGCGAATGACAAAGAGAACGTTTCACGCACTACCTTGTTAACTTGAACTTCGTTAATGTTCACAGAGTTTGGCATCTCCGACCGTTTACAAACAGAAAACCATTTGAAAAGAAATTCTGAGGAACCGGGACTGCCGATGACACAAGAGCCTGATAAAGAGATCTTCTAGAGCTAGAGGCAAGTAAGGCAGGTGGAAAGGCAAGTAACGGGTCTGCAGGGAATTTCTAATGAGGCTAATCCATTTGGTTTAGCTGGTGGGAGAATCAGGGTTGTTGCAGGGAAAGCACTATCAAGGCAATCAAAGGCAATTGAGGCTTTGAGAGATAGGAGGATTGTGAGAGAGGAAGGAAGGTCGGAGGGTGAGAGAGAATAAGGATAATTGGACAATTTGACAAAAAATGTGCATCGCGCAACAAAAAAAGGTCTCCACTCCTTCCACGATCTAAAATCGCGAATGGCTATAACAGTTACCTCATTTTACGAAAAACGCCAATATGCCTTTGAGGTTATGGTGTTCTCTTGTAGGTAAAATGAAAGATACATCAAAGAATTGAGCATGTGATGAAGATTGAAAGACGACTATAGAGTTCGGTTAGTCGATAAATTAAAGAGACCATTTTGGAGGAGGGAGCTGGGAAAAAAGCTTAATTCATGAAACCATAATAATCTCTAAAGCGTGGTGTGATACGAGTGGAGATGCGGCCAACAGATGTTAAGGTTTTAGATGGAAGAAGATTCATGTAAATAAAGTAAACAGTACAATGCTACCCTATAACCGCATCGTGACACGCATGATGATCCAATGCGTTGCACACCTCCAGAATGGGAATAAAATCCTACCAAAATTTCTAGGTTTAAAGCCATTCTCGTCTGTGATTGGGTCTTCGTCAGTGGAATATCGAGCAGAGAAACGACCAAACCGACAGTGGTGGAAGTCGGAGTGACCGTTATTGACGAAAAGCCTTCCGTATGTGGAGGAAGATGAAGAGAATGTGGTGGAAGAGGAAGTGGAGGCAGCCTGCGTGGAGATAATATCGAACGCATTGCAACCACCTGCTCCGTAGGCAGCCAGAGCTGCCAAATTTAAACGTAACTGTTCTTGAACCCCACTCTCGTCGAAGTACCATGTGGAGGAGTCGTTTATGCCGCCACCTGCTGTAGGATCCGGTGCTCCTGTGGAAGAAGACATGGAATCATTAAGCAAATCGGTACGGGCGTATCAGCAGAACCTTTGATCACGTGACGCATTTTACTGCATCAAGTCCACCAGAATTCGATGCCAAAATTATTCCTGCTTACTCAGTTTCTAAACGAATTCTACCATAAAGAATTTCCAAAGCAAAAAAGAATGAGAAAACATTAAGAGATGATGAGAGAAGTAGGGACACCGAAATGCTTAGTTTTTATGCATCATCATGTTGTTGCTTTTTGACAATTAAGTTCCATAAATGTCGCCACCACCAATGAATAAAGCATTAGGAAGTGCACTCAAATGTGCCCATATTTCAACGAATCAAATAGGCATAAAAGGGTACATTTCAAGCTGATCTGATGGCCAAGTGCTGCTATGTGTTAGCGACGGTGAGGTAGTAGCATCTTGAGTATGGTGAAAGTAAAACCTGAACTTTGAAATGACAACTCCTGGACGACTGTCCACAAAGTTTTGAAAGGCAGCGATCAGAGAAATAAGCTGCGTAACTTGGAATTCAAGGAAATTAAATGAGGGACAACAGAGTAAAATCTTGCGATGAATGGACCCTTAAGGGTCCAACTCTTTATAAAAATTAACCCAAAATCCAATCTATGGGTAGCTCAAGATCCTATTTGTTAAACACCTGATGAACAAGTTGTCCTGCATCTCGTCTTTTAATGTTTGCAACTCCGCACCAGGTTCCGCTAGACATTTCGTTCAAAATACCCTAACATTGCTCATAGACGTTGGCGAGACCCTCAGAGCACGCGATCAGAGAAGCTATAAGTACCAAACATTTTTTGCTTTACAAAAAAGCACATAGCGAGTTTCGCAGAGCTCTGCTCTATGATCCTGGAAGGTTCAGCGGAAAACGGCACCAAGAATGATGAGTTGTGGGAAAAAAATTAAATTGCTCAAATTATTACCAGCGTTACTTTGATTCTAAAAGACGATCCTACTTTCCTTTGTACCTTTGCGACTTTCCTGTTTCGAGTGATCCGACTCCGTGAGTGGTGAAGTAGTCTGCTTTGTATTGATCCAGTGGGACGCCTTTAAGGGTGCGTAGCTGGCTTGCGTCGATGCCGCGTAGAGCAAGGAGCCGAATATTATTTATGTTTAGACAGACTCCAGAGGCAAGGCTGAATTTGATGTCTCTTGGAGGAGTCTTTTAAGAGGTCTCACGCCCTTGAGAGCTTTTTCAACGGAGGCTGGAAAAACCTAGCTCGCCTAAAGTACGCACACAGGCATAGCGACGGAAAAAGACGGGGCAGTCGCAAATAGGAGCGAGGTCCCACCACCACTCACACGTCTGTGGTAGAGCAGGACAGAGTCGTCCGAAAAAACCACTGTGATTGGGTTAATTGCAGAAAACATAACATATGAATGATTTATGATGCAAATAAGCCCGGAGAAAAGTGCAGAAAAACCCACCAACCGAATCCAAGCCGAGGAAAGAGCCAATTTCGCATACGGTCGGCGATGAAAAACAGTTGTTTTGGATGTGCCGGCGACAAGAACGGTGTTACTCGGACTTCAGTCCGGAAGTAGATCCATATTCACATTAAATTGCTCTGATCATACATAGGAGATGTACTTTAGTAGGCTTGGCTACTTTCATCACAAAAGAGAGATATTATTGCCTCCCACAAAAATATCGCCAGATTTGAAGATACAATGGCACCCCAAAGGTCCCGTAGATGAAAATCCGTTCAGTTAATTACGGGTGCTTGTGATTACAAGGCGCTTTCATGCAAGTCGATATAGCAGATAGCAAAGACCTCCGTCGACGCGTTTTGATGAATTGCTTCGACATTAAAGATCTCCAGATTAAATGGTGCCCCCAGGCCAATCTAATCACTGACACTCATTCACATTTGCTACCTATTGTGTAAAATGTTAAGCCAATTGCGCATCCGCATGCGCAAAGCTTTTCAATTCTACGAGTTTTAACATACCTCTGAGAAATCCCACCTAACCTTTTAAATCAGTTGCACATGCGAATCGCCAGTTGACCGGCTTGACTAATGACGTTAATTGCTGGTGAATCTCTCGGCTTTCCGTGAAACAATTTCCACGTCTGACGTCTAGGTGGGAGGCCGAAGAAGGACACCGACATGGAATTGCTAATGCACTTCCGATCGCTACAACAACTTGAAATGGCAATAGCATCATCCAGCCAGCAAAACACGACATCCTTAAACAGCAGTAATTACATGGTGGTAGGAGGAGGAGGAAAAGGAGGCAAGGCGTGTATTAAACTTCTATCTCTTATGCGTAGCCACTGTGGTGTCTAATTGCTCGCATTGGGGCGAGGGAAGCCAAATGCACATGCTGGGAATAAGGCCAAGTAGGTTGGCAATCCAGCTTTCAACGGTTGTCTCGCTTCCAACCCAGCTCTATAGGTTACATTCCTTGAAGTTCCCCTCAAAAAAGACTAGGAGGGTAAAAAGCCAGTAACGAGGTTCAAAGTTAACAAGGTATATAGGCGCAAAAGTGAATAGTTCTTCTGTCAGTAGATGAGACACAAACGTGATGTTTCTTACCGAGACAGCTCTAAAAGGAACCCCTATCGTAGTGTGATCAAAGAGCCTTTCCCCACAGACATCGGAGCCGAAAACGCCTTTGGGTCGACTCAAGTGACACGGGCCACTAGAATTTCGAAATGGAGTAAGTTAACAACCACTCGAACGGATCCTCTTACGATCTGTCTTCGTTGTGAGTTCTTTTTGGAAGCCCAAAATTATCAGAAGTGGAGGAGATCACCCATTAGGTGCGGGGAGGGCTGATCCTGGAAGCAAAACACGGGAAACCTTGACTTGTACTGCCTAAATGCGACGATGACTAACCACGTGTTCGAGTTAGGGCTAAAACTGGGATTTCAGCACTTCCGAGAGTGTCTAAAAACAAGTACCCCAAACAAAAGCGTCGCCAAAAGAATACGAAAAGCCATTGAAGCCAAATCGGGGGCAGGAAAGCGCGATTTGTTATGAGAACTTGCTGTATGCACTCTCCTCCTTCTGGTCATTAGTACGGCCAAATATTATTACATATCAAAAGTTATTTCTCATTTGCAAAGAAGTAGGTACCGCTCTTTCACAAGTTTAATGAAAATTGCTTTAACGACCCAAAGAGAAGTTATCCAGCTACATCACGTTCATCTGATGCCACGTCGATTCAGCCTCAAAGTAGAGAAACACGCAATCTGCAGTTACTGTTGCTAGGAGGGGCAGTGTTTAGCGTTCGTCTCGGTGATCCTGCGCATTCACTGTCCAAATGACCAAACCGAGTGGCAGTACCTGTCGTGACCGACGGCGGTGCCATCAATGCGAACGAAGATCAATGACAGTGATTCATAAACAACGGTTGACCAACATTTGGCCATGCCACTCAGTGTACAAGCGGTTTCTAATCTTCTCTCTCATACTCGGGTTTCACGAGGATGCAACTGTGTTGACGCAGGCGAAATAAAAACAAGGGAACTCAAATACTTTTGTCCAGTCGAAAAAATAGGACTCAAACAACCTAAAATTACGCGAGTGCAAGCAAATTTGGAGGAAAACCGGCTCTATAGCCTCTAACTTCGGTTGGGCTTTCACCGAACTAGAAACAACGATGCAAGATTTAATCACGAGTCAGATCCCAATCGCACAATCGGATCCTGTTCTAGAAGATGCAGGGACAATTCCCAAAATGAATTAACTGGCGTTGGTGACGAAAAGACGGTCGAAATTACGCAGAAAATTTGAGTTTTAATAAGGCTAAATATTTTCTAAGAGCAGCCATCATTGTTCAACTTGCACTACAGTTCTATGAAGTTTACAAACTGGTGATGAAGATTTCGTGACTTACGCGAAGAGGCAATCGACAGTGTAAACCCTTCAAAGTGCGGGTGGCAACTGATTACCGATTAACATGCCAATTTTTCTTTTGTGGATTGCATCATCTCCACTCTTTTAAGCACAGTTGAATGGGATCCGATAATGAACCTACTAGTTGCAACATTCGTGTGTCAGCGCTTGCTTTACTTCAAGCCGATCATCATTGTAGTCACGGATAGCATATGGGAATCAAAAAGCACCTGACGGGCCTGATGCCAAGGAACCTGACAGTGAGGCAAACGGCGCTTTGTCAGACTACGCCATTCAGAAAAACAGGTGTAAGAAATCTCAAAGGGAACACAGAGTACTACCGTCCTAGTGATGGTCGCCAAATTCCCCGCCAGACGTTGGGCACACTTAAACAAGTGAATGCTGATGCAAACACCTCAGAGATACCCATTGCTGAGACGTTTAGGAGGAACTAGAGGAAGTGTTTCACTCTGTCCATCAATAAAGTGGCGGTAAAATTACGACTGAATTTCATCTCGTAAAACTCCTCCCACAACCAGCAGGGTGTATGGAAGACTATTGGAAAGCTGTAACGAAAACTGACTGGTGTCCGGCCTTTGGAACGTTTGGGTCAAGGCTGCAACTGGCCATTTGGATCCGTAATTTAGTTTTGTTTAATGAACGCTGCTTTGACGCTACATGCTATCTGAATACTCAACCCAACTCGAATCATCTTGGCCTTAGGTGCATTGAAGACCTTCAGCTCATAGACATTCCCTAGCTTCAATGTGTAGCCGGCTTCGTTAAGAATGGCACACTGCACGCTAATTTGACCAAACCAACTCATTATCTTGTCGGAGCCGGAGACTCCAATAGTGGTCGCCAGAAAGGCCAGAGAAAGGTTGGAATTTGCTGTGATTCCTTAGCTGGGCTTAAAGTAGCATTTGAGGGCTACTAATACTCATTACGGCCTCTAAAGATCTGCCAGCCGAACCGAAAGGTGGTTTGCATTTTGTAAAAATTAACCTTTCGGATGCTTATCTTTATATTGAGACAATGGAGGAGCCCTGAGAGCTCTCAACCGACACCACACATCATGAATAATTCATATTAGTGAGACTCCCATTTGGCCTCAAAACTACCTCCAAACATACTGCGATCATGGATGCAAGATACACGATGTCTAGGCAACATATCCGTAACAGATTCAGAATGAAAGGAAGTGATCAGAGGGATAGAGCCCGTCCTTAAACTAATGAAGAGATACGACTTTCGTCCGCGCCAAGGTAAGTGCCCCTTTGCAGTGGATTTGGTGGCAATTTCGGGATTCCTTACCAATACGCACACCGGAAGACCAGAGAGGTAAAACATCGGATTTCTCAGTAGAGTGACTTTTGCCTCATGGCATACTAAATCAGCAAACATTTCTGGGACTGGTGAGTCACTACAGAGCCTTTCTACCGGCAGGGCAGGAGGTCCATGGTGCACCCAGTTGGTTACATCACGGAAAGTATCCAACAGCCTTGCCCGACAAACCATCAACAGGCCTTTGTGGAGATCGAGTCAATGCCTGGACCCGAGTTGGCATATTAATTATGCCCTTCGGATGGAGATCAGTCTCAAGTCAGATGCACCAAACTGTGGCCCGGATGCAGTCATCTCTCGCACCTTCATTAATGTAACAGGGGCAACCGCCTGTGCTACCCGTTCTCAAACGCAAACAAGATGGTACCACAGCCATGACGTTTCCAATAAAGGAATTCCAAAAGGCGGCACGAACCCCTTCAGCAGGGTAAGCATACAAATGGGTAATTATACCGCGCAGTGCCAAAAAAACTGGTAAAAACTGCTAGGTTATTTCCAGCAGAGGTAGCTAGTGTAAATTTGTCTCTATCACTTCTTACTTGATCCCAGAGGCAAGCTTTTGGGTAGAGGATTGCCTTCAGTTAGAATGACTGCATCAGACTGTCATAAATGAGTCAAAAAAGCATCTGTCACCTAGACCAGATGGGCTTTATTCGCGTGGACTATGTTGAGCCCATTGATGGCCACCACCACATGGTTCTCGCGGGTGCATGTGAAAAAATGCCCAAAAGTCCCTAAAATATTTTTAGTATTAGTGAAAGCCACTGCCAAGAGGCCCAGACAAGTCCCCAGATGTTTTGAAGATTCAGGAGCCCTGGTGTGTGATGGCGTAACGCAGTTTATCTCCTGTTTCTGCAGGACTTTGGCGAAGAGGAACAATGAGAGGCACATTCAGTAGCCCAATGAACCGTTGGAGCGATTTGTGGGCACTGCTTAGCATGGGATCCAGGTGCATTTGACGGTGTCCCATCAACTAAAGCAGTAATATATGGAAAAAACCCACCTCGAATGATTTACTCAAACACCCTGGAGGACCTTCTGAGCACAATGCTGGAAATTAGCACAACCGCCTGAATGGT
Organism: Taenia hydatigena; assembly: GCA_036345935.2. NCBI lineage: Eukaryota > Metazoa > Platyhelminthes > Cestoda > Cyclophyllidea > Taeniidae > Taenia > Taenia hydatigena. The sequence continues at coordinate 20,396,045 of JADWOT020000003.1, forward strand.
ACCTAACTGATGTTATTATACAGAGATCGAGCCATTTTAGCAGAAAATCACCGTGATCAACAAGTGAGTCGGGAACAGGGAGAAATTATTCAGATTCATGTTCAGGTCTACAACGAAGGTGGAGTTGGCAACGCAACATAGACTCTATACGTGTGAAACGTCTCAGGCCCATCGGTTGCAGCAGAATCAAACACCATGACTTCAACGGAGGTTCTGTCCAGAGATTTTAATTTGCGAAATACCATGGCAGGATTGGAAGAAACGAGAAACTGGTCCAAAAATGAAATCTTACGATGTTCGAGCTGAGTAATCAATGGATGACCGATAATTGGCCACGCACTCAGTACTCAAGCTGGGAGAGCTAAGTGGGTTACTATCACTCCGTTGCGCATTTGACTCCTCTTGGAAACTCAAGCCTCGCAGGTAAACAGAGTTTTCGCACGAAAAAGTTTCCCATGGTAAGTAGACGCTTGCATGAAGGGTGAATGCATGCGAGACTCATTTGATACCTTTGCCTGAGAGCGTGTAGAGACAACCGGAAGTCCAACCAGCTTCAATTCCTACAGAAAACCAGGTAAACCAGACAATGGAAAGAATGCAGTGATGAAATGGCTGGAATGACGCCACTACTATCACAAGAAATTTTGCTGCAATATCAGTAATGCAATCAAAAACGCGGTGATGGGTTCACACGCTATCCACAGTCTGCATTTGGTAGCCGATGCATTACCACAGCTTGAGATTCTCCTGTGGTGAAGCACCGAGGTGGGATGCCTGAGGACTATGAGGGGGAGGTAGGAGAAGAAGTGAAATGTAGCTGACGTAGACCTTTACTAATCATAAGTGAAAAGTACCATAACATTCAGGCGATGGGATTCAGCATTTCCTGTGAGACAAAGCGTTGGCTTCCAGCCTACGAAAAGGATTAGATGAAGATAAGTCTATTCAAAACTGAAGAGACCTTTGGACGGAATGGATGAGTGAGTGGATGGAAATTCAGTTACCCCTTCTATTTGACACCAAATGGAGCCCTGACCGGATCCTACTTTTGATAAAACAGCCAATGGTTACTTTCGATTAATGTACACAGTAATTAAGCCAGTAGACAATATAGAGGGGTGAATGGATGATGGCAACACTGACAGTGGATTGACGGCCAGTAACCCTCCAGGTTAGTTGACTGCAGAAGCAGTTGATAAAAAAATATTAATTTACACGCGAGAGTTGAAGTCGACGGGGAGAAAAATAATCAGCGTCTCAAAACTATCTCTACACAACGTAACACAGTGGAAATCCAGTCCTTTTACAGAGAAAAGCTGGGTTTAACACCATCGATGGCGCATTTAGTTGGCCTTCTAGACAGACGCGACACCCACTTCCAGACAACTCCACAGTATAATGACGTCGCATCATGACGTTTTTCGCACTATACCAGCATCACCTTTCCATTGTTCAAACGAATCAGGTTTTTACAAGCTTGGCACTCAACAATATCGCATCTGATGACTCAATGCTCACTCCGGAAACGGAATGAGTTAAACTGGTTAAAACGTTCCATAGAATGAGGAGTGCAAAGAGTGGTCATCGCCCGCATACGTGGGATTTTGCTTCCTTCAAAGGCAATAGGACTACAAAGAATAACTTCAAGGCAGTGGTTCACATTCTTTGCATGAAAAACCTCGTGAATTCTTCATGAATCGCAGGAGATGAGAATTTTGCTTATTACCATTGCCTTTACTTCCTTACTGCATGCATAATTGATCTGGAGGATGAGTCGTGACCTCGTTAGAAAAGCAGACACGACTCTACAAGCCCTGCAGCACGCCCGAAGCCAAACTACCCTCTGGCTACCGGCCAGGAGATGGCAGAGAAGATCTGTCCGGCCCCAGTTATCCCAGTTCAAATGATGAGACCTGCAGCTTTTCGAACCAAAGCTGTGCCGTTTTACGAAGGGTAACCAGCCATATATGGGTGGTGCATAATTTAGATCTTGAGAAAGCGTGCGCCTTTTACAGCCTTTATTAAAAAAAACTTGAATATTTCATGAAGGGAGCAGTGTTTACGCGTGAGCGAGTACGAAGACTTCCAAGGTTGGATTGTAAATGCAAGCACTTTGCGGCTTCAAGTCGACCTGTGTTTACGCCCCTGCTCAAACGTAGAACATGACTCTCCAGAAAACAATCCCACCTACTTAAATGCTGAGAGGGTGAGAGAGATCGAGAGAGGCAGGCTAACGTCCCAGTGTATTCAAAAACAGATCGTCGAGTTTATAGCCCTTTTTGGCGGAGAAAAATATTAATTTGAGTTCCGGTGACACAGCTATGGAAAAAGAATAGAGACGCATTTACACAAGCGATTTAGGGTTGAAGTACTCGCAGATTTGAGCACTGGAAACTCACTCACACGCCCGGATGATAGGTGGTGAGAGAGGGGCATGTATAGCGTGGGAGGTGTCCATTCAGGTCCAGAAAGCGCATGATGGATTGGACAACAGCTTGACAAAAGTGAACACTTTTTCGTCCACAGTAGGACCACATGAACGATGGGAGCACCAGTGGGAGGTGGATGGGGGAAAGTCGGGATGCAGAATGGCGATTATTTGAGCTATGAACACCCACAAATCGGAATGTGTATTCAAAACGAAAGGGAATAGCAGCTTCCCATGCGAAGATGCTATGTTCAGAGGTAGGCGATTTCTGAACTCCCAGGAAGCAAGGAAAGAACCAGAACTAGAAATTGTGATGAGGTGTATGCTGCTTTTGCGTCAACAATTCAACCTTGTCTTACGTGGGTTCAATTTGGTTAATTGTGTCCGCTAGCACTAGCTTGATTTACAGTTGAAACGCACGAATATCGTAACCGATATTTAATAAGTATTGCAGACTCAGACACCTCACTTGTAGACACGGTAGTCATTTCAACAAGCCAATGATCAAGCTCCACGCAGATGGTTCTATCACACCATCGATGCAAGGTTTCAAATAATAATGCGTGAAGATTCAGCAACCGATCAGAACAAAGTAGCGTCCCAGTTCCAGTTGTCACACGCTTCTAGCAAGAGGACACGGCGAAGGTATTATTATTTAAATCGATTGTGAAAGACATTACGCGCTGACAAAAACAGAGCCGACCAGTGCTGAGTTAAGGATGAATACACAATTCATTGTCTGTTAAAAAACTTGGCACGAAAAGAAGTTGGAAAAGTGGCGAAGTGAAGCTGGTGGATCATCAGATGGGTTTCAACACAGCAAATGAAATGGAGTGCTCAGTGGGCAGTGTACTGATTCGCGCCTGGACGAGCAGGACCCAGTGCCTACACAAGCGCAGGCGTTCGCTCGGGTGTCCTTGGAGTGACCAATGAGCAAGCGCATATGCCCAGTCAGTGTATATCTAGAAAAAGGGCACCCACTAGAGGGTGAATGCAAAAGACCTCTCGCCTCTCCCTCGCTGTTAGTGCTATGGACAAGGCAGAGGCATATAGTACGCCTATCCGAAACGACACGTTAACAATATGTGAAGAAGCGATGACGCCCCGGACCCACACACAGAATTCATGCAAGTACAGCTTCACCATCCTATGTGGACATTCATCCATCCTCACATGGACAGTATAGTGATCCCACAGTTCCTGTAGTCAGTCGGCTAGTTGTTAGTAGCTTTACACATTGAGTACCGACGCAAACATGCCAACTTAGTACATCCACACACATGCACAACCGCCACCGATCCCAGGCCTCGGTCTTCATCAACCGCGCGCTACGTTAAAGGCGCGTACGCCCCGCTCCACTTAATTCCATTTCGTCGCCTCCCTCCTTCTCCCCTCCTCACAAGAAAGAGTAGCAAGGGTGGTGGAGAGGCAGAAAATGCAATTGTGGAAGCAGGAGGGGACACGCAAGCAGGCATACCAGCAAGGTGAGTGTGAGTCATGCTGTCTCTCACAAGCAGAAACCGGACACGGGGTGGTCGGATTGGTTGCTAGTCCAAGGCTAGAGTAATTGAATTGTGTATAAACAAGGCTTGAAGGCAGAGGGACAGTTTCTACTCGCAAAAATACCTCTACACCTCCACCTCTCTCATTCCCTCCTGTAGGTGACTGCAAAGGAGTACTTTTAGAACTGGAGTGAAGTAAACAAAGATAAGTGAGAGTAACACGGACTGTCGACCTTGTACCCCTCCTCCTCCTCCTCCTTCTCTCTCACTGTAGATAGAGCCTTCGCACAATGAGCACTGAATGAATTTGCCTTTCATGTGGGTGGATATTAAAGGCTGCACTCAAACTCTGACTGTACTTATTTATGCATAACTTGGCAAATTTTGATTTAAGATACAATGAATTATCTTTGTGACTGCACTTGTTGTTGTAGGTACATTTAGGAGAAATTGGATCCTTTTTGGGGGACACGATAAAGACTAGAACAACTTTAGGGTGCCTCTACAAGCCCGCGGAATGCACAAGCTAGGTGGGATTAACAAGAGCCTTACTCCAGACTACTAAATAAAGGAGCTGGACTTTCCCAAGGATTCAGAATAGCCTTGTGCTAAACAGGAACTTTGACCTGTTTGAGCAGGCAAAGAGCGGAAAGATGTTGGGAGGGTTTGAAGCCTGAGTCAAAGGGCACCAAACAGCACGTAGTCACGTGGATTCGGGCGCGGTTTGTTCCCTTAAAAAGGAGAGGCGGCACACGAGAAAAAAGAAAAACGCGGCAAAAGCGACACTATACGGCAGTCTAGACACCGCTGCACCCAGCTGCGCTGAATGCTCTTGCCCTTGCAGAGCGATCTTTTTGTCACTATAGCTAGCGCTGATGTACCTTTTGTTGTTGTTGCCACACTTTCGGCACCTTTTTCACTCCAAAAAGGCATGAGGGAAAGCCAAGGTCATTCTTCACTCCAATGACCGCCTTTAAAGGACCAATAGGGCTTAGATTCCGTGGGGGTAAGCATAATTGTGGTGAAATTGGATGGTGAGATTCTGTGTCTCAATCTCTGCGTCTCTTGAAGGGACAAGAAATAGAACGACTGTGTTTCTATAAGTGCACTTCAGAAGTTAAAAGGCTCATGGACTATCATGCGACTCTGCAGCCTTAGGTTGCACTACTGCTCCTCCCCACTCCAATGTACACGTACACATCACTCAAGTGGACTAGAAGCATTCAGCAGCATTTGTGCAGCCTGCCAATTAGAGGATTTTTTCAACGGCTCCCACGCTCACCATCCGGTGTTTACTTACGCACTCACACACTCCCTCTCTGGCTCGCTCATTCACTCGACGCTGCACCCAAGAAATGCAGGCTGTTTGTGGAAGAGGTAAGGGAACACAGGGTACCACACACCCGGTTATCAGTCTCTCGTATCAACGCACGTATCTGTCTCCTCTCTGTCTCTCTCAAGCTAGCTATCTGCTGGTGTGAGGACAAATATAAACAATGCGGATTATAAGAGATGCTGGAGTATGAAAAATGGGCGGATGCTATGGACACGCACGGGTGCCAGTGCCAAGAGACGTGATACCGCCTTCACTTGATTGTCGTGGACACGGCGACCCAAGGGAAAGACTCACCCCCCACCCCCAGGCACGTGCGGTGAAAATGGGAAGTGGAAGGAACCGGCGTGAGATGCCGATGTTCATTCTCCTGCGGTCTCGCTTCGATCCGCGTGCCTCGCCTGCAATTTGCATACACCCAAGTTCTATGTAAATTGCTGCAACTAATGAGACTTCATTATACCACGAGGGACCCTCATTATCATCAAATTTGGGAACATGTCCTCTCCTTAAATCCATCGATCCGCTGGAGAAAGTTTTCACAACCGCAGAAGCTGGAAGCGCTCACAAGGGTAACAAACCCATCCATCGAGGGGGAGCATGATTTCTCACTTAATCATCGCCCAGACAAAATCCACATCCCCTCAAAAGGCCAACTTCAAAGACCAAGCGAAATCTGACGACAAATAGCCGTAGGATTTTGGGGTCCATGGGAAGGAAAAGCAAGAAACATACCGTAGGTTTTATTCATTTGGGAGTCACGTTGAAGAAGTTTGTCGGCGAGATGCTGAGCACTTGCCAGCACGCGATTGGGGTGCGAGGCGATTAAGTATTGAGCAAACTTCTGCAGCTGACTACGGTCCATTTTTACTAGTGTGTCTAAAACGTAAATTAAACGAAAGATTGAGCAGATTTTCCCCATTAGGCTCACACGGCGCTGGCTGATAGGCTATCTCAGGTAAGTGCGAAGTTTAGTCGTTGGACACACTTTTAAGCATACGTCGCAATTCTTTTAGAGAACGGAGTGGCCAGCCGCCAGTCAGCCTACTTGCCTGCCTAGCCCCTACACGTTGTTTAAATGCAAAACGGAACTTTCAGCCAATTCGCGTTAAATGCGACGAGTGGAGGAGATAACACTCGCTTTGTGTTAATGCCACAGTGGAAACTCCGGAATGTGTACCGATTGCTGCGATTGCTGTGGCTTGTGCCAGGCTTTCGCTAAGTCGAGGTATCACCCAAACTACGGCGCCTAGTATGAGGATTTTAGAAAAGCTAATCTTAAAAACGTGATACTGAGTACGAGGTCTTAATCCCTTCAAGCAACTTCAATTGGACTCCATCAACAGTTTGGAACGGTTGGAATTGAAGGCAGCTGGGCGGCTTAGTTACACCACAGTCATGGCCTACAAAAGAGGGGAGCTGTGCTCAGTAGAGCGAGAAGCAAATTGAGGAAATGCTCAAAACCACACAGGAATTTAGGTACGGATACAAGAAGAAGTTGAATTAGCCAAGGCATACGTAGTCGCTGAAACGGCTGACAGCGGCCATTCCCTTTGTTTTAACTCTATGACACACCGGAAATTTAAGCCACGATGCTGGTTTCAAGCCTAGCTGAGGAGGCACGTAAATGACAATGTTGAAACTACCACATAAGCTCTCAGTTGTGTCCACTTCTGCTTCAACAGCCACGGTGCTTCGAGGATGGAAGTCGATTCAAAGGGCTAAACACTTCAGACTGGGATAAGTCTTGAATTCCCGAATGATCAAGCATAACACCGAAATAAAGACTTAGAATTATGGGGAACTGGAGGCACGTGTGACAGTATATTTAACTTTTAAGGAGGAACTTAAAATAACGAAAAATCAACCAATGATTCTCAACTCCACAAGGTAAAATTTCCAAACCCATCAGTCATGATTTATGACTGGATTGAATATGATTGACTAAATACGAGGATCCCATTAAAGAGTCACTTGAGGTGGTTTAGTGGCGAAAAAACTTTGCAGAATCTTAAAAGTGGATATCTCTGTTTAATCTACGATGATCGCATGGCCTTGGTTTAAAAGAGATGTTTTGGACGTAACAGCGGAGGTTTCTTCGTTTTTTTTAAAGAAGCAGCTACCAAGTTTAAGACATCATCTTCCTCGAGATAATGAATGTGTCTGCCCTGAAATCAACCTGCTCGGTGAGATGCCAGATTTGGGTAAAGGGAACCCACAAGTAAACACTGTGCATGTGAATCGGAACGCGTAGGACGCATTATGCGGGGTTATAACATCAACAATGTGTGGAAGAAGCTTGATCAGACAATGGATGGTTGATTCGTTAAATTTACAAACATTAGTCAGCCTGTTGATGTAAATGTAAACGTCTAGTTGGAATCCATGCAGAATTCCAGTAACATGTCTGCATGAGCGTTCGATGCAAGCAGCGTTGGAATAGCTTCCTAAAAGGGACATCGTCAAATGTGATTGATAAGCGGCGAACAACTTGGGGATGCCAAACTAAGCGAATTTGGTCATTTGGAGTGGTTATCCGGGAAAAGATTTCGCTTCAACGAATCAAATCGAAATTGACATTTTAAAAAATACCAGGTCTTTCAACACAGCGCAATTTGGCGAACTCCAGAGACGAGGTTGCGGATAAACTCGGTGAATTTTGAGGTAAACGTTCGATAAACATTATAGCTGTTTCTTGAGTGCCCGTGGTTCAAAATCGGTGTTAGTGAGGTGAAACAGATGAGTAAGCATGGTATTGAGTCGAGAGACTGTATCACTTGGGGCCTACAGAAAAAGTGGGCCTCGATAAAGAGGCGTGTCTCGAATACAGTCTGCCCACAAGACGCGTTAGCTTTCACGAAGGCTTCAGAAACGATTGCATTATTGAGATTGAGGAATACTCAAAGCAACACTCAAAGTACTTGAAATAGTGAATTCCGGAACGGGATCACGAAGAAGGCTTGAGATGTAGTGAGAATGGAGAAATACCTTCGAAAGAGTGAAGCCAAGCAGCATTTTTGACTGATTCTGGACGGTTAATGCAAGCTCGCGGCGAAAAGAGAAGGGATTGGATCAATGGTTGATGGGACATGTGCGTGCTCTATCATGCTCCCTCATTGATGCTGAAACTTGTGCGCTGTTATCTATCACGAAAAAGCCTCATTTGTAACTCCCTGTTTTCGGAGTTTTCCCCCGAAACAAACCGCTCTCACCACATTCTTGTCGAGGCCTAAACGCGCAGAAACCAACCCATTGAGGAAGCCTATCTTCATGTCCTATCGGCAGAATGACAAGCTATTAGTCATCTTCGCAACTTAAGTCTATTAGTGCGGCGCCTGTGAGAGACCAGATTTCTTTGAAAAACCAAATGCAAACGCAAAAATGCCAGAGAAAGCTGACATCGCCGATTGTACCCAATACATAAAAATGGTACCCCATACCGTGTCCATGACCAAAAACGCTACACAGAACCCTTGATTAGGCAATGCTCAGGAAACCCTCCTGCAAGGTGAAACACATGATTACGCCATAGACAAAGTGGGGACGTCAACACAAAGTCCCCGTCCCAAGCGTAGAGCAAATCAGTGATAAAAATAAACAAACGACCAGATCTAATAGAAGATTATTTGCCCAGCGTATATTTGCTAACCAAACAATGAATTTAGGTTGAGTAAATATGCGATCAACTACGATGCCTATACAACGAATTCTCAAGGTACCAACTGCTCAGAACTGCGTGAGGAACTAGAGTCTAATAATTGGTCAAATACAAAGTAAAATGCCATAATAACGAGCGACAGAAACTATTGCAAATTGGAAATCAGCCAATCAAAATGACATAACCTTTTGTTCTAAGTTTACGATATAATTAATGTGAGTGGAAAAAAACGAGGCTAAAAACAAAAATTAGATACACTTCATTGCAAGATTCTGAATTCATAAGAATAGAGTCGCAAAGCAGATAAAACTGAAGTTAGTCTGTTGACTTACCGGATATTGGGGCGCGATAATTCACACCATCAGGCTTGTTTATTCGAAAAAGTGCCAGAGCTACTGCATGCGGGCACCAGGAGAGCCCACGGCTGTTGCATGTACAACAAACGGATGTAATTTTGCACCTATTCAAAGCATGATGAAAAATGACGAACTGCAGCACCTGTCAAACGTCATGGAAACCTTGGACGTTTTCGTTTCTAATAGTCCTCTAATATTGCCATCGGGTTTTACCACACCTGTTAGATGAAAACCTGTGAGAATGCTAAATATGCACGGAAAGCTTAGTTTACCTATTTGAATGGCATCCTCTACGCAATTCTTCTGAAACATTTGCTCTCCAACGGCGAAAGGAGATTTTTCAGTTGAACCAGACTTATATGACATGAAAGACGAATAAGTTTTAATATCGGCGCTGTCCCGAGGAAACGAATAAAAGATTATACGCTCCTGGACTGGATCCGGCACATGCACTAGAGTAGACTCGACATATTCGAATGGTAAATGGTAGGCAACTGACATCGCACTAATGTCGAACAAAGACAGCACTTGGGAAACATATTTTTCACTGCACAAATCCGGATCCAAGCGGCGGCTTTTTCGCCTAGACACATTATTTGAATCATCAAGTTGTCGTTTCATTTGTGGTTTTGCATATATCAGCCGAAATAGTTCCCAGATCGAACGGTACTACGTATCGGGCAGAATTTACACCGCGTCCGTAACACGCGGTATAGATCAGGTGGTAAACGCTTAGTTGTAGACTATAACAAATCAAGGTCAGTTGTGAATTTGTTTATTTGGTTACAACGTATTTAAAATACTTCTTGATTGAAAAAAGTAACATAGATTGTTTTACAATATCTAAATTAAACCCGTTAGTTAGTGATTTTTATTGGGCACGGGAATTCATTTATGTAAAATACTTTGGTCATTCATGATTTCCCATGACAGCGTCATGGAAAAACAGAATTTTATGCTATAAAGTGTTGTTTGGTCGGGAGAGAAGTGTTTAATTTTATCTGATTTTGCAATATATCCTAGGGGGAGGATTATCACATCCTTCTTCTATGAAATGGATAAATGGATATAAACCCTTTAAAGTTATTTCCGAATTTCCCGCAACTTGGTCTTCCTCAACCTTCCACATTGGCAATGAACTCAAGTTCTGGAGCAATAACAATTAATACCACTTAGCCTTTCTTATGTAGACCTCCATAGATTGAGATACATTCGGTACCTAAATATTGTTGTATTACTTTGTTTGTTTGGACTTCCGGTTTCCGGTTAGAGTCACAGAGGTGGCCATATGGCTCCAGCTGCGTAGAATGGCCTCCAAGCCATGTCAGCGGCTTATTTCCCTCTGCTTGTTGAATATATATATTCTGCCCTAGTATTTTACCTCCTTTTGCCTTCGAGGGAGCCTCAGGACGCCACAGTTTCGTTCTGTTAACAACAACCAATTTCTTTCACTTAAAAGGGGTTCATTTGCTGTCAGCTCTAGACTAATCCTCAGATCACTCGTTAACCCGTAGTCTGGGCACTGAAGTGACCTTTATTTACAATATTCAGATACATGCTTTAATAAAAGTGAGGTCAACATGTGAACCTCCTCATGTGCCTTCTCCGTGTAATTCTTTTCATAAATAATGGCGTTTTGGTAAGAGTGTTGTGTCATACTTGGTACTAAACTATAGTGGCAAAGTGTTAATCCACGAAACCATAAGCACAGTTACGAGATTTTCACCTAGTATTATTTGCTTTAATTGTGCTCACACAAAAAAGTTGTTTACGAAGAATGTGACTCTCCCCTTCTGGAGAATTTGTGCGCGCCGCCTCTTAGTAACTCCAGCGTTAGACGAAGCGTTTGTTTATCCTGCACATCCTGCGCAAATTGTCCAGGCAAAGTAGCGCATCACCACGACTGTAGGCAAATAAATTTAAAAATCGACTAAATCTAGTTTATTTATCTTGCGGCTATTATGGGATGCGCAAATGTAAATCCAAGTTGACAAATGTTCCTCTGGGCGAATTGCAGTTGTGGTTAATTTGGTCCCCAGTATGGCTGAAATAGTTTACGAGTTTAAACGACTTGGTTTTCTGGTGACTGCTCGAGATGGTCTGCGTTTGCTGCTTCAACTAAGCATGCGTTTTCATATTTAATATTCATTTAGCTATCGAGAAGGTGCTCTAAACAGGGACCGATTTAATAACGGATGTGCATATAAAGAGCAAATCTATGAAGCGCTTGTCTATGTAGGCACTTGGGATGACAGACAGGAGAGCAGAATGGAATTCAGTCTTTCCACCTAAAAAGAGAAAAATAAGAAGAAGAAGAAGAAGAAGACGGGAAATTCATTAGTACTATGATCAGCCAATCCCGAATCTGCAGAATGACGGTAGTATTGGGGAGAGAAAAAAAACAAATCCTCACCTCTTCATTGGCAGAGCCCACCTCAGGGAAATTTTTCATCGCGTAGACATACACGTTGCCCGAACTGTCTCCAACCATAATTGTCTAAAATGAGACAAAATCAACAGTGCCCTCTGAGTTTAAATAGCGAAGGTCGTAGACTGCTTATATACAATGGTGGCATTAGCCTAATCAAGAGTACTTCGATAATAATAAATTTTTACTATGAATTATTATGTCTCGACCCTAAATGACACTCGTCGTTCAGAAATCATAGCAAATGCAAAGTCAAATTATCGTGACATTCGAGAATGCCTTTTAGAAGTACCGTGTGAGTCATATTTTTCGTTTAACCTAAGCTGTTCAGGATGACAACTGATTTATTTCAGTTTGTATGAGTAATATTTATTTAGACTCTCTCAGCTTCAACCTCGTCTTAGGACGTGCTCAGAGTCAAAATTTATTCTCTTATTTTGTCGACATCGTGACCTCAGCGCAATAAATAGGTACCATCAGACGAGAGATTAAGTTTGATCGAACTTGGCAGCCCCAGAAGTCTGAACCAGTGCAGCCGCATAGCCGGCATTCTCCTCAAGTTTTTAAAACAGCAAACAAATTGCTCTGAGTGGTGATTGAATCAAATGGCCAGGCATTTCTTACGTAACCTCATTTTTGACACACTTCTGCCTCATCTCACCAATTATACTACATCCTCACAAAAGACGTGCAATTTAGCAATGTTTACAACTATGCATTCCAAATTTCCGCTACTTTCTCTTAAAAGATGCAAACAGACTAAGAGATGGAGAGACGCTTGGGCATGGAGACATGCACGCGTACCAGGTGTTGCAACAGCGCAAGAGACCGTACAGCTGTGCCCTCGGTGTCAACGCTGGGGGCGAACGGACGAACTAGTGGATGCGCACTCATGCATGCATGTGTGTAGGCCTGTGGGCCTGTTTAGCAAGGGGGTCCGGATGTACGTATCCACGTAGGGCTTAAGTTGCATGCGGTTTCGCAGCTGTCAGAACGCCTCGAAGATGCGAACAGTTGGCAGTTGGTGTCGCTGACACTGACTGCGCAGCTGCACGTGCTTGGGCGCGAGAGGGCAAGAGGCGGATGGACGGGTGGGAGGGCGGGGCGAGGGAGTGAAAGGCGTGGTGGATTGGGAAGACCACCACGACAACCCCGTACGTGCGTGCGTGTGCAAACCCGGTTGCTAGGCCTCTCGGGTGTGTGCGGGTGTGTGCTTCGAGGGCTTAACATTCGGGCTTTGGAGATTAGTCGAGAAGGGCGGCGCCTAACCATTAACTTTAAGCCCTAATAATGAATGGTAAATCTTCGTTTTCTTTGGGATTATGCTAAAGTAGCGACTAGTCAGGTCTCCTCTCTTGGCTGTGACCAGCTGCGAAGTCAACACTTCTGCTCCTTGGCAATGGTAGGTTTTTTTTACAGTAGGAGGGAATGAAATCCCCGTTTACGAAATTTCGACAATCATCAGCAAATCCTTCGCCCTGATGCAGGATTTTACAATTTGACCTAGTCTGGAGTTAAATGATTTCGATTTCAACGCTTGTGAAAATGCCAAAAAGTGTGCAACTAATGTTTGTTATCTCGAGTTCAAGCACTGGAATCGGCACGCCTAGACTTGGGACAGATACTAGCTAAGACCCTCTCTGGTGGTTTCAGTTTTCCTTGTTTTTACTATAAAGTCAAGATTAAATGCTTTTAGCTTCCTTCTTCAAGCTGCATCCTAAAAACTCAAAATCCACACACCATATTTTAACCTTGGTCCAAGGGGTTAAAAGCTTTTTTGCCTTCAGACCAGAGCTGTTAACTTCATAGTGTCTGTTTTAAACTGAGTTCTAAAACAGGTCTTTAAAAGCTCCCACAATCACGATTTCTTGGTGAGAAAACACAGTTGTCCACCTAGTCTACCAAAACTTGACTCAAAAATCCCACTGAACTTTGCATTCGCTGTGGTTCTAAGGACGGGAAAACTAGTTTGCTGTAGTCGAATCTTTGCACACGTAAGAAATGCTTCTTTAGTTTTGACAGTGAAATTGTGTGCTTGGATAAGGTGTAAATCGCCAAAAAAGTTGGCTTTGACTGCGAATCGCAGCCGCACATGATGTACGAGGCTTGTAGATGGCCAGGCAAGGGGTAAGGAAGGCAGACCAGTTAATGGTCTGTGTGCGTTCGCGTAAGTCCGGATGTTTGCGCATTAACCTTTGAACTTCTGCTCTGGCCAGGTGGTGCCTAGAGGGTGCATTAACGACTGACAGACGACATCAAATTGCAGCTGTTCCTTCCCTCCCTGTTGCCAACCTGGGTGTGTGCGACCTGCACAGATATCACAGTCGCACATCGAAGCAACGGCAGCATTCACTGCTGATGCTGTAAAATCACCAGCACTGGAGCAGCTGTAAGGGCTGCAAGTAAACTTTCAAAACACGGAGTGAATTGGGAAGTAGTCCAATGCTTGCGCTGCATCCGATGGCCTAGGTTATTTATGTTAATTCTTGCTGGTGGAAAAGTGACTATTTACCTAAAATGCTTCGCATATTATAGAACCGAACAACTATACAAGGGATTTCACCCCGAAAAAATGGTGTTGGAAATTTGAAACCATGCAGCATGATGTAACAAACCTCATGTCAGATTGTCGAAGACGGTAGAATAAGCTTTAGAGGAAGTATGATTAATTTTAGAATTCCCAATTGCGTGGTGTAAGTCATATCGGCTTCAATAATGTGGAATACGACACATATTCCAAGGACTGCAAACTGAATTTATTTCTCAGCATGACCCCATTTTACATTTATACGCATATCTTAGAGCTCAAGTAATGCTGGAATACAGCCTTGGTGCAAAATGATTTAACTCACCTAAACCAATCTACTTCCCTTCATCTGCCTTGGCACCCATCGTGCACCAACTTTTTTAGAATCGCAAGCGTTCGTGAATGATGGTACCTACAATTCTTATAGAAAGGTGTGTTTCGCTTGCAACTTCACGGCAAGTTACATAGGGATTATCCAGAATCAGACGTTCTACTCGTTGGATATTCACAGAGATGACTGCTGTGAGTTGAGAACCTCCACCATTAAAAATGTCCTACTGCGGATAAGCGTCCCAGTACCATATTTTGCTTGAAGTCTTCTGTAGATATCAACGCACGCTATTTCCTACACGAACCGCTGCTGCTGATTGTAATCTTGCCTAGCAGTGCCTGGTTTGGTGCACAAAATCTGCGCCAGCTACTTATGATAAAACACACTTGCAGCCTACTGCTGCGGTACTTCCTTTTTTCCGTCCCATATTCACAAGCAAAGTCCTAACTTAACTTTAACGCCACTGGTGCTTGTCAGTAGTTGAAATTAGCAAAGTTTAGTTCATCGGCATAAATAAAGCGAAACATTAGACAATCAGCAAGACTAAAAATAAATAAATAGGAAGGTCACATCCTGCATCAAACTTTGAAATGATTTTCCTTCTGTCCAGTCCCTCATTGGTCAAAATGCACGCACCTCTCACGTTCGCTACCAGCAGCAGCCAATGAGAAACGAGTACCAACGTCGCACCAACGCACACATTCCACCTTCTAGCTGCCAAACTTGTCAGTCATCTCGGAGCGAATTAATTATCACAATCACGGAATTCCTTGGTATGTATGACACTTCAAATCCAAACACACAGTCCCCTCCTCCACCTTCACCTTCGCGTGCCCCCTCCTCGCCCTCTTTGATGCCACCTCATCGTGATGATAAGGCGGATCTTCGACTTCACATCAAGCACGCGATGAACGCAAGAGAACGCACCCGCACGGCCAGTGTCAATGACGCCTTTCTCATGCTCCGTCGCCTCATTCCCACGCAGCCATTGAACCGAAAGCTTTCGAAGATAGAGACCCTTCGACTGGCCACCTCGTACATCGCTCACCTCAACTCAATTCTCGTGACGGGTATTCCAGCCTCGGAACAGCCCTGTCTAAGACATCTTGGTGGACAGCGAACCAGTGTATGTACCTTCTGTGTGAACGAGTTCAAACAACGCCAGAAGGAGTTAAAGGAGCAGATTTAAGGATCAGTGTAGATGTGGGCGTTTTTTCTCTTCACCTTCGTCGGCTGTGCTCACTGAACACGTGAGGTTCGAGTTGATACTGCATGTGACTTGTTTATACCCGCATATTTGTTCATCCAAAATAAAACCATGTAAATATGGGCATACATCTGCCTTAAAATGGAGGCGTACGTGATTTGGACGATGGAAGTAGGTCATAGGACTTACGTCGCTGCCCTCGGTGAAGAGGACTGCAGACATTGTCGTGTCAGCACACACGGATTCCACGTGGACGGGATCAAGTCTTAAAAAGGTGAATAAAGGGAGCATTTTAGTTGGAGGTTCCAATAAAATCTATTTTAGTTAAGCTGATATCGGTGATTATGGAGCAACAAATGCGCTACAGGAACGACCTCCGATTTAGCATCTGCATAGCAAGAATTTAGTAGATCGGCGAGGTAACCACCTCCATTAGAGGCTGCTTTAATTCATATTTCTTTCACAGCTAATTAGCTGTTACTTATTTAAAAGTTGCGGGGAAAGGACAAAGTGGTCAAAAAAGCACTGAATTATGTACAGATAATGGATTAGCTTATTTCATCCAATTTTATAAACAAGTTCAATAACCCGGAAAAAAATCATAAGGAGGGTTCCAAACAAGGGGTATAGGCTAATGAAGGGAATCATTGATAACTTTGACGCTAAATGTGAAATGCTTCATTTTCTTAGAAATACCCTCTTCCTCTATCAAAATCTCAAGGCATATCTCACTTTTTAAACCCAAATGGAGATTCTAGGGTTTTCATTCGAGTAAGTGACGGCCCCTTTTCGTACCAAAGAGGCAGACGAGCATCCCGGTGGGAGAAAGCACCGACCGGAATCCCATGCCAGCCAGTCAAATACGTAAATGCCATTGTGATGATTCGCTTTCCGAATTTCGAGGAAATATTTAACTACTAATGGGGCGCACCTTTCGATATGCAAATGAATTTTTCCAAAGCAGAGAGTAGATAACCTTAGTCTCAGGAGATGAATCTATGCTATCGAAACGTCACCAACTCTCTCCATTGCATCCGCAACAGCATGATCCTTTTCCTCACGAATGGATCATGAAAAATAAAGTTGGGATGGAAGCAACTAATGTGTAAGATAAGCGATATGAAAGGGAAGCCTTAAAAAGTAAACTTTAATGCAGGGTTTAACAAATAAATTGAAATGTATCAATAATACCTATCGGAGTTCATCGTCCACGCCTGCGCGTACACTCCCAAAAGTTCAAAAAGAAGTTATTTTCAGTTATTTGAGAGTTTAGCAATGAGTTTCTCGCTATATCCACTAAGAAATTTATGCGTTCAGGGTATAAAACGAGGTCTCAAGCCTATATCTGCTGATGTATCGTTGCAAGGAGGGGGATGCGTTTGTACACATTCATCGTCCCTATGGGATCACATAAGTAACACCGAGGTGGCATAAATATAAAATTGTGCTGTCAAAAGTACCGGCAGCCTGGATAAAAGATTCGCTGTACTGTATATGAATGCATCCTCCCACTTCATTCTCACAATTTGCATGGGGTGGGAAAATAAACAAACATTCCACTGCAAATAGGCGGGGCAAGGAGGTCGAAAGGACCTAGCAACCGAACCAGCCTAGAAGGTTAGTGCACGTGTAAACAAGCGGCATCATGTCTGCCAGTGGAAAGGGGATGCACCTGCGTGCAGGTGCTAGGCCCCATTCCACCTCAACATTCGCCCCCAGTGCTACAGCCGCGAACGAAGTAATGCCACCGTCGCCGCCGCCGCCGTCTCTCCGGCATTAGCGGGCTTGCACATAATTAATGAACCCATTAGCGGGGGAGGAGAGAGGAAGGTGAGCTACACGAAGGTCTTGGGCGCTGGAACAGGACTGGTGCATTTTAGTCGGGGAAACAAAGGCCTCCCTTCCTTATTGCAACGTTAATCAATGACGGAGTTTTGAGCTTAACTATCAGAATCCCCCAAAACACTGTTCAAAAAAGTTAAATAAGAGGGAAGTTGAGCACCACTTGTAAACACCTGTTCTTTCGATTGCTGGAGAAGTGTTATTGCCCTCATTCAACGCCTCAAAAATTCTAATAGGCTGCATTAGAAGGCAAACAGTCCAGTCTTGCATTTTTGCCAGAGTGGAAATGAGTTAATGCTATTTGAACTGGGCATAAAATTGTCATGAGTAAGAGATTGCAGTAATGGACTACCGATTGACAGTTGAAGTTTCCACAGAAATTTAGCTCACTATGCAACGGGTCTTGTCTCTTGTTTGCCAAACTCTAGATTCCCTCCTAGACGGGCGTGCACGACTGCAATGTGAGATGTGCGGCAAGGGTAAGTGAACCAGTGGTCAACCACGATTGGCCCTATTAGAGCGCCTTTCCAATGGCTCAGAGTCTACTTTAGAGTTGGTTGTTGCGGTCAAATTGTTCAAATATTCATCTACTGGAAAGCCAAAAGAACTGCTTAGACAGATGAGAGGACCTCTGGATGATACTTTACCCAATTGTTTATCGGAGAAGAAGTTGTGCTGTCATGGGTGATCTTTAAGAGGGTCACACTGTCATTAATTTACAAGCCCACCAACGACTTTAGAGGGACAGTGCAGAAAAGAGCAGCTTGCCTATTTCCTTAAACTCTGAAACGATTACATGTCACCATATTATGCTCTTCAATATAGCGCCGTTGAGTTACATCAGGGATCAAACAACTGCCAGAAATCAGGATACTTCCTTCAAACTAGGAATAAAATGTTAATAGTCAGTCCAACTCGTGAAACTTAAAGAGTTTTATAAGTATTTAAGGTTGTAGTGTTGGGCCAGTGTGCCTGTTGGGTTGCAACCGGCGCCCTACCACGGGCGCAACGTCTCTCGTTCAACTGACCGTAGATTTCATTCTGACACAACATAGTTTACAATTTCATGTATGAAACAAGGCACAGTGAAATCGTATGCCCTCACAACGGCATCTATTCAGCTGCACTTCGAGTGGTCGTTAATCTGGTTTTCCAACCGCAATCGAACACCACACACGCTTTGGGGCATTGACTCAGGTGTGCCAAAGATCCCATGCTACGTTGCTGTCTTCGGTGCTAATGGATGGAGGAGAGGGACGTGAGGGTGGGTTTAGAGACAGAATCAAATTTCTGTTCGATTTCCACCCGGTGATGGGGCGTCTGGTGGGTGTGCAAGCTTGTGTACCTATGTGTGCACCAGACTGGAGACAGCGTTGTTCTGGAGACTGACCGACCAATCCACTCGGAGACCAATGAAAACAGTTAGATAGGACCTGTGATCTCTTCCTCCTAAACACACCTGTGCACTAATCTACACGAGTTTAATTTAACCTTTTTCCTTTGTACAAGATCAGAACTTCTTGAGAGTTCTTTGAGGTCAAATTGAATCCCTGGAGTGAATATGGCTCGGTGGAACAAATTTGTGAGATCTCGGCTGATAACGTTTTGGTCATAGAAA
Source organism: Taenia hydatigena (assembly GCA_036345935.2). NCBI lineage: Eukaryota > Metazoa > Platyhelminthes > Cestoda > Cyclophyllidea > Taeniidae > Taenia > Taenia hydatigena. The sequence continues at coordinate 20,415,275 of JADWOT020000003.1, forward strand.
TGATGTGAAAGTTCCGAAACAGATGCGTACTGATAGGAGGGACCAAGGTACAATTTTTAGTTGTCGTTTTGTACGAGTAACAAATAGAGCAACCCAGAAAAGCCCCACACAAACGTCCTTTACAATGTTCTAAATGACGTTTGACAAGAATATTGCCAAAATTTGGGCATTTTACGATCTATACTGAAACCACAGCTCAAGTTGGCTGCAGTGTCAGTGAGTCTGCAAAGTAAGATACGATGTGGCATCTGATAAGATTGTGGGATGCTAAGGAAAGTATGATGAATAGAAATTGGGTAGTGCTGCATCAGAGACTCACGTTGATCGTTCGAGATCCCAAATTTCCAAGTTGCCTTCATTGGTACAGGCGAAGACGGCCCCATGTCTGTGCGACCACGCCAAGTCGTTCACCTCAGACTAAACGAAAATCGAATCAGAAGAGTACTTGAAGGCAACAAGTGCTTTAATGGTGGCTGAAAGACTTGCATGATTTTCTTGCCAACATCATTTTGGCAAATAAATACAAACATTTCAGCTCGCCTTTTGAGAATAGTGGAAATTACTAGGTCATGGAAACGCTAACGCCTCATGTGTGCTAAAGCAGAACACCATTCTTGTTCAAGGGCTGAATGTTTTTCAAGTAAGCTGATGACATGAAAATAACTCTTAAGATTTCGTCCTTCCAATCGCTCAAGTAGGAAAAGGTATCTTGCAAAGTGGAGCTCCCTTCCAGAGGGAAGCCAAGAGAATTAAGCACAAATTTAATACCGCTCGGATAACAGAAGGGAGAGCTTAAGTGCCAAAATTGACAACAACATATTCAGCGCTCCATTTCGGCATGCATTGTCGCCAAGCTGCAAATATGTCAGGGAGATCACAACAACAGATTTAGTCATTTTGAAGTCCATGCAATCATCCAGTTCCCCAAGGCTTGGCCAAAGACTTTGCTTAATTCGCCACAAATGCAAATAACTTAGGCCCAAGCGCATTTTTCACTTGTGCAAATACCGGATTCGACCAGACCTAATTTGCTCCAGTTCTAGCTAGGAGTTAGAAAAAACATTGGCGATTGAACTGCTTCTGAGACGTGTTTGTTGTTCTGTCGCAATAGCGTTGCATCCTCTTGGTTACTAGTGTCTTTCAACTATAAGGACACCATGCATTCTGCGGTATGCAAGACGTCCAAAGTGACCAAACACTTTCCGCAACTAAAATGACAAATATGTGACACCAAAGCCATTTTATATGCAGTGTGTGGTCAGTTAAAGTTACCTTGCTACCAAAAGTGTCAATCGTAAGCGAAAAACCAGATCCATTTTTGCGGTCTGTTTGTGAATGTGATAAGTAATCTTATAATAACCGCCAGCGAATTTTATTGCTCCCACATGACACTAGTCTGCTCTTATTCCGTTTAACTGTTGCTCAGAAGCTAAAAGACGCGACTCTCCTCAGGTCAAGACCACCACCTTAGGTCTATTTTACTATTTTCAACGGAGACCAGCGGGTTGTGGCGTGAACCGAAGCAACCACAGTTACTACATAATTGCGCCTCCGGATGTGGGTAGGAAAATCGGACGGCACTGGTACCAAGCGCAGATATCTACTTGAAAGCCAGAAGACGCATTGGATCGCACACGAGTAATTTAAGAGGGACTGCAGTTGATGGACTAAATACCAAGGGGATGTTGTTGCTTTTGCGAACCTCATTGCCGCGTAACAGCCCATTTTGAAGCTAAGACACTGCTCAAGTGAAGCAATGCAGCTCGGTATTTCATAAATGAATAGACTAGAAGCAACGTTCACGTTTTGTTCAGTCCAAAATCAATAGGTTTCTTTTGTTAAAGTAACTTCACTCACAAATCTCTTGGTCCAACAGTGTAGTGAATGTACGTACTATATTACTTTGATCTTCCACCCCAAATTGTTCATTTTCTTGTTATTTTTAAGGTGTATACTAATTATTGAAAGTGCTAGCAGGCCTGAAGTAGGACTATAAAACCACAATGGAGTCTGATTTTAGAAAGAACCAACAAAAGTAATGCTATTTTAACCACTGCAATACGTGGTGGTGACATCTTCAAATCACTATTCAACATAATTTAACGAGAATGCTACTTTTCCGAAAGTCATGTCAAATCAAACAAATAGAAAAATGCGATTAAAACCCATTGTCCTCGCTTTAGTCAAGAACAGGTGCTACGGCATCACTCCGACTTTTAAATCGTCGGAAGATCTCTACAATCATCTTAGTTCTAAAACGATTTTTAGCCATTATAGATAAGATCTAGTAATATTGTTAAGGAGCGAAAACCCTTCCAAACACAACTGTCTGAGGAGGGATTTGGGACATCGGAAATGTAAAGGTGTCTTACCGAGTGAGTCGCCATGGTTAGGTAGCACTTCTGCCGATCTGTGTGCCAAAGTCGGACGGTCCAGTCGGCAGAGCAGGAGAGGAAGACATCGGACAGGAAGGGCGAATACTTCACTGCGTAGACGGAGGACTGGAAGACGAGTAGGCAGGCAAGCACCAAAATTTGCATGACTTTTAAGGATTCCATGCGGGGCGAAATCATATCAGTTGGTGCCACAATGACCGAGCAGTTTAACACACATGCCGATGGTACCGAGCTCCATATCACCGATTTTCAATTTTTCTGCATGACCTGAATAATCCTACTTACAGATTTGCATGGCACTATATCCCTGTGCATAACAGCAAAAGAGGGTGTGCTGGTTCATTTTATGTCAGGGGATAATAGAAGGGAATCGCTTGATAGACATGACCGAACCCGTGAACACGCATTCTCCAACAATTGCTGGCACTGCGCCAACCAATAATGCATGCATCAAACTCCAACTCCGCACAATGCTATGATTGAGGTGAATCGGACTTGTGCATAAAAGAACTTTTGGAATACAGAAATGGTGACAGTGAACTAGGACCATGACTTAAAGATGCTAAGGAAAATCCGGCTAGACGAATAAACAACATAAAAATAGCAATAAAATGGAAAGAAGTAGCTTAGATGCTATTTCGTCTCTATTATTAAATAAAAATGGACTTATGCACACGATTTAACCAGATTCAAATGACAAACGAAATGTGTTGGCTGCAGAACATAATTCAATCCAAGACGCTAATGCAGTATAGCCATCAAAATGGATACGCTTCGCTTCGATTCGCTCAAATGCTGCTTTGATAGTAATCAAAGCAGTAATTACAGACACCATTGAAAGAGGCGTTTCAGCATTCATCGACGTTACACATAGGCGTTGACCCCTGTCCTGACGGCACGGAGCCCTGCTAAGGCTAGGTCCTCTTCTAAGATGGGAAGAGAAGCCTCTAGGAACTAATGCGACTAAAAGAAAATGTAAGTTGCGCACAACAGGTTCTACCTTGAGAATCACTTTAACTTTCAACACACTGCATTCACAGTCAAACTTAAGGGTTCATACATATACTAGCCGGAATCACGTAAGTAGCTTCCAAATGTTGGGTAGTGCTAAGTACTGATACTATGAATTTTCATAAATAAAATTACTACAGTTAAATCAGAAACGCTTTCTAGGAGAAGTGAAACCTTCCCAGTAATAATAATTCCATGAGAAGAGGGTAAAAGGTTGAAATATTTTACAATATGCCTACCTGTTTGTCTGCCCATTTACTGATTTGCCAAGAACGAAACTCTTCACACGCACCTAAGACAGTGCTTGGCCAAGTCTTAGTAGCTAATTTTTTAAGTCAAAATAGTCTCACAGTTATCTATACAATACCTCTCCCCTCCCCCTAATGCGTTATTTTTTGCCGAAATGCTTACACCAGAAACTGTCCCGGGCCTGTTAAAATGCTCAAAACATAGCACCTATCAGTTACTTGGACTTTTGAATATCTGCTTAGCCCTATTTAAAAGAACTTTTTGTCAATAAAAAGTCTAATTACATTGAAGAGTCAAGGTCATCGCAACTTTGCTTACTTATTAAAGTCAATGAATTTAACCCTGACAATAGTCAGCACTACAAATAAGCTGCGAATGAAGCTCATTTGAGGACCATCCTCAGCGTCTTCAAACTCGGAATGAAGGCATGCACAATCGCTCTTCTAAGTCATCTTGCACCAAAACTATTCAAATCAATGCACCAAATCGCTGGATGCAAACAAATGAGAATAGATTGGTCATCCCAATCAACGGTGAAAATGGCCGCATTTAGCGACAGCACAGCAAAAGTTTATGCAAAATGGGGAGGAGGAGCAGAGGGGCTGACACTTTCCATACTGCAGAAACGCTTGCCCTGGAAATTCCGTTCGTGCTGGATAAGGTGGGAGGGAGGTGGGGAGTAAAGCTAAGAGGGGATGTCCGCAGCATTTGCAAGCAATGTTAGAAACCAGCCAACCTCCACGGCTGTGTTTGTGGAGCCATAGCATTCTCCGCCCTCCAGCTGTCTGTGTGAACTTACTGCCCCAGGCTAGCTAAGACACCACCTAAATGTGCCTCACTTTTCATGTGAATAAGAGGAAGCTGATGAGTGGCTTTTTAACTCCGCCTTAGTGCCCATTGGGGATATTCGAGTGGAGACAGCAAAAAGGACTGAATCTTTCATACTTAGTTGCAGGAGGCGATTTACCAATTGTAAATATTCGAAAAGTAGTCTTTATAGCATGTAATTAAAAGTAGCGACAAATTTTTAGCTCTTGTGGAACTTATGATGTAAAGAGTACTCAAGCGAAGTGCCACAAATCATGCGATAGGGGAAACGTCTCGTTTTGGATATCTGAAAAGGATTCCAACTTTAGCGCAATTTGCAATGATGTCACGAGATCGGAAATCAAGTGCTTGCGTGCTACAAAGTAGTGGAAATCATTTTTTTTCTGCAAAAAATTATTTCCGATTTCTTTTGCGGTGAAGTTAGCATGCATTAAAACCAAAATTAAAAAGCAATAAATGCTTTAAGTTAATGCAAAGCTCGAGAAACGATATTGTAAAGATTCATATAAAAATGCCACACCAATCAAGTGGAAGCCATAGCTTTTACCACTATCAAAATATCAACAATGTCAAAGTCCATTTCCATCTTCAAAAATGGAGAACAGTTCGCTAACTTGCTGTTCTATGCATCAGACTTACAGTGTGACCGTTGTAGGTGCTGAGATATTGTTCGGCGTAGGAGCATGAGCATCTGTGGATTTGGCCGCTTTCCGTGCCAACGAGATATCTAAAAACCCCAGAGATCGATGCAAATCCCTTAAAGTCTTTTTTTTACTAAAGCCATGGCAGTATTATCATTGTTAGATTTGAAATTAACTGATGGTAACACAATTTCCTGTAGCACAAAAATCGAGTCTACTTGAAAAGGTTAGTAGTGTAGGCTGCGGATCGAAAAGAGGTAGGTGAATGGAACTTACATATTTGGATCTAGATCGTTGAAGCAGAGAGCGGTTCCCACGGCATGCCTAACAATGAGTGCCTCCGATTGCTTCTTTTTCATCACATAATTCGGATTCTTGAATCTGGGTCTCTTCAACAACATCAGATCTTAAAAGAAGTGACATCCAGTTTCGAAAAATCAGCCAGCAGTGTGGACTGTTTCATTTATGTCTGTAAATTTCCTCTTCTTAAGAACGAAAGAATGGCAAATACTCTACTAGTAAGAGAGAATGGAGGACGCAAACAGGAAAACGTTGGAGTGTAAATAATCTCCGAAGTCACCCAAGTGTTGGTAAATGGAACGCAAGGGTCTAAAGCTTGTCTGAATTATGGACACACCAAACAACTGGAACTCAAATATGCGCAACTGTTTGCCAAAATGAATGAAAGCAGGGGAGCACTTTTTTAGCAATAAATAAAATCAAAGATATTCAGATGGGTCAATATTTTGTTATAAACCAGCTCGGTCAATTTGGGACGCACGGATACAATAGCATTAGTTTCGATAACCACACTCAGAAGAGCATGTTTAAAAAAATAGGGAACTGACTCCACAAGAGTTGTCACCTGTACCGCTTTATTTTCAGTATACGCTGCAACTCAACTTTACTTTGACCTTTACCATCTTAAGGAGAACCTAGAAATGCTTCATCAGCATTCTGGACCATATCATGGACCAGTAAGTTGCTTTTCTTGCAGTAAATGTCACTGACTCACTATTGCAAATGAATATGCTTTATAAATCAAGGCTGATAGTCCAGTCATCCTACTTCTAGCTTATCCTGGAAAGACTAATTAAAGGCGAGTTAGCGCTGCCCTCCCAGGCGGTTCACATTCTGACTCCCCGGTCGACATGAAAAATGGTTATCTACTTCAACAGAGTGAACAACAACTGATTTATCAGAATTCTTACGAAATTACAAGGGTAAAACATGTTTCGACAAAATCAAATGTTAACACAAAGCGAAATGGAACTAATGTTGTAGACTCGATGTGAGAAGATTTGAATTGTGTAGGGTTAAAAACTTGCATCAATGCAAAAATCGGATGAGAGATAACAATAACAACATCCCAAACTTACCAACGTGGTAATCACATTCACCTTTTTAACAAATAAAATAAATTTCTTGTCGTAGCCATCAACACCGAATTGGCGGACGGATTTTGTTAGATTTTGAAAAGTATCCTGACCTTAGAGATACATGCATTGTTACGGCTATGGACTGGGTATCTTGGGCTGGACTTCTTACTGAAGATGTGGGGAGATATGATATTTAGACTGACGCTGTTTTGCAACATAAAAACAGGTATAGAAAAGAGTCGAGTTTTGGGTGAACAATACCAGTGCAATCGAAACCCTTGAGTGTAAACCACTCTGTAATTCTTCCATCCATAGAACAAGAGATGAGACTCTCTGCGTGACCGGTCGACCGGCCTGCCTCACGTGAGACCCACTCCAACCTGCACACCGGCGAATAGTGCCGTCCTGCCGCATGCCTACAGCATTTGACGCACAGCAAGTTATCAAGTGAAGATGCGTATCTCCCACCACCCACTGCTGCTAGCAGTAAAAGTAAATGAAACTTACGTCGTATCAAGGATGGGCGTTTGGCTGCCTTTACGTGCATCGAAAATGACAATGACGCCGTTGAACATTCCAACCTAAAAGTACAAGCAGCCTGTAGGTCGGTAATTAAAAAAACACAGTGGTCTTTCCACATTACGGACAGAAAAACAAGCCCATTTTAGCTTTTAAGAAGGTCCTCTTTGAAAATCAATTCTTCAAACACTCTGGACTGTTCCTCAACGATCAGAATCACTTGCAGGTACAATCCATGCATTGCTAATGATTGAGGCCAACCACAGAGCTAATAAAGTACGAGAGAAAATGGTGCCCATCTTGCATTCAGCACTCCAGCCAATAGACGTTGCTTGTGATTCGCTGACACCTTGATTACACTTCCTGAAATCTCAACAGCCCCATGTTCACAATTCCACGTAAATAAGTTGAGAAAAACGCTTTTAGAAAAATAAAACAAACTTGTCCCCACAGGTGGGAGGTAAAATAGATGTTAAAATTAGGGTATGAAGTGAAAACGTTTCATACAATGAGTGAATACTAACGGCTAGAAGGTTTTCATTTTTGGAAGACCAGGCGATGGTAGTGACACCGCTAGGCGTGTAAAAGAGGCGCTCGGGAAAGTTGATCTTCTTCACGCTCCAGCAGCACACCAGACCCGACTGTTGTCGGTCGAACTCGAAAGCACCGTAGCCAACGGCCAGGATGTCCTTGTTTCGTGGGTTAAAGGCCAGCGAGGTTACATTTCTGCCCTGAGACCAAACCACAAAAAAGTCGGCTCATTTGGAACTAAAACAGATGCGAATCAATGTTTGTTTATTCCTAATTTTTTGTTGGTAAAGATTGCAGAGGTAACCTGAATTTAGCATTCAACCTCATTATGCCTATTGCAGTACAAGTGACGCGATGCTGTACGGGCTTCGGTGCTTTGTATCATCCCAACTTTTTAAACTTTGCAAATTTACTCATTATTACCTTGGTAACACAACCAGATTGTCGTTAAACTTTTGGAGGATCTTTACTAGCTTAATGATTCGTTTATTCATCTGCTCCACCGACTCACTTTCGTGAAGGAACAACCGAACCTCCAGAGCGGCAGCAGAGTGGGTGGAGTGTAGATGTTGCTGATAGGCTTTAAACGCAGACTAGGCGTCGCCTCCACTGCCAGCGGTTTATTGCCTGTACCCTTTCTTGTTGCATTTGACGCTCGCTCCACGCCGTTCTCGGTGTTGGGACCGCTGGCGCGACTACCCTCGGTCGGAGCTCCACCGCCGCCGGCTCCGCCACCACCATTGGGAGTGGAGGGATCGCGAGGGTCTGCAGTGGTGGTAATATCTGGCTGCAGTGGTGGCACGACGAGAGACTGGCGAGGGTGTGTGGTCTGGCGCGCTGAGGCACGTACTCCCTCTGCTTCGGTCTCTCCAACACCTGGCACCAAAGGTGCCGCGCTAGCCCGATTCGACTTTATTGTGGAGGGCGAGGGCGCTGCAGTTGTATCCGACTCCATGGCCTCCGAGGTGCTGTGTCTCTCTTCAAACACTACAAAAATGCACACAGAAATTATGTTAACAGTAGTTTGAAAGCAATATGAAAACTAATTTGCCTCTCTTTTCTCGAAGTAATCCTATCCCTTTCACGGCAGCAAACAAGTTCAAATAAATGATAGTCCAATTTATATATATTGCAATTTGTAGCCACAACTCTTATGATCCTTTTGTGCAGTTAGTATCCGCACACGACTTTAGACATTCTCATTCCCCTGCACGTCTTTATGCAGATTTAAAGTGGCTAAAATTTCGTGTCCTCAACGTACGACATTTGTCTCCTTTACTGAGTTACACCCTCGCTATAAGGCTTATATGGCATTTAGAAGTTATCAAATTCACCGCCCCGACGATGCTTAAGAAACGTCAGTCATTAAGCATGCGGTGCTGCTGCTTGCCTACTTTTACCTTACCGTGAGTGCAAAGGAAATGACACAATTGTACCGTACTGCAGATGCGCTAATGCGGAAAACAGCCATCAGGTGACGGCTTACAGGTAAGGTATAAAGCTACATTTTGAAGTGAATTCAAGGGCTTAACGCATAGGAAATAGATTCTAGAACTGATCATTGATTAGCGTTTGCTGTGATTCGTGATTAACGATGTTCTCCTTATCCACGGCGGGTTCTGAGGTCTAACCTGGCGAACTTTTGAGGTGTTATTGTAGCTCAGGCCAACCACCAGTGGTAGTGGATGGACGCATGTAGCAGCACGTGACGGCGATGGATGGGACATTAAATCCAAATTACCGGACATCCACTTATGTCTAATGAAGACTTGTAAGAGAGCGTGGTGCTGTGATGGGACACTGATTGCCCTAGCAATAGGCCGAATAGTTGAATGGTGTCAAATGACCATTTCTTCAATACATCCAGCGCCTGCCCAGTAGGCGCATCGCCAATTTCTAGCGTAATTTCACAAAAGGAGACTCTTTCTGTAGGAAGGATAAATACGGCACTGCCATTGACGAATAAGAATCTTTGCGATTCTGAAGGTTATACACATGGTGAGTGTAATAGTGCCTATTTAAACCTATAATAAAGTGAAAAAAGCTACCTTCAAATGATTCAGACTGCTAACGAATCTCTCAAAACAAAAGCTGCCTTGCAATTATCAGTTTAATGCTGAGTTGACAGTCAAAACGAAAACTTACATCGGTTCAGAAGTACGGACCTGTAGTGCAAATACTTCTCATAATAGCAGTTCAGGTTAAGGGCTTTCTCCATATTTTTCAATAAAGTAAGTAAACTTTGATCCTACAGATCCGAAAGCGAAGTTTTAACTAAGGGATATCAAATTGACAAGGAACTTTCAGTAAAGGAACTCACACTGGTATCAAGTGATTGTGATGATTGAGATTTGCTACGTCCTGTGACATTGTCTCCAGAGCCAGCTTAATGAAGAGATAACGAAACTTGTTACTAACAAATAGCTAGTAATACTATACCACACTCCACAGAGACCTACTAAACAAAGAACTTAATTCGCCAGTGTCCACGGACATGGCGCCATCACTGTTGACGGATTCACTGGACATAGTGTTCACATCGCCTATGCCTTCAGAGAGTTGTGGAGGCTTGCTTTTGTCAATAAGGCTGCGAGAAATCGCTGTCGGAATGCCCGACGATGGCTTCGTTGCATTCTGATCCATTTGGCTCCCATCTATAGCAATGTGGAGAAATGAAAGATGAAGGATGCGGTTGACCAATTTCTAAAGTTAATGCCATACTTTGTGACAAGATTGTGCAGCCAAGTAGGAGAGGATTTCGTTAATTAAAAGGGAAACAATACTGTGTGCAACAAATATCCCGACTCATCCGATTAAATAGCGTAGATGGGTCACAAATTTACCTTCATTATGGGCCTGTTGAGCTGTATCCCATAGATCGTACACAGTGGCGTTGACAGACTTATCGGAATATTCAATATTCATGGTTTGCGACACCTTGACAATGGTCGGATTCGGCATGGTGTTCATACCTCGTTCCACGTAGCGATCGTTTCCAAGTCGAGAAGCGCACAGCTATAACAAATCGGGTTACCTTTAACACTCTGTGGTTGGCGCAAGAGCAACGATAAAGAAGGCTTACGGCTTTGTAGTCGGCGTTGCGCTGAATTTGATAGGAGGCAAACTCATCGTCACTAGGCATAAAATATGGCTGTTGATCGAAGAGCCAGTAAACTTCAGTCTCCGCTATGGTTATGTGAATTTGTTCATCAAAGTCAATGTTCTCAGGATTTTCTTCAACTTCAATCTCTCTCACTAAGTAAAAAAAGGAATAAGTTAATAAAAACACCGCAATAAAAAAAGGAATAAGCGAACTGAGTGAGTTTTAAGTGCAAACGCTGCTACTTAGTGATAGCATAAACCTAAAGTAGTTGGTAGGAATTAAAAGTAAGGTCCCACCTTCTGTAATGCTCTCATTTTTGGTAGCGTGACTCTCAGACTGCTCCGAAGTTGTTTCACTGAAAGGGTTTGAAACACTTTGAGGGGATCTTGAGAAGGGCTGATTAAAGAATTGCATCTGAGCATTCTGAAGAATCGATGGATCCAATGTCTGGAAAGTGAAGCAGGCAAGATTAGCAATTGCGAGTAACACCAATGACCACGGCATTCTAATAATCCCTAACGTTTTCTTTGTCCACTTGTTGAACCCTCTTTTCCTCGAAAATCATTGGAAGAGGCGTGAGGTCATTGCCAAACTCATCAAAGATTCTCATTTGTTGGTCGTTAAAAAGCTTTGACACACTGTAGCCAACACCACGGTTGCTTGAAACATCAGGGGATGCTTTGTTTGAGACAACAGATCTTTTTGTGATGTAACTCATTAGGAAGCTAGAACTCAAAGCAAAAAGTGTCACAGAATGAGGTCCAAAGAATGTTATGCACAGTAACATGTGGTACCACACCATTTTCCCAATAATTCAAGGTGTGCTAAGTAAACTCAAAACAGGTAGTTCATGGATTTAATAATCGTATATTTTTTTCAATGGACCATAAAAGGAGCATCAAAACTCAAGAGATCAATTGGAGGACTGCAATTTCTTGAACGTTTTTCATGAAATAACTAAAAAGGTTGAAAATTTTCAATGAAAAATTAATTGCTTAAAAAACGCAATTAGTTACGAAAGATGAATAATAAATTCCAATTATTCAAATTGGATTCGCAGTTAAAATTTATGGGAATGAGCTACGCCTATCAATAAAATGTGGAGAAATTATTTAGACAAAAAGTGCTTCTAAGAAATAAGATTAACTCCTACATCTTGCGTGACATCACTTCCCTTGTATTAGTAATTTAAAGAAAATGCCAAAAGCTACAGTAATGTTGCGATTTTGAACCAAAAGCACCCAAATATACATAAAATGTAAGTAACTACGATTGTGCTTGTGGTGTCGCACCAATGTCTTGGAGGCCTCTTAAGGCAAAACTACAAAATAGCAATTGAAAAGTGGTTTAAGATACCTAGGCGTGCTTGGAAGGCATCTACAGAATGTCTGTGCGGGAGTTGAAGTCAAATGCCAGAATGAAATAAGTGTGGTTCCTAGCGTTTTGCCTACACATTTATGTTCTGAAAAGAAGTAAAGCATATTTATGTAGTTTCAATTTATATAGTTGGGTTAACTGCAATGATATGGGTGCTTCATTGCGAAACCACCGTTTCATGGATATTTTTCAAAATAATGTGTAAACGCGATGTAAATAAATGATTAAAGATGCGCCAATGAACGATTGCATATTGGAGTAACATAACAACTAATATTAGTAAGCGGTCTTTGGTAACCAAAATAAAAGCCAACATGTCCCATAAATCGGTTGATCATGTGCCTATATTTTAGATCTGGTCAGCGCCAGATTATTTTTATTGTTAGTGTTTTTTACCTTACACTTTAGTTCAGCAAAACTGGATCTTAAACAAGTCTAATAAAATGAAGAATCCTCAAGGAAGCAAGTTGATTTATGGACATATCCAATGTACAGACGGTTGTCGAATCTCTTAACTACTTGTTAAATAAGTTATTCATGGAATTAACAACTCCTATAACGATAACTTTTCGCATATGCATTTGTTTAAGCCTAATTTGTTTCATAAATCCCTCTTAAATTTCCCAAGTTAGTTGAAGGACACTGGATGCAGATTGGTCTACACAATGGACCGAAAGTGCGGCTCTATTGGCTGGTTGGTGCCTTCCTCGAAGGAGCCAATATGGTACCGCCGCTCTCCGCTTTGGTAATATGTCGTGCGCTCTTTCTTTGGTTCCTCGGTATTGGGTGCGCATCTTCTTGTATTACTTTATCCAGCAATTTTAATACTATTTATGATAGACTGCTAAGAAGTGAACCTTAATGTTTGTTGCAGTTGTTTTAACAAAAAGTAATGCATGAGGTCTTTCGTTTACCATCGTTACACATTGGTTCCTCTTTTTGTTCGAACCTCAAAACCAGTTAGTGTTAATAAGTAATAGCGCATAAATTTGCTCGGTTTCGACGTGTGTATACTTTATTCTCCATTAATTTTCGCATTATATAGCCAACACAATTCCCCCGTTGCTGTGCCTCGGTTGCAGTGGTATCCTCTCGGTGTAGTTCGACAGTTAAAACAGGCGCGTCTGTAACTCTCACTCCCGGCGGTCTTCCTCGTTTCCACGTGCCTCTGCCTTCGCGCGATGAAACCTGTATCTTCGCCCTGCGTCCGCTCTCCAACACCGTCGGCGACCTCGTGAAAGCTATCGAGGACGAGGATAAGGGAGTGGATCGAGTGGCTTTTCTGGGAACTGGTGCGTTTTGTTTTATTCTGTCTAATATTTCTCCTATTTCAAAATGCATTATGGCCTTTTATTATTAGCTGTATCTGCGTGGTTCATAATTTAGCCAGCAACTCCTGCGGCTCATGCCACTTTGAACGTTTGCTATTTATCGTCCATCGGTTTTTCAGCTGTTTAAGGGCCTATAATCTTGATTATTGAAGTTTCTATTTGTGAGCAAACACATTTCAAATTACGTTGAACCGAGATTTTCAAGGTACGACAAACCTACCCCGATTTCCACTTTTGTTTCACACTGCTGGTCTCTATCGAATTCCCCATCAATTTTCTACAACCAGAACACCATTGTTTTATTTTTAAACTTGTGCACGTTTCCATTCGCTAATTGTGATCTACATCACCTCTGAAAATTGACATCCTTTTACCGAACTCTGCCCTTTACGGACCTCTCAGAATTAACCTTTTTATGCTGTAATACTTTTCCCATGCGAGGCATTCTGGTTTCCCTTATTAGAATTCTGATTTGTAATCGGGTATTATTTCATAGTTTTCCTTACCTTACCCCTTTAATGTTTCATTCCACTCACTTCCGTAGGAGGCTGGTTTAGGTTTGTGGACTCTCGATTGTGTAAATGAGTTTGCGCATAGTTTTGTCCATTAAGTTGGTAAGTATTTCATTTTATACTGCCCTAATAAGCTAGCATTCCCTCATGGTAATCCTTCCTGCATTATTATATTTTCCTTTCGTAATCGAAAGTCTCCTAATTTGGCTTGCCAAATAGTTGACTTCCTAACTTTCAGTTTATTTATTCCCTCCTCCTTAAACTAACATGTATTTTATGCCATTACATAGAATGATGCACTCGCTATCAAATTGCGCTCATCATAAACTCGTCTTGATATAGGTTTCTATGTCTATTCATTTGCTTATAGAATCGTTAGGTTCACATTGCTTTAACAGCAATTTGTTTGAGCTGATTTGTGTTCATGTGCTACGAAAACGGCATAGCCATCTCCCTGTATTTCAGAGGTACGGCGTTAGATCGGGACCTTACTTGTTTTTCCGATATTTAATGCTTCACAGGTTCACCATTTTGCTCAACCCATTTCTAACATACTGGGTACTTCCATAATAGTGTAAAAACCCAATTTTGGGCTCTATTCCGGTGAGGCACTCCTCCTGTCTACTTTCGTAAAATGAATTTTCCCACAGAAAGTCGCTTTGTTAACGAACGCGGTGCTGCCAGTGTACATTAGCGCTTTGGCTTTTTCCACTTTCTTCTGTCCACTGTCTCCACATTGTGTGCGTGCTTACTCCGTAGCCAATTGGCACGCCCAGAACTGCGCGCTTCCCCCGTGTCGTTGATACTACGGTGTATCCCCTTCATATTCCTGGCCAATGACCGAATTTCACTACTTAATTGAGGTAACGCTTAGGTCACCTCGTGTTTGCGGCACGAACTCTGCCTTCACTAAAATCCCGACCGGAGTTTTCTCGTTCATCCAGCAGGGTGCATCATTTCTTCTTACTCGAATGGTAGGCATATTAGCCGGCTGCATTTTCACAGAATCCCGCTTTTCGCGTGCATGGATGTTTTCGTTCTTCTCAATTCTCTTCGACTAACTCACCCTTCAAATACAATGCCCAGAAAACATCATCAGACCGAGCCACCTTTTTCTGTGTAAATAAGGTGCACCTTTTGAGCATTTGATTTCATAAGGCATTGCCTTTCGATTTGTTAATTAGATTGCATTGCGGCATCCTGACCGCTTCATAAAAGCACACCACTTTCAGGTACGGACACATTAATAAATTAAGTAGTGGTTTATCTACGTCTATCGTGTTGAAGGTCGGTACGAACGTAGTTGTCATTCAAAGGTTAAAAATGATTGTGGGTCTTTCGTAAGGAAAATCCACCCTTGAGGAAGGCGAGGCCGGTTAGTTTGTGCGTAGTTTTAAAACCTCACCCACATTTCCACGAAGATGCTCAACTTGAAACGTGTTGACAGGCTAGAGAAGTTGACGTCTTGCGTATTTACTCACCCAAATAAATGCAAGTACTTACCAATGGCTGGAGGTCAAAGGGTGAGTATATGGTAAGGCAAAAGAGGGGGCCAATACCTACACTGAAGAAGCTTGAGTGGAGGTAGGCGTAATAGATGAGTATGAATTGAGTCACAACTTAAGTAACTTTGGCTCAGACTCACTAGTGAGAGTAATGTCGCATCGTGATGCTTCAAATCACCTGTCGACGGATCGATTCTAAAGCCTGACTTGGCTATTTGCTTTTGGCCATACCGTATTCTGAGTTGAAAGGGCTTTTCCTATGAAGTGTTTATAATCAGAGGTTGGTTGGATTCAGACACTCAATGGCACAAATTATACAATTCGCCCTTGTATTTGTACCAGGTGTAGCCACCCACGTTGACATCACGGCAGAGTTTTTTGATCTACGACTACGTGAGCATTCTTAATGTGGATCCATTAGTCCGACTCTGGTGTTTGTCTTGATAGCATAGGACCTTTCCAGTCTTCTGGGACCCATCAACCAGTGCCATTATTCCTCTAGTTCTGTTGTGCGTAGGAACTTAATCTCCTTTTGGACGCTAAAGTGGCCCTTATTCCCTAATTTGGCCTTTATAGATGGTTTGCGATTTGCCAAAGCGAACAGCATTGAAATGCTACTGGCTAATGACTTTGTTGTGGAGATCAACGACAAGAAATTCCCCGTCAGCGTCTCAAATTTGGGTGAGTCTTTCATTCTATGAAATCTAGCTTTGCCTGACCGCACCTTTTACTTGCAGCTATGATGTCATTTCCTTCTCTACAGCACATGCCAAACCTGTTTCGACTTGTTTTTTGCTGCTGAAGTGATTGCTTTTGCCGTAAGTAATGTAACGCGTGGATGGTAGCTGAATTACTTCAGAATTGAGGGCTCTCCCCACTTTTAATCTGCTACCTCATTCCTTTGATGATATATCCAACTGCACAAATGCTTCATTTCCTGTGTAACCACTTATGGCTGACATGTTGCAGCATACCTCAAGTCTCATTATGGTTAAGAAACAAATTGCCTGGGCCCTTGACCTCCTATTAACACCACTTTATGCGCTTAAACGCTACTGTGAACAAATGAGACATACGTTAATTTCAATAGTGAAATTAGCACCTTGTTTTCTGCCTTGGAATAAAGTGCGCTCACGATTACGATAAGCTCTATCTTGTTGGCCTTTCAAATCTACCTATTATTGGTAAACAAATGTAGTCTCATGATGAATATAGTCAGTTCATGAGATTCGTTCGGTATCGTCTTGAGTTGGGTTTCTTGACTCTCTTCAGTAAGTATGGCACTTTGATCCTTTGGGAACTAGTAGAGTCTCCAACTTGTAATCAAGGTCTTGTTCACAGCCTTGGAAGTCTCAGAATTTCCCGTGAGATCCCTCCACGCATTTTACTTACTATTGGAAATGCAGAGACGAGAACAACGGCCCCGTTGTTTGTGTTATTTCCTCTTTTCCCTGTCAGTAGCCATAGTAAATGGAGGTGCTACCAACTTATAATCCGTGATTCACACGGTGGGCGCTGCAAGCTCAGCGTAATGCTTCTGCAGCTATGACTACACCAGTGATCTAAAACTGAAAGACTCTTCAACTCTACGACTCTGCTCTTTGAAGTTGAGAGGGGCTTTTGTCGTGCAAAAAAAAAGATTTTTCTCCTCTTTGAACAGCCTGCTATCTGTCCACGTGCTGCATCTTCGCTCGTACCTGAGGATGCGCCGCGGATGCCTTTTAGTAGAGTACCAGTAAATGTTAGTGCTAGAAGTAGGCCTGCCACAATTGCACTTGGTACAATTGGAAATAAAGGGAGAAGGGGAACAATTGCGTAAACTTTATTAGTGGACATTTTCGAGCTTGTTATCAGAGTGAAAGAGGAAAAGTGCCTTCGGGTTGAATAATTTATTCACTACAGCACCCTGAGTCAGCTTTAGTTGCTTAATATGCCATATCAACGTGGAGGATCTTTAATTAGCAGTGTGTGGAAGGGCCGAGAGTCTATAGGCGTGGACGGAAAGCCATATCGGGAAGATAATGATGCGGCCGGCAACGTGCCGTAGTCAGTGTTCTGCCTCAGCCGTCAATGATCTTCCTGGAGTCGTAATCAACCGTACAAAGAAGGCGACGATGACGTGACAAATTTGCAGCCTAGCTGCAACTCTGCATATCACGTCCTTTGCAAGGCGAATTTCATTAAAAAGGAATTTATCTGGAAAAGGATGATAATGAATGGGCAATTACCTGAGTGATAGCATTCGCGTAAAAGTAACGAGAGGATTATGAGAAGCAGGAGTTTCATTTAACTACATTAATCCCGACCATGCTATTCATTGAACCATCCTTGATGATTCGGCCACACAAGTGCTGTGTGTGTGTGTTTGTTATTAAGCTATAGCATGCAGGATGTGTGTGAAAATCTTTTTGCGGTTAGTTGACAGCTCCGGCAAGCCGAAAGTACAAATCTTGATAAGTAAGGTGCCAAAATCGCATCAAAGTACCCAATGGGAAGCGGGCTTAAAGGAGGCAGGAAAATACTGCCCTCAAGCAGGGAAAATTTATGCAAAATCGATCCTTGCGGTAGATCGGTAGGTTAGTTTAAGGGCCAAAACAAATGAAAGAACTCATTCACTTCTCCTTGATCTGCGGTGTCTAGGAATCATGAATGGATGATCAGTACAAGGGCGGTTTGAACATAATGACGCATGAGGTGGACAACCAACAGCATAATGGACATCTCATCTGGTTTGCAGGTTGATCTCTAGTCGAGGTATCAGTCACCAAGTGGCTGTGCTTATTAGTTTGATTGACGAGGAAGTGAGAAGTTTTTGCATTGCAGTGAATGGTAGGATATCGCTGCTTCAGACCATCAACCAGCAGGAAGTGCTCGTCTCTAATTTGGTCCAACTTGGATGTTGGCCTCTCCATGTAAGCTATCTTTTTCGATTTCTCGCCTATCTTCTGATGCGTCTCCAAATATGGGCGCGTGCATTGGAGCACATATACGAAACTGTACTCTTCTTTAAGGGTGTAGTAATCGGTGGAAAAAATGAAGGAAAATGTAACTTTGAAGGCATGCATTTCGGTCCATTATTCGACGAACCAAGAACTTAACTGTCTCCTCAGTCGTGTGAGAGACTATCATTTCGTTTTTACTTAACTTACTAGAAAATTAGTAGACTTGTAGAGATAGAAAATGGGGTGGGTCGTCTGCCTCAATACTTCTACAAAGTGCCTCCTCACTACTCTCAAGTCTCTCTCCCGCTATCTTAAATAAGCCGTGTCCTCTGAACGCCTCAGTCAAAAAAGGAAGTGTGTGGAAACATCGGAAGGGATAGTTTTCTCCTCCAAACGATATTTGAAGTGGAAGTGATGTGGTTACCAAAAGGACATCCGAAATGTGTAGCAACTGAGGAAGAGAGTGATAACCTTCTTTCAATGTACTCAATTGTGCCTTTTGTGACGAAATATTAGGTTCGATTGCAAAAAACCAGTATGGCTCTTTGAAAGCGCTACTGGACGAGTCCAGAAGCAGTCTTAGTAAAAATGCATAGAGGAACTGGAAGGCCGGCAGTGCGGATAGCGTAACTCAAGGCTTCTACAGTCATGTGGTTGCAAAATCTTGAAAGAATGAAAAGACCGGCATAGCCAATTGCACATATGGAACAAAATACACATTTCAAGGCTGAGTTAAAAATTGAAATCAACCTATTCCTTTGGCCTGAAGGTTGAGGTGAACAAGGTGGTAATTTTGCTTAGATGCACTTGTCTTCAAAATGCCCAGATCCCGACTGCCCAGGAGAGGAGTGAGATTGCCTTGCATTGAAGTTGTCAGTTCTTTGCATGCATACGCTCTGGACACTATCAAGGGCGTTCGGCCTAATCCAGTCTAGAGGATTCTACCTAACCTCTCTGTCCCCCGTGTTGGCAGGCCTGCCCAAGGACGTGGGACCGAAGGAATTAGGGAGCGTGAGGGCACTGATCAATCGATTGAACACTGTCCTCACCGCAGAGGACATCAACGCAGAGAAAGAGAGGGAGATCAAAAAACGTATTGCCGACGTGCAACTCCAGCTTGAGCCCTTTGAGGAGGTAGGTTGCACAAATCATCAATAGCGTCGGAAGTACCTAAATATGTACGAGAGAATTTCGAGTTGAGTTCTCTTTACTTGAAATGGGAAAAGGTCGAATTCCAACTAGCAGAAATTGCAGTTATTTCTAGGTATTTCCCTAGTGTATTCCCAAGTTTTTCGCAATATTTAGCTCATGCCCTGAAAACTTTGATTGGGACAGACCTGGTGGCACGATCCGCTTCACTTCTTCATCAGTGCAGATATTTATATTGCTGCCTAGGGTGGACCAACTTTTAAAAATTGCGAATGTTCTTGGACGGCCAATCTGTGACTACCGCCCTCCCAAAAAGATCCGTCATCACAGGCTAGTTTTGCGTCGATTTGGTTTTAAAATCAAGCAGACGCTGAATGAATGTTCACAGAAAAGCTATTGTGGGTTGGAAACGATTCGTCAAAATCAAAGTTGTCACTGATAGACAAGCGGCCTTCTCTGAAACAACGCCGATACGATTCAATTAAGTGTCACACTGGTGAGCGGGTAGGCGTATTACCACTGGCATCTTTAATAGGCACGAGTAGGTATCCGCAGGTTTGAATTTTGCATCTTTGCTGAACGGGCGTTCGAACTGGACTGGTTCACGCTCAGCATATGGGCTACCTACCGGGACACGCTTGGTGCCCACTTCTGCGTGCATTGCTGTGTCGGTATAATTAAGGGCTCCAATCTGAGCTTAACGCTCACTGTGACTGCCATCTGCAACGTCTAGGTTACCCACGAGGCACGCCACTGTGGGCATGCATAAGGGTAGGTAGAAAAGTCAACTTGTCCTCTGAAAATGATTCATGTGGATATCACCTAACTGTGTAGGTGTGTCTGTTGCGTCCGAATTGCCCCCTTTTAACCATGAATGAGGACCGAAGAGAGTTTAGTTTCAGTAACCAAACTTCATATGTTCTTGTCTCGATAAATCACACCGTAAATAGTACTGATATCATTTATAATAAGAAATTGCTCAATTGTTGGTCCGAATAAGTCCTCACCTACTGCCCGGATTTCAATCACACGAGTTACGACACCCCACTTGCCTCTCTCGTGAGAGGGTAAGCTCTACCCTTAATGACTCACCCCATTAGCATAGAGCATAAGTTCGCCTCTTCCGTCTACGTGCAATCTCGTTCACCATCGAAATAATTTTGATCATTTTAAAACCCCTAATCCGTCTCACAGACCACAGTGTGCCGTCTGTCACTATTTTTTCCTGAATGTGTAAAAGGTTGGAGACCAGTTTTTTCTACTTAACTTATTTCCCTTGTATGAATTGGAAGGGTATTTTTTCCCAGGAAATGTTTCTAAGTTCTATAGCAACATGTGACTGTACATTACATCAATTGACAACGATGGCTAAGATATTCGCCCTTTCAGTTAACTTTCCTTCTTGTATTGGAAATGAGAATGCATTGTTCCATGGCACTGCACTCCTACCTAAGTAATGAGGACGAAAGTGAACAGTTACAGGGTTGGACGATGTTAGAGCAGAATAAGGAAACGGCCGTTTGGTGCATCAACTGAAATTGAGTGCCATTGTTAAAAACTCGTCTTCAGCTGTAAATCTATTTAAAGAAACACCCAATTTTGGTTTAGCCACAATTGAACATGGGCCCACTTACTGCTATCGCCATGGGCCAGGCATGTTAAGAACATCGGATGGTCTGGATAATCATTGAAACAGAAGGTTTTGATGGCCACGAATGGGTGACTGAAGGCATATTTTACAACGCAACTCTCCTCAAGCGGGTGACGGGACATGGGGAGGTGCTTCTCTTGTCCAAACCGCTCAAAAACTAAAATGCTCCCTTAAAGTGTTGCAGCATTGAATGCATGACATGATTGATGCCGTCATCTTGTTTGCTCCCTTGCCTTCTTAGTGGTCTCGTGCGTTAGTGCATTTGTGTTGCAATAATTTTACCCCTGCTATGGGTTTTATCTATAGGGGTAGCACACCTAATACATATAATTAGCCCTTCAGCATCGGAGCAGAAGGCACATCAAATGCGCGCTCCTTGGTAACTTTTTGGCTCTCTTTAAACCATCAAGGCATGAGCGGTGAAGTAAACTAATGTGGGCTTTTTGATTGGCTAATGCCTAAACCGGTCAGTGTGAGCGGTCAAAAAACTAGCCGTGAAATGGCAGGCTGTTGGAATCAATGATTGAAGATGGTTGGACTTTGATACGTTTTCATTTGCACCTGATGGGATGGTGAATCTAGTTTGAGTAGGGCAGATCCTAGTTAACAGAAGAGAGAGAGTCGACGATAGTCATAGCTTTTAGCGCTCTCTACTCTTCTCACAGAAGCGAAAGGCGCTGGCGCAGATGGCCTCGACGCGGACCCGAAGGCTGACGTGGCTGGCTCTGGGGGCCATGGGACTTCAGTTCGGTCTGCTGGCGCGTCTCACGTGGTGGGAGTACTCCTGGGATATCATGGAACCCGTAACTTACTTCGTTGGCTATGGTACCACCATGGCTATGTACGCCTACTTCGTCGTCACCCGGCAGGTACTCACATTCGCCTTCTCTACCTGTTTGTTTCCATGTCAAGCATTTCCAGTACAGTAAAAAGTTTCATGTGAAATCCATTTGGTGCATTCTAATCACGTCAGCAATCACTACTAAGGCGGGTAAGTAGGTCTCCATTGGACTAACCTTCTGGTATACCTTTTCCTTGGCCGACCTCTAGGACTACTCCTTCCCAGCAGTCTTTGATCGAGAGTACCTGAAGGCCTTCTACAAGGGTGCCGCAGCGCAAGGCTTTGACGTGGAGCGCTACAACAGCTTGCGCGAGATATTGGCCGAGCTGCAGGGTGACTTGCGCCGCCTCCGTGATCCTCTCTATATTAATCTACCCCTCCAGCAGACCAAGTATCTTGTTAAGGAGTGTCTCGAGGAGAGTCGCTAGCTTCCTCCTTTTTTTTTATTTCCTCTTCCTCAGTTTCGTTTCTTGTTCCCTTGGCCCTGTTCCTGCTTACTTTATCAGTTCGTCAATCCGTATGTACGAAAGTTGCCTAGGGTGCATGCTAACTTATACTTCCTTTCAGATATACATATGCATATATTAAGTATATTATGCGCCAGTCTATCTCTTTTCTGGTCGTGAAATGAGTAGAGAGAGGACTAGAAGGATTGTAATTCACACACAAGGAGTGCTCAGGTTGGGTAGAGACTGTGGAGTTTGTAAGGGGCAATATGAAATATTCTTCACTGAAAACTGCATTCATTTTTCACGTGGGCGTGGGAGGAGTCATCAAAATGTCTCAACTATTCTGGCTCGTTTCGTTACCGGTAAGGATAACTATCTTGACTTACTGCACGCCAATATGTCAAAATTGCAAATGCTCATGTTCATGAGACGGTGCTGTGTTCTCTCTCTCTGGAGGGAGATCTTTTTTGTTGCGCAGAGAAGCGTTTGACGTGTTGATTCTGTGGATTGAAAACCCCAATGGCAACATGGCTGTTACCAATGGTGTAGAGGCACACAGTGGCCTCTACTCGTTGACCTTTGAAGCGTTGGCATCAATGAATGAGAAATATCGCACATGGATGGGTGAATGAGTGCGTTGAAGTCTCCCGTAGATAATAACCGACTTCAACGAGTTCCAATTGAACACCTTCGTTCACAGAAAAGGCACACATTATTCCATGCATGTACCCAGTGCTACAGCTGCCTACCAGCCTGATTGGTGGTGTCTGAAGAGGGCAAGACCGGAGTGGCTTGGTATGGTCCATGTGTCGGCTGCGGGTGCACCGCTACGACTGAAAAAGTGAAAGATGCTGATTCAACTAAGTGGATGTGATAAATTTGAGTGGTTCTACTTTTGTGGACGATTTTAGTCTCTACTCAAGTGGATAGATAATGTAGAATGGAATATGGAGGGATACGGGCTTGTCTTATCCAAAGGATCCTGAAATCTACTTTCTTGGGTGACACAACCTTGGCGGCAGTAATCAAGTGCACACGAACTGACGTCAGACCATTTGGAATGAAATCACAAACCGTCTTCAGCAGTGGGGTTGTTGGTCGATGTAGCTCTAGCAATCCTGCTACAAACTGTGCCGTGTTTGCGCTTGAACACGGACACTATCGTGTTCCCTAGAAAAAGTCAAAAAGTCGAGGGCTTGGGAACTGGCATCTCCACTGATGCACATCGCGTGTGTGCGCACAGATGCATAAAAGACCAGAGTCCAGGTTCTCCCAAGTCTTGGAGCACTAACACCTCAATGCACCCCCGAAACGCTCCACATCCTGAAGACACATAAAGTGCATCCCCAAGAGAAGCTGTCCATTGAGGAGGAAACAAAGTGGCGCCTTAAGTGTGAAGTCTTCCAAGATATTCAGGAGAGAAGCATCGAAATAGCAAAATTAAACTTTTACATGGAAATTTTCGGAAATCGTAAATAAATCTAAAAATTCACGTTGGTTCTTGCCACAATCTGATGTCATATTGCATCCACACAAATTGTGATTTGTGATTAGCAAGCAATGGGGGAACTTTTATGCTGCCAGAATAATTTGAGAAACTCATGTTCAACAAGCAGAACTATATTTGGTCACAAATGGGTCAAAAATGAGACCGAGACGAGCAAAAATAAGATGAATGCCTCTCAAAGGGGAATTAATGCTCTATAGACTCCGTATTTGTGGGGATAATTACTCAACCGACACTACTGTAGAGTCGAAATATTGGTGTCAGTAACCGACCTCACACTGACGATAACTATCCCTGAGCTTTTGGAACTTCAATGAGGGGATTTATTTCACTTAGAATTTTTAAAGACGATTTTAGGTTCATAACTTGAAAATGGTTGCATTTGCACAATCCTTCTGTGAACATAGGAAAAGTTTCCCAGACAGCATCACGGAAAGGTCATTGTTTTGACTGTAAAATAGAGGCGTTTAAGCGGCGTGTTTACTGACCCCGATATCGCTGTTAAGTTACCACTTTGGCGTCCTATTTTATGGCCTCCCAGGCCTTCTGTGCATCGAGAGCAAGTTTTCATCCGTGTTGATGGGCCTTGCTGCATCGTAAGGAATGCGATAGGGCGTCAATTGACTGCCCGATGGATAACTTTAATTTTTCTAGTTTATAGTAGTAAATACGATTGCTACTGAAGTTATTTAAGCAAAAGATATCCTGACAACAAATCGCATTTCGACAACACCAAGATGGTTCAGAAGTTTGTTTCATTTGCTGAGATATTTCCAGCCCTCTAAAACCTCTCTCCCACAGCTCGCTTCGATAAGGAAAAGTGCCTTAAAATGGAACGTAAACCACTATGGCTATTATTCCTCCTACTCAGAGAGATTTGGTATGGTCTTACTAAACTTCCTCTCCAATTTATTTCGCATTCCTCATGATGAAATTATTTACTTCATGTCCCCTCTATTGCCTTTTGAAACAGCCCCTATCGGGTGGATGTGGTGGGATGCTGCCTAGGTCTTACTAATTCCCCTTGTGAGTTCAGATAAGTAGGATGCCGAGGCCAATTCGAATGCATCATTCTTGATTAAGAATCACACGGCAAAATTCACCTTACATGGCCCAGTAACTAAACTTCTAGCAATCAGCAAACTTGTCCTTTAAGGAAACGCATGCCTGCGGCAGCAGCGTGAATCGTTCTGTGTGGTTATGATTAAGAACACTCACTTCTTAGTTGATAAGTCATGAATAATGCAGCGGTCCTAGAGTTCTCACGCTCTACTCCTTAGCATAGCCTTTTCCAAAATTGTTCTACATACATAATGCAATCGCATACAGAATCTTGGCAACAGCGCCAACCACCCGTCGGTATGCGGGTGTGGACTTACTACCCTGCTTTAATCTTTCAAAGTTTTCGCTTATTATTTAAAAGACAATTTTCACTTATTTTAATAGTTTTGTGATTAAAATGAAAATTTGCTTCTCTTTAGCATTCCTAAAAGAGTTTGGAAGAACACTTTTATCGCCCTAAAGTGCACTAGATTGAGCATAAGCCTCAATCCCCGTGACAACCGCCAATTTGCAGTAGAGTGGCTGTTACACGCCTCCACACCAGGAGAAAAAACTGCTATTGCAACTATAGGCAAGACCACCTTCCATGATCGAAGTGAAATGTTACAGTTGTGTCTCTTGTATGCCTTTTGCATACACGTCGTATGAGATTGCGTGGTAACGCAATTATGCTGATAGGTCGCATAGGGTAACCGATCCCACCACGAAAACTACTACTTCCAGAATGAAAAAAAAGAACTAATTTGCATAGTTTACTTATATTGCACAAGTAGCAGCCATCACCACCACGACCGCTTCAGGGACTTGGACAGAGTCGCGAGGACGGTGGGCGGGGGGCCGAGGGCGGGGTGGTTACGACGGCGGAGGCGCGGCCTATTACAGTGGGGAGGGGACGCGAAGTCACTGAGCATGGGCAACTTCCATTGGCGGATGAACCCACAAAGTTGCAGTCCCACTTCCCCTCCGCGTTCTTCACGCATCTAGTGTGGCAAGGGAGGAGGGTATCATAGTACACAGTTTTGGTGTTTTGTTCAGCTCGGTGTGTAATTTTGCCAGGCAGCATGATTTTCTGGTTGTGCCTTTACCTCTTAAGCCCTCCAGTGGGTTAATTGTGTCTTCTTCCATAGTGGTATGGTTTATTGAGCATTCAGTGGTGGCTGTAATCTGTATAGTCGGCACCACAATAGCTTCAACAATGTCCGAATCGATGTCGCCCTTTTTAGTGTACCTTGTCTGATCCTTAAAACGCCATTTAGCATTCAAATCTTCCTGATTTTATGTTCCTCATTTGTATGGTTCATTAATGGCCTTAAGATGAACAGTTTGGCCGACTAAGGACGGATGATAAGTAGGGAATTACAGTCCAACAGTCTTACTAAGACGAATTCGAGCCAACGGAGTCTAGTCAAACACTAGCACCCTGTCAGAGGCATCTTGGTTCCTTTTGAATAAGTTTTTTGAGCGAAGTTTTTCAGAATGATATTTGTTTTGGTCATGGTTCTTAGTGTGTGGGGTGTTCATTCTCCGCACGGAGTTCTGTGCGTTTCGCATGCTTAATCAAAAACTTCCATCCACACCCAAACATCTACCAAGCATCCTCCAAGGGGGGCTGAGGCGTAGCCTAACAATCACAGTTAAGCACCTAAAGGGTCATTCACTAGTCCATTAACAAAGATTGATTGTAGGTTGGCAGTGGCGACGAAGGTGCCTCATTTTCGCAAATAAGGTATGAGCTTACTTGTAGGCAGGGAGGACCAAGGGTGGCCTTTGGTCGCTAAAAGAGGGAACAGAGGAACAAGATTGTTGCAATGTGTAACAATTGAGCGATCAAAACTTTTGTGTGATTTTCAGTACAGTTGGTTGCAATGGGGTAATGTGGAATCTCTCGTAAGCTTTGTTTTATAGCCATTAGGAGAGGCGCGGCGGAGGAGTGGCTTATGCATCATTGTTTCGGTGATGATTTTGACAAAGCATTACCACGTTCAGGAAAACCTGATAACTCTGGGATTAGTGCGACTTGAGATGTATCCACCCAACAAAACTTGATTAAGTAAAAAGCAAACAATTTGAGAAATAGCCGTGATGAATAAAATCATTGAGAAGAAAGTCATGTTCGTATTAGGAAAACACGAGACTTCATTACGGCATAAAGACGGTCCGTGGGAAGGTCTGCTTTGCTAATGATGGAGAGAAAGGAGGTACTTTTTCATCCTCATCCTCCATGTCCCCCTCATAGTATGAGCCTAAGTGGCTAGGTCCTTTTCTTGGCGCAAAACAATCAAAAGCAAAAGCAAAAGGTGCATTCCGTTGTAGACAGGCGGAGTTTTGTAAGGTTGTGCCTCGTTCCAATTACATATAGCGTAATAATGATGCTCGAATAAACTATCTGTAAGTACTTGATGTCTTCTTTAAAAAATCTTGTGATTTCATTTATCTCTTACCTCGCATTCCCCTTTTTAGTTGAAAAAAATGTTAAATCAGTTGAATGAATTTATTTACCCAGTGTCCCGACGACACAAGTAGTCCCGTACCTGATCGGTGGCTTTGCGCACTCTGAAGAAGGTCACGGTAGCAAATAAGGCATCACATTTGTGCATTAAAATAAACTGAAATTAGGTACTGTGCAAAGGGTAGTATGTGAAAAGGGATCATAGGGGAGATATTAACCTTAAAAGGGCACTAAATCTTGACTTACGCCGCATCCCAATCAGTACAGCTAAAAGAAGAGGCAAAATTACAGTCTGAGGAACCTGATCAATTATGAGAGTCAATGATGCCCGAATCTTGAAGGACTTCTAGAGTGGTGTTTCAGTACGACATATTTTGTGGTTTCAGCAATCTTATCAGATGTCTTAAAGGCAATTGTGCCACTTTGGAACTAAACATCTCAAGCGTACTTTGACAACACAGCAAACCATAAGAAAACATTACAAATAAGCAGCCTATTTCTCATTGGGTTGACGCCTTTTCGATTAAGAAAAGGCGTTATCATGGCTCCATTAGGAACAGAAACAAACGCAAATGCACCGAGAGAGAGATGTCGTTTATTTTGATCTTCCAACCAAATCTCTGGGCATTTCGATCGGCGAAGAGGTAAAAGCCAGTTCAACTGCCTGTTGCTAATTGAATTTCTACGTCTCTCACCAGAGAATTTGGCGTGAACAACTGTGGAGTTGAAAAACTTGGATTTTGTATTCATGCCAAGGTGGCGCTAATTTTTCGCAACCAGATTGGTTGAAAGGCGTCGAGGTAACATTTACACTGCAAACAGAGGTGGCCAGGCTCAGACGTCCTTCGTGATACTTTTGACACTGCAAAGGCTCTGAAAATACTCCTAGGCTTGTGGAAATTAAAAAAAATGTGTTTTAAAAGACAAACTTACGCTTTAGTCTCTTTCAAGGCAGTCGAAGGTGGCGGGGACCTAAAAGCGGATAGAAGCGATTATTGCCCCTCATCTTTGCGGCTTTCCTTCCCAGGTGAAAAGAAAGTACTGTGCCTGCTGCATCCTCGCAAGTGAACCTTTCAAACTATCAGACTCTCAGGGGATGCTAGGCTGTCGGTAAATGAGCACATTCATTATTGCTAGATGGAATCTACTCAAAACCAACCAGATCGACATGGCTCCCATGAGTCATAGACAAAAGTGGTTCATAAGTGAAAACTCCTGATCAGCGGATTATGTGTGAGAAGATAGCCGGGATCAGAGACCATTCATCACCTTGACAGAATTACCGCATTAATAACCAATAAGTGCTTTACAAGGTCGGAGCCTTTTGGTTTCTATTGATGCTTCACCTTCGTATCGTAATGAGTCACATCTGGACGTCGACCTCATTGGCTCAACTTATACCTTACCTCCTCCATATTGGTTGGACAGCTTTATGCCTTAAAGTTGGGAATGAATAAAGGACATTCAGGTCAAAATAGAGCCTTCAAATTTACCAACGTTAAGCCGCGGGGACACATCGACAAAATGGCAGTGGCTGCGACCACTAAAGTGTGGTAATTAGCATCGCTATTGGCTGGAAAAGACAAAACCCCAATTCGAGGCTGTCTGCTCGTATCTATGGAAGACCTCAAGTACATTAAGTATCTTGTTGGCATGCTTAGCCACTGAGCGGTAAAATATTCAGTTCACCAGCGTCCCTACGCCAGTGACCACATTGGCTGTGGTGACCCTTGGAGCTCTCACCTCAGGGGACAACGGTCATTTATTCAGGCTTAGCTATTTCAGAAAGTTGTCTCGCGTTGGAGCTTGGACAAAAATCCTCGATCTTGACCAGCACCGATGACAAAGCGTAGCACCGTAGCAAAGCTAATTTTAGGGCATTATTAGCAATAGGAGAAGAGTGTGCATAAATGTTTTGAACCGTCATGTTATAAAATAAATCAGGCTTTTACTTCTTCACCTATGCCTCCTTTTTTGAATTGTACAATCAAAGATTTTATTTTAATTTGGCAACTTCTTCTATGTCAGCAGAGGACAAAGTAGAGAAGCAAATCACGCACCCGGTCATTGTCATATCCTTCTCATTGTCATCAGTTTCAAGACTTTTCTCACGGGCAAAAATCTTCTTCCCAAAGTTGACCCCTACCTTTGCGGCGTGGCGGAAGGTACCGAAGCCCTGAGAAAGGAGGATGCAGTAGGACTCAAGCACTTCGAACATGGTGACGCCGGAGAGACCTAGGAAGAGACCAAAGATCCCCCCAAGAGCGGCGAGAAGGTTAAAGAAGGAGGCCGCTTCACCTTCAGAGTGAATCGCAATGCGGGAGTTCTCTGCCGCCACGCTTATTACCAAGTAATCGGTTTTGGCCAATCCTTCACTAGCTCCAGCCGATGTGTTGGCGTTGGTGCTGTTTGAACTGCTGATTCTTCCCAGTAGTTCTGCCGGTAGGCCCTCCTCTAGCGTTAGTACCTGCTGGTGAGAGATCTCGTTCACGCGTTCCACGCAGGGCTGTGGGCACAGCCAAAAGTGACGAGTATGAGGCTTGAGCTTCACCAGAACCACGCGGTACCATCGTTTGGGGATGGAGTTTTCCAATATCTAAAATGAATTCATTTCTATTTGTATCCAGAAGACTACTGTCCAGTACAAAACCCCATTTGGAAGAATTGTGTGAGCGAGGGACGGTATTTGGAACCGCCAACAGCAAACAATTGTGCGCAAAGCCACTATGAGTGAATCACTTTCAAAGAAAACAATACCAGAAACAAATCCATCGTCAAAGAGGGTGTTGACAATACCAGAACCCAAACTATTGCTCATTCTAAGCATTCAACTTCACTTTGATTGCGCCAAGACAATACTCTCAAGGGACAACAGTTATGCATCAGCTTCATTCAAAATTTAACTGCCATTCGAGTGATGGCGGCAGAAGTTCTTAATGGAGAGGAAGCAGTCATCAAAATTATCCTGAAACCATCGAGATTATAGAGTGGTGCCAAATCTACCACCTCATTTTCAAATGTATGACCGATCATGAAAGTGGAGATTAAAGATATCAATCATTCGAAATTTGTTGTCAAAAATAGTGATAAGCTTCATTAATACTTATTAGTTTTTCTCGAAATGATTTAGTTTCCAGTTTTAGTACCCATTGCTGACGTGCAGACATCGAAATGACTTTTTCGAGGACTGAGGGTAAGTGCAGTGGCTAAGGAGATTCCATCACCTGACACTGGGTGTGGTGGAGCCTCGTCACAGGCAGAATCAGCATTTGGGTAACTGGACCCAAAGGCGACGGAACCACACCCGTTGATGAGGCGATGACTAGTCTTGGAGGAATTTTGAGCGCATTGTAAGTGGAAAGAGAAGACCTGAGTTTTCAAGGGAATGCTTCTAATGCGAACGCATGAACGAATTTTTTTGGCCACTAAATGGAAAGTGCTTAGAGAGATATTCACTATTATTTAAATCCTGCGGACTTTGGGCGTGAAATTCTGTCTGTAGCGGATGTTGGCAGAGGCGCAGTGACCGTCTCCTCATGTGCTAACTAAGAATTGGGTCGAAAGTCAATGCCGCATTTCCGATAGAAAGAAAAGCAAGCCGATTCCACTCAAAATGAGTGAACCCAAATTGGCCCTCGCCTTCGGCCAGTTGTCAACTGTGACAAGCTAGTGGCGTGAGGCACGTATCTCCCTAGCGGACACGCGAAGTCGCCTTCGCAGAAAGAATTTGGCACAATAAGTTACAAGCTTTATCTCACATTCCTTACATAATTAACATCTGAATCGAACAGGCGGTTTCCAGGATTTCCAAGTGCAATTTATCAGGAATGGGGACTAGATTTGCAGAAAATTTTTGCCATAATCGTCAAACCTATTTAAGCTGTCGACAAGAGTGGTAAAGACTGCCTGTCCAAAGAGCAGGAAATAGGTCAAAACACCGCTTTTTTCCTCGTATTTTATCAAGTTTGAAAGCCTTTTGCTGTATTCACTCATTGGAAGTACTAAACATAAAATGCCAGATAAAATTACATCCCTTTCTTCAGACACGTAGGCTGGTGAAACGAGTGGCTCCATCAATTTCATTCCAATCTCTCGGGTGGTACCTGGAGTGGCATTTCTGCTAAAAGGTGAGATTTCTGTTTTGATATTAAAGTTTGCAAGGAACGTACTCCAGTCTCACCTCCAGCGTATGCCTTGAGCCTCTTCCGTTAGGCCACCTATTCGAAAGATCAACGACAAGTAGTGCATTCTCACTCATAATGCAGATTTCAACAGAACTGAACCACCAGCAGTAGTCAAAACAATGTTAGAACATACGAGACAATAGCAATGACGATTGATGTCCAACGTCAAAACAGAAGAGGCTTGAAGGTACAAACAGTTCCAGCGCATGAGAGACTTACTTTTCGACAAAGCTATAAACTATCAACGATTGACTTTTTAGGCCCGGGCTCTACTCTTTGACAGTTCTTAAATGGTGGCTAGGCATGTTTAACTTCGCTGAAAATAGGAATCTGGCCCTTCCTATAGGGTTTCGATCACTAAATTTCTCAGCGTAATCCTACTTCCTGAATGGTCACCAAATCAGCCACTGATAATCACGGTAACCACTAATGACTTACCCGCCCAAGGGCCAATTATGCTATGGCTTTTACTAAAACTTTCCCAAATGTGCCAATAAGTGACGACAAGAGGAGAAGGAGCCCAAAACTTGCACTATTTTGCGGCCTCAAACACCAAAACCCCAGATTTCCTGACCTCCTAGTATACGGCGGAAGTTCAAGTAAAAGCAGAACTTTCAGATCCACAGCACCGTGATGGCACAATCACTCTCCATCACTGAGGCATTCAAAGAAGTAAAATCAACAGCCCATTGACTAAACAAAAAATACTGCGGTACGTGTAAGAATAGCTTGTGTATCAAAGAAGGAAGCAAAATGTTCCTGGAATGATTCAGACCCCTTGGTTGAGCTAAACGTTGGGTTGAGTACATTAAAGTGGCTGGGGAAACCTATTGAAATACATTTGCACTTTTCACCCCTTCATTTCCATGATCCGATCGCTTTTTGTAAGTTCTCAGGGAATATATGCCAAAACGAGCTTGGCAAGCTAATGAAATGGTGAAGTCAAACACTCACCTCCTCATCCGACATTCGCATAACATCGTCGTGGCAGGCCACAATGGCGGAGTTATTGTCACGACCAGCATCATGACAGAAACCTTGGGTAGCAAGGTGATTGGCAAGGTAGAGAGGCACCATTGAACTCTCTGAGAGACAGCCACAGCGTCGCTGCATCACCGATTGTCGCAGTGCCGCCAAGCAGTTTTGCCGTGTGTACTCCACTGAGATGGCACGCCGTTTCTGCTCCTTCACAAAGACTCCCACATCGAGGTAGAGGATGGGATGGATGTTCTTTTTACAGGGTCGAAAATACGTATCTAGGCGATTGAGGATCTGCAAATTGAAAATAAAGAGAAAGCGCCGATGGCTCAGACCCCAAAAACTAAGTAGAAAAGAATTAAATGTACCCCATCGCCTCTGAGAAGAAAAATATTAAATGCTATTCCACACTTTAAATCACTGCTTGCTACAAAACTCTCGATTTTAGAAGTTTAATTAAAGTAGATTAGTAAGAATTAAGGCTCTCATTTCATAAGTAAATATCCCTTTGTAACGCACGATTGATGCTCGGCGCCGACTGTAAATGCAAAACGATTTCATTTCGTCATCTTTTACTAGCTTTAGGGCTGGAAGAGCGTAGAAGCCCTGTTAAAAACACTTTGATGCATTAAAATGTCAATAGAAGTCGAAAAATCTGCGTCCTAAATAGAAACAACTCATCGGAGACGGCCTCTCGAAGGTACATCTTTTTAATGGCAGCATTCAGCTCAAGTAATAAAAGGCCTATACTTGGTAAACATCTGAATGTCTTTCCTCGGTTAGGTATTCTTACATAGACTCATGCCTCTATAATTAGCTGCACTCTTACTCATGCAAACGCATGTCAGCAGCGTTTTCAGAGGTACCTAGCGTACTCCATACGAAGTTTTCAGGTCAAATGACGACTCTCAACTTTACGGATGTTCAGCATCGCCCCGCCACATCGTTGATGCACGTAATAATTGGTCTCATGCGTGCTCCTTGTAACCAGGTGCTCTTGTCCAATTCGGTTTTAATGTCGCAACCAACAAGTTGGTGCCTGCGTGAATGGAAAAGCGAGCCTGGGATGGTGAGCGATAATGCAAAACTTGAACTCAAGGGTACTTGTCCGCGTCTTTAGACGGTCTGGTGGTAGAGTACTCAGTCGTCCATCAGTAAGACATTCACTTTAATGGTGTCAGCGTTCCAAAGACCAAAGACCGTCAATGCGTTAACTACTTCTGCTGTGGTGTCTATTGTGCAACCTCAGGGCAGGTTAATTATGCTTTGATCGGACATCTCAGATCAGGCGGATGCCCGGGTGTTCACATGAACAATTCTTTCCGTAGGCGTGCTGAATGCAGCGCCATTAATCACAAAATGAGCATTTGCAATTGATATTGTGTGGCACTGAGCAGTAGAGTGGCTTGCTGCACCAAGGAATGCTTCAGCCGCATTATAATGTATTGTTACTATAATAGTGAACGCAAACATCCCAGCTAGAGCTCAAATTAAAAGCAAGGGAAGTAGGGAGGGGTAAAATTTAGTAATCATTAACTCACAAACTGATTGACAGTGACAACCAGATGATGTCCAAAACGCACCGACGTGCGCACCACGGAACGCGCATCGCCAATGGAGGCAACGTCGGCTCCGGAAAGCATAGACTGGTCAGCCTCGGTGAAGTCTTGCAGCAGCACCTGAAAACCGTCCTGTTCCGTGGCCAAAATCGCATCCTCCGAGTTTGCTGGACCTTGGTGATCGTCCCAGCCCTCAAAAAGGCGGTAAACAAAACATTCACCACACACAAATGACATTGGAACACGGCAATGGAAACTGCGGTCTTCGCTGTGGCAGAACGACATCTAAATATATTGCATTTTTTAGTATTTTTTGCCTCGGTTATGCCGCTGATGGCACAGCGTCTATTCATATTGCCTATACTGTCAGTCGCTCAGTTCTTCTCCATGTTGAAATCAATCCATCAATCGCCTTCAGCGATTGAAAAGTACTCCACTCTTCTGTAGCTCTAGCATGCCATATGTCTTTCGTCAGCACAGATGCTTGTTAAACCTTTTACTGGCGAATATCCGCGACCTACACCAATGATGCTCAAAGACAAGGCACCAAATGGAAACAGAGAACAAAAAGGAACCAGAGCGATAAGATTGCAGGCAAGATGAGAAAGGAGGCGACGAACCTGATAGATGCTAGCGTCTGCGTCCACGTACAGAAGCGCAGGATGGGTTTGTCCTTGTTTATAGGGCCTTTTAAGAATAAGGTGAAGGCCCGCTCTCGAACCCGATCTCTTGACACTCGTCATTTTCATACGAATCTGTCAAGATAAAGAAAAAATTATGTCGTTAAATATGAACTTAAGGGAACATTTAAACGAATCACTTGGTAGGAATGCAAAAATCTCGTAGAGGTGCCTCACATACCCCACCTCACATCGCTTTCGCCACCACCACCACCACCACCTAAACCATCACCGATTTCATCAATCATCCTCCACCATCACCGACATCTAACTTTATTTTGCCTCACAGATGGTCTATGCCCTAAAATTAACGGGCTTATTAAACATTTTCCTCATGACCTCAGCAATTGCTCAGATGATGCATGAAAACCTTAAAGGACAAATTTCACTTAAATCCGCCTTCACGTGGCCGAACCCACCAGCCTCTGCAGTGCAAAAAGGTTCTTTTCCTTACTTGAAAGCACTGGTATTTTGCTGTGGTAACAATTCTAACAGGGGACTCATCCGGCCAAACCGTTTGACTGGGAATACTTCTGGCAGTTTTTAGGCTCTCCGTAGCATTTTCCTTTGCATCTTCGTATCCATAGATGCGGCCTGGGTCGAGAGTCCAGTGCGAGTTGCCCACGTAGACACCGTCCTTGTCTGCATCCGCCTCTCCATTCCCACCTCCACCCACCCCCTTGAGTTCTATGCTGACACCGTTCAGGGGTAGCTCTGAGCAGGAATGGCCATTGTACTGGCAGGCTACGAAATAGCGCTCCCAAGGCGCATGCAGACTGGGAGTCTTCATGTAGGTGCGAAAGAAGGCGTACTTGGTGCGTTGACGCCATTGACCCTCGTATTGGGGCCACTTTTGAGGGTCCAGAGTCGAGGTGGTCGGAGACTCTTTCATCCATAGGTCAGCCAATTTCTTGTACCTTAGGGAGCAGAAAAAACGCGGTACACTTTTCCGTAGGAGCGTGCTGATAGTTTTTCTTAAATAGCCGAAAATGACTCGATTTGAACCCTATTAGATCAATTGATTATGCACGTCGGATGTTTTGTTCTTTGATGGTATTCTATGAAGACTAACGATGTTTACCACCAGGGTCTCCGATGAATGTTGCCACCACACCCCACATGGCGCCATCACATCCACTGCACCATTAACAAATTTAATTGTTGCTCAAAAACCAAAAAAAATTTTGGGATTTTCTGGACCAAAAGCATCGCACACCTTTTTTACTAGCCTACGATTAGCTTGTTCGCTGCTATAGTCATCATAACCTGATAAGACACACGCCACATCACGTACCCACAAGACCGGTAGTAAGGATGGTTTCGCACCCAGTTATAAATAAAGCATTAAAATTCCTCTTTTCAGACGAAATAATGGACTGAACGCCAGCCAGAAGTATGTCAGACACATTTTAATGCTCATTTCATTCGGTCAGGTCAAAATAGTACTTAATTACAGCGGCCTATCCTAGACTGCGATTTAGAGGGAGTTATAACTTTGCAAATTAACTTACTCTTGATTTGCATCCCCTTCGGCTTCTAGCTGAGCCATGGTGAAGGGACTATCAGGACAAACGGTAATAGCGGGAAAACGGAACTCCTCCACGTCCCTATCAATTACGGTGGTTACAGACATATTGAGGAAGCCGAGGACCATGTTTCCACAGCAGATCCAACACAACGCGGTCATAATACATAAGAGGATAAAGACAAAAACTCGACGCCAATCAGCCGGCGTCTCCATGAGCACATCAACCCCGTGGAAGGTGCTTCGCTCGCCCCAGGCCCTCAGCCTCTCTCTAACCGTTTCAAATCGACGCTTGTCCTTCTCCGCACGACTCATTGTGCAGGTGTCGCTTTCGCTGTCCGTGACATACAACTTTCGCTTCCACCATCTTCTGCAGGAGCAGAATTCTTTTGCTGCACTACTCTTTGAGTCACTACCCTCACACTTACACTCCTTTTCTCTGGGGATTTTGCAAAAAGCTTTTTTACTATCATCAGAAGCTCTTTTTGAAGTGTTCGACACACTGGAACTCACGTCCCCATCACTATAATAAAATTTACCGGGTTTTCCGCCGCTAGGTATCTTCTCGGACCCAATTTTAGGGACAGGACTCGAACTACAAGTTGAAGTGGCTCGACTGGGCCCCTGGTTTTGGTTGCTTTCATTTACACTTTCCCCCGATGTCACCGTTGCTGTCACATCAGAGCTGGTAATTTGGCTTCGCCGTCCTACCCCACGGTAGACACAAGTCGTGGTGGTCGTGTTGGTGGTCGTGGAATCAATGTTTGAGAGCATAGACGAAAAATTCGTCTCATTGTCACTGTGAGAACTGACACTCCTTGTATGCACCACGCGACGCTCTGCCACCCGCGGCATGTCCACGCACCACCACACGGGAAAATCGATGCAACCTCTTCAGCGAACAACTGGATGGCAGTGCGTCCAACGTCTTGCTGATGCCCCAGACCACTTTCCGGCACGTTTGGTACCAATGCGTCTAGGAAAAACCGCTCACCACGGTCCAGACGTTTTAATATTCTAGTGTGATCGCAAGTGGCACTGATTCGTTTTGTCCAATTCAAATGCTGCCACTGCTACCAAATTACTGACAGATGCAGTCATCTCGGACCACGAAAATTTCACACCCTTTAGTTCGGCTTTCAAGACGATCTTTTCAGGATGTGGTGTAATATGATCACGATCATGTATCACATATCGGCGTTACCAGACTCAGATGAGAAACTCAAACAACACACACCTGATGTGACCCGCAAGAAACTCTAGGGCTCAAAGTGACACCTGCTTTAGATATTTGGTTGGGCAAAAAATGAGTTTAAATTACAATGAAATGACATATTCCCACATTAATTTTAATTGTGCTTGAGATTTGCGAGTAGGGAACAAAAACAATACCATAATACGCCGGTTGTCCACTCAACTCTTAGGTGTTCCGCCATTGTGCCTCTGCCGAGTGGACTGGCCTTCGGGCAGTTCCAGTAGACCGTCTCCAAAATCTGCCCAACTATTGTCTTGGAGAGCTCAAACGCAAGCAGTGACTACTTCGGAACCCCGACCAAGTAAAACTTAAATAACTTGCAACAAAATTTAAACATTGTGAATGGACCTTTGGCTAGGAAATAAGAGCAGTCCAAGGCAAATGAATCCACTCGGTCGTATTTAAGCTGGGAAAGAGTCCATCCAGATACCCACTCCTTTTTCCACGCCTTGCACAATTTGCGGATACAGATCAGAACCACGATAGAGCAACTCGACCGCACAGAACATAAAATTGACTCCAACACCACTCACCGTACGAAGGGAAGATCTTTACTGCGAATTTCCCACCAAAGGCATTTGGCAAGTCAACTTTATTTAAAATCACATTCATCACAAGGCTTACCAATCTGCACAACCACCGTTTCTGACAGTAGCATCAGTTCAGCGACTAATCAGAGGGAAATTAGCAACTTTACCCGTTTGAAATGCGTAAATCCGAACTGAGACAGTTAAAAGAAGTTATTTTAGCTTTAAAAATAAAGCTCCACAGCGTCCCATAAGCATACAAACCCCGCACATACAAATGAAATCGTATTCATGTCTGAAAGAAAAGCTAGTGAGGGGAAGAGTTTGAGAGGGATAGAGGGAGAGAGAGCAGAAGATCGCGCCTCTGAGACGTGCACCTACCAACGCGACCAACCCCAGATTGCTCCTCTGTTGCAGCAGGAGTGATCGGAGACGCAAGTAGGCAGGAGTGAGGGAGGAGCGAAGAGTAAAATAAGCTACTACAACGAACGTTTCGATGTGACGGTGTTGGCGGCATCATCAACAGTGGTTGCAGAAAATATTTACACAGTAGAGGTGGATAATGCGAAAGTGTGGGTGGTGATCAGAGCAATGGAAAAGAAGAAAAGTGAGGAACCAAAGAGGAGTAACTGATGCGGCCTCATGCGAGGTATTTGTACACTTTGCGATCGGTTTCGGAGCGCGCGATGAACTCACGATCGATGAGAGCCTCGATGCGCTGCTTGATAGCCAGCGGTGTGGGGCGGAAGCGCGACTTGAGGTGCTCCATCACCTCGGCCAGCAATTGGTTGTGTTCCATGGTCTTGCGCATCTTCATCACCCGCACTATGGTTGCCTCGATCACGTAGCGACGGTTCTCGTCCACTCGCGTGCGCGTCTCCTGACGCTCTGGCTCACTCTCGCGCACCGACATGTTCTGCACCTGCAACGCAACGCAGCTTGGTACAGAGAAACGCCCCCTCCTTCATAATTTGGAAATTGTGTAGAGCTGTCTACAGGCACCAAAATCTGAACGCGCTTGCTACCAAAGTGTAAAATAAAAATCCACCACCACAAGGTCGATGTTTTATTGTTTCAATAAAGTTGTACTACTGAGCAGTGGAAATGTGACCACCCTGATATGAAGAGCATCCTGTACGGACCCTAAAGTTTCAGCCCAAATCTTTTTGGGACAAGATCTAGTGCAATTAGTCATCAACCGTAGAAATTTAGTAAGCGATCCCAAAGCACTATTTCTCGGCCTTCAGCTACACATTCCTGTTTGATGGAGAAAACGTTTTAGCGTAATGCGCTAGCATTGTTGTCGCCATGCTCACCGCATCCTTCAAGCCACCAATAGTAGGGGCATCTACGGTTAACCAGTTAATGCTGCTAACTACCGTCCAACCAAGGAAACCAGTTCTGTTGAGGGCGGGTTTCGGCGCAATTGTCTAACTACGCGTTGATTTGTAACGAGCACATTCGTGTACTTTTTTATATTCGGGGTGACTTAGCAGATTTTTAACGCTTTACCATTTACCTGACAGTTTTTCGTTCCAACTTTGAAAAAAAAGGAACAAGCCTTTCTGAAGAGATGCATACCTGCAACGCAGTACTGCACCATCTCGTATTCCATGCTCCCAAATATTGTTGTCATCCCAATTCCAGTTCTCCACAGGTGGCCCCACCAACACCCATACCCTCTGAGATACAGGAGCTTACATCTCAAACAAGTTTTCAGAGACTTCACAGTTTTTTTTACGAATTCGATGGCAGGAACCCATCGATCCCCACACCTTTCAGTGCATTCGCTGCCGTCTCGCGCGTCCTAATTACAAATTCATTTGTAAAAGGCAAACTTTGGCATGGCAACCATGCGTTCATGAGCAAACCTATTGTGTAGTTTATTTTATTTCAGCAAAGGCCTGCAAATTCTTTTCTTCCTTGTATCACCAAAAAATGGTTTTGTTGGATTCTGTAGAGCATAAGTGCTCACTTCAAGGACATTTTAAGAAACGCTTCGAACGCCCCAGCTCTTTCAAACCACCCTCGTTAATCTATCCTTTTCCACATATCCACATTAAACTCAAAGATTTTCCTCACTGTTGGGCTGAAAATTGAGTCCGTTGAAGGCCAAACTTCATTCTCGTCCCCAGTTCTTTGGTATCACCGATGTATCTGTTTTTATTAGTCAAGACAATGATGTCGTCACGTCATATTCAGCATTTACGTTGTGAAAAAAATGGAGACAGCACCTGTCCAAAAAAGGCCTGAAAACTGACTCGCAATTGTAAAAGGTGGTCAAAGCAAATGAGTGAACCAACAAGTATATTTGCAAGCCTGAGGATGTTTTAATGCAAATAAAGTGTGCCCTACTTCGACTCCGTTGTAGGTAGCAGCTAAAAGCTCCCGTTGTTAGAAAGGGGCCAGCGAATGCACTTAATCCCCCAATGCAAAAAGTAAGAATAGTCTGCGCAAGGTCTCACGAAAAGCCAAACCCTTAACATACCCAAGTAAGCACAGCTAAGTTCTTATAAGTGGTTTAGCCAAGGGTTTCCCCAGTACAAACACCAATTTAGGAACCTGTTTTTTACGATTGCATCCATAAGGAAGTGAACTCAAATAAAATAAAATGATGCAAAACCATCTATTTCGTGGTGCAATTTCTAAAAGAAACCAAGTTGAATTTGTCTCTGTTGAGGAAAGCGAGGTGGATAGTCCCTACTTTACCTGCATTCTGCGTATTTTCACACTGATGGCGCTTGTTTTCACGCATACACATAGTGAGCAATCGGCATGCGGGATACTACTACAATCGCAGTTGCTACGACCTTGAATCGTCAGCACTTAAATTGCGTGACGTCTAAGGGCAATGACTCACCTTAATCTTGTAGTGACGTGAGAAAAACGAGTTGTTGACAGAGAACACATCAGTGGGTTCGATCTCCTTGCTCTTGGGCTCCTTGCAGAGGATGCGCTGCGTGGATTTGCTCAAACACAGCGCCGTCAGGTTGCGCATTAGGTCACGTTCAGGGATGCCAGACTCTGCAAGCAACTCGCCGAAAGTGTAGCGGCTGCGTTGATTGAAAAGCATCAGAATGACCATCTGGAAGGTGGACACCTGAAGGATGTACTTCCTGTTCGAGGAGAGCCTGCCAGCAGCGGGGTTGTCGAGAGAGTCAGAGACTCCAGGACTCCCTGGCAGTCCGCTGATAGCGCCACCCGAAGAAGATGAGGCAGAAAAACGAAGCGAAGAGGAGGGGAGGGGCCCAGCCGCCACCTCAAGCTGAGCTGGAGCCTCCTCATTCGCGATCACAGGACCATTGAAGACGGCTAGCAACTCCGCGTGGCCAAGATTCGAGTGCAAACTGATCTTTCGGCCGGTATGCTTGCTCAAGTAGAAGCTGAAAAAGGAAAGAAATCACGTCACACACGTTACATTGGAATCATTCGTAGGGCTCATTCCCAAAAGCTGTATGCCAGTCTGACAACGCCCACGAATCAGGGACAAGCCAAAAAACGTATGGAGAATTCTAGAACTACAGCACACAATGGCAGGCACAAATAAGTACAGGGTAGACCAGGAGAAAGATTTACGCTTGTGTGACGCTCTCTTAGTTGAACTTATGCTGACTGAACTGAGCTTACTACAGAGCACTGTTACACCTAAAAATACGGTATTCTTTTGCATCCATGCTCAGAAGAAAACCAAGCCATTAGAACGTTTAATTTGTTAGTCGAAACAACACTTAACTGGTTGGACAAGAACCTCCCACCGAAATCGTTTGATGCCAAGCGTGAAGCCAATGACACACGAAGTTGGCGTTAATACAAAATAACGACTTGACGTAACTATTATCAGATGAATGAATGGGTTTAAAGTGAGCGGAGGATAGCTTCGAGGCATCCCGTTTAAAAGTTCTACTGATGGGTTTTGTGATGAAATGTCTTTTTTACAAGTTCTCATTGATGTGAAATGTGCGCCCATTAGTCCGATTACTAAAGGTGTGATTTCGGTTTTAAAATAACTATCTGCACTAGGGAAAAAAAACTCCCAAACAATGGCTACCTAAAATATACCAAGATATGTTTTACGTTTGCTTGCATTTGGAATGCCAGCCTTTTTAATGGCAACCAAGGTGAAGAAGTGGGAATAAATTCAGATGCGGGAGCGAGTGTATTTGATTCAATCGTGACATAAAAAGGATTTATAGCCCTGACCTTAAACGCACGATCTGATTGGTCGCAAATGTGCGCACACGAGCATTTCCACATTACTAGCCAAAAGCATTTAGCTTGCTTGCAACGAGAGGTTGCAAAGATTGCGTACAAAAAAGATTTCGTGTCTGACTGAGGAAGACAATCCATTTCTACCAAAGGTAAAACAAGTTTATGAAATGATTGCGCAGTTGGTGCCTTAGGAACGGGTGAACTAAAATACTCCTACCTTTGTTGAGCGGAACAAGCAAGTGACGTCAGTGGTTCTTGCGAGCACCACAACACACGCCAGCACTTCTGTGAAATATGAGACGTTAAATTAAACCCGATGCTGGTAATAGTAAGTGGTTATTAAAAACAATGCATGTACAAACGTACTTTAGCGCATAAAAATCACCCCGTCACTAATTCAAATTTCGTTTAGCAAGGGTTGTAAGAAAAAAAACCATTGATAACCAAGACTGCAGCGAATAGTGCGGTGTCTAAACCTACCTTTGCATGGTAAAGTGCGTTTGAATACAGATAGGTAACGAAATGGAAGGTAGGATAAAAGTCAAGATAATAGCAATAAATAATCGCTACGAAGGACGCCCAGCTTTTACTTTAATTATTGATAGTGAATAAGAGCAACAAAGTGATCTCACGTAAAACAAAATCACGCTACCGAAGCGTTTGCACCCGTTAACGAAGCCAAGCACGGCACTTCAACATTCGGTCGGTGCATGCTCGACAATGCAGGTGCAACCGCAAACACGCATTTAAAATGTGGCAGTGAGTGCGAATTCTATCAAGAACCATTGGCTCACAACGAACCGTATTTTATTTTTAGTTGAAGCAAACCATCATCGAAATATGTGCTTGAAGCCACTCACTTAACTGGAAACTTACTTCGAGTAGATATTGAAAGCATCCACGGCATCTGCGGGCAGCGATACTCGAGGACTCGTAGTTTGGGTTGGCCACAGACCGATAGTTAGTACACGCACATACAGATCCAAGTTGAGCGGTGTGTTAGCAGTGGTCAGAATAAACTCCTCCATCAAAGACTTCGAAACAGTCATGTCCTTAAACATGCCCTCCAATTTGCTCGTGAAAAGACCACCACACTCTGCCATAAGCTTGGCAATCATGCTCTTTTCCTGATCGTCTGACTGGCATTTACCTAGTAACAGACGTTTGGCCAAGTGTTGCTTGTAGTAACGCTCAAATATATCCTTCTCCTGTAAATAGCGGAAGAGCACGGTACACTGGTCGAAGATGACATCCACATCATGATCGCTCATGCCCTTGAAGCCGCGTCGCAGCTTCTCGTCGATAAAGAGAGAGAGAAACTCAGCCGACTTGGGATTCCTGTTAATGAAAAACTCAAAGTCTCCATTCAGCTGGCTGCGAAAGATAGCTTGACGATTAAGAGCGTTCAGGATGTCGTCACATCGACTACGCAGTTGGAGTAGATCCTGGATATACTGCAGTGGATTGTTGCTGCCCGTATCACGAACAATGTTCTGTCCACGTTCGCGGACAAAAGCGCTTATACACAGACTCATGGCCTTGGGTCCCTCGGGTACACGCG
This sequence comes from Taenia hydatigena, assembly GCA_036345935.2. Lineage (NCBI taxonomy): Eukaryota > Metazoa > Platyhelminthes > Cestoda > Cyclophyllidea > Taeniidae > Taenia > Taenia hydatigena. The sequence continues at coordinate 20,459,185 of JADWOT020000003.1, forward strand.
AGAGAACCTTATGCATAGTTTTAATGTCATCGTAACGTTCGTTTGCCAGAAGATAAGTTAGACCAGAGTTTTCCATGTTTACGATGGTGTTGATGTGACGACTGATCAGCTCCTGCTCGAGCACCTTAACAAGCTTAGGACCTGTTGAAGAGTCCAAGTAGTGGTAGACACGAGCAATCTCCTCCTCTATGCGTTGCTCCACTTTGTTGATGTAGAGAATTGCAGAGGGATTTTGAGCAAGAAAGGCCTCGCTTTCGGCCACGTAAAAGTCCCGAGTTTGTCGCAGGAAAGGTTGTTCAAAATCCTCCTGATAGACATCCAAAGAACCAACTCCGAGCTGAACAAGCATCTGGCAGGCATCACGAATTTGTGGTCGAGAAATTAACTCGCCTTGACGCTCCCGCTTCACCATATCAAGCAGTGTTTGCTGAAGATGCTCCTTTATCACACCATAGCGAACAACGAACTGACAGAACATCACCATCCCCATTTTGTAGACATTGTCCACCTTTTTTTGAATTACGTAAATACGATCCATGTAGAGTAATATGTCACGAATCATCGGCATGGCTGTTTGATGATCCTTCCAGCAGCTGTTCAGGAAGGAAAGGAACTTGTTGTTGAGATTCTCAACGACTGATTCGCGAATGCGTAGCATGTGCTGCATCACAACCTGTTTGGTTCCGTTATAGAGAAGGTCACCATGCTTTTGCAGAACAAGTGTATATGCATTCCGATAAAGTTCCTCAAAACTTAATCCAGTGTTATTCATCTTTTGAATTTCCAGAATGGCCGCCCTTAACTTCTCCCAGGTCTGTGTAATATGTTGCTCGTTAAGAGAAACCGGAAAGCTCTTGATGCGCATTTTTGTGTTACCATTACTGGCCATTTTTACGAAATGACAATAGATAGAGGAACTAAAATCAAACACACAACAGGTTAATAAGAAAACTACTTGAGCGGAGGAAATTCGGTCAACGCATTGCATTACCACTCTAAAGTAAAATAAGTACAACTAATATACATAACAAGCACCAAAGGTACAGCAAAAGCAACGAAACTCACAATCAGTAACTACCAATCAGTACCGAACTAAAAGGACTGCGGAATGTAAAAGGCAACAGGAGCCATTCAAACACGGATGCTGAATAAATTATAATAGCAAATGCAAGCACAAAACAAGAGAAAAACAATTTTTGGCTCGAAAAATGTCTAGTTTGAACAAGAGGAATAGTCTTAATGTTTAGTGCAAATCATATTGACCTTAGTAAAAAGCATGGATGTGGAACTTTGCTTATCTGTATCAAATTACAAGAGCGAATTGCTTCTTACATACTACACTTTTGCTTTGCGGATGGCCTTTGGACCATGAATATCTACTAAGCCTTTCTGATGCACCTGGGCCGAGATGAAAGCCTTTAATCTACAAATTTGTAGAAAATGCACAAACATTATCCACGAATTATCTGGACACTTCTGGCAATATGGATTAGGCGCTAAGGTATTATAAAGCTGCCCTGGATTTCATTCGGTTATTTACGTGCACAAATTATGTGACATAATAAGTTACTTTGCAAGTGCACCAGGATTACAAACAACAAAGGAATCAGTTTCAATAATTATTGGTGCTAAAGAAGAGTCAAATTTCATGAACACATTGCATTTCTAACTTCAGATTCTTATCTAAGACTTTGTTATTAAGAAGATTTGTAACAGCAGTTTTGCGATTTTTCACCAAGCTCTAGTTTACTTTTCCGATGTCGATGCTTGCCACCTTGATCTGGTATCCGTATTTAGGGGCTTAAGGCATTGTGGCGGTTGTAACCTCTGATGACGAATGGGAATCGGGGCGGGGCTGTTTAGTAGAAGGTCGTTGATAAAAGGATGACACAATCTATATTCATTCAAGGCATCACAATTCGTTAAAGTTATTTTCTTCCATTCTAGTTGGTCAATGCGGCAACCAGATTGGTCACCGTTTTTGGGATCTGGTACTGAGGGAACATGCTGCTGTGAATAAAGTTATCAAATTACATTTGGAGCTTAACATTTTTAGAAAGGTGGTATGGATAAGTCCATGGAGACTTTCTTTTACTCCTCACGAACAGGAGGAGGCCCATCGATTAAGGCTCGAGTAAATGCTCTTGTTTACCAATGTATTCTTTCAGTCTGTACTAGTGGACATGGAAGAAGGTGTTGTAAAAGGCCTACTTCGCAGTCCACTTGGGGGTCTTTTCGACGTTTCCCACCTTGTCACGGACTTTCCCGGATCGGCAAACAACTGGTTTGGTTAGGATTGTAGTCAACTATCCCTAGGGCCATTGGCTATTTTGAGCATGGTCAGAAGCACGCCGACGAAATAGTTGAAGCTGTTAGACGAAGTGCTGAGCTTTGTGACTGTCTTCAATGCTTTTTCATCCTTCATTCAATGGGTGGTGGCACAGGATCTGGATTGGGTAGTTACATAACTGGCCTACTGGCAGATAATTTTCCTGAGGTTTACAAGTAGGCACACCTTTGTCAACTTTTACTGTTATGTCTCAGGATCGTTACTGCAGTTTTTCCCTCTCTTAATGACGATGTTATTACATCTCCATACAACACAGCTTTGGCTGTTGCTAAGCTAACCGAACTGGCAGATTGCGTTATTTCTGTTGAAAATGAAGCCCTTGGGAAGATTGTAAATAGAATCCACAAAGAGCTGGAAGTGAGCAATGAAAAAAATGAAATGGCATTAGGAAGTGTGATTTGTGGTAAAGGTGGTGTCGCCGGTGGCAGGGCAAGAGCATTCGATGAAATGAATAACATTGTTGCCAATATGCTTCTCAATCTTACAAGGTTGGTTATGAAGACACCGTTGTGACATTTTCGTTATTTCAAGCGTTTTTATGGAAAAAAGAAGTGAATGGGTCCTGTTTTTTTTACTTTAAACCGATTTCTTGTTCAAGCACAAGCTGATTAACAAGCTCTTAATTCATATTAGTTAGTTTTCTGCCTTTAGCTCCGCAAGATTCCCAGGAACAATGAATGTTGACCTGAACGAACTAAGCATGAATTTGGTTCCCTTTCCGCGGCTTCACTACCTCGTTGCAGCTCAGAGTCCATTTGCATCGTACAGAAGCATCTCAGCGCCGCGAAAGTACGTCTGCTTAAATGTACATGATGCGTTCCTTTAACTTTGTCTACTTCTTTGAAATGAAACGCCGATGCGTTTGTTATCACTTTGTTGCTGCACTCTTCGTACTTTTTTCGAATTCATTTTCACTGGTTCAATGAATCTGAAAATTTGCAGGCGGTCTCCAAATGTTACTGAGTCATTATCTGTTTGTGAATGGTTTCATTTCTTCAATGCAAAAGGTGTTGAATTGAAAATGGTAATTATGGGAGAGGTCGTATTTTACTGTCAAAAGGGTATTTCTTTTGCGCAAAACCTACACTGCGAGTTTGACTTGAACTTTGCTCTTAAGCATCGACCAGATCTTCCAGGATGTCTATTCTCGCGATTACCAGCTCATCTGCACCAATCCACGTGAGCACACCTTCTTGGCAACTTCTCTCCTCCTCCGAGGCCATGGCTTCGCCTCCGATCTCCGCCGCAACATCGATAGGTAGGCATCACTTGCTCCCTCCTCTTAGGCTAACTCGCCCCTTCTGGCAGACTACAGGAGCGATTGCGCTTCGTGGCGTGGAACCGTGAGGGCTGGAAGGTGGGTCACTGCGCGGTAGCGCCGGTGGGCCAACAATCGGCGCTCCTTGCGCTCTCCAATTCCACTGCCGTTGCAGTGCCATTTACCTCGGTGCTCAATCGTCTGCTCACACTTTTCCGCAAGAGGGCGCATCTCCACCATTACCTCTCCGTCACCGGCTTCGAGGCGTCATCTGCTCTCGAGAGCGCCACTGAAAGTCTAAAGAACCTTATTGGTGCTTACGAGTTCTTTGATGCGCCGAATCCCTTGGATGCATCAAGTTGTGGGATGAAAAGTGATGTGCCGGTAGTCAAAATTGCTGATTGATAGTTGTGTCGCCTGCATTTGTGTTCTTGTACATAATGTCAATTCTCAAGCCAAGGTAATTAATATGATATGGACTGAAGTTTGTATTGTAACTGAATGTTTAAGCAGGAAGTGGTTCGGTAAGCACTGATTATGAGAAATTGTTAGAAACCTGCGACGTATTGCCTGGCTTTGTCTCGGCAGACATATTGGTGATAAGTTTTCCTCTCACCCGGTTGCAAACCCTCAGCTTTTTTGTTAAGTAGATATGATTTGATGTCGGCTCCTACGGTTGTAGTGTAGTGAATGGTCAGTTGACTCGCGCCTGTTCAGGTAGATAATTCGGGTTATGCACCCTCACCGTACCAAATACGTGAGGTATCTAAGTCGAAAGAGGACGACATTTGTTCTGCTCCTAACTCCGCTGACTTTCGTCCCCATGGATTTCGGCGTTCGTTCTGGTGCTATGGTACTCTATCCGTGTTGCCGTTCGCTGTCTACCAGCCTCTCCATGCACGAGACTTTGCTCCCGTAAAGGGGAATTTCGGACCTGTTGTTTAAGTCCTGCAGGGAGTTCCCCAACTTCACCGCTTTTTTGACTGCTCAAGCGTCCCAACCCGCTCCAAGCAACAGTGCACAATGAATCTCATTGTGAATTCGCACTTCCCATGTCCTAAGCGCATTCACCTCACTAAGACTTTCAGATTGTCACTATAACTTCCTAGTTTAATTTCTCCGTTCCATCAAGTCCAACATTTAACACGCCGTTGCCCCGCCGACCGCTTCTACTGCATTTCCAACCGTTTTGCTGATGCTTTGGGGCCTTAATTCAAAAAAGATAAGGCCTCATATTTTCATCGTCCTGCTCAATTTGCCCCAGAATGACTATTCAAACGATAACGCAAAAATGAGAGAAAACATCAAAGCACGCTGGAACAGATTGCATGGACGTAAATAATAGTAGAGTAAGAAGCGGAGGAGTACAGATTGAGTCAATCGAATGTACAGAGAGGAGGATTGACTACTCCTAACGATCTGGCTTTCCGGAATCGGGAGTCGACTGTTCCTTCTGAGCTTCCTTGGCAGTAGAAATAGCCGCCTCAGTCTTGTCGAAGGCTTCCTGGGAGACAGAGTCTTCCACTTCTTTCACGGCTTCCACTTCGGGGATGTAGAACTGCAGCATGTTTTGCACTCCGTGCTTCAGTGTGACTATGGAGCTGGGGCAGCTGGTGCAGGAGCCCTGCATTTTTAGGTACACCACGCCGTCTTTAAAGTCCTGCATCCGGGTGAGTAGGTGGAGGGGGAAAGACATTAGTGAATCACTAGAATAATGTGCATTTGTACGAAGAATTCAGAATTTCGTCGTTTCGGTTGTGGCTAACATGCCATACGCTAAGACTTGACAATTCCGCCAATATTACAGGCTGGCGTGTTTCGCCGGAGCTTGGGATGGCTTAACTGCTTAAAGCAATGTAGCTACCGCATTTAATTACGCCTTCCAACAATAATTAACACCACTATTGGCGGTTAAAGTTTACGAAGTAGCCGGGGCTGAAGGGGTGTATTTCGATGAGCCCAACAAATAGTTCCAATGCAAAGCATACGCAGGTTCAAATGCGTCAGCCATATCAGAAAGAGGCGACTTTAACACCATTTTTGTAGGTCTAAGGGTTATACTATCGGTGTGCTGTGGAAATAACGTAATACTTTTGGCCGGAGTGACAAAGGTACTGATGTACCTGGTAAGAAGTACAATGTCGGATCGTTCCAGTCTTTTATAGCCCCTGGTGCTATTTTTGCATAATGACCTGAAAGTTCTTACAGTAGTGGGAACGTGGCCGCTAGCAATCACGCAGTCCAAGGACGTCATCTGCCCTTTTTGTAGGTCAGAAACGCGCTCGTGGCAACACTTTAGTGTTAGCTCGTTTCAAATCTGGTCAGGGGATTTCAGATCCCACAATATAATGCTTTCTTCCAAAAATATTGAGCAGACCAGATTAAAAAGATTTCCAGGAGGTGCTACTTATTCAGGCCTAAGAGACTACTTACGACAAAGATGATATCACCACCGTCCTCTTGAACAGTTGGTCTGATACGGCTATCTAGGAGCTCCTTTATCATCGATACAGTCGTATCTTCGTCCTCTTCCTCTCCGACATCTAAGAGGACGAAGTAGCGTTTGTGTTAGAATGGCGAGATGTGCATTCTTTGAAGGCAGGACCGAATTCGCAATATCTAAAGCTCCAAACAGTAAAATATCAAGTGTTCACAAGTGTGTGCTGGCTAATAGTTCTATGTTGGATAACTCAAGTGACTTTAAAATTAATTGACAGCCTAAGCACACTCAGGGCACTTTGCATGATCAAGTGAAACCACCTGCAAAGACGGCAAAACAAAAATGCAGCTCTATTGTCCAAGCATTGTTTGCAATTTCTATGATTTCGAGCTCAGATACGAACTATAAATTCAGTAGATTCGAGTGTTTGCAAATCTATTCATTAGAATACCAGAGAACCAAGTTTTGCGCTGCAAAGTACGTGCCTTCAAAAATAATGAATAAAATCCTCGCGATATGAAAGCGATAGTACCACCCATCACTGTATGGAAAAAATATTATGCCCGAATAAAGAAACGAGACGTGGAATTAGAAGATTTCGATTAGCAAGTAAATTGGAATCAGTGCAGCGGTGAAACTGTAACCAGCTCGAATCCAAAAATGTTTGCAACATGCGACCAGACTTGAGGTGCGTAAATACGGCGACATGTGCATCAACTTATTGAATCAACTTGCCGTGTTTGAGCAAAACGATAAAGGTTTTGCTTGAAATTAGAGTCATGCCACAGGAATTATACAAATTACATGAAAAACATGTGAGTCTCCACAAGATTATGCCAATTGCTTCCAAAAAAATGCGCATACAAGTAGATAACGCAGAAACATGAAGGCATGATACTAGAAAGCATACCTTCTTCATGAACCTTGTTGACAACAGGGGTCCCAGCAGTGAAAAAGTCCATCAAACACGCAAATATGTCGGGGTTGATTACAGTCCAGTCGGCGTCAGTAGCTTTGGTAACGGTCACAAAATCGGGCCCAAGGAAGACACCCGCAACACCAACTATTTGAAAGAGATTTCTAAAAGTAGAAGGAGAATGTCTTCGCATAAATTACCTGGCCAAGGGGGAGTTAACTGTGCTCGCTTTGGTTTGGAAATCCATGGTACCAGTACCCAGTACAGATGTGCCTGGAACGAATTTGCGACTGTTCGGATTCGGTGTCTCGCTCCATTGAATGAAAAGATACCTCAGCGCTTTAGTTAAATGGTAACAGAATACAGAGGAAGCATCCTCACCTTGATAAGTGGGTAGAGACCTAGGAATTCTAACAAGATTCTTCGCCAAATTGAGCATGCCGGCCAATCTATACAAAGAGTTAGGCCAATCAGCTAATAAGTTGACAACCTTGAGCGAAGAATTTGATCACGAAGTCTAATGCTAATAGTATTTTCAGAAATGAAAAAATTTTTGGTTATTTTACCTATCTGAGCTAAACAGTATTTCATATTAGAAATTCGGTTGATAAGTTTTGTAGTGTTACCGAATTTTATGGATAAATTTCTAGAATTTGGTAAGTAGAAGAAGGGTAGCTGAAAATGGCACGCTTACTGTAGCTTACAATGAAGCTACATACCGTAAGGCTACTTAGCGTCGACTCTTCTTTCGTCGCATAGCGGTTACGCATTTCGGTTTTCTCATATACGTACGTGTAAGTAATTAAATCTTGGTCTTTTGTAATCGCGTCTGACATGTTAAACATTTTGAAATGATTCGCTTGTGTTTTCAAAGCAGTGCATTTGTAATTATCGAGAAAAACAAAAAATAGTAAAAGAATGAAAGCCACTTTTCCTACGTGGTTTAAATGAATTCGGGTAATACGCCCAATCCCCCTCTTTCAACGAATAGATTTTGATGAGCAGGGAGCTGTGAACTGCACGATCTGCATAATTTGAACTATTTATGATATGTGTGTGTAGCGTCCCGAGGCTCCCTCAAAGGCATAAGAAGGCGGAATGCTAGGGTAGAATATATATATTCACCGGACAGAGGGAAAAAGGCTGCTGGCATGGCCCGGAGGCCAGCCCACGCAGCTAGGGCAATACGGCCACCTCTGTGACCTTGACAGAAACCAGGACTTCTAACAAACAGAGTACTACAGTGTGGCTTATCAATCGATTAGTCTCACTAAACGAGCTGACTTATGAACTGTGTATTTAAGGCGCCGTTAACGGTCAACGAATGACTGATTAAGACTCGACTAATTAGTTTTAATTATTTCCCTTTACATTCTTAAAGCTGTTGATGTTGACATTGTTTGTTCCTTTATTCCACCATCCATTTTCACGTATATTATGCACCACTTGGAAAACGATGACTACCAAAAGGTTCAAAGTTCAGATCTAAAGTAAATTAAACTCAAGGGGCTGCCGCGCTCTAGGACTTCCTTAAGGTCGTAAAAAGACATATTACTCGAAGTTAATACATATCGTCGACGTACAGTAGGTTTTGGAGTCACTGATATGGCTAGAAGAGCAGGCCGCTCAGCGGTGGCCTGTTGCCAAGGTCGAGCGTTGGACAAACAACTAACGTTCTCCAGCCTTCTAGGATTAACAAGATGCTCACTTTCGAGGCTTACACAGGACATTATCAAATCCCGTAAATGAAACAATTCTTCTTTAGATAGCATTGAATCGCTAGCTGCTCATTCTTTTATGCCGTGGACCAAATAGGGCTTTTGGACAGCTGTCATACCAGCTCAGCGTTTTCCCCTTGTGCGAACAGCGCAGTGGAAAAAGGTCAAGCATAACATTTGCTCGACTTAATAACAAGGGTTCCATCCTCCTCCGAAAAATCCACCTACTTCATTCTTCGTTGAATCCCAAATTCAGGTAATTTACCTCCTCTCAATGCCCCAAATTTGGACGTTGCTAGAGACGGTTTTAACTACACGGTTGAAACATTCTTACGCTTATATCCTCCATGTGCAGGGAAAAAATCACTTATTGTTCCAAGGCATCGCAGTCATAATTGAAATAGTGCAGATCTTATGTCAGCAATATACCAAATTACGACTCCAAGTATAGGCTCTAAACAGGTGAATGCAGACCGAATCTTGGCCAATGTTCTTACTGCATCAATTGCTTGAAAGCTGGTTTTTTGCAGGATGTGAAATTTTCTTGTTTAAGCTGCACTTACTCCTCTCTTGGCAGAGGTCTGGAGATTCCGATGCCTTCGCAACCATTAAGAGCGTTTCTAAGATTGGGCCCCTTTAAATACTAGGCGGTTTTTCATGTAGTTTTTGAACAGTTGCAACCAATCAACAGAGTCTAATTTTATTAGAATTCTTCATCATTAATAAAGCGAGGTGAGGACATCTCACAGTTATTCGGGCCTGAATAAATTGCGTGGCTTGAGAGAAGCACTTGATGGATGAAACCACGCGTCAGTAAGAATCTTCCTAAACGAAACATTTCCGTGGCACTACTGCCCCTAACATACCACGCAATTGAGGAGAGGACAACGTTTTTCGACTGTCTGATTCAGAATACTCCCACTTTATGAGGGAGAGTACATGTGAACCAGCTTTAACACCCATGTACTGGCTCTCTTACCATAAAAAAGCTTAATTTTTCCAATAGATTTAATAAGTAGCACAGCACTATAAGATTAGACCCAGTCGACGGAGCCACAGCATGCAATGACATTCGGTACAAGTCCTTAGTTATACAAAGGGAACAGTTAAAATTACCAGGGCTCAGAGGAGTCGCGCAATTCAGGTGGATTGCTTTCCAGACGAAATTGCGCACCTATTGGGCTTCAGTTTGATTTATTTTGTCGCCTATGGAAACTGTCTGGATCTTATTTAGCTTGGGATCTTTTAGTTTAACAGTTATTGACTGCAAACATGTCGACTAACATAAACACGGATTATTTTTTGTTTTCCATCCCTAATAATAATGCATTCTATAGCCGAAACAAGCGTGATTGTAGGCTTAACAGAGAAAGAGTTATCCAAAATCCCAAACCAGGCGGCGTTCCGCAGGTCTTGGGGGTGATAGTGTAGCATGTCGTCACCCGAGATATATAGCACAGCCGACATCCAAAATTTAGTTTTTTTTTTCCCGAGGAGGAAGAAAGGGAGGTTAGGGCTTGAGAATCCTGCCGTCCAACAACGGGACTCCAGTGGTCTCCTCCACTGACCCAGATGCAAGCTTCTTGTCATTTAAACCCTTCTCAGGCTGATGCGTGGGTGTGCGTGTGTGTATGTGAGATGACGACCTGCTGCTAAGTGAATGACAGTCAAAGCAGAGGCAGGAAGTGGGATAATAATTAATCCAACTCTTCACATCCTAAAGCAGAGTGCAATCAGTACTGACTCTTGGTTGAAACTGGACTATCTTCACAATATAGTAATAAAAAAGACCCTTTATGACTTGACCTAACAAGAGTGGTCAGTCCTTAAAACAATTGGGGTTCCTATTTACACAACCGTTTCGTAAGGTGGATGCATTCCCACCTGGATCACAAGAAGACGCTTTAAAAGAGGTACACTAATCAAGGTTCTAGTGAAGATGTCGCGTACTCGGTGGATCTGTATCGAAACTCCACACCTAGAGTTCAAAGCATAAACACACATAGGTCGCAGTTTTGAGTCAGGAATGCAATACTTATGTTGTTCAAAAATGAGCTTGAAGGTGAAAGGCGGGAGAACAATTTAAACTCCATTGCAGGCGAGCAAGGTCGCTCTCCGGACTCCAAGACGTCCTCGTCCCAACTGCTTCGGTTCCGCTACCATATATCCCCCCCGTAATTAAAATAAAGATGTCTAAAGATATCCAGTCTTCTCATAACGCGGCTGGTATACAAGGAATGTGCTTATTTATTAGTCCGCCTCGAGTGGATTGCAAATGGATGTCATGCATGCAGTTAACTTGAGCATGTGCCAATGAGGCTGTCAGAAATCCATTACTTCCATGTTAACCAGACAAGCGAAAAAGATTAGAGCACTTTGCTGGTACATCAGAAACGCATAATCGTTGATGTTAAGATCCAACAGGCCTGTTCTTATGCGCTTAAAACAAACGCCATATTTAGTCATAAAAATAGTGATTTAACAAGTCGTAGAGATTGCCACCAACTAGCTGACTGGATGATTGACTAACTGGCTGTCTAAATGACTGAATGACATCTTGAAAACAGGCCCACCAAAAAGCGGAAAGATTTGTGGGTGACATAAGTTTAAACGTCTGTCGTTGTCCCCTTCCTCACCTCGTCCCACCCACTTCACGCCACGACGAGGGGAGAGCTCTTGATTGACATTCTGGACCACCCCGCCAGCTAAGGATGGATTGATGGGTGAATGGATAGTTGACACGTTGAATTGGCAGGTTGCAATCCAAGTATGGCGGTTGGATTATCCACCAATTTGTTTGTCCAAGTTTGCACCAAGGGTTAAGCAAATAAACTAATTCTACAGGCGTATGCACAAATTGTAAGGAAAAGGGGTATAACGGTGTGGTCGGAGACGAGAAAGATACGTAGAGAAGAGTCGTAATCGTATATCTCATTAAAGGAAAAGTTACCAAAAGAAGCCAATTATGTTCTCTTCTTGTTACCGTGCCCTCGAATGCTCGACACACTAATATAGTCAAATTTAAAAGCCGAAACAATGGATGGCTGTGGTGTGGAGGCTAAGGGTTGGTTTGTAAACGTGATTACGCGGATATAAAACTTCAGGCTACCCGAATTAAGACAGGATTATGACATGGCAGTAATCTCTAGCAGTAGTCGCATTTTAGTATTCAAACCTGTCTTTTAAGCCCAATTCTTAATGAAAACATAGTTTAATTAATTTTTCTTAATGATTTCTAATAAGTTTACTGTCAGCGTCAGTTTATTTCACCTTTAACTGCACCAAACCCTGCTCTTGAACTGGGGTTAGCTACATTATTTTGACTGTTGATGCGAAGGAAAGAATCGGTGGGTTTGTGGCAGTTGGTTTTCTACTGCGACCCTAGTGGCCAATGCGCTGAGGTACCGACTTGAGTCAAGGTCTCGTGGTGGGTGTGTGACATTCCTCTGAACCCTCCCTGTTCGGAGCTATTGGCCATATTCAGATTGATATGCTTCAGAAAGTAAAGGTCACTTGAATTCTTATTACCGATTTCTCTAACCAAACAATTCATGCTATTGAATGGCTACAGATTGCCCATTTCCCTTCATAATCACTTCATCATGCACGAATAGGCCTCCGTTTTAGCAAGAATAGAAGAAGAGGCAGTAGGGACACATCTTTTTCGTCCTCCTCTCGATGAGGCCATAAACTAACAAGGGTAATTTATCTTACTCTTTGTGTGTTTGTGTTTCTCTCTCTCTCTCTCTGTGTGTGTGTGTGTGTGTGTGCTAACGAAGCTCTTGCCCTCAATGGACAGTGATTGATTGTGCAAACCTCCTTCTCCTTCTTCATCCCCATCACTACCAGCAATAGCAGCAGAAGTAACCGTGTTTTTGCAGGCAAATGCCTTTCGTGTGTGTGCCGTCGCAGTATGCAGGCGACAGCTCAGCAACCACATCTTCACGACTGTTGCACCGCATCTCGGATCATTTTACCAACAGAAAATGAAAATAACGCCAAGGAATGAACTTTATCACAGGAAATGCAAATTTATACATATAAGCATGATGAAAATTTTGGGACGTCAGATTCACTTTGCTGTGAGAAAATTGGCTTTAACTTATTCATTTGGCATTTAGGAAACGCCATTCGTAGACAGAGGATGAAATCCGCAAAGAGGTAAATTTTTAAATGTAATGAGAAGAGTTAGTTTTGCCAGACCTTGATTTACCACCAGTAACATTCGAGCGAGGTGTCCAATTAGTATAGACTAACGTGGATTAACACCGGAACTCCGCCTTTTACTGCTCTTTCCTCTTAGTCATCTCATCCCCTTCACTTGGTAAGCTCATCCACTCCTTCACCTTTAAAGAGCACGCCTTATCTACCAAATCAAAAAACAAAACAGGTTTTAGAATATAGTTGCGCGATTCATAGGGCCTTTAAGCATAAAACTTTTTAAGGCAAGTCAATGACTGGTCGCCATCCTTAAATCTCCCCAGATGTGCAATTTCGGTGCATTCTGCCAACCAAAGTTGTAAATTCTTGGCTAAGCTTAAACACATAAATGTTCCCTTGCTTTTGGTAAATCCACATCCTTCGGGACTGTGTTATGAAGGATGGGCAAATTTAGTCGCTGAACCCTTTCCTCGAACTCACCTGTCCGTTCCACACAATAGACTTGTTACGATCTTACTTCCCCCTTTTCGTGCAACTAAACACAGATATCCCAACAACGTCATCCAGCCTGCATTGTTCTTTGTCAGTCCCACCCCCAATTGCATTGCTGCATGTTTCGTAAGATAAAGATCAGGATTAAGTTTTTGGCACCTTCCAATTCTTTGCTGTGTTTTTTGAGCTTATATTGAGGATTTTGGTAAACATTTTGTTGATATTCAACTCAACCTCCAAGACCACGAAAATAGATTCCCAGTTGACCTTTCATTTGTAGTGAGAACCAATCTCCAGGAACAAACTCTTATTCGTTTATCCTTAAGGGATTCCATTTGCCTAATCATCGAAATCCGGTATCCAAAAAGCCCTTCTATGTGAGTTAGTTCAACCTCCTCTGTAATAGTCTTTTACATTTCTCAGAAGGTTCCGTATCACCGCTTAAAAAGGTCAAAAAGTGCCCCTTCTGTAGCAATCTAGAGTCTATCATCTCAAAGTAAGGCAAATCACTTCCTACCTTATATCGAAGATTTATAATCCATGCAGACAAGAACGCAAGCACAGCGTCGGTGCGTTCTTTGTTCTCCCCACCCCACCACACAGCATCGCACCCCACTGCATCCTTTGTTGTTGACTGGATTGAAGATCCACAGCACCAGAAAAAATTCTTTTAATTAATCATTTGTCATGCATAGACAGGTATACTTAGTCTCTTTCGTTAGATCATCACTATCAGCGTTGTCATGATGGGATGAGGCCAATTGACAAAAGGAGAAGCGCAGTCATGAGCTACGAGACACTTGTTAGCGGGGGCTAAAAACACCCTCCACGTGTGCATTGCCTGCGACAGGCAGTGAGTGACGGGTCACCGTTAATACACTTCATTTCATCAGTGATAGTAGTATGGCCAGAACAGAGCCTTTAATCCTAATCTCTAGATTATCTAAAATCAACTCCTTCAGCACGTTTTTATTCAATCGTAGCACTTAAAAATGGATATTAAATAAATTGTTTTACCAATGTCGTCTTGTCTTCCCACTCGTAGCCGGCTTGCCTGAGTAGGCTAGCTTCAACGACATGTGTACGCCTTAAAGCAACTTTACAACATGTAATGTGGCACGGAGGGGTAGTGTGATTGAATTCTGTGCTTATCTTTCTGACTTTAAAACGATAACTTTCTGTGGAAAAAAGTGGCGGATAGTGTATTCATGGGAATCCCTCCGAAAACGAAAAAAATTGGAATTTATGATTTGAATGATACGTCGATCATCATTCCAGCGCAGTGGCGCATAAGGCTCAAGGATTTTTTTGTAAACGAGGAAAAGTGATGTACATTTTACATTGTTTAAGCTTTATAAAAAGATACGCGTGAATTCCACCTTAGCTTCAAAATTAGAATAAGAGGGAGACGCTGTATTAGGTAGCATAAATCATTATCTTTTGGAAGATAGATTAAAGTACTTTTAACTGCGGCAACTGCTAATGCATATTTTGAAGACATGATAACTACTCTCAGCAAAGCAACATTACGGCCTCATGGTACTCTTAGTTGCAAGGCAACTTTATTCTCTTCTATTCACTAAACGACAGTGTAGTTTGAGGAAAATAAAGTATCCAGGCTGCGATGGTTGATGATTTTTTGGAACGGTAGCAAATATTCCAAGAAAAGGTCATACAAAAAGACATATTTTAACTTTGAGTTAATTTATCGTTCTTAAATGGGCTGTGATTTGCTCTTACTCTCCTCACCTTTCTAAAGGCTTGCAGATTATTCCGTTCAAGTAATAGCTAAAATTGAATGCGCGTTCCATCAATGCTTCGTAGACAAGGGTTGTGAATTTATTTTTGCAGCTAGGACTGATAAGCACGGCTCAATCAGCGGAACCGTTGCTGGGTGCGGTACATCACGCTGACACTGTCTCGTCATGATCTCGTCGCAAGCTAACACAGCGAGAAAGGCATGTGAATTCCAAGAAAGAGAAAAGACTTATGATTGACACATTTAAGCCGCTGGCAGGTATGCCTACAATTTCGCTAGCTAAATCATGCATTCTTTTTTCTTCTATGCTAAAGGCTAGCGAGTTCTCAGAATTTGTGATGGGATATTAGCTGTCGGTCTTAGCCCCTTTCTAAGTTGGAGTTCTTGGCAATGCCAATATCAGCGCGTCGTGTATTTTTCGACCAATCAATATTTTCATCGGAATAAATATAAATTCTTGAGTTGAATTTACTCAATAGCATATCATACTATGATACTGGAGTTCGTGGCGAGCACTAAACACACTAATTGAGGGGTAGGGCTAAGCAAGTGATGAAGATTTCAAGAAATTTCGCCTATCCACCGCTGATCATCTGCTGGAGGCGGGTAAGTGCCAAGTCTAGCCTACGAGTGCCAATAGTCAGCTCACACGTCTTTCTTAGCTCAGTCCAGCCAGTTTAATAAAGGTGGTAGGCAAGTGGGAGTCTGTGTGTGCTTGCAACGGCTTTTGGTTGTGAGCCGAATTTCCTGATAGAAAACGCAGAAAATCCGAACTCACAAATACTTGCTTAATTAGAAGGTCTCAAGCTTAACTTCCACCACCCTGAAAAGTTCACCTGTTTAGTGGTGTCACCCTTGCAAAGATGGCCGCGGTGGTTCACAGCCGTGAACATCCATTCAGCGAGTGAAGTGCCTGCCAGTCTGTCAGATGCAGAATTTCTGAATGGCGTGACTTTGAGCTGCTTTTAATTAACACGGCAGATGGTTCAGCCGTATTGGCAAATCTTTCTAGCCGTAGGGATGATTGTATAGGTGCAGGAGGAGGATGTATGGAAAAGCAAAAAGGATATTTACTTCCTAGTGTTCTTTCCTTTTATAAATCATGACCTCAAATGGCCCGATTGTACTCAATCACCCTTCATTTTTATAAGGGCTAAACACTTAGAAAGGCATGTTTGTACATGCAAGGATTAAACTGTGCGTGGGAATTGAATGCTCTTCCAAGATTACTCAGAACGATTCCCCCTCCTCCTTCTGCGATATGAGCTCGTTCATGCAGAAATGTTGCCCACCAAACAAGCTATAATAATTGTGCTTTTGTCGCCACCGTCGCCACGGCCACCGTTGGCACCGCTGACTGATGGAAGAAGGAGATGAAGAGGGACGAATGTGTCTGTTCATCTCCCCCTCCCTCCCCCAAACAATGTACTTGTGTCCCTCCACGACTCATTAGGCACGCTGCCGTTCGCCTCAGTGCTTTCCAACCAATTGCCCTGCATGATGGTTCTTCTCGTTGGGAGGCTGCGGCTGCGGCGTCACACTTGAGCAGTCGCTTTCAAAAAAATCACAAACTGGAAGATTTCTGCTTCACTTATTTGGCTTCCCTTCCCAACACTACGGTGAGAAAACTATCTCATCAAGGGACAAGCGCCACTACACAGTCATGCATTTTCGCTCAGTGGCAATACTGCAATTGCCTCATTTGTTGGTATGATGGGTGAATTAGCTCTCTCTCCTCCCTGTGGGGCACTGGTCGGTTGGGTCAACAACAACATTAACAGAGGCAACGATGATTGAGTGCTTATTAGGCTAAACTCACTCTCACATACTCCCCATAAACCCAAGACATCAGGATCAGCACTGTGGTTTGGTACAGAAGGGAACACTTTTCAAGGAGTGCCTACTGTATTCGCTTTCCCCTATGTTCTTATGCTACATTTATACATTCATTCCTATAATAAAACAATGTCTGAAAGGATTCGGTCTTACAGACGGCCCATCAAGCATCCAAATACGTATGGAGACTGCACAGTTCATCTCCAACGGCTTTATGGACTCCATTGCAGATTGTCACGTTTTTTGGCGCAGACCACGTTGGGCGATGAGATCTTTTGGTGAGATGGTTGGCGCGTGTCTGATTTTTGCGTCGTGGGGCGCCGTCAATAGCCTTCAGCCGTGGACGGCGGAAAAGCGTCTGCTTTCGATGCTGTGTGATGAGGGCGGCAGAGCGGGGAAGTGTCGGCGAAGTGATGCTACCACTGCAACTACCACCATGTAGGAAAGGTCATCCATCACTGTCACCGGCTTTCCCATTGGCCCTGATAATTGATAGGCTGTTTGTGTCCGCGCAATCGTCGCGCTCGAACCCTTTTTTTGGGACAAGAGTTGTCTATGGCACCGAAAAATGAAACTCTAGAACGTTTTCACGACTTACTAAAAAGACTGCTTTAAAAATATCAACGTCGCATTATTTGGTTAGCCAAGTTTAAAACAAATCCGTTGACTAGCATGAACGTCCGCTTTCGTATGCATCTAAAAGTTCGAAATCAACACCGAAAATCAAAATGATTTTTAAAAAATTTGCCTTTTCACCCCGAGTTTTCTTATGAAGCCGAATAAAATTATAAGCCTGTGACAGAAGATGCAATGCTGACCCTTAGGTGTCCCAGAAACCGAACCGAAAAGTCAAACGAATGGTTGAAGTAATGCATAGGTACTTTCACCTTTTGAGCATCGGTCCCGGTGCTGTCCTTGGTCAACCTCCCGCGTCGACCGATACAGTGTAGTCCGAGGTGTAAGTAAAAGCACCCACGAATCACTCAGCTGGGCCAGACATCGAATTGTTGTGGAAATGAGGAGATACCTTATCGCAATCCCTCTTGGTAATTCAACTGTGAGGGAATTGGTTTCAGGGAAAGGAAATGTGCTGGCCATCATGTGTGTCCGTAGCTAGACGTTGGAATATTGGTCCAAAAGCCAAGTCATGTAAAAAAGAGGGATCCGTGGAGGGTGGGGTTTGTGTCCCTTCCTCCTCATTGCGTTTATCTCACTTCAGGTTTGCCCAGTCATATCAACCTGAGTTTTATCCAGCTGGTGAAGAGGTAGCGGAGTTATCGCGCCTTAATGGCATTAATAGCTAGGTAGGTGGCGGTTGCTGTAAATCCTTCCATTTGCAGAATATGCCCGCTTTTCGTCAAGCCTACCTTTCAGGAATGGAAATTTAGGTATCTTTCTATTAAAAGCGGTTTCTCATTCTCAACGCCACTAATCTTCCCCCGAAGACGAAAAAAGATACTATAATCAGACTGAATGTGTACAGTCGACGTACGGACGGACTGAGAGACACCGGCATGATCCAGAGGTGGAAGTAAACAAATGACCAAATAATAATAAGGAATTGTTGATCTCTTCACTTCCTCAAATTTATTTGAAACTTCACACGACCCCTTTTTCATTCAATGAATATTCCTCTACGGTAGAATCTTCAAATTACTAATTATCTACGAAGGCTGAGCAGTGAACAAAGCACCGTTTGCATAGAAAAAAGACGCCCAAAAGTATGCAAGTGTTAGACAGTAGCTCCTTCAGGCAGACAGTACTCATCAATGCAAAAAAAAAACATTTCCAATGGAATTCACTCAAAGTTCTTAAGTCAATGCGATGGTGGTGAGAAATCATTCACCGTTAACCTACCAATGAGAAGGGTTGTCGCGACTCCACAGTGGACTTCATTTGCCGACTGCTACTACTTAATATTCTTTGTTTGTTGTTTTTTGTTCAACTAGAGTTGTTTTGTGTCCACTTGATGTAAATTTATTTCCTCTCTTGCTGAACCGCTTGAAGGTGCACTCATCGAGTACTTTTTGATCCTCAGATCATGGCCAAATATCATTTTGTAGGAAGCATCACCAGGACAGTAAACACTAAATCCTTTATAATCGGACCATATGACAATGGAAGGGAATTTCATTGAAGTTATAAAAAAATTGTACTCATCTTTGTGACAAATAATAATTGCTTTACAAGTGCCACTTTGTCGAGGGAATAGTCGACTAACCCGCTAATAAAGACAACAGTCTTAACCAGTGAGTGCTACAAAACGTTCACCAGTAACGCCTTCCATTCCTTCATCGGGCTGGGAAAAAGGGTGCTGCAAAGTGACGGACTTCCGATGGATGGATGGATGCGGCGGGGAGGGGGACGGGTTTAGCCTGCCTTCAACAAATGCCCGACAAGTTAAAAAGTATGAGAAACGCACTGAAAAGTTGAAAATCATGGGAAAAGTTTTGAGGCACACGTGGATGAGGTTGAAAATTTATTTCCACCAACAATGATACATGATTCACTATGAGCTTGGTGGCTATCAAAAGAATTCCCCTTTTGTATTTGTTAACACTAAGGCAGGAATTTTGCAGAAGTCTGTTTCAAAGTTGAGCAAAGGATTGGCAAAGTTCACCCTGCTCAAGTGAAACGTGAACTCCATTGCCATAAAACCCATCCAGATGTTTTAGTTTCACTAGTGATTGACTCCTCACTTGACTCTGGCTAGCGAAAATTACTCTCCACTTTGAATAGACTGACTTTGATGCAGTCCACTGTTCATATACATTTCTTCATTAGCTGGAGGGAGGGGATTGACTTCTTCAAAACGCCGATTGTGAATATGCATACAACTTGTTCTTTCCCTGAGTGAAAGATGGAGAGTGGGTCTACGCGGCCTGAGTAGGTGCGAACGAGGACAGACCGCGTCTCCGATTAAGAATGACACTACGGAACATTTTCCTCTTCCTCCTCCTCCTTCGACTCTTACTGCATTTCTTTGGTGTCATCAAGGACATCATCACCATCCACCAACACGGTGTGAAAGAGTATCGAGTTGGTGGCGCAACCCACACACGCACACCCACATGAAGAGAAGGCGAGTGGGCTGGATGTAGGCATGTAGTTGGGCTTTTTTCCTACCCTGTCAGAAGGGTGAACGGGGCTGTAAAGTTTTGAGCAGTAGTTGTGTACAAGTGACACATTCATCACTAAGGTCAAGTGTAGGTCCGAGCCTTTTGTCACAAAGAGGTGACAGCTTATAATAACTAGTTACAGTAAATCATACCGTTTGTCAAGTCTAACACATTTAAGTAGCTGTGAGATGTTTTTGGTCTAAGAACAACTACATTATTTTTTGAGTACATTTGCGGTTGATCAGTTCGGTTAAACAAACGATGATGACACATTTGAATGGCAAACCACTTAAAATCCTGATATCCACTTGTTGAGGATTGTCAAAAGTAGTTCTAAAATATTAAAGAAAATCAAGTCCTTTTCAGACGTTGTTATTGCTTTTTATACTTTATAAATCCTTTGAAGGGAGTTGTGTGAGCGCCTATCAGGGCTCATGGCAATTCTTCGTCCAAACACGCGATCGAGAAGTCGTGGGGACTAACCTGTTCGGGGCCTATCCAACCACAAAGCAAAATTTAGGGATGCTCTAAAAGTTGCTCCCTGTTCCACTTTTTAAAAATGATCCATTTTGATCGGTATTGTCCTTCGCTCATCGGTTTTGAGACGCCATGAAACGTAGAGTCTCTTCTATGATTGAGATTTGCTTGTGGAAATGTGCTAGCAGTCGTTTTCGTGCAACGCTTTTACCGCTTAGGCATCATAAACTAGTGGGAATGAAGCTGCTGCCAATCAGTCAGAGTGCTGTCTACTGCATCACCTTGTGAACAAAAAACAGACCCCGTTTGTGACGCATTAGACTGTCTTAGCACCGACCTTCTTCACCCACCTGCACAAATATTTAACCTCCCAAAATTTACATTGAATTTCAAATTGTAGCTTTTTTTACGAAAGACAGAGTATTCTAAGAATCAGTAGTGGGTGATTACTTATTCCATGGTTCTTTCAGCACTCGCAATGAATCGGTGTCACGATTGATTCCTCGGACCTGTAGACATGCGCTAGGAGAGGAAGGCGGCATTAAAATGTACATTTTGGGATAATCTATTTGCCTACTTTTAATATTCTTTACCATTTGATGCTGCCACTTATTTCCGAAAATCTGCCTTCGGAACGATTTCGTCGAAGAACCCCGCTAGCCAAAGTCAACATTTCTGATTGAATGGGACTCGAGAGATGTTCTTGAGTGTGAATGTGAATTGACATTTCCAAAGTCGAAACGAAACTCTAGTTGATTTACAGTATGGTGCGAAGTCGACGTCTGGAATTATTTAGCTTTGTGATTGATTATCCTTCAAACGAAGAGGTAGCTTCTGTTACATCTAATCTGCTGTTTTTAGGTTTTGATAAAACACTTGAAGATTGGCCACTTTTACATACAGTTAACTAACAGCCATGGCATAAAAGTGTGAGAC
This sequence comes from Taenia hydatigena, assembly GCA_036345935.2. Lineage (NCBI taxonomy): Eukaryota > Metazoa > Platyhelminthes > Cestoda > Cyclophyllidea > Taeniidae > Taenia > Taenia hydatigena. The sequence continues at coordinate 20,480,647 of JADWOT020000003.1, forward strand.
AACATCGAAATAATTGAAGGTGCCGCACCAATGGTCAAAATCAAGGTGTCAACTCTCAAAATAAGAGCTATCAACTTACTCCACCCATATAAGGCCCCCTGTGCTTAACCTTATCAGTGTCCTGGCAAATCCTCCTAAGTCCCTAGCTTGATCTCTTTCCTTTTGCCGCCGAATGGAAGTTATTTTCTATGAAAGAAACTTGCACTTAGTTGACCAACCAAAAAGGTGACCACCAACATGGGAATTGCTTCCACTCAGGACTGCCAAACACAAAAGTACTGTGGTAAGTTGAAGTGTAGTTTGTGGACTTGCGTGAGTAACGGTTTAGCAAAAACGAATGTTTTGACCCTCCACTGTATTGCCCGCCTTTTTGCCCCCAAACATGATTCATCACCATTAAATTTGGTTTGCCACCGCGACAACGAGCATCAATATTCTTCTCCTCGGTCCGTTTTTGATCGCGAGTACTGAGTCAGCGTCGGGGAATATTAACTCCAAAAGATGTGTCCAACAGACCCTTGAACAAGAGATATCGGAGCGACAAGATGAGAGGAGGACAAGTTTTCGAGGAGACCTTCACTAACTCCTTTTCCCTTAAAGAAAAGAAGAGCTGATTGCACCTTAAAGGAACTTTAAATTCGGTTTGACAGGCGGAGACTCCAGAAAGCTCCATGGAATACTTGCTACTGATTTAAGAAGTCCACTGTTGTTCAAATTCTTGTTCACGTTGCAGTAGCCCCTATTCAAAACTGTCTCAGCCTGAATTCGACTGAGTAGGTACTTTTGTCTCAAAAAGATCACCGAACCACTATTGAGGGATTGCGAGTTTTCAATCACACACCTTTCGCCGTTCCATCGAAAGTCAGTTCCCGTTTCTTCGGTGCTATCCCTCTTAGTATCTGCCAAAAAAAGCTCATTATTAGGAAAGTGGTCGCTCCAAACTCCTAATCACAACTAAGATGTAATTCCCACTTTATGGCATCATGAAGGCCATAAATCCTAACTACTGCCGTTCCTCTTTGGACTTCCATAGATCCGCCATCTGGTTGTGTTTTTTTCGCAGAACGCCACTCCTGCTCGGCAAGAAAGATCAAAGAATTGCTTCATCATGTCCTGTTGGGCTTTGCGACCTCGAATCTGACTATTCCGCATCTTGAAAAAGTATTTTCAAATTTGGCCACCTATAAATTCAAGGCAAGCTCACTTACTTCATCTTCCTGAAAACCTATCCGCTTTACATTCAATAAACTTCTTTACACCGAAGCATAAAAATCGCCTCAATTTAGCCTTCACTGGTATTGTTTTGCCAATTTTTAAGCTAAAACGTCTGCAATATGGGCTCGCTCCACTGTTTCAATTATTATGACTGTCAGTAGCAGGCGATACAGCCTTAGATTCCGCTTTAAAAGTTGAAGCCGACTTTTAAGCAGTAATATTCCTTAGCTGATGACAAAAAGGCGTTGGAAAAATCCTGAAACATTTGAAGATGAACCTCACCATCCACCGGAAATTCAGAGAAGGGCTAATGGAGGTAAAAGTGGACGTTAACGGTAGCGCGTAAATTCTAACAAACAACCATACACCATTTTGTCATTTTTACTGCTGTAAGCGCATCATAAATCACAGCAAAACCTACCCTTCATGAAGTTGATTTGGGTACCATCACTTTGTGCGTTCAGTTTTTCCCTTTTTTCCACTATTTGTGGGTTGTTTGCCGTCGCGAGAGAACAGTCTCGACTCTAGGCGACTTGTCAAATTTCTCTCCTCCTTCGTCTGGTGTCTTTCAGCAACCCTGGAAACAGTGATGAAGGAGGGGCGATGACCACATTTGATCCCTGTTTTTCAATCAAGTTAGGTTGCGTTACTTGTTATAGCTGCACGGGTGATAGGATCCTTACAGGCCCCTAGGCGTGGAGATTGTTGCCTACGCTACTGCTCCCTCACTTCTTCAGTTTGTTGATAACAAAGCAACAGCAGTCAGAACAGCCAAACCGCAATTCCCTCAGTGTCGCTACCGTAAATTTACCCCCATTTAATGCTTATTTTGTCTTCGATGCCAGTTAGAATGTAAGTAACTTTTAAGGGGAAGGTGATGCCAATAATTTACCTAAAATTTTAGTTTTTAGTGCTAAAATGGCCAGAACACTTGTTTCGACGCAGTTAAAGGAATATTTGTGCTTCCAGGGTAGTTTGATAATTTGTGTCTATTAACTTAACGCACTTCGGAATGAATCGCCTCACCATTTTAAATGTTTGCCTTTGTAACAGAACGATAGTCCCTTTAATTGTGCACTTAAATAACAGACTCCGCTGTTTCGGTTGTCTTTTTGGTGCCAAATCATCCTGTCCATGCTTATGGCATCTCAGCTCCTCTATGCTTTGATAGTAAAACTTCTAGACGAAAATGTCGCATCATATTTTTGGTGTAAACTCAGGCACCACAACTTCATTTAGTATGTTATTTTCGTAACGTTCCAATTTTATGAATCGCGATATAAATGCCGTCAATACTATGGAATGCTAATGTTTCTTTCAATAAAATCGGCCCATCATTCAGAGCTGGATAATTGGCGTCATAAAAGCTTCCAAACTACTAGCGATTCGTCTCACATTCTCGATGAGCCTGGCAAATAGATCTCCCAGGGCTCCAGATGGCGTTAAGCAACAGCATTCTTGTTGGTGATTTCTTTGACTAGTTTCAGGGTGGATTCTGCATTCCTTTTAATCAAACCTAATGCCAACTGGAAGTCTACAGCCCTCTTCACCAAACCCACTAGTATGACCGACCTTTAACCTCTACACGTCACCTGTACGCGAAGGAAACCCATCCTCCTGTGACAATGGTGACAACCTTGTACTCCCCGCGGACCATAGTTCACTGTAATGTCCGTTCAACATCTAAAAGTGCGGTTAGTTAGAGATAATAGCCAATTTGGTAGCCTACTACTTTCCCCGTTTTCGCTGGACCTTGAAACGTGCGGCAATCATTTGAACAACTTCTGCTAACGATTTCTCCAAGTGAACCTGACTTTAATGTTTCTTTTTTAATCATTAATCACTTTTACATCTGCAGAACTTTAGTTATTCGGCTACAGAGAATCAGCATCCTCGAGTAAACGGAGGTAGATTTTGCAGAACCAATGAGTCGCAAATAGTATTCGAAATAAAAGTTAAAAATCGAGGTCACAGAAACCAGAAACCATCTTGACTTCATAAGGCGAATAAAGAATCGATTGGACATTAGTCATTGACGTTCTATGACCGTTTCTGAAGACTTTTCAATTCCCTTCCTAAAGAGTCAAATTCTTCTACTTTATGGAGGAGTACAAAGTGTGTTTACAGCATCATGGTGGATCGTTACCTCGGTTTTTTATCACCTATTCTGCCTTAACGTGACTCGCCTGCTAATGGCCAGCACAAAAGCTCCATCGCCCTCCCGTCCTCGTCTTTCACTCTTTCAAATGGTTTTGTGCAGTATAGTCTGTCAAAAACCCGTCCGCTCTGTGCACCTCATCTGTCAAATTTTCTCTTTGTCATTGACAGATGCACAGACACCCTCATGCTTGGGTGCTAACACTTCTGCTTGCTCCCTCCTAGTAGTGCAACACCGAATCACTTGAATGCCACGAGGATGACCAGTTTCCTTGTCTCACCAACGGCTGGAATTGCATTTCTACTACCGAATTTTACGCCTCCCTTCATAGGAGAGAAGCATTCAGAACAAACAATTTCTGTATTCCGATCAAGTAATTGAGAAACATTTTTATCCCAGCTTTTGTTTTAGCCTTCAGTGTTAGACTTTAACGCCTCATAATAAATGTAACGAATAAATTGAAAATTTTTCAATAATTGCTTTAATGATAGAAGATTAATAACATCGTCCCGGTCTAGCGCTACGAAAATCATAGATGTCATTAAATTTGCATTCATCAGTTTACCGCAAGCTTCTAAAATTAGGCGAATTTGTATTTCCCTTTTTTCCCTCTTTGTGCTTTTTGACTAAAAAGCTCCAACGACATCGTTCTCATTCCCAACTTCTTTTTACGGACAAGCAGCACAAAGCGATGTCCACTTCGACAACACTTTTGCGTTCAAAAGTCCATTCAAAAAGTAATCCACCAGAACTCTTGACTTCTCCTTTAACACTTATGGAACCGCGTCATTCATCGCTGCTACCTTACAGCTCTACAACTTCCGGGTAGTTTTCTACTGAATTAACCTGGTTTCTGTAGGCGGTAAGCTTAATTACAATCGCTTTGTATGGATGAGAACATTAAGCACTAATGCAAATGTGCCAGCAGGATGGAGCCACGTGCATGCAACGCGTCGACTCTCAAAGCGGAGCACGGCGGCATAAAGGAATGATGTGTTCTTCACCGCTTTATGATAATTGGTTGCGTCAAGTCTCGCAGCAACTAAAGTGGTCAAGGATTAAACAATAAAATGAGTAATAGCTGTGTCTAATCTGAGGCTAACTACATTTTATGGTTCTTAAGCAGCAGTTAAGTGGGCCAGGTTGACGATGCAAGTGTGCAGACCACAGTAGATTACTAAATCATCCAGACTGTGGCCGCCGATTTACCGCTGAGACTGGCAGCGAACGTGCTAACATGAGTCCACATCCAATCAGGGTGCATTTCGCAATGGACACAAATTAATAATTAATCTCTCACGAGCATTCCGCAGTCGGAAACGATAAATTACCCCGTCTTGAGAGAGAGAGAAAGAGGCCTTCACACACACACACACTGGCTTTGAATGGGTGCATGCCTGCTATTCATCACTTTTGACAAGGGGTGAGAGGGAGGAAATAAGACTGATGCAGAGATGGAGAAAGAGCTGCATGGATGGAAAGTGACTCCTGTAATCCTTAAAAGGTTTAAATTTGCTCGATGCATGCCGTAATTAACCTCGTGCCATAGGTTAGCTGTTGTCGACCCATTCAAAATCGTCTCCAGCACATTAATGCGAAAGTTTTGACATCCGCCGTGCTCCAAGACTTATAAGATTCCTATAATGCTGTAGCAATTATTCGAACCAAATCCAATCGTGGAGCAACGATTTTGATCTTGGAAATACAAGACTTAATGCAGCAGAATTTGCCAGATGTAGCATAGGATAGTGTCATTAAATGCGCCCCCTGCATTTCATCACCAAGCCCCTTAGAATTTTGGCAGAGAACAATTGAAAGGGTCTTTAGATTTTCATAGAATCAGCAAAGTCATATTTACGATAACTATTATCTCTAATACAGATTTTTCTTGTTTTAACGCCCTAAATGACACTCCTGTGGGTTCGAGTTGGAAGGGTCAGGGGTTTAAATTCTGCGAGCTTTTTAGCCAAACTCAAGTGAGAAGCATAGGCTGCATGGAGAGCAAATGCGTGCTTCTCAGAAGATTGGACTCCCAAGAAAATGATTATTTCCATTCAGGGCTTGAAGGTAGCTGAACTGCCAGATCGGTGTGACGCTTTTCGCAATAATCGTCAGCAAAAAAGCAGCACAAAAGGGATCAAAATTGATCGCGGAGAATGAAAAATTGGCACACCACATTACATGAAGTACGTCTCACGAAAGTTCGGTTCGCACGCCCCAAGTGGTTCACTGAAGGCTATTTTTCTTCTACATATTTTAAAATTTTTCACAATAATTTCTCCTTAATGTACTGGCATAGCAAATCATAACGGCAGTTGTAAGGCATTTTTTAATAGGTTTGAACCACCGCCTTTTCCTAAACTCGCTTGAATTAACATATAATCTCGCCATTACACTGAACAAGTAAGGTTTTGCTTTTAGTGCGACCTCTAGTCTACTACAAGTTTATGTTTGCCTCTTGTCCACAATATGCGGTACGTTGAATCTAAAAATCCCAGCGCGGCCGTCTTCCAAACAGTTCTTTTGCACTTAAACCGTGGTTTCACAATATTTAATATCAATGGGGTAAGTGGCTTTGATAATGGTTATTTCTGCTGTGTTAATTGCATATCTTCTCTGTCTGCGGTATCCTACCTACGCTTTCTTCTTCCTCTTCTACTTTATCAAACGTCAACAAAAGTCATTAATCTTTTTGGATCCACGATTGTCGCCTTGCATGCTAGCGGCCGTACTCCTAGTACCAATAGCACTGCTACCACCACCACATTTGTCATAAATCACGGTGCAGGCATAAATCATGCGTCGGAATCACACCGTAAGATATGTATTTCAGAGAAGGAGGCGGATGGAGGTGCCCTCACATAGCACTGTGTGGAGTTTAATTTATGATCATCCACTACCCACTAGCTATGAGCCACGCCGCTCTCTGCCATTATGTTGGTCACACAAACAAGAGGTGTGCCATTCACACACCCAGTCAGGCATACACTTACTTCAATCTTTGCTGAATCACTTTTTACCATTTGACTGCACGAAACTTCCCAGACCTTCGCTACTTCATTGATAGGACGGGGCTCGGTTTAAGCAGCCCATGCCACTACCATTGCAGCCATTTTGCACATTGACAATAAAGCCGTTTTGTAGCTCCTATGTCCTATAAAGTGTGATCACGGATGGCTCAGGCGCAACGCCAGTGGGAGTGCCATCAAACCCACTGCCTAGCTATACATCCGTGGGGACTCACAACAGAAGAGCCATCAAAACCACGTCGACCACCATAACGCGGAATTTTACATCTGAGCATTGCAATATGTCAGAAACAAAAAATTCCACTGCTTAAATCAGAACAGTGTATTACTAAGACCATAAGAGAGCAGTCTGAAATGGTCTATAGTGGCGAGTAGGTGGCGGAAAGGGTTACAAATGCCAAACATAGCTCCGTGAAGCCCTCCATGCCACGAAGCTACTTTAATGGCTTTTTCTTTTGGGTAAGCGCTCCTACAAAGACCGACTAATATACGGACTACACTCGTCGTGATTACCGTCTGATCCTTGAAGCTACACTTTTTATCCATAAGTTTGGTATTCACAAACGCCACTGAAGTTGGAAATCTTGCGGTGACAACAGAAACTCATTATATGATCTCCCATTTCTGCCCTGCAGGTGTCGTCGTGGAAGGAACTCATTTCATGAAGCAGGCGAAGTAGCACGATAAAATTCTTTTAGTTGTTTAGTCGATTGTGCTAGCCTACTCATCCTCTCGCGCTTTGGTTACCACGCTAAATGCACAGAGCTATACCCTTGTGCTGATTTTAAGACTTATTCCAGGCTGGCTAGCCATCGTAATGTCTTCGAAGGCAACTCGAGCACTACATTATCATGCAAATCCTCCTCACCCGTACAAGAACAGGTTTCAAAACATTAATAGGATCTAAAAAAGTTCAATTTTCTCAGTAGGCACGAAGACAATAGGTAACGATCATCAAAAACTCACATTCATATTGACATTCACAATCGGCACTGATTTCCGGTCGTGTGTATTTCTCGCACCTCCACTACAGTGGAATTGTTTTTCACCTCCACAGAGCGAGAGGGAGGAAGAAAAAGGAGGGGAGGCGATTTCTCACATTCAGCTTGTCACCTACGTGCGTGTGTTTGTGCCCGCTCAGCGCCCATCAACTTGACATCACCGTTTGTGAGGGCCACAAAGTGTCCATGTGACGAGGGTCCTTCACCGCAGTTCACACGCGCCACCGAGTACTTAATGCCGCTCAGATCTTTATTTACTCATCCTTTTTCATGCAAAGTGATTCTTTTGCTCGCTAACGTTCCCATCACCTGGTGCCTAGCAGGTGACATTCGGTTCCGTTCAGAAAGTGGGGCTTGCAAGTGTAAGCGAAATAACCTTAAGGAGGAATGTGCTCAATGTCTACCACTGGCGTGATAGTCATAAATACTTTTTTTCCAGCTTACTTTCGACTAAACAAAAATGGTATTTCAACCACGTCGGCACACACTCTTTAGCGTCGATGCTAAATAGACATTTGACAGTTCAACTTGATTGTAATGCAACCAACTTGACGCGCAAAAAAACCGAAGTCTTGTTTATTCGTTGTCTCGATTTTTTCCTCTCGAGCGATTATTGGCATCAAATCATTGATAGAATATACGGTCAAGTTATTTTTCTCTTAAAAAATGGATGATGGTATTTATGAAAAAAATTCGTCAAATTGACATCGCACACGCCGTTTGCACTGGTAGTCGTCTGGAGCTTCTGCTACTTCGAAGTTCTTCTGTCTAGAGACCCTCATTCGATTTTCATGCCATCAAAGACCCTTGCAACACTCATTTAATTCAGCTTAGCCAGTCACTGATATATAGTTATTTCTGCTTTTAATTTGTGTCGTTCATGTGGCAGCAGCATGCTCAGTGATCACCGTCAAGAACCGTGTGAGTGAAATGGCTATAGTGAACCGGGGACTACCCAAAACACGCAAAGGCTGCTTTTCCTACTGTGAATATTTGTCGGAATTGTTCGTCAATTGCTGATCTATTTGGCTGAGCTATTCAAAGTACTTAATTTGACTTTGGGCCTCGATAGTTGGCAGGTTGAAGGTATGGCAGGCCGCTTTACCTCCCATGACAAGATTAAATAACGCATTTTAAACAGACGACATCTTTCGTCGTGCCTATCATGTGACTTGGTTCTGGCAATCAACAAATGCAGTTCACGTAGCGATTGCCATAAGTGGGACAAGCTGTACAGGCTGTAGGCACGATCACCAGCGGGACGTGACAAGCCTGACTAACACATTGAGGAGAAGGCATCGTGACATCTATATTATAGTGTAACTTATTAGTGCATTGAATAAGTCAATGGCAGTTGCTGAAACTGTCATTAGCTAACTTTGCCAGCCCTGGAGTGAAGTGAAGGGGATGGCAAAAATGCTGAAAGACTGGCATTTACGCCTCACGGAAGGAGAACTATTGTCATTCTTTTGTGTTCTTGGAAGTTAAAAAAATGCCCACGAGGAAACGACGGTATTTCAAGTTGATTGCCCCCGTCATTCTTAACTGCCAGCAGAATGTTAACTAAAAAAACTCTTTCGGTTAATAGCGTGGATAGCCGAAAATATTACAAGAGCAGTATTATCACCGAACATATAGAAGGATTATGTTTCCATTTTGCATTAAAAGATCTCTATGGCGTTAGCGAACTGTAACAAGTGTCCTTCTACGACATAGACGCTATCAGTCTATGACTTGCTCGTGCTTTCAGTCATGGGTATAGTCTCGAGCCCTCCTGAAACGCTCAGATAAACTTGGCCAAGGACACCCACGTCCTCGGAAGTGACTCTCGCCCTATCAGAAGCGAACGCGTGTGCATAAACAGACTGCCCCGATTAGCAGAAGTGTAGATGCCGAGTGCCCACGTCCACTTGTCTCCGTCTGGTCCGCGTAAGGCGATCGGAAATGGTGCATGTGTGTGTGGGTGTGTTTGGGCGCATGTGATTAATCACTAGGCCATATAAATTACCCAGCGAGTGGTTTGTCTCTCTTTACCTCTCTCGGGGTCTCGCCTCACCATTCATCACTCACATCTCTGCCCTACTACGCCCCACTCCGGGGATCAAAGGAAATCTGACACTTTGACAGACGCTTATTACCCCTCTCCCTCCCTCATTGGAATGTCGGATGCTTTTGGGCAAGGCACGAGCTAGGTCCACAACCCAGTCGGTTAGGCATAATTTATTTTGAAAATGCATTTGAAAGGCCTTCTTGTTACATGAATCCACTCAATGCCATTTAATTAAGTAAAATTACGTGAAAAGGACAGAACTGATATATGCGCAGATTGAGTTACATTTAAAATCACAAACATTCTATGGAAAAATTAATTTTATTAAGTTCTTGCACCAATCTCAGCAGCTTTCGGTGGTGAATCAAACTTTCTCTTTTTTTGCTAGGTTGGCTTTATGTGTGAACTGAGCCTTTTATGATGGCCGACGCAGAGGGAGAATCGCTGGCCGCACTAAGGACGATCCTCGAAATAGGATGAGAACTATGTTGGAGAATTGTACAACAAGGCTCTAGTCGTAGGACCTGAGCCATTAGTCTCTCAACTCTTCAGTACCCTTGCACTAAAGCTTCTTCTTCAAGACTAACTTTAGCGATACAATATGAAAACGATCAGAAGGCGACATAAACCCATTTTTAGACTGTTCGTCAATTACATTAAAAATTTTTAGCTCTTATCGAACCTAGGACTGGGATGAAAATGCAATAGGACATACTGGTGTTTTTAAAATTGTCAACTATTATTTGGCCTTATACTCAAAGAAGGTCCAAGAAGCTACGAGCATGGATGTGGGACCATAAAATTAAGATGGCTGTCAAACCACAAAACCCAAATAATGTACAATTGAAGTAGAGCCTGTTTCACCACTATTTGATACCGCGATGAGGAAAATCTCGGAATACAATGTGCCCGATGAGCAGCGTAATATTTGATGGGCTTTAGCATTCACTGAGGACGCAAACTTTAAAGGCGAATGGGCTCACAGAAAGAACCAAACATCTAGCTAGCTCTTTAGGTGGCAATGTTAGTGATGGCCGTAATTATTTTCCCACGGTAACAGTCTAGAGAGCTTGTTAATCAACAGAAGGGGTGATTAATCACGTACTGGCAAAGTCTTGACAGCGAGTAATTGATGGTAGTGGTGGTGGTGTTGGCAGTAGGAGGATAGAGGAATGGAGGCTGACATAGGGCTAATACCAGCCCTATGTGACTAATCCAGAGTCCTTTGGCTGTAAACGCGCATTGATAGGTCTGGCACCTGTACCAAAGTCAAACCCAAAACCTGTGTCATGGCAGCTTAGCCTTTTGAAGGTCACTGAGTCAAGGTCGCTTGGCAGGAACTGTTTCTGTATTCTCAGTCAGATCTGCACAATCGTTCATTTCATCTGTCTTCAAACAACGCAGAGTGTACCATTCCATGATTTAGCTCGTGTAAAACATCTTGACAAGACGGGACTCACGATCACAATGTTAAATTACTGAGGGTGTTGTGATTATCATTTCATTAATGACCCCTCATCTCTACATCTGCGTGTGTGATGCAACCGATCTGTGTATCTGTGTGTGGGGGATACGAGTACGAGACCCGTGAGAAAGGAAACAGGCGTGGGATGAGACTTCTGCTGTGCCCTGTCAACCTGACATGTAGCCATTTACAACTCCCCTCCTCTCCCACAAAGCTTCAACCTCCTGGCTTCTATCAAGTCCGCAATCAATTCTATCTCCATTATTCCCTGCATGAATAGCTATTTATGAGAGTTGATTAAGCAGACTTTACTATAAAAATTTTCCCCAACATGTGAGTTTGTTGCAAAAAATAAGGATAAGTTAATAAATAAATTACTCCAACCTATTGGAGGATCGTTTACTCACTCGTAAACTTACTAAGTTTTTAAGATTCTAAAAAGGAGTCATTTATGTGGAATTCGGCATTGACATGATCTGATACTATAAGGCTTATTTTCTGCTTCTTTTAGCACTAACTTCTTTGGTGCTTCTTTAGCGGGGCCAAATGTCCTCCACCAGAGAAGGCTAGATGCGTAGCTAGAGCGCCAAAAACTGAAAAAGCACCCTTAGTGATGTGCGCAAATAAAATAAGTACCATTCTACGACATTGTAAAATGTTGAAATTTTGTGTAATGCTCTCTTGCCATCTCTTTCTCGCCTTCTTGCCCTGACAGTGACACAGTACTGTTTCTCAGGCCCACTTGTCACAGATCTGTCAGTAGATGAAACTCTTTTCTGGACGCTGCGAATTCGTCCCCGTGTCTGCCGTCAGATGTGAACATATGATAGAGTAAGAAGCATCACCATTGCTCACCGGTTCCATCTCGCCACCCCTCCATTTCCCGTCATCCGTTTTGTTGAAAACTACCAAGTTCAAGTCTTTGTGTCCCACTTCGGCGTATAGGTTAAATCGCCATCCAAAAGCCGGCACCCGCCTTGAGTTTAATGAGGTTTTGAGAGATTGAATTGTTCCATAAAATATTTTCCTGATGCCAAAAGTTTTATCGCTCTGACTAAGGAAGGACGAGAGTTTGAAGACGATAACACTCTTGAAATGTGCCGTATAAGATGCAATGTGTAAATGCTTGGTTTACAATTGTTAAGATTTGTTGTAAATTCAATTCTTTTTAACTTGTCTAGAGAAATCGCGTCTTTGTGATTCATATGTGCGGGGAATCGTTCATTTAGCATGACGACTCCATTTATTAGATTTTTGTGTTTGTTGCGAGGATCTTCGTAGAATAATTACCAACGCCGCTGGCCGGATTTTGGCCTTTTCTACCAATAACATCACTAGTCGTGATTAATTTCTGGATCCTTCGACTGCCGCATAATAACCTTAAAACATGAATTTGTCCTACCTCTGATAAATTATTCTGAATTAAAATGTTGCTTTGTAGCACAATACGGCTTGACCATTTGTCAGAAGCTGATTAGGAATGTGCCAAATGCCTATTTCAGCTATCATGGTGTTGTCAGTCATGGACACCTCACAATTGTCCAGCCTTCCAGCAAACAACTAGATGTTAATGCGGCATCATTCGCATATCATTGTAACGCAGTTTATTGCCGCCGGTACATGCTAGGACACCTGCATGCATAATAAACGAGATGGTTGTAAAGAGGAATAACCACAAGAAGGAGGCATGTTGTCACAAATGATTGATATCACTGAGGCCTCTAACTGCGGTGCATATGGCTTTAAAAGGATCATAAATTGGTGGGGAGGTATAAATCATGCAAGTGGGGTCCAGGTGGGAGCTGTAAAACTCTGTCTCGAGTTGGGAATAATGAAGTTCATTAATCCGGGTGTTTTCAGTGGAACACATCGCCCATTTTTCCCACCAAACTTCCTAGCACCTTTGTAGGGCTAACCTAGACTTGATCGTTGATATTGGTGCTTAGCATAGCTCACATTTGTTATCTCACTAACATATTGGCAACGTTACTTTTATCCATAATGCCTCAACAATTCGCTTTTGCTATTTACAAGATAAAAAATTGCGTTTGCTCGGCGTTTTTAACTCTTAGACCTACACACAGAACAAGATCTAGTTCTCAGTGACACTGTTGGACGGTATACCTTGTAGTATTCTCGGTCCTCCCTTAGGTCGTACCATTTTGCAAAACAAGTTATTATCACCACACAAAGGATTTGTTTTAGTCAACACAACATACTCGGTGCTTTAAAAACTCCTCATGAGTAGAACTATGAAGTTTTATAGAGGTGAGAAGCTGCTTAAACCCTTCGTCTATGGTGCATCTTAGCGACCTTGTTAAAAACTTCCTAAGGGGTTATTGACTAACTGGACTATGCTTTCCAAAAAAGCACACTGAATTCCTGCTTTTTATTTGTAGGAACATTTACTCTTTAGAGGGGTAATTTATTAGAGATCTAGTAAATGTGTATTCTCAAACCTTAAACCCTACTGTATCGAACACCTCATTCTTCGCTAACAGTAATTTAACTGTGCCGCTTGACCTGCGAACGATGATAAATTGTTTTGTTGCTACTTCAGTGAAGATTTGAGACACATCACTGCACCTTTTCCTTTTTGCCGTCCTGTTCCCAGTTCAGTGCTATCCAGTCGTCTACCTGGGCTTCATTTTAGCCATCTGAAAATTAAATTTGTCATCTTCTATTCTCTTGAAGTAAACGCAATGGTTTATTTGGTAGCGGACGTCTTCCAGCTGTTCAAGAACCGCGTAGTTGCAGTCGTTATTTATTTCTTGGAGAGTGTTAACCTCCCATTCCGATTCATTTCCGCTTCAGGCGTCTATAGCATGTTCGTTCCTTCTTTGAAATTAGAGCTCGGTAACCAATCAAATAAATCAGACTAAGTATTCTTTTGCATTGGATACATTGCCAGTAATGACGAGGTCAGATTCTTCTCTGAGATAGTGTCAAACCACACCAGTATTGAAGATGGCTTACAAAAGGAGTTGGAGGGCCTTCCCGCAGAGACCGAAGTACAAACTGCAGCTACTAAATACACGGTTCGAGCATATAAAAGCCGATTTCTTAAAGCTTCTGGAAGATCATCCTTGCTTTTGTGCTCCTAAAATTGTTCTGGGCCTGCACTTTCTAATGATCTTGAATGCAGGCGTAGCTCTCCTACGGAATAGATTTATTTTGGTGTTAAGTTGAAGAGAGAGCCAAATTTTTATTTCTCTAGAAAAGAGCGATTGAAGGCAAGGGTTTGTTAGAACCCCCAATGAGCCCGCTCATTTATAGCTGTTGCAGATGCGGATGCTGCTACTGCACTTGTCGTGGTCATAAAGGAGAGGCACTCATAAAAGTTCCTTTTCGGGATTTTAAGGCAGATTGTACAAAAAATAAGAGCTCGTTTTGTAAGTGAATGCTTCTGGTCAACTTCCCAGCATATAAAATGTAAACCGAGTTCACTGGTAAGTGTCAAGTGGATGAGAGCTTGGCATGATTACCATAGAGCCTGGTCATCCATAAAATAACGCTGCACTTCCTGACGATGATCCCAGATTCCCAGTAGTAACAGATAATCCTAGCTAGCGAGTTCTGGTAAGAGTTTTAAACGTGGATTGATTTGGCTTGAGGTTGAGGTGAATGTACCAATTTGGATCAAATGCGGCACCCTGTTTACCGCTGGGGAAGTCAGGAGGAGTTCGAAACTGGCATGATCAGATCTCCACCTGCCACAACTTTGTGGAAAAATTTCCAATCGACTAGGGAGATCTACGCACAGGATGGTCTTCTTCCTTGGAGAGCATAAAATTGGTGGAAAATAAAGTTTCAAGTTAGACTGATTTCAAGCTCAGCATTTGGTCAACGCTTAAAAAGATTCAAAATAGATGAATTTGTACCAACCAAAAATAAAAACTGCAATTGTTCATGAATACCTGTGTTGTAATTCACCGTTCCCACAGAAAGACATAGCTATTGTCCCTTGCAGACACGTGTAGACATCGGTGGGTTTGGGGTTTACGCTTTCGTGGACAAAGGACTCTGCTAATAACCACACGCCGCTGCATGTACACACACCACCACCGATGTTGCCTGCCGTGTTGATTAACGGTGTCTGGATTGTCTCGCATAATGCAAGTCCGGCGGCTATTAGGAACAGCAAGAGGATAGTTTGGCATCTAATATTGTACGCGGTACTGCTAAAGCAGCATGGTATGCTATGCGTTTTGATAGAATCCGAAGTCTCTATCTGGCAAGCGATAGCATTCTGCCGAAACATTAATCATGGGCTCTGACGGGGTTCTGATCAAGATTCTAACATCGTTTTGTATGAACAGTCTTTGGTGTCCAGACGGCTACACCAGAGAAGGGGACGTTTGATCTGTTGTCTATGATCCCTTTCTCATTACTCTAATCGCTTACGTCCGCGGAGATGCATTTATAATCCCCCATCCCATTGCCCTCAGCATTTTCACATGCGTGTGTGGGAAAAAGAGATGCAGGCAAGAGGAGAAGGCAGGGAGGAATTTGGTGGCCCATTAGGTGAGTCGCGATATCGCGGGTGTGAAGTGTGATTTATCTCCGGCTTCAACTTAAAAGGAAGTGCGGCGTCAATTCGCTGCGGCCACTTTTAAGAAGTGTCAAGTGCTAATGGAAATAACCACCTACACCAGTCTACAATGGGAATCTGTGTCATCTAGATCAAAGCTAATTAGATCTCCTTGTCCAATGCCGCATTTGTTTTAAAGACTATTACAATCCTTCTTAAAAAGGCTTGATGGCTGGAATTAACCGAGAAGGTGTTTTTTGTTACACATGTGGTGTCATGATTTCGTTACTCTAGGGCGACGTCAAGGACAAGTGCCACGCATCCTTTGTCAGATTAGGCTAACTGGGTCGCACCGCTTTTTGTGCTACTGACGGATTTGTCAAGTATCGAAAAATAAAGTGGATGTAAGATGCTTCTGTCCTAAGGATAGTTACATTTGACCTTCCTCAAGCAGCAGTTGGCTAGTTCAGTCAGATGGGCGGCAATTTCCCCCTAGCTGTGGTAGCAAACTCAAAATCACAGAAATAGATTAGCCTCAAGGGCTATTGGAAACCCCATTTGTCTTTAATAAAAGGATAAAAGATTTTCCCAAGTGTATTTTCTTGAGGTGCTTCATCCTATTGAAATTAAAGGAAACTTTTGGATAAATCACTTACCTTTAACAGACTGTCTCTTTGAGACCAATAGTGGGGACTTTTATTGAGATCATTAAGAAACGTCGGCTGTCCTACCGCTGTGATGTCTAATCAAAGAATTGAGGCTTGCAAAGATAAAATAGACGCAAAAAGCACTTCATTAGGTGGAATTATCTCAGACATCTCCAAATTAAGAAGTTAGAGCACTCATTATTTCAATTAGGGTTATCACAATTTCGCATCAATTTCCTAAAAATAAAGCGCCCAAGCTTGCTTTGAGTAGGTTAAACCTCGCAATCAAGGCATTTAGTGAGCTACGTCATTTCCGAAATTTAAGCTGAGACTTGATTTTGTCAAAATTATGCAGGAATGCTAGTTGTTTTAATAATACGAATTCAGCTAAAAAGCTGCAATTTTACACACGGTGAGTAGGTAGAAAGACCTACTTAAAAGGTTGGCACTCACTTCGGTATACGTAATTCATCCCTATCATCTTTGAGTCTGAAAAATGAAAGACCGTCTATGTAGACAGTACTGCAGCAATTCATTTCCTAGAGTCTAAATTTCCCCATTGAGTAGGATTTGGTCCTGGAGCACAGCCTTAACTGGGGTCTCAGAGGGCAATCGACAACCGCAGACCAGACATTTTATTGTTCAACCACAAAGCAACTACCGCTCAAAACCCAAATAATGCAATTCTCCTCCTTAGACTGCAAACGCTTTGCAAATCAACCAATCTGTCTGCGACTACCGTTGCCATAGCCTAACAAGAAAATCAAATCATCCACTCCTAACACTTACTAGCCATTTATGTGGCTTTCTTTAAAAATAATGAAGCAGTGTGTATACTTTCATACTTTGTCTGTTTTTTACACCTTGTTTGGGTTTCGCGGGCATTTAAGGGCACGGCTATTGTGTTTCCTCGTAGTGGCGTTGCCTCCGGGCCATGCCAGCCCAGTATTGCCCTTCCCTGTCTTCAGAGAAGCCTCACAGCGCCACATACGCACTTATTCGTTCAGATTTGGTTGAACTTAAACAACCTTAAAACACTCCTCATGGTGTTGTCAACACGTCTGTATTTGCATATCGAATTAGCATAAGTTCGTTCCAATCAGACAGTACCCAAAGGTCAGGTCAAGTAGTAGCTAGGTGCTTAAATTATATTGTGTATGTCCGAGGTATTTCAGCACGTCCTGGTTTAATACAGCCTATTTAGTTTAAGCAACTATCATTCCTTACTTTTGATACAGAGCTTGTAACTCCCCAAAAAAATTAATTGCATCTGCCTAACTGAAATAAGACCGGAATATCTGAGTTTTAACCCAAAAATGAGCTTACGTCTGCTTCCAGTCAACTGACCTTTGACCCCACCTGAACAGGTCAAATCATATTTGTATAAGTATTTATTAATGTTCGGATTGATGAAAATAATTATGAAAGTAGCAAGGCAGACTGAGAATGAGGTGGTGCATGAGAGATTCCTCAGTGTCTGGCTCGACAGCCCGTCAATTTAATGCTATGCCGCCTGCCACATTCAATCTGTTGGCCTGTCCACCCACTGGACATGTGAGGAGGAGGAAGAGGAGAGAGGAAAGGGTGGAAAGGAGAAGGGTAGGGGGGAAGGAGCAGCAGTAGCATACTAAACATAGAATGTGGTTACAAAATTCTCCAATGGAGGAAAAGAATCCTAAATTGAGAACTATTTCAAGATGGTCTCGCCAATACCCACTCTTTTTTTATCCATACATTCAATATCTCTCAAGCTCTCAGAAAACTTCCTAATCACTCATTTATTCCTTCTAAGTGTACACGGACAAAAAATGGGCTTAGCCAATCAGAATTCCCTTCAAATGTTCCTCAATCACTGAATGGTCATGCGTTGATTCGATATTTAAAATGGACAGTGTTCACCGCTAGTCATTTCAATGGCTCTTTAGTTTCCGCGGGTTTTCACCTCCGTTATTGTGGCATGGCAATGCTTTTGTGTAGCTTATTAGTCCTTCTACTACCAACATTCAGACACTGTTCAACGTTCGGAGGGTGGACTGGGGTGCCAAATATTGATCGGGGATTTAGTTCGAGATCGCAATCATTGCCACATAAACGTCAGCATTTACTATTTACGCGCATATTTTAGTGTCACAGTCCATAAATGATGCCTGGGAGATCCAAAAGTGATGTTATTAATTTGAAAAGTTGGAAGAATTCTGCAAGTAGCCACAAAATTTCCCGTAATTAAATGCTATTTTCTTTATGAATCAGGGCCTATTTAACCCAGGTGGCTGTGTCATCGGATTCACTACATCCAATCCTTTCATTTCAATGGATTCCTATTCGTTCCAGATCCTTCATACAGATTCCTTCTTCACCCGCCAGTGACTTTTGCAATTAGACTACCTTTAAAATAAAATCATATTAATTTATGTGACCGGTTAAATGAGAAAGGAATAAAATAACGACAGCACTTCATTTACTGCTTCCAAAATAAATAGGCCACACAAAGTACCCTGACTTCCCATGGATCAGTATCGTTATAGGGGTGTTTCTGGAAAAATAACAAGGGCAGAGAGAATGCACAGATCACCTTGGGCGACTTTACATTTAAGAGCCAGAGGGAAGGGAGGGGCGTCTTTTTTCTGCTTTTCTTTCTTATCCGGCTTGATTGACAGTTCTCACAGAAAGAGGATATGGGAACAGCCACCACATGAAGTTAATGCAAGTCAGAAAAGGAGGCGTAGTATAAACAAACCTAATTGAATGTATGTTTTTCTGAGGTAGGTATGAAGGTGGGTAGATGGTAAGACACACTTGGATTGCGTGTTTCAAATTATTTATTGCCACATTTTATTTAAAAATGGAAGGAAAGAAGGTACAGGTTTTAGGGCTTACAGTGCATTAGAGGTAGTGCAATTAATTTTGCGTCAGTTAAGCTTCCAAATGTTAACGCTAGCGCGAGAACCAACCCAAATCCAAAGGTGACAGAGACGGCTCAAATGATTTTGCATTCAATCACGAGGTCACAACCAAACTGCGAGAGGTGACACCTTTGTACGCCTGTGTGTGTTTAGCTTAAAGATGACAACTTTACAACCATTGATCTGCCCACCTACCTACTTCCCCTTTGCGAGTTAATAATTTTACTGGTGAGGCTACGTCAGACATCTTAACTACCATGCATCTGTATTCATCGTCGAATAAATGTAAAAATGGCAATAACAAACACAGCAGTGCCCATTGTTTTTCGTTCAGACTTTTTAGTAACCATCTGGACCCATCTCCAGGGAAGAAGAACCCTGCGTAATTGCCATTGTTATAGGGGCGCGAAGAGGCATTTAAACCTCACGTCTTTGTCCCCAAAAATGGCAGCTTGCCGTTCACCAATGGTCAGAAGATGTCATCCGAGAAATCAGTTCTGATGCTAATCTTACCACTGATTGGCCTGCTTAATCTTGAAAACGTGCCTCATCAATGAAGACTGGAGGCAGTTGATTTCTCAAGTGAAAAACCGATACTACTGATTTACGGGTTATTTAATTATGGCGCATTAACGTTGTCTAAAATGTCGGTTTGCATTGACAACTGGATCAGTGACAAGCACCTCCAGCAGAGGGACACTTTGCTGAAAAAGTTTTTGTGACTAAAAAGGGATCGATGAGTTGTCCTTTGCCGGATTGTTAGTGACCCATTGTTTACAGAGGTAATTTGATCAGCGCCGCACCAATTAAATGGTTAACGCAGAATTGCTATAATTTACTCATGTGTTTGCTTATTCATGTAGGATACATTATTAAGCCCTACATTATACCCTTAAACGCTACTCATACATAAACGTCTCTGTTTCAAAAAATGTGAACGGCAAAAGTGGTTAAATCTACTATTTAATTGATAATAAATTTCAAAGTGAGTAACCTTCTCTGGAATTTTATCTCTACAACTTGTAATAAAATTCGCCATATTATTACTGCATTTTAAAAATGACGAAAACAATTTGCCCAGTAGACGTGGCTCCCTAGCTATCGTCGATTTGCCACCTATGGAAGGCTCAGGCTTTCTTCACTAATCACCCCGGTGCTTGGCCCTCATTTTTCTTCCATTTATCGATCCCCCATTGACAGCGTAGGAAACTATCGACAGATGGCATTTGGCCAGTAACTGTCACCATCACTATACTATCAAGGGGTTTGAGAACAGCTGCTAGGAGGTGGAGATGTTGACGAGTGCTAACAATTTGTGTCTTGGCCGCTATCACTACACGTTAGGGAGGGGAGAAGAGAGAGAGAGAGAACACTTCTCCAACTGTCAGTTAAGACAAGGGGGAGGAGGCGAATGAAACACAAAAAGCCCACAAATTTGCAATGCCAGTGCGTCAGTCTCTCACACACACACACACGCTGACAAATGATATGCCCTTGCATTCACCCAAGTGATTAAGGCAATTACCTGCCTTGTGGACTCTTTGCTCATCGAAGTCCAAAAGTGTGACATTCGATTACCAAAATCCTGACTGATATCTCGCCATTTTCACCTGTCAAATTTTAATCGAAACTTCACCAAGATGTTCTGCTTCATAGTGCTGAAGAACCGCTGTAATGCATTGCAAAAAATTCTCTCGATGCTCTAAAACCCACCTAAACATTCAACTAATAACGGTTTCTTCTGTTTAATTTTATCGTCAGCCCTTAAGTTTCTTTTGCTTTAAAAGTCTGTAAGATTCCCTTTCACTTGAGGGAACTGCTTCTGAGGAATGAACTGAAAAAAACAATAGTTAGATGCCCACATGTAGGTTATAAAGGACTAATTTACCCTTCACTCGTTATTTTATTTCACACTGCATGAGTTTATTTACGAATAAAATGAAAGTGATAATCCTGTCGTCTGGTTATGGTCAAAGGCAGCACCAGACCAGAAAATTTGGCAGTAGCAGTATTCCGCCTCCCACAATCAAGCATTTAGAAGTCTCTTCGATTTTGATAATTTTGAGAATTCCCTTTCATGGTGCTTTTGCATTCATACAGAAACAAATCTATTCATACATCCATTTTTTGTGCATTCATTTGTATCCTAGTTGTTTTCAAATTATGCTAACTTTAAAACGGAGGGAACGAATGTGGCATGATCGAAGCAGTTTTAGCAATAGAATGTCTACTGTTAAAGCGGAACGTCATTGCTGGCTATATTCATCACATCTACAAAAAACCTATTTAAGCTCACCCAGATGTAGTCAGTCGGACAGGCGAAATGGACATAAGCGTATTAGAAATGGAATAGAGGTATTTCAGTATTTGCAGGAGAGTGTGTCTAGTCAAACTCATGTTCGACCCTTCCTCTCTCACAAATATTTGGAAGGGTTAAATGGCGGGGCAAAGGCAGGATTCCGACTCCCTTCCTCCCCCTCTGCTAACGCTGTCCCTTTTTTCACTTGTCAAGAGACGTGCACGTGGATGTCTAGCCACATTGCAGTGGCTGTCAGGCCCCCCCTCTTCTAATCCTCCACCTCACCGTCACCCCCGCTAGCCCTGTCAGATGCGCGTGGCAGACGGATGACGTCCAATAAGTTGTCTAGCGACTGTGAACATCTGTTGGTGTCGAGTCGTTGAGTCAAACACCCCAATCGATTTGAATAAAAAGAAACACGCATCCACGGCCAACCGCTTGTGACAGAGTAATAAAGTGGCACTGCTGTTTTAATCATGTGGTTCCCTCAGTGAAGCTTCCGCGATTTCAACTCCAAGCTGGTGGCACCGATCTCTCCTCATGCCATCCAAGCTATTAGCCTCCAAGATGACTACTTCTTCACTGGCATTTCACAAAACGCATTTAGAGATAACTTTGGTTCATCGTTCCTTGTTGTCTGAGCACTTTTTAAGGGACTCGAATAAAATCCTTTGTCATCATTTTGTCGAGCGATGGATTTGCTAACATATAAACGCTACTGCATTGAGTGGCCGTGAGTGTCAATGCTGGTTTAAAATATACCATTTTAACTGATAAAAGCGGGGAAGGAAGAGAGATTGCACAGATAAGTAAATGATTAATGCTCAGGTTGAAACCATGCCAACGATCATTGTACATTCCCCAAACGGTGGAGACGGGAGTGATGAGGCACTGCTTATTCACAAAAATAATCATTAAAAGACTACTTCTTCATATCCAACATGATATTTCCCGCAAACTAGCTTTCCTGTCCTCAAGCATCAGCATGGCGTTGAGACGTGCTTTTCTACACAACAAAAATTCCGGGTGCTTTTAACCCTTTGAGGAGGATAGATAAAAAATCAAAAGTCAAACTCTTAATTCAACGAATGAGTGATATTTCACTACTTCCAAAGTATTTACGAGACACCTGTCATGCCCATGTTGACATTCGGACCCGGAGAAAATGCTTTCTCATTTGGCCTAAGCTTGAAAGTAGGATGAATCTCACATATGTGAAAGGAAAACTCAATTCGGACATTTTCACAATCTTCATTACTCAATCACAGGGCTAAATAAAGTGACTGCGAGGAACTGTTTTGGGTGTGTGTGCAGATGGTAGATTAATGAGTCTTTAGAAGTAATTTATTAACATCTGCCTCCTTCTCCTCATCCACCTTCACTCGTCGAACCTCGACCAATACCAATTCCGATTCCATCACTTCACTTGTGACCTCCTTATCAATAATTGATGTAGCCTTTATCAAATTGTGATGAGCAGTTGCACTAAATCGTATCGCAACCAGACCGATTGAGTTTAAAACAATCAAAATGGCGTTGCACTGTTTCCATCAAAAAGGAGCAAAAAATCGTCATAAAGTGTTCGACCTCTCCAACAGCCATTTAGAAACTGCCATTGTCCTATGAGGATTCAAACCTTGATCAGGATAGAGAGGAAGCTTTAACCAACCATGCTGTGGCATAGTGCCATTGGGGAATCCAAATAGTATGTTGGATGTGCGAGTGGAGGAGAGGGGAACCAGGCAAGTTCTCTTCGCGTCGAGATATGCACGCATACGAATCGGTGACTGTGTCTGCATGTGTATGAATAACTTTTTTGTGTTTGCAGCTCCTCGACTATGAGTGTGTGTGTGTGTGTGTGCCAGTTTATAATGGGTTCTGTCCTGTCGCCGTGAGAGGCGGAATGATAAATGTGTCTACGCTCGCCTTTTTATTCCAACATTAAAGGAGACCTCCAGCGCTTGAGTACTCGTGAGCTTCGTGAACATATCAAAACAAAACTGTAGTCGAATTCGTGCTGCCATGGTCTCCTTCAATTAAGCCTGACAATCACGTGGAGGTGTCACTACTGCCTCTGCTTGTTCAAAGTACGAATCAATGTCATCACATCTAAAAGATTGTACCTTTTTGCATAATCATCTGCAGATTGGACTCGCCATTTTAACCCAGGGTCCCCAAATTTACCCACCCAGTGTTATTCGACCTTAATTCTGATTCTAGAGGAAGCTATTAGTGGCAACGAGAGATGGTTTAGGCTTCTGCCTATTCACTACCAAAGGTATAATCTACAAAGCTTAAATTTATTTGTTTATTTTTAGAACTCATATTTTTGTATTCGGCTTTCCCTGAATTGAGTCTCACTAGAATCTTCAAGATTACCGCAGAGACGCTTGAATAATACCCATTGTGAGAGAATTTTTGATGTGCAGCGGTAATTGGAGGCGTCCTAAATTCTTCTGCTCATCCACAACGGGATCAAAAATTTGCATAGTTGAAATGAACTCACTATCATCCAGCCTGGATAGACTTTGCTATCCATCTCAACAAGGAGAGCTCAAACCTAATCTTTTTATTACATTTCTGCTAGTTCTTCCTTTAGCAATACTATAACTTTGACAATGACGATGGAGTAGTCTCCACACCGTCAGACAAAGATTGTGAAACTTTCAGCATTTTTCCCATCATAATTTTTAAAAGACTCTTAGAACTGAACCCCCGGTCGTTAATTTTGGCACAACTGCCACAGTTTTGGCGTTTGGACAAAACAAAAAGACAACGGTGGTGGTATGAGCGGAATTGCGACAACGTCGCTTTATCGTGTGGCACATAGCTTAGACGCCAATAGTAATTCGACTGTATTTACACCTAACCGCACTCCAGGCACTTAGAAAGACAGACGTCAAACACATTCATTCGCTAAATGGTTGGTTTTACAGGCACATGTGTGCATTAATTAGGATGTTTTCCTCCTCCTCCCCTCAAAATCGCTTACCATTTGACAACCGCAGGCCAATCCTCTGTTCTTTGGCTCTGCTCAATATTTTGCTTCCTGAAAGGAGTCATATTCTGACACTTTCGATTCCAATTTCTTTCACTTGTACGTCAACTTACTTTTCTGTTTGAGAGGGTGAGGAAGAGTGTTTGTGAAACTCGATTACTTAATAGGGTAATCAAAACAACTCTCTTTTTCAGCCGTTCTATCTCAGACCTGTAGAAATTTACGGAAAAAAGTTAGCGTGGGTGCGAATTCCACCTCCCTTGTGTCAAGCGTCTGGCAACTAGGTCTCAGAGACTGTTAGGCTCAACGATTGTGTGAGGTATATACAACGAATCCAAACCCTCCGCTCGTAGCCAGCTATTAGACCACTAATCTTAATTACTTCTGTCTATAGCTGAGTAAGAGCATTGCAGCGAGGTCCAATCGGAACTGTGAATTTGCCGTGTGAACGCACTGCACCATGGGTCATACGAAGACGATCACAAGAACCACCCAGGAATCACATGTCTGTATGAGTTTTGGCACGTAATCACAATTTTTATCCAGCTTAAATAAACTGCACTCCCCTTTTACAAAACTAAGCTAATGTATAAAATAAGTTAAAACTCTGTCACTGGCATTCCAATAGCTCCAAACTAACGCCATGGATTTACACCTGGACTTCCAACAAGAGGATTTGACTGGATTACGTCGGTGAGACGACAAATTTTGTACGAATTCAGCACAGCTTACTTCACTGAATCCTGGGAACTTGTAGGGACGTGTGGAATGTTGGCGATTGTTTATATGCATTATACAGCATGGGTGGGAACGCGTCAATCCCTCCGGCCTCCACAATGCGGTTTGCACTATTCTCCTGATGTGAATCAGGCTGCCCAATTTAAGAACGAGGTTTAACTCGGTTTAAAAATAAATAGAGAACGTACCACCCTGGAACTGTTTAAATGCTAAATACTGCAAATAAAGTGAAAGTAGAGAATTACGTGCTGTTTCGATAGCATCACTTAGGCTTGCAGCGGTGTTTGATATCCATGATGAAGCCAGCCATGTACATGGGGATTAGCTGAGAAATGCGAATCACGGGAGCCAGGCAAATGGGTACCTCATATCATCCACTGACAGACGACAATAAGACTCAAAATTGTACCGAGTTTATTTGTTGCCTAAGGAGTGATGCGATTTGGCTTCTACACCGCAACAAATGCAGCACCGATGCTCATCACTCCACGGACTATTTTACGTCTCATACCCTTGGGAGGCAACATCAGACCGCCTACCACAGAATTAATCCATGATAAAACTTACACTTTGTAATGGAATGTTACCTGCTGTCATCCCCGTATCGCCTTAATAATTGCTCTACTAGTCCGCATCTCCTCCTGTGCTATATAGCCATTTGATAAATAAAAGCAAGACATGCGGCCTGAATGTTTGATCCTAGTTACAATACTTCCTAGCTATTGCGAAAGCTTTTGTTTCAGCGAATGCACGAAATTGTTCGACCACCACATGTTTTGAGCCTCGCCCCCCAGACTAGTAACAATCGGTCTGTCGATGTTGCCATTTCAATTTATGGCTAATTAAGCCTCGGAATATATGCCATAAATCCACTCTAATATTTACATGATGATGTCTGGTCGCACAATTACTTTGATACATGAGTTGGCTAAGTTGTGCATACAAGTCTGCTTCCGCATTATGGCTGAGTTGTATCAACTTGTGGGCATTTTCAGTTGCACTTTAGGGTCGGACAAAATGGGTCGTTGTGGAGTGTTTCATAGATAGACTTTTTAATATCCTTACAAAATTGTCAATTAGGAAGAGAACTATCCATCTCACGTTCCTTACTCGAGACCCAGGCTAGATGAAAAATGAGAACTTGCCTTAACCCCCACAAAGGTTACTGATTGGGATCAAGAAAAATTACTCCAGACGTATCTATTTCAAGTTAATTTAAGTACTCTAAATTATTCGTCCAAAATTGAAGAGGGTCAAAGTATTTGCGGAATAACCACTGCAATGACAAGGGATTCGCAGAGGACCTATTCATCATGGCGTCTTGAGGGCTTTCTTTCAGAGGAAAACACACAGCGTCTCGTGAGGTACTAAAAATATGTTAGCAATTTCTTTCGTCTCCGCTACCTTTTTGACGTACGGCAAAGGTCATCTCTGGCGCCGCCTTTGCGTACAACCACGAAACGCCATGCTATGTGGGTGGAACTTCAAATGTACCACAAATTTGACTTTTTTATGATGAATTCGAAGTTCAACTGATATTGTTTCATACCGTAGTGGAGACCTCTTCGGTTGAAAAACTTTGAATAGAAATGTCATTTGACGTGCTAATTTACCTCTGATGGCTTACAAGGATTGAATGAATCTATGGAACCGGTATCCTAATTTAAAAAAAAACCATCACATTTTTTACTTTGATCTTTCCTGGTGCTAATTTTACGCGGGAACAAATGATCTCTTCCTATTTAGCAATTTCTTATCTGCAAAATCAACTTGAAATAAGGAAACAGATAACAAGCGCTGCATGTAATCGAAAAGTGGAGTTGTCCCGGTGGCTTTTGAAAATTACCTTTAAAAAGTTTATTCAACATGGAAAAATAGAACTTTAAAATAGTGAGAATCGTCTGCAAGTGTTTCGAAAAGGTGCCTTTTATTTGGAAATTAATGGGGTTTTTTTGTACGCTTACAATGCGCGTCGCATATTTGTGACGCCTCTATTTTTCTGTTCGAGTGTGGCATCATGAACTTAGAACGTGTTCTTCGGCAGCTGAAGATCATTAGTTGCATCAAGAGTGTTGTTAACTAACAGAATGATTTTAAAATGATCAAGTAGATATAAGTTGTTATCTGCATGAGGAAATTGGCGTTTTTGGGCTTTTGGGGGCAGCTAAGGCAATTGGTAAAGTTATGGCAATTCTTCTTACGTTAAACAAAAATTCTTTGAAATTTTGTAGTAGGAATTCATCCAAGACCGTAATAGCTAAACTGCTAATTATGTCTGATACAACGCCAAGTCTCAAGCTACATCAAAATTCGCATATTCATCCAAAGCGCTAGAATGTCAGTGCCTTGGAGTTGAGACGGACAGAAACGGGCGTGTTTCCATGCGTTAATCCACTCGAATTATGCCTAAATGAAGTTTCAAGACTCCCACTCCCTCTACCTCATCTCCATGTGGCACTTGTGACTACTCCTGTCAAACTGTCAGCTTCTTTCAACCAGCTGCCCCACCCAACCCGGACTCCTGATTGGCAGGTCCCCTCCCCTGTCTAGGCTAGCAGTTGCATTTACCCCTCATTCCTCTCTTCCCTCACCCCTCCCTCCCCAGACCATCTGACATGATTGACGAAGCACGTGAGAGACATGCATCCGCAAACACATGTGATGAATGGAGGAGCATTTTGGGACATAAAACGGCGGCAAAAGCGATACTGGTAGAAGCGGTGGCATTTGGGGCCACCGCAAATGAGCCACTGTCAGTACCACGGACAAAAAAACAGGCGCTTCTACAGTCATTGCCAAGATTGACATACACACACACACACATGGGACCAAACGCTTGATTAATATCTCTTTCTGATTGAAAGTGGAGATGCTAAGAGGTGTATTAGTAGTAGTGGTGGAAATCGTAGAATCGAGCACTAGCTACCGAATTAGTTCTAGATCACTCAGCGAAGCGAGAAGAAGATGAAGGAGGAGGAGAAGGAAGAGGAAGGGGAGGATAGCTTGTAGGACTAATGATAACATGACTGAACTGTCAGTGCACATGGACTATCGTAACGGCAAACTGCTTGGGACAGTCAGTAGGTGGAGATACAATAATGGGGCGCGAGTTTCTCCCCTACTTCTGGAGAGATTTTTGCATCCTTGTTAATGCCACTGACAGCAGTTGCTACGATGGGAATGGTAGTTGATGATGTGATATTACTTGTCTATGTGGGCAACATTCGTGATGTTGAAGATTAGACAATCCGAAGCACTCTGTTGAATCCCTATCTTCCATGATAGACTCCTATCTTATCCTACCAGATGTGACTAGCTAATTGCTTTAAAATCGGCTTAGGTGAGCTGCCACTTTACCGTTTGATTGGTGATTGAAGGAACCTTCGTGGAATACCGTGCATAAGGATGGATGAATGGATAGACTAATGTCACGCTGAGTACTTACAGCTGAGTCACCGAGGTAGTCCACCACTTACTGTTGTGGCTACTTACGCCACAGAGGAAAGCAGACCCTCACCATGCAGAGATTTCATTCTCCTAATATGACGCCAACTTGCTGTAAGACGTCTGCTTCTTAAAAAACTAGAAGTGTAATCACCCCCCGGCAGTTCACGACCATCCCGCTTTCACTTTTGTCCTTTGAGCTCCATTAATCTGATTGAGACACAATCTGGTGCAGTCACAGCTATCATAAAGTTGTAGAGGACACATCTTACATTGATACTGCCAACCTCTGACAACAGAGCCGGGCGTCACATGCGCGAGCCTACTGAAGCTACCGCACAGGTGCCTAAAGTATTAGATAGCGATGGGGAAAGAAATCCGATTTTAAAGAGAGGGATTTCCTAACTTTATCCTCAAATTCGATCACCATTTCGCGATTCACCTTACAGCGAATCGCAAATAAATGGATGTGTCTAGTACTTTTTACTCTTTAGACAGTCAAAAATCTCCATTAAATTAAGTACAGTCATTCACAATTATAAAGTTCTCTGGCGCCTAAGTAGGAATATGTCTGTAAAGGTTTCGCAAAAGTGCAAATATTATGTGGAAATATTTTCTCGCACCCTCCAAAGTGCCTGCTATGAGATACCTATCTGCGCTCCTAACCTAACATGGAGGCCTCCCCTCAACTAAGAGTACACTTCCCAAGGCTAGCAATAAAACACTATTTTTTATGAGCAACGCTGAAAATTTATTCCCTTACCTACTTGGCTAACCCCTAACCTCCAGTGAATAATCAGCACCGAGTAGTACAAACGTGGAGGAGGGGAGAAGAAGGGGGCAGGGAGGACTTTTGAAGTGCCGCCCATGGGGAAGCAAAAACTACTTAGTAGAAATTGAACACATACGCACACAAACAGAGAGATAGATGTAAACCTACAAATAACATTTCAGAGCAAAAAGGCTACCCACATACAGGAAGGAAGAAAGGAAGGAAGGCAAGGTGCGAACTCATCATTCATGCACACCGCACGCGGAGCCAGGCTTCAAAGGTCCCCTCCATTGTTAAAAACGGAGACGCATACGCACAAACCCTAAGGAAGGGTTTTCTTAAGAGCACATCGCCTTATGTTTCTGTTTGCAAACCATAACCGTTTTTTATGTTTGTCCAATTGTTGAAGATAGAACAAAGAACAATGTCCGAATTGGGAGTTTGGAGGGAGCATCACTATAGACTCAAAAGAAGGCTGAAATTCTAGCATTATGGGTAAACGGAAAACTCAAAATTCCTGAGTATTATTACATGGTCGGTCACCAAATGAGAGATGTAAGTCTCCTTAACTTGTAAGAGCTAGAGCCTTCATTTGAATTTTACACCTAATGTTAACTTTATCGGTCTCGTGATGGAAAGACTTCTCATTTAGAAGGCCTTCGTTTCGACCCCAACTTTTTTCAACCCTTTCTATTTTGTAGTAGTCTTCTCAAGTAGTCCTAACCACTACATCGAAAATTTTTATGAACGAATGAAAGGGATTCTAGGCCGTGGGCAAAAATAGAAGTCTGTGCTACCAATACGATGAATGATGGTGGTGTCATAAGTTGTCGGATTTGAAGATTGGAGTGATATTACAAAGTATCAAAGCATTCTTTAAAGAGGAAACTAACAGGCGTGACAAACCTCAGCAAGTGATGGAGAAGCTCGTCCATCTATCATGGAAACACAGTTTAATCAGCCTCGTCTTTCTTAGCAGTTGGGCAACGAGGAGAGGGTGCTAGGTATCGTCGTCATTGTCGTCGTCGTCGTCGTCATCGTCATCATCATTGTCGCTGTCATCCCTAATATTCCACCAGCCGGCCCAACAACCAGCCAGTTCCCTTCTTGTGTGTGCCGTAATTTATGTACACACACACACACACACACGTGTGTGTGTGTAAGGCACATTTACACACCGGAACCGATGGTATTGCGGTTTTACGGCCCAGTCAAATCTCGGGTCTGGCTGCATGCAAGCGCCTTTGATGTTGTGCCGCCGCCGTCGTCGCCACCATCATGGGCCACACCTCGTTCCCTACCCTCCGCCTCCCTCTGCTCCGCCACCACTAGCATCGCGCGCACGTACACATACACGCGCACTCGATTAATATTTCAACCGACAATAATGAGGCAAATGACACCGATTGGAGGCGGTGGGGATGGAGCAGACCTCGTGATTACCAACATGCTCAAAATTACACCAATCTTTTTCAATCCTCTTGTTGTTGCTGCTGGTACGCATTGAAGGTATGCATAAATGTGTTCTCCTCCGACCCCATCCTCTCTTCAGTTTTCTTCCACTTTTGTACCAGCAATCTCATTGATGAGAACCATGGGATGCACTGTAGAACTCCATTAGCTTATCACTTTAAAGTAATGTTTTGGTGTATGTCCCATTACAGCAAAGCATTTTCCAAAAAGTTTTTCTATTTTACGATAAGTTAGTGCAATGCCGTTATCTTTGCAAGTACAGGTTGCACAGGGTAATTGTGTGATGGTATTGTCAATTTGGCATATTTTGAGTAAATAGTGGCTGCCCAATTCGGTTGTTTAGGGCTTTGCTCATGCCACCTATATTTGTAGCCCATTCTTCCGACATTCTGCTGATGGAGTTACTTTCATGACCTCAAGCTTTACGCCACCTTTGAAAATAAAATGAGCTTCAAAGCGCTCTTTTAATGCAACCAGCTCTGTCGAATTTAAACTTAAAGAGCGCTGATTCTACCATGATTGGCTGAAGCAACGTAGACTCACAATGGAAGGCTGTCAAAATGCATCAATTTTTAAGCAACTTCAAAGAGACGGAGCGAGCTAGACCCGTTAAAATATAAGCCTTCTCTAAGGAACCATTTTAAGTAGTTCCTTAGGCAATTTTAGTAATGATTTTAGGACATTATCAGAAGCTCTTAGGTGACTGACGAAGGTACCGCCGAACGCGTACGCTTTCGGGATAAACTCGAGCACCGCGTTCTTTGCAGAGGAACGGAGCT
This sequence comes from Taenia hydatigena, assembly GCA_036345935.2. Classification (NCBI taxonomy): domain Eukaryota; kingdom Metazoa; phylum Platyhelminthes; class Cestoda; order Cyclophyllidea; family Taeniidae; genus Taenia; species Taenia hydatigena. Next base: position 20,512,149 of record JADWOT020000003.1, read on the forward strand.
ACTCCCCGAACATTAGGAATTATTTTGGCACCACTTCACTTTACAGTCAGATGCATTACTACTTAAGCATTAAATTCAGTTACTCATCCCGAAAATGGAAATTTACTTCCCTAAATTGGAACAGCAATGTGCCACCCACCTTTAATGCACTGTTATTCCTCAGTTCAAGTTACTTCTATATCTGTTTACGCTTGGAAATGATAAACTCCCATTCCTTTCCAAAGATCAAAGACCAGTCAAATGTACACTTAGGTCAGTGTTTACCAGGCTCCAATTCGCATTACGAGAGCAGGGCAGTTTGCAGAGTGAAGTCAATGTTAAATAGTTTGCCTAATTGTAATCCAGGCGGTTTAGTCAAAGTCGCTGCTTTCCAATCTCATTAACTCGTCGCACAGACAGAAGACGAGGGACGAGGCAAGATTGGGGAAACGCGGGTCTATTATTTATCGCCACTATTCCTTACCCATTCTGCCTCCGAGTTCCGCTAAGTGTGTGCGTGGGCATCAAAGCGACACCGAATGTGTTTACAGGTCTTTGTGAGTCTGGGTGACAATTTATTCAGCGTCCACACTGCCTGTGATTAATGGTGTAGCGGTGAGTGTTTTTTGAGAACTGTCTGGTTGGGATGGTGTGCGAGTGAGGGCAGAATTGAAAAATTGCAAGCAATGACGACAGCCACCACCACTGCGACAACAACGACGCTATCCCCAGCTTCAAAGTACAGACAGATTCTGAGACGGCGCATTGTGTAGCCCACCGCGCTTGCACCTTCGCTGGATGGAGTCCCGACGTACGTGTGTACGGCCGAAGGCAAGACATAGACCTGCGAACTATCCGCCCTAAGCTACCTGATGTTGCAGTATTACATCATCAGCATTAGATTGAAAGTTTCTGCAACTCAAACCGTAAATGTCATTTTGGGTTAGTTATTGATGGGACTCTTGACTTTTGGCATTGGCTAAGCTATCAGCAGAGCTTTGCCTTCACGCTTCAGCTCGGAGTTCAACAACTTATTTAAGGTGGAGAATTGGTTGCTGTAGTCGCTACATATTCGGTCCTAATCTTCCGGATTCGCTAAACTTTCCTGCTGTTACACTCTACCAAAAAAAGAGTCGACACAGTTCTTACCATTTAATGGATACAATACAATCAAGGTATCAAAAAAATGATGATTAAATTTAAGAGATTGTGCGAATCAAACAAAGGAGATAACTCTGAATGATACGACCTTCACGATGCTTTTCATCAAATCAACACAGGTTACGGCATCTAAAACCTTGACTGCCTCTTAAGCGTGTACGATGTGATGTTTTCAAAGCTGCCCCTCACGAAGGCGGCTTTGAAGTTTGTTGTTGGTGCCGCCATTTAACTCCCCTGGCTCGGCAGTGGTGTCTGGACGTAAACAGGAAATGATGATGCTTAAATGAGCTTCATTTTGTGACCTACTTTAGACCAGACTGTCGGTAGACATGCAATAAAGCATAGTCAACGTCATTTCACGGTTTTGTGCAAATCAAGCCCATACAGCAGACACGAAACATCTAAGTTACTCATTTTTTGTCTTGGCAGAGGCTTCTTCCCTTACCCTCCCTGTGTATTCATTTCTTAATGCTCTTCCTATCAATGCAATGTGTTTGTTGGGTTTTAACAGAAGGAAAAATAAACCAATACGAATTTTTGAAGTCTCCATTCTACTTATGCTAGTATCAACGCGATCCCCTTATCCTTTAAAGTGAGTTAATTTTTCAGTGATTTGGAGAATAATTAAAGTGAAAGCGCACATATTGCCATAAGTTGGTTGTTTAACTCTAAGTTTCGGTGAAGGAGGCCTTTAAGGTCTCCGCCGTTGTACCTTTGCAGGGTGGACTGATCTCTAGACCACGCTAATAGCCTTTAAGCTCTTCCGTAGGTCGGCATCGCATGCCCTCTTTGATTATTATGCCTTCTCTCTTTTTTGGGGAAGTCTCGGGCACTACATTGGTAACAAAGGAAAGCAAAAGCGACTTTAAAGGGCAACACCTTGTCTAACATTCACGACTGCTGAATTTTAACGTGGCAAGGGAAGGGCATATGCTAAGAACGGGAGGATCTGCGAGCACTTCCAATGGAAGGGCTGAAAGTGACGTCTAAATACGTGGTCCGCATAAAAGTTGTCAACAGGTGAGGTGACGCTAGCCACGAACAATCTGGAAATGCTAATTATAGAGATGTCTGCTAATCTTGTCTAAATATGTCAATTAAGTGGGCGCGCAGAACCTCCTCCACTTCTCTACTGGCTGATTAGAACCAAAATGGATGAGACTGGGTAGCATTGGAGTTAAAAACAAGTGGCAAAGAGAAACAGATGTAAGATTCTATCCTCATAATACCGTGTTAAACCCGGTCCTTTGTTATAAGACTTTGCTTTCAAATCAATGTTCCTTTGTCTAGTTATAAACACACACCAGTGCGGGACGAAGGTGCAGTTCCATATAAATTGTCAAGAGGGGTCAGTGGTCATGCGGTCAAGGGTCCCCTCATTTGCAGGGGCATTTGGCAACCTGGGTGGCTGATTGGTGGGTGTTGTTCTTAAAGCACCGACTATGTTGTGATTATCAACGCAGGAGGTTGACTGAAAAAAAAAGTGTTGGGTAGGACGTCCACAAAAGGAGAGGGCTATGTTATACGTTTAACTCCTGATTTTGGCAACGAGCCATTTTGGTGCTCCACCATTGCACCTTCGCCTGACGGGCTAGCCTCTTGTTCATGTCGCCAGGCCCAATCGCTTCTGTATGCCAAATGCATACATATATTATCTTAAGCATTGTCGCCTTGCGCCTTTTGGAAGTCTCAGAATCCTATAATATCACGACTTCCGTAGTTGTAATCTGGCGAACACACGACGAACACTAGGAGTAGCCGCGACTCTTAAGAAGTAGGCAATTGTGTAAATTTTAATCCATCATTCTCTCCTCCAAGTGTAACGATTAATGATTGGGAAGCAATCTGTTATGTGTACTTCAAACACTTGGCACTGCTCCAAACCAGGAGGTGGATTGCTCATTTTTCTCTCTAAAGGACCGACTTGCAACTAAAATGATTTAAAATTAATAGCGCCTTTGAAATACTACCGAGATAAACCCAATTCCATTTCAGTCATATATTTGTGGTGTGTCTGCATTTTTTGATTAGCAATGCCAAGTAATCAGTGGGACTTCATCAGTACCTCGCCGTCAGAAGCCAATCGGTAATCGCGAAGGCCATTGTACACAGACAGTCCACAAGGCGTAGAAAGAACCAAATTTTACTTTTATTTCCACGTATGCTTGTAACTCTCACTCAAATTCTACCTCCCGCCAATCACGGGATACTCCACTGCCCTTCCGCACTGCCAATTACTCGAACGAGGGAGGACCGTGGGAACGAGGGAGCTTTTCTGCGTTTTTCTTCGACTGCTTTTTGACTGGCACTCGGAGAAGAGAGAAAACAGGAGAGGCTAAATTATACATGGGGATTTTGGTGGGAGAAGACGACCTTGGCTGCTGAATGCGGCCACAGTAGGGGGAGGAGGAGGGAAGGGAAGGAGCCTGCCATTCACACGCATTCAAATGAAGACGCCCAAAGTTGAAACAATGAGGCAAGTACCATTACCGTGTCAATTATTCGTGAGGTGAAAAGATGGACAGCAAATGAACCATGCTGGTAGAGGAAGCATTAATTCCTGTGGAAGGCTAAATCCTTGGCGTTTATTGTAAGGCAAAATATGGCCACAATCCAAATTTATTCGTATTCAATCCTTTAACTAACCAATTGGTCGTCTTATCAAAATACTGAGTCTGTAAAGGTGGGTAAAAGTTGCTGTCAAGAGAAACTTCTTGTAAACTGTCAAAATTCTTTCAACAATGCGTCATTTGACGAAAATTTTTGACATTTCAAGTCAAAGCGTGAAAAATTTTCGTCTGACAAAGATGGGTTTTTCATGCATTTTTTTTTACTTCTTCCCTTTTCTGGAGATTTTCTGTCGCGAAAAATAGCCTCATGGCGTTTAAAATCATTATGCAGCCATTATTTACATTGAAAACCTATAAATGAGATGGAAGGCTAAACACCATGAGGATCGAATTTTCAACTAAAATTTGCTACGGGGCATTCATTGACGTCTAAGCCAAGGGATGGGAGAATTTTTTGCGTCAATCATCTATCCGAAACCACAAAATCCTTCCTTACCCCTTTGTATCCCAACAACACAGCGCCAAAGTTTACCACGAAACATCCGGCTACCCGGGAGCAGGTAGGACGGGTAGATAGGTTTCGCCTGTCAGTCACAACACCCGGATTCCCACTGGTCGCGGGGACTTGGTGAAGGGGACTGTGTATTTCTCCCTTCCTAGCCCGTAAGTTGGGAGGGGAAGGGAGGCGGACAGACTGGACAAGTCAGTTTTACACAGGATGAGAGTGATGGCAAGATTGCTCCCCTGAGGCTGTCCAAGTGTCATTTTTCTTGACGTCTGTCGCATCTCTTTCAAACAATCTCGAATTGAGATTTGAATAATTGCTCAAAAATCGACAATATAATCCAACGCCTAGGTCCAGGAGATAGCTTTGTTTGACGCCTAGTACGGACACTGAGGTAAGAAGAGATATGACTTAATAAATTTATTCCCTAGTTGTTAACAGAGTGAATTTGTTAGTGAATGCTAATGAGTCGTGCTTATCAACTTTCACACATTGTGAGTTTAAAAATTTATAAATGTGAAGTCTTTAGGAGCAGAATAAGTCGGCACATCAGTCTTTCCTTCGCTTCAGGATTGTAAATGAGTAGCAGAGGAATGCCCACTGCATTAATGGCACCCTACTTGACCTCAAAGAGATGAAGGAATGGGAAGGGCAGGCAAAATGTGCAAACTAGGCAGTAAAAGGAGGCACTAATTAACCAACATGATGTCCATATGGGCCCATCTGGCCTCCAGGTGACATCCATCCACCCACGCATGTACCTACGCACCTGTGTGTGCTCATAATTCATCATTGAGAGACGGTCTTGCTACCCCGATGCTCCGCAGCACACATCACTCCCACCAACATGCAGCAATTTCGGTGTGTGTGCATGATTTCGTACCTTCCAGGGAACGTCCAGGCCGACGCAGCATTGCACAGTAAGCGAGTGCGCGCAAACGCCCTTGCTCGTGCATTCAGCTCCTTTTGCACTTTTTTGTGGCGGTACCTTCAAAGAACTTTTGTTTGCGCTTAGCAAAACCCTCCCACTCAGCTTCTCCCCTCCCCCATCCCTCTTGTCCTTTTGCATGCGTGTTAACAGTAGTTTGACAGGTGGAAGTGTATGCGAATCCTAAATCACGTCGAAATTCCGTCACAAGTGTCGATTGCTTCTCCATGGATTTGAGCCCTCAACCGTAGGTAGAAATGAAAACCCGAGTGCTGAAGTAAAGCACCTATCTTTAACGTATCGCATTTATCAAAATAGATTGATGCGAGTGGAATCAAAAGAACCACTCACCGTTCTTGCAGTGCTATGTTGTTCAGAAGATTGAATTATAAAATCCATGCATTGAGTTTTACATCCACTTCAAAGCATGTGGAATGTCTGCAAACTACGTAGCGAGAAGTCATGAATATGGTTACACGTTGTCAAATCTATGCTCGTAGGTGCACTCAAATTAATTTGGTCGACACTACAGGTTGATTGGCTTCACGAGTTACTCCAGCACAAATTAAACATCATGTATGGTTTTGAAACGCGGAAGTAGTCCCTATGTCGTGCAACCCCTGTTGTCCACTTGCCGTGTTGACTTCAGTCAGGCCCAGATATTGGAGAACCCACACATCGGCGGCTGGTGAGTTATCGATCTGAGACGGAAATCAATAAATCAATAGGACTTTTTGGTGAACGCGCCATATGGGCGACTCTGTTCTGTGACATTGTAACCATGATACCGCACGCCCCGCCAAAGAGTGAAAAAGGGTAATTTAAATTAACCCATTTATAGGTTAGAAGTCGCGTAAGGCATTAACTCCAAATAGTCGGCCATTAAACAAAGCGCGGTACTTTTAGCTAAAATGGTGATTGATGCTTCCGTGTGCTTGCGTGCGTGTTCGCCTGCTTTCTAAACAGCCCAGCCTAAATTTAAATTTCTTTAAGGCATGACTGGTACATGACTCAGAGGCATGATCACCTAGCCGGGTTGAGAATTGCCCCTTCCTCTTTGCGGCCTACCGCATGCTTACCATGGAAGAGAGAAGAGCATAGGGAGCACCGTCTTAAATTAAATTACTGTGATTATATTGGCGCCATTTTCCTGATAAACTTCTCTCCTGCTTAACCTTATGGACAAAGTGAATGACTGTGCCGCGCCAATAGTTCTGATTACAGCTGAGATTGCTTGATTAAGCTTTCTATTCACAAACTCTTCACATTTCCGCGTTGAATGAATGTGCTAAAGGAAATCTTAATCCGCAGTCTTTTTGCTTATCCACTGGAAAGTTAAGTTTCGTAAAAATTAATAAGATTGTCATTGCCTTATTAACTACATCATGAAATGTGTGACTCATTTAAGCTCATGAGATTGGTGTGACTTGTAATGGTTAAAATGTAATTATTTACGCATAAACTGCTATGTTTTCGTAATCATTCCTTGCCTGTTTAGAATCCTAAATTTGTTTTCTTAATCAGGGGGTTCAAAAAACATAACATTTTTTTTCTAAATCGGACATTTGTGGAGCAATTCGGATCCTATTCCATTGTAGCACTAGCCCATTCGGCGAAGGTAGTAGGCCTTTTACCTAACAATCCCAAAGTAACACAATCAAAATATGCCATCAGAAATGCAGATTGCAGAAGAATTGTGGCTCATAAAATTGTTTAGTTACCAAGGTAGGAGAATTCCTTGAGATTTATTCAAAATGGAGTCACCATAATACGTCTCATAAATTGGTTGGTTTGTCCCTTACCAAAAAACTGATTTCTGCTTAAATTGAAGGTCCCGAAAGGGCCCATTACACCTCCCCACCGCTAGCTGTCTTGACTCCCAAAACCCGTTACGGCTGGTCGTGTCTGCTCTGGTATTTCTATCACCGAATTTAATGACAAAAAAGTTAGACCTTCACACTTAAATCCAATGGGTTTTACCATCCTAGCCTCTTAGACTAGTCGGGAAAATCAAGGCTTTTTGAACGGTGGAAGAACAGAATAGAGCGAAAAATGCTTAATTAAATTGGACGCATTCTGCAGTGCCAATTAGTTTCATTAATTTTTACAGAGACCGCACAATGACTTGCAATCTTTGTAAACTGTGTCGTCCATGCCTTAGAGCCCTCTTTTGATGTTTTGGCGTTCGTGCATTAATATTTATCTCGCCACAGTTTTGTAACTTTTCAGGCTGCTGCTGCTGCCAGGGTGGGAGAGGAGGTTGGGGGGCCGGGATGGGGGGGCGAGGATTGAGGACTGCGGCATGAGCAATAAGATTTCATTTACGCACATAGCGCCTTCCCTCCCTCCCCCTCCGCCTTCTCCCCCGAGGATTTATGGGTTAGAAAATGTGCATAGATTAGTCCCCAACGAGGGCAATTTTTCAACTCTGTCTTGTGAGAGAGGGAGAGAGAGAGGGGGGGGGGGGCAAGAGAGAAAATGCATTTAAATTTAATTCCTCGTGCGTCTCTATACCGGAGGCGGTCATAAAAAATGAGCTATCCAGCTAGCGAGCAATACGAGCAAGCAGGCTGGCGAACAGGCAGGCGGGCAGACAGATTCCATAAATCCTCCTTTACGAGTCGTCTTCCGTAGCCGCAGCCAGACGTCTGAGCGATCGGACCGCCGCTCGCATAATGGAGCAGAGTAGAGAGCGCTTATTCACCCACTCAGTCTTGTCCGCCGGGCTCATTTATTCCGAAAGATCAAAGACCCCAGTCTGCATTAGACGAAATGGAGACTCACCTTACAGTCGATCAATGACAGCAAATAACTTCTTTACGCTTGGAACTGGAGTCGTAATTATCGCTCGAGGAAATGCCGTACTGCGCTTTTTTGAAAGAGGCTGCCGTTGGATGGCATCCCTGTTCATATAGCTCAGGTTTACTAGAACAAATGTCACTTTCCAAAAAGGCCTTTTTCTGGTAGAATGAATGCTTATTTCAAATTTACATTCACCGAACGCTTAATACACAATAGAAGCGTCTTTTGGAATCGGAGGAATGGGAAATCAACTCTTCTTGCCTGTGAAGAGCCCAAAAATTTCAATCAAGCAAAATGAATGGAGCATTTTCCAGTTCTAACCGCATTTGCAAAGTCGGTCACCAGCTCTGGTGGCGAAGGCCTCAACCCACTCATTGCTTTAATGTGCTCCACGTGTCGCGTTCTGCTAAGACAACCAGAGCGTCAGAAGAGTGATGCCGACACACTTCTTTGTTGTGTGTGCGGACTACTAGGGCGTTTCTTACTAACCTGGCGATAAAACTGGCATATAAGGTGGATCAGGTAATAAACCTGTCAAGGTGGAGGTATACAGGTTGACGACATGACTCCTTGCTAGCTAGCCGGGTCGTGCTCATGTCTCCCTCGCGCTTTAGCTCTCTCTGGATCATCACGAATGGCTAATGGCGCGCCGCGGTAAAAGATGAAAGGCGCGACATACAACAACACAGCACAAACAAGTCGAGATGATAGCGAGCGAGCCAGCGGGGAGATTGGCAGTCAGAGACAGGTTTGAGCGTGCACCAAACAGCTAAGCAAGACGCCTTGTGGCGGCGGCGCGCCGCCCTCCGTGTGTTTGTGTGTACGTGTGTGCGTGTGTGTCTGTGCATGAGAGAGCGATTAGGTGGCAGCTAGACATCGAACTGGGAGGCAATGGGGCATTTATATTGCTTCAACCACCTGTGGCACTGCCAGCCTCTACTTGGCACGCACATATATCTACATCTCTTAAGCCACCCCTCCCTTACCTCTATCATCCCAACCCGATCAACTCAGTCTCTGACTAGCTCCTTTGAAGTTATCTAAGAGACGTATATATGCTTTGGCAGGAATAGAGGCATGAAGTAGTCATCGTAATGCCAAGAGAAGCGTTTTGGAGGTTAGAAAATGCATAAATCGACTGTCACTTTGCTCGTGAAAGTCTCCTCAAATAAGTGAAACTCGTTTTTTCCCGAACAAGGGGTATTCCTTGAAACACTACCATCGCTCACTCAGGTATGGCCACAACAGGGCACGATGTTGCAAGTTTCACCCAACATGAGGCAAGAGACTAATTTTTTTCAAATAAAGTCAATCCTTCTGTCCAAAGTCTGCTTAGAGCAGTTAATGAGATTTAAGAAATACAGTTTCGGTTTCTTAAAACTTGCCAGTATTGATTCGAAATGGAATCGGATTTTAGGTTACCTAAAACCTTCATTCGCTGCTCGGTTTCAATATTTAAGTAGTGTGGAGAGTTTAAGGCAAGTATTTTTGAATTGGTCGCAGTGGCCTCCTGCGCTTGTGTTGAACTGAATCACTGGACCATGCAAATTCACTAAAAAGTGTCTCTCACCAGTAAGCGCCTTGAGCAACTGGAGTTATCCGGTTTCTGAGTGCACATTTGATACCTTTCCCCGGCATTGGAGACGCGACGCGACTAATGATTAATGGAGGTCTCCCCACTCCTCCTGCTTCTATCACCCCTTCCGCGACTGATTAATGACCTCTTGCAGTTGCAGAAAATACCCGAGCCCCATTTGCAAGTGCTGTTAGCTGAATAGGACGAGAATTGAACTGCGAGGAGACCACAAGGGGTCTTAGAGACTTATTTACATAGTGAAGATGAATGTTAATTCCTGTGCCGATGTCTGCAGACAGTAGTCTGGCTCCTGTTCTGTAGGTAATTGCCCACCGGAACCAGTCACTTTATCTTTCCATCGTCTGGTCCACTCCGGAATTATTCTGTCCAGCCCTCTCCCCCTTAGAAGAGCCTGGGTGGAAGGTCATTTTGTCAACAGGTGCACTGGCACCGTCCAAATACCCATGCACATTAAAGCCCCTCGGTCATCCATCTATCTATCCATCCATATACCCAAAATCTAACCGCCGCCCACTCACCCAATCCTTGTGTGTGTATGTGTACACATTCACATGGGAGTTGATTAATGAGCCGCTTTGATCTCTGGCGTGTGTGCGCGTGTGACAAGTCACACACGCTCATGCGAAGGCGTGCGCGCGTGGGTGCGCGTCCGTCCGTCCGTCCGTCCGTCCGTCCGCCCGCCCGCCCGCCCGCCCGCTCGCTTGCTCGATCGCTAGCACGGATACCGCATGATTAATTGTGGTTTTGGCCAGCTTGCATGCGTCCATAACTTCCACCTTTTCATCTGTCCACCATCATCACCACCACTCGGTTAGATTGAATGCACACACACACACACGTTTGTATCTATATATAATGCGGATGTGCTAACGTTGGTGACAGCAGCGGGTGTTGCCTTTCAGCGTCGCCATAGCCGCAAATTTATGGTGCTTTCTTACACAAAAGTGCATATTACTCGGCGTGAGAGGGGTGGGCGGGCTGTTTGTCCTCCCACACCTCTAATACGACGTCACAAGCAACCATGGTGATCTAATTTACATCCGCCTGAATGAGTCAGTTAGATGTAGCTCCGTTCCAAACCGGAGAGTGGAGTCAGGAGTAAAACAACGATTGTACACGTGTCTGTGTGTATATTACCGTCCAATAGTAGTTAATGTCACACAAATTCGTCACCTCCTGTCAAAGGTAGGTAGACTCGAGGCGTACCTCATGTGCATATATGCATATCTTCGAATGTTGCTGCTACCGCGACTGCTGCAGCCACAAGACTGTTTGTGGAATAGGCGGTACCCATACATACACACACACACACACACACCCGGCTATAACGACGACAAAACACAGGGCATGTGATTGTGATGAATTGGTGCGATTGCCGGGTCAGTGGCGTTTACATAGCCCGTTACTAAGGCGGGCGACACCTTTTACGCTGCCTTCCGCTAATTTGGTCCGGTCTCCATAACCACCCAAAGAACTCTTGAAAAGATATCTGAGCTCCAATCCTTAAGCATTCCGATTGAAGCGCCTTCAAATTACCGGTTCCATATTGGTAATAATCTCACACAATTCAACTCAAGACCATTAATTAATTAGATCAAATTTCACCACTTTTTTCAGACTAATCAAGGTGCCAATGGTTAATGAGCCGATGTGGCAGGAAATTTGCAGTTTTTGTGTTGAAAATTCCGCCACAGGAAACGCCTCAGAATATCGCGGTTTAACGAACCGGAAACAGGAATTTGTCGGCCGCAATTGACACCTTTTTAATTTGATTATAATTTAGAGTACAAAATTTATCAACTAAAACGCGCATTCCGTTTGACAGAGGCTCCGTTCAAAGTACAATTTCAGTGTGGAGTCACGTTATGAATAAGTGACTATTCCAAATTCCAGCATGGTCACTGAAGCAGAATGTTTGGATAGACGGCAGCCCACTTAAAGGGCCAAGTCGAAGTGGAGCGACGGACCTGCAACATGAAAACTCACTTTTTAGGTCACTACAGAGGGAAGTAGTTAATCGGATAGGCAGGATCAAACACTTCAGGAGTGCAAATTGTTGGGATATTTGACCAGTGGTGTGTTCTATTTATTCTGGACGTCGATACACTTCTTAGTTGCAGCGACACCAAATTTTCGGAAAAATGCAGTCAAGCTGAAGACAGTATAATTTTAACCTAAGAGCAGCTTACGACCTTCACGATGGAGAGGGAAGGCAAGGGGTAATGTGTTCAATATTCAGTAAAGGGATGTAGTAGTGACGACTAGATATCCCCCCTTCAGGGGAATAAAATCTCGCTTTCGTTGATTCTAAACGGCGTCTAACCACCGAAAATGCGTAAAATCGATGAGAATGAATGGAAGTTACGAAATAATGTTTCACGCTTTCTAATTTCCGACCTGTTACGCTAGTGGTCATAAATCCGATATTTTGGTTTAAAAATTTGGCATTAATAAGCTTGGGAGGGACGAGGATGAGGTCGTCTGTCTGTGTGTTTCTCTCAAGCCAACACTCCCTGCAGTTTTGCACAAGCATCACTTACTCCCTGTAGATTCAATGACTATGAGTGATTTGGCAACAATTGTAGAACGTTCTGGACGTTCAGATGGAACCATGAATAAATAACGAATTAGAAAGAAACGGTTTACACCATTGCTGTCATCGACGTGCATGCGTGAAACCTCGACTTTCTCGTCTGAACCCGCACATTACAGGTGTGTGCTCTGCTCTTTATCATTTTATAATAACTGCGGTCGCACCAAATCGTGTTGTAAACAAATTGGCTGAGTTTAAAACAAGTTTCAAGGAGAATAACCCCTACGCTTTTGGGTGACCCATTGAGTTGTTCAGTCGGTAGTCCAAGCTTTGGCATCGGTAAAACGAACACTAGATTGCTTAAGTGGAAGTGATGGCCGATTTTCCACCTTCAACGCCAGTGAAGGACCTGTCAAGTGTGTCACTGGAAAATTTAATGGCTATTGAATCCGATTCATGACAGTCTCTAATTTATTAAGGGGTTCATTTCAGTTGTGTTTGACAGAGAAGCATAAATATTTAACGAAAAACACTTATCATTGGTATTTGAAGGGCTGACACGATTTTGAGGTAGCTGCGCCCTGAAAGCTGACACCACCACAGATAGATGGCACAATCCATCTTGAAATAAGCGAGGAATAAGATAGTTTGGGGGGAGGGGTGGTATCTCTCACCATTTCAGGCATTTTTAATCCAACTTGTAGCTCTCTTGACAATCACTTGTATGAAATAGAATTGACCAGCGAGGATTAAGCCGTTAGGGTGAATCTTATGAATCAGTCCTGTAAATGACCGTTAAAAGGTGTTATTCAAATCCTACCCGTAGCCACTCAAAAGGGACGATCAGCCATCCGCCACCAGGACAGGGAAATGATAAATGGAGGCGACAGGATCATAACGAGACGACTAGGCAAGACAAGGCTGTACCCGCACACACGGGTTGCACTAGTTGTCTGACAATTCGCATCTTGATTTATGGCCTGTCTCCCTTTCCCTCTCTCTACACACACAGGAACTATTCCAAAACGCAATTTTTTCTTAGTTCCTTCCCCTCCTCCCCGTCCCAGAAACGTTTTTTTATTTGTTTCCTCTCGGTCACCTAGTAAATGGGGCGCATTGCCTGCTCTGACAATGACTCCTCCATTGTCTAAGTTGCTTTCCTTTATAGCGCATTGTTATGAGAGGTGTCAACACACACCCAGAAGCAGATTGCTACAAGTATGGAGCAAAGAAAAGCCGGAGATACTTTAAGGTGGCACTTGGCCGCTTGTTCCGTCAGCTGCACACCCTTGTAAATGACTTGGTCGGCAAATTAACCACTTCTACTCGGTGAAGGAATGCTTTTTGCTCAGCCGAAAAAAATTGAGGAAAGAGAATGTTGGTTAGATCAATAGTCTACACACTGTTGCATGGGTCGCCAGTGTGTGTGGTACTTCACTTGGTGATGGCAATGATGGATGCGGTATAACGGCATCTGCCTAAAATACCACTGAGAATGACGAGGGGACCATAAATCGTGCACACTTGTAAGGACCCCTTATGCACGCCGTTTTTCACCGCTTCAAGTATATCAGCCCTCCCGCAAGACTAAAATTGCTTAAGGCAGAACACCAAATCACAATCCACCAAATATCTCCACTGCATTGAAGGATTAAACTATTAACCGGAATCGTGAACCGCTTGATGAGGACACTAATTCTAGTAAAGACTCCAGCTAGTTATCGACAATTCATTTTCAGACCTCATGGAGTTGTCGTGTCAGCCAAATTCAGGTGATTTCGACAGTTGTGGAGGCAAATGGACATAGGGAAGCCATTTTCTCCGACTCTCTGAGAGACGGGTGAATTAATCCTCTTCACTCCACTTTCTCCACCCCTCAGTAGACAGTGGAGTACCGACGGCGTTTCTTGTGGTCTCTCTAACCTAAAAATGCGCGACCACTTGTCGAGGTTGTCAACTTACAACCCGCCTGTATGTACGCGCACGTGTGTGCGTGCGTGCGTGTATGCATGCATGTCACCTCGGCCAAGAATGCGGTGTCATTAAGTGCCCTAACAAAATATGCAGGCTGTGTACACATTTGCAGTTTATTTCCTGTCTAATTATGGTTACACACACACGAACATGTAGTAATAAGGAGGGTAAGGCTCTCGTTGTCCACTCGTCTGGACGTGTGAGTGGATAAAAGCTGGGTCCCCTCACTCCAACTCGCTCTCTCGAATGAATAATATCTTTTCTAGTGAAATGCTTATTGTTTATTCAGACGGACGCGGTCACTTTGGTCCATTCGCTACCTGTGGGGGGAAACTAGATTAAAGGAGAACCACAGGCAAACAATAATTTAAATTACATCTGCTCAAGCCACTTTGTATGATGGTCTAAATGCAAACACTTATTTCAATATGTTTACATTAGTCTACTGAAAAGTCTATCTAACTTCAAGTAAAATGGATTTTAAGGCATCCTGAGCAACGGCAAGTGATTTTGCCGATGGCGCTCGAGAACAGTCGACGATTAGGAAGTTCAAAGCCTACTGGCAATGTGTGCTGACCCTTTCATTCGTTCGATGGAATGCAGTTGTAACTTGATCGGTATGCCGTTGTGCACGGAAATATTACGTGGCGGTGATAAAGTGCGTTTGCCCTGAAAAGTACACACACCCGCATGCCTTCCATACAATTCCATGCGCACCCACCCCATCATCCATCTATCCATTCACTTCTTCACCGAGCTAGTCGATCTATCAAGTCACGTAGGCCTACCTCCCTAGCACATTCGAAGCACAAATGAGAAGCAGGAGAGCTCTTTAAATCATTACAAACCGTTCAAGGCGTGCCTCAATCCAGTGCTGACACCCACCTAGAGGAGACGAAGAGCCCGTTCAAAAGTGACCTTTTCCTCCTATCACATCGATCGCGAACTCGCTGACTAATCAGAAGCGTAGGACCCAATGCTGCTGACTGAAAATCGGTTTGACACAGCTGCAGCCATGACGGTGGGGAGCTTACTGCTTTCGCTCTGTCAACACAAGAAACATCTAGAAAATTGCGAGTGGGGCTGATAAGGTGTTCATATACAAGATTAAGGGAGTGGGAGGGCGATCTCATGGACGGGCTTCAACTGACATTCCTCCTCCTCCTGCTCCTCCAATGCTGAGTGCGTCTCTTAACTAGGTGGCTGTCAAACTCGTTGCTGGAACCTCCCTCTACACGCACACACAAGATAACCGTCTAGCGGGCTTAACTCGCTTTGTTTCATACGTGACAGACGATGTCATCGTGACAACTCCACAGACAACGAATGATTCATGACTCCCATACACTCTGATAAAGAGCGCGAACAGTCAATAACTTGGAAATTAGATGCCATCATCGTCGCAACAAATTTCATTTGGTAACTGACTGATGTTAAAACATGGAAGTCTCCGCATAGGTAGCATGCGGCTATTGTCAGTCTTTCGGCCTTTTAAGAGTTTCAAAAATATCGACTCTCAGGTTGCAAAGTCAAAAGTGACTTAGGCGTTGCAGAATCCCTAAGATAAATGTAATTTCTACAACATTCATCTTGTGGTGAAGTAATTTTGACTCCAAAAAGATTATGTTACTGTTCAAAATAAAAATTTCCCATTAGACCCTATTTGCGATCAAGGGTAACCAGGCTGAATCATTAATCAACGGTTGTCATACGCCATGGATTTTGCGCTCATAGGCTTCATTTGAAGCATCTATAAAGAGTTGAGCTCTTTGCTTCGGGCAGGGCAGGTCTTTGTTAATTTTTTTCCACCCGCTACGTCACTCATCCCCGTGCTCATCTCTCGGATTTGAAAAAGTTTGACACAATGTCTCTGTCTCTCTCCGAGTAGTAACAGTAGCGCAAAAAAATCTGCCGTTCCGAAGGCCCAAGGCCTGTTAAATGCGAGGGACGCTAGAGTAAAAAACACGTACCGCTCTCGCACGCACGCTCAGCTAAGCGAAGCATCCATCAGCGGTAGATGAGTGGCATCGATGAGAGCACTTCTTTTGATGGACAGGTTGGATAAGCAGCTGGACTCTATTTTTCCTCCACTTTCACTTCACAGCCCTCACCTTGGTGAACTCAGTCTGCATTACAATTTCACGGTAGTTGAAATCTTTAGGTTTAAGTGTCTTTATCGTGCCGAACACCTCAAATATTAACTGAGCTACTGTGAGACGCAAGCCTCTGTTCAAATCAACATGAAGTTTTCCCAATTCTTGGCTGCCTGAAATTTTTAAGGGACCTAGCCAATCAGCTCTGATGGGGGTAGTCACGAGAAAAAAGATCGAGAGGAGAGTCAATTAGGTGGGTGGTGAGTCACACGGACAACTCGAGGGTCCCATTCAGTCAGCTAGCTATGAGAGTGTGTGGGAATTGAAGGTCTCTTCACGGTACAATTCGCAATAACTATAGTTTATTGTCTAGTTTGGTGACCCAGGCAGCGCGTGTGCCCAGTGCACACCCACTCATATACACATATGTGGATGCCTCATCACCCCTTCCCATTATCTCTCTCTGGCTCTCTCTCTCATGTGTATGTGTGTGTGTGTGTGTGTGTGTGTGTGTGTGTGTGTGTGTGTGTGTGTGGGGTCGATAAATCATTCAGAGGGTTTATAACCTCCGTCATATCACATACACAAGCAACCAGCGTAGACACAAATGCACATACACACACACACACTTATGCGGCGAAGAGTTATGATTGTGTGCATGTGTGTGCCTGCGACTGATTAATTTCGTGTGGAAACCGTCCCCAGTCTCTTTCATCTTCTCCGAAACCTAAATATCCACTTAATTGCTGACTCTGTAGAGTAAGCAATCTTGGTTCCAGCTTCAATATCTCCTATTTTGATAGGATGGGACATATTTTGAGGCAATATGACAATCCCCTTCATGTATTTCACAGAGTTAACTGATCAACTCCTCGCTGATTACACGATTTTATAATTGTGCGTCATGTCTGCAAAATCGATTTCAAGGAGTCTGCTCCTCACGATAAGGTAACCACACATGTATGTGCATGCGCACAGACATGTGTACTGCAATGCTCTGTTGTGCTCGTTGTCTGGCGCTCGACCTGTCTAATCTATTAGAGATAGTAGTTTCGTTGGGGCGGAGTGGACTTGCTCATCCGTTGCCCACCTGTCAGCAAGGGCAGTGGTGTTGTCTTTGTGGAATTGCATTCTCCCTCTTCTACATATGCACACAAATGCACATGCTTGCCAATTTTTGGTACATACTCACCTTTTGTGTGTGAGCACATCCAGTGTTGGGGGTATCTGTCATCTTGAAAACAAGGCGTGAAATTTACCTGGGTGGAAGGCTTAAGGAGGACCTATCAGTGTCACAGGGCCGTCAAAAGCCTGTCTTGTCATGTGAACAAAATGGAGGATCGAATGCTCCTACAAAATACACGACTTTTAGTTCCCCATATGAGTTTTTACCGAATAACAGCCTTTTGTTCCAAGCTGTGCTTTTGGCAGCCAAATATGAACGTGGAAACACTCACATCACTGCCCAGACCCTTTAATATGTTTGTTTCTTTACCTCCAAGGTTCCTGTTTCATGCTGTACCGACGGATAAAGGCGAGAATCGGTAGAAGGCGGTTGAAAGAGGTATAGGTGGGGTTGTGCCAAACGTGGTTTTAGTTGTGCCAAAGAACTGAGCCAAGCCGATTAGATATGAAGCAAGAGTTGAATAAATCTCAGAAGTTTTATGACTCGCATAATTCTCTTCACTTGTACACACACACACACACATGCACACTCTGGACTAGTGTCATCACCCCCTTACCCCATGGCTATAGAGGCACTCGTGAATGCTCCGAAAACCCATAAATTCAAACAATATTTCACTTTAATGTTGTAAGATAGGTAGGTTGGAAGACAGGCTTAAACAGCTTTAACACAAGCTGATTTTCAAGGAAAATAGTCAAACGAGGCACAAAATCGGCTATTAAATCGAGAGATTTTGAATTAGCGTCATCGACTTTGTTATGCACAACGGGTTGACGTTAAATTTTTCTGAGGTTCGCCAAATTCAAGGTCTGTTATGTATTTGCTCTATCGCTGATTGCTTTGATAAGAACCAAAAGTTAATTCCAATTATGGATGAAACTAATTTGAAGTTTGGTTAGACATGAACGGTGACATGACCCAGCAGCAGTTTACCCGAGTTTTAACTTTACGACTAGTTCAACCCCTCTGTCCGTAAGCTTCGATTAAGTAGGCGAAATCGATAAGCAACCTGCCGTTGGCCCAAGGCTTCCCAAACCTCATTCGCTATTATCCACGAACTAATTAGTTTGAGCGTGTGCATTCACACGATGATTTATGATAGATGGATCATCATAAACCCAGCGTGAGAAGTTCAATTTTGTCTACCTTGCGAATGCAGGTGACAGCTCGTTGATTGCGCGGCGGAGGCGAGGGGAGGTTGGATTAAGTGTCACCTTGAAAATCCATTACAAAGCCGTCACACCACCACCACCTCTTACTCGCACGTTCCACGCATTTCATTGGACAGGTGGAGCGCGCCGTTTAATTGGTTGTCAGGTTTTGGCAGGGACCAATCATCTGTAGAAGAGCTGCGATTGGTCAAGGTGCAAACGTGAATTGATGGAGCGGCGACATCAAGGAGTCATTTCTGAAGAGCCGGCTTCGAGTGAGTTTCTCCGTCGTCAGCGCGCGTACCGTCTCTGTAACTGTCAAACTCGCGGATTTATTCCACTGCAAAGTCACCAGCAGCATGCAGAGTGGGACAATGAGTGAAGTGTCCGCCTACCTCCAACCTGATCACTTCGATTCGGATAAGAAGAATGTGGTAGGTTCCGCTTCATTTAATGTTTTTTTTTCTGCATTAATTCATGTCTTTTTACGCATTTCATCTAATCGGCCACTACCTCACATAACTTTAGTCCGGTACTTCAGTGTACCGAAGGCAGGGGGTAGATTTGTGTAATTTCGCAGACACGGAAGCATGCCCAAAAAGGATGTGCATCTGACTTGTTCCCTTAGAACACTATTTTGAGGAAATTCGGGAGAGAGCCTAAGCATTTGAGTCAGGTGCGTACATGCTAAATGCTAGAGTGATGACAGAGCTAGAGCTGAATGAGGCATAAAAGCCCACACGTACGCATACGTGCGTACGAGGGAACGTCATGCGAACGAACGAGATGGAGAGTGTTGAGCCAGCGAAGCTGACTGACAGACTGACTTGGTGCACGCGCGCGGTTTGACAGGTGATGGGCATGTCTCTCGCTCGCTGTTCGCTACCTCGCTAGCTAGCTGTCTACCTGTCACTCCAACGGAGGCACGCAGTGCTGATGACAGTCGAACTGCTTGTGTTTGACATCTGTGATTGTATAATGTCGATGATAACAACAGCAGTATCAACTGTCACTCAGCTGAGCCTGCCTGCTCCGCTTTCTGTGTTTTGTGTTCTGTGAAGCAGAATTAGAAGATATATACCCAGCCAGTGGCCTATCCTCACCAGTTAGCCAGCCGTTCGTCCGTCCGTCTATCTTGCCATTCTTCCATCTGCCCATCCATTCATCACACTCTAATTGACAGTTACGGGTGTGGGTCATTATTCAGCGAAGGTAGGAGAAAAGTGAATTTTATGCGCTCCATTAGAAAACGTTGAGGGCTAGGATGCTGTTTGAGCGAGAGAAGAGTTGCGTTTATTTAAATAATGCACATCGTCACTGTCAATACATGCTCCCATTTGAGCCTACTTTAATTACACGCGAGCGCGGAGGGGTGCATCCCGTGGTCTCGTATTGATTTCCCTCTCCCCTCCATTGCTCTGCCCCCACCACCGTCGTAGTCGTTGTCGCCTTTTTTTCCCACACACACCGCACAATGGCCAAATCGCTGATGGCGGTGAGCAGCAGCAACGGACTTCAAAGGCTCGTCTCAGATCCTCCCACGGTCGCCGCCACTGTTGCCCAGGTGTGTGCTTGCGTGTGCGTGTGCTGGCCACAGTAGCTAGAAGATTAATGACCCCCTCATGTGGGACAGATAAGGTCTGGCCCCTTGCAGTAGTCGTCTGGTCTCCTTGTCACGTTGGCCTGGCGCGCGCAGCAGGTTAGATTTCGCTGCGAGTGGTTTTCACCTACTGCCACCATACTTTGATCTGTGATTAATGTACCCGTCTGATCTGCCTAAGCTCTAGCCGATGCTTTCTTTTGTGCCGTCACAGAACGACTTTCTTGGCCAAAACCCCCTCCTTCTTTTGGCACGCACTTGTCAGAATATCGGCGTGGAAACAAAGTCTACGCCTTCATCCACCGTAAGCTCCTCTTCCTCCAAGTCGATCACCAACGGAACAATCCCAATAAAACCCTCCAACCCCTTTTCTGTCTCTAATTCCCTCGGCAAAGCCCCTCCGAATAGAACAGCAGCAAAGGCGTCCACCACGATGATTCCTCCGGTGCAAAGCTTTCCTCCCGTCAACGGAGCGACATCACACAGTCCGAAGTGTACCCAGTCATCGGTGCCACCACACTCGTCTTCGTCATCAGCAACACCTACCCACATTACCGAAGAGTCGGAACTCTACATTCCACCCTCCTCAAACTCTCTCATACAGCTTGCTAGACTTTCCTCCAGCCTCAAATTACCTAGTCCTGCCACCGGTGAGCGGCAGAAGCGGTCCGCAAAATCAATCGATGCCCCCAAGTTTCCTTTGAGTCTTACTGGGCCCGGCACTGCGAGTTCGAGGCCTCAGAAGCGAGCTCGGAGGCAGTCCTTCGGTCGCACCGCCTCCTCCTCTTTTTCTGGCGCCACAAAACCCCTTGACTTTTCATCGCATTTCTCCTCCCACTCATCACCTCTTTCTATCTCCTCTTCGGTCTCTCCCTCTTCTTTGCGATCCACACCTCCGTCACACACTACGCCGCCTCCTGCACCACCACAGGCACCTACTAACCCCGCCTTGATGGATTTCATGAAGAACCTCGCGGGTCTCTCCGTGCCGACTGATGCTTCGTCCACTACTACCACCAACTCTCCGAATACCCTTGAAACCTTCTTTAATGTTGGAAGTCTTCTTGGCACCTCTCCGGAAAGTCTACACGAAATTTTGGTTTCAATAGCACACTCTTTGTCTGAACGTCGGGCGGCGGAGTCGAACTTCCTTCTAGAACAGCAGCAAAAGCAGCAACAATCAAAAGTGCTTCACAGCGCAATTTCCGACCCTAGTACTCAGTGTCTTTACTGCGGTCACGTTTGTTCTGACATGAGTAGTCTTGTGCAACATATCTACACCCACTTGGCATCGCTGCACAAGCAGCAGACGGAGGCTCCGTCCCTTCCACAGGCGGCGCCGCCACCACCACCACCACCGCCACCTCCGCCGCCTGCGCCTATTGTTGCACCCGCTAGCACTCCTCCCTTCGATCTCGTCGCGTTTTATGCGAAGCTACTGCAAAAGACGCCGGAAAGCCTCCCAAGTGCCCCACCTCCAATGGTTTCCACCGATCCCAACGCACTCTTCCTTGCCTGGCTTAACGTCTTTCGTCCAGCCTATGCGGAGGGATTGGCAGGAGGTGCGAATCGGTGAGGCAGAGTCGGCTGTGTCGTGTGTGTGTGTGTGCATTGAGCCCCACTCCCTGTCTGCACTTGCCTATCAATCCATCTCCCACTCACACCGCACCTAACCTAGTCTTTCAGAGACACTGACAACACGAGCATTTGTTTTGTGTAACCGAGCTATAAACCCTCTCCGCCTCTTCTCTCTCCGCTCCGGCCTACACACCCGCCTATCTGTCTGCTCGCACACTGCACTCTTCGATCTCGTTGCGTGGCTGCCCGAGGAGCGAAATCAGTCTGAATAGAACGTAAAGGAATTCGCATCTTGTTTGTTTGTTCGTCTCCACTCCACCCTCTTGTTTGCTCGTCTCCCAATTCGTCCACCCGTCCAATCTCTCTCTATACATAAATATATATGCGAATGGCTATCCTACACTCTTCCGTACTTAAGCCTTACTTGTACAACCTCTGCGAGTAAATTTACCTTTAAAGACACGAAGTTGTCCTTACTCGAAAGTCGGCTTTCCCACATTTTGTGCAGTCTCCGGTGATCTGTAACTGCTAGCTAGGTGGCCGCTTTCGTGAATATGACCGTCATCTTTAGACTACTAGATGGTGTCTTAGATTCCCTTCGAGATGAAGTCTCCGGTGCATTTTAACGGGTTTTTGGATCATAGGTGGGTGCATCCATCAAACAGTCTGCTTAGGCGTGGGAATGGATTTTGGCCTCGCCCTCATTGATCGTGCTGGGCTCTTGTGTTGTGTGGTGGTGCCAAACTGAAAACCCAATGTTCTGTTAGTCTCTGCCATGCATGCAAGGGTATTTTCAAGTTGATTGTCAATTATTGCCGTCCTGGCACCTGTTGATTGATCTGTGAGTGTAACATTATGTGGAAAGCCACTTTCACAGCCCAGTGTTCGTCAACTTCTTGTTTCTCACTCGCCTGGATAATCAACGAGTTACCAAATCCACTTGTAGTGACCGGCATTTGCGCGTGTTTTGAGTTATCGTGAAAGACGAAATACGCATTGTGGTGAGCGGCTGCATCACAACTACAAATATTGGTCACTTTAGGTTAGCGTCATCGGTGATGCCGGCGAAACCTCTGGAGTTTCTACCTCATTTGTATTAGTTGTGAACCAAATCTTTCAACACTTGCAATCTGGGCCTTATTTCCTCCTGTGCCGCACTAGCGGCTATGTGGCTGTTTGAGTGCAGAGGTAAATTCATTTGAAAGGCACAATTAGCATATGGCATGAGGAGACGTGGTTTGTCGTGCCCTATAATTCCAGAATCTAGAGCTTCCACAGGCCTCGTGACAAAGTCGCAATCACCGTAGGAGAGTTAAGCGGTACAAAAAACTTTCGCTCCAACAAAGCCTACGCCTAAATGTGCCCAGTAATGCCAATTACTGACCCGCCACTCACTCCGTATTAGCAGCATCCAAGTTCCTCGTCGGGACGGCATGAGGTGCGTTAGAGAAGACGAGGTCGACTTGCTACCGACGTACAACTGCGAAATGCCTGCTGTATCACGGAAGACTGGAAAAGTCCGCACATGGGTCTCGAAATCTTACTCCTCACATCCACCACTCCACATTAATAAACATGCAATTGCTACTACACCATATTGATTCCTCATGGGAAGAAAGGTGTTTGTATTCGCCTACTTCAACGTAATAATCCTTCATCGAATAATCACAAAAGTGTGCTGAACTTGGGCGAAAAAATTAGCCGCAAATTTGTGCCATCTACGCAACGAAGAAAGCGTCTTTACTTGAGCAAGCAAGAAAAATTAGGTATTAGTTTATGAGAAGCGCGTAATCAAAGCACACGTAGAGTTTCCGCCATCAAGTAGCCTCAATTTGTCATCTCCAAGGCAATAAAGATAGGATGTAGTCTTGACATCTTCGATGTGAAAGTGATTGCCGCAGTCGGAGCGTTTTAGTGTTATAATATGACACCGAATGCCATTAACGCTTGACCATATCAAGCGCTACTCACAAACCTTCCACCTCACTTTTATGTTTTCCAATTCAACAACTCAATTGGGGCAAGTAGTCATCACAAATTGGTAAAGGAATCCAGTAAATTCGCTACTTCATGTTCAGAAAAGTCAACTATAATGAAGAAGAATCCTTTAATAACTCGATTAAAAAGTTAGAAAATAGTCCTCTCGATCGGTTCTGCAATTTGAATAAACTACTAGAAAAATCGACAGCTCTGTTCTAATTTCAGCTTATTTACAAAAACTTCATATCCACGCTTGTGAATGGGGTATCGAATCCTTCATGCAGAAGTGTCGTCCACCTTTCAAACATCAGGTAGAGAGTGGTCTCTACATTGTACAGGAAGTATCTGCTTGTGCTTCAAAAAGTCTGCAATGAGAGAACTTCTCTTAGCCAGCCGGCTAATTGCGTCAAGAAGATCGGCCCACTTACACTCCGACGAAATTTATACTAAGTAGTATAGTGATCAAGAGGTCATTAAAACAGTTTGGCCTTGATCTTCCAAAAGGCAGCGTAGTTTGGGCATGCCAAACTAGTGGAATTAATGCCCTCCAGCCAACCTTGAGGTGTTAAATTTACATGCACACGCAGTCCCATATCCACGAAATGAAGACGTGGATATGGAAGTGGATGATAACTCGAAGGATGACAAGGTCATTGGCTCAACCACGGTACCCCCTCCCATGGGTAAGGAGGAGAATTTTGTTGCTCCTTTATGCAACCATAGAAATCAATTAAACACATTGAGTCAAGGTATACATTGGGGAAAATTGGAGTTAAAGGAGGTTGTAATTTCCTTTTTAGGAAAAACTACACCGCGTGCACGGTTTCCGACAGATCCTCAAGGCTCATTAGCCTATTTGGCTGCTTAAGCACCTTCCTCCATATTTAGAGAAGATGAGATCACGGCGTTAGCTGACAAATGTAGGTGCGTGGGACACGGAACAATGGCGCCTGTTAATGTCCCACAGTACGATAATAGGCAAACTCTGATTTTTAAGGTGAAGGTATCGTTTTCTTGGTTGAAGCAGCTTTTAAGGCATAAAAATGACCAATTCATGGTACAACTAAGGTGTCTCAATCAGAGTCCGCGTAAAGTAAATGTAGATGATCAAGGAGATTGAGCTCTCCCAGCTTGGAAGATGGACTGCCTTAAAAGCAACTTTAACGATTTCAAGTTGTAGCATCAGGCTTCCCATGCATGTGGCTTCGAATTGACAACTACGGCCTCTAAGTTTAGAAGGTAGCCTTCTTTTCGTCAAGACTAGGTTTCTTGAGTTGAGTATATAGTTCATTTCAGTGATCGTAATGTGAGAGATACTTTCGGCTTCAACGGATGGAACCACTGTTATCCCGTTGACCTGGTTTGATATTTTATCTAGTGGATTTACCGGGTTGATAGCGTAGACTCCCATACAATTTAAGAAATGTAGTATTTATATTAAAATTCCAAAAAATAGCCCTTCTATGCTAACTTTCCGCCCAATAATAATGCTTCCTTGTTCCCTGGGAAATTTGGAAGTTTGTGTTTCTACCTAACGCGGAATTGATCCCAGTAAATCTCTCCAACTGTTAATTTGCAGCGGAAAACAAGTAAGATTGACTACAATCAAATGTGGGTTTAGAAGTAATCAAATCTTTTGCAATCTCGCAAAGGTAGCTCCAACCCCTGCATTGTTCAAATTCGACATTCTCTGCACATAAGGCTAGGGGTAATGTTCCCAGGGGCCCTCCCCTCCATCTCGGCGAGGACTTTGTTTGTTCGTGATACGTTTCCTCCGCCCTAGGAACCGAGGTCGCCTGATCGGTCGCTGGGCTCGTATTAACTCCCCGCCTCGCGCCCCAAGAGGGGCATTCAAATTAATATGTCTTACATTGAGAAATCTAAATAGATTGGTTAGCATCCATATTGGTGGCAAGTCTACAGTCAATAAAGTTTAGTCTAACGGTATAATTTCACGTATGGATGGAAGAACACATCACTAGTTCCAAATGTCCTTAATTGGCGGGACCGGGAATAAAAAATAGCAAACGGTTTCCAGAGCTGAAGGGATGGTAGCTGTGCTCAAAAGATTTTAAGCATAAGGTTTCTCAGCTCAATTTTCGTCCTTGGATGTTATCACTTCCATTCACCAAAGTGGTAAGCCTTTGAGTTCACTTTCTACTACGCTCAAATGCTTAAAAAGTCTATTTTGGTCGAATTCTCTAATGTTCATTCACCACGATTGCCACATCTTGCAGCTCCTTAAGACTTCATCAAGGAAGGAGGAAGACACAACACTCGGGTAGACCATGCATTGTCGGCTACGGAAGGACTTGGGGCTACTAGCATGGCTCGGAGTTGCAATGGCGGCCTCCCAAGTGGCCCATCGCCAAAAATGAGAGCCAATCAAGCAAATCAAGCATTCCGCATCCTACGTCATCCCGGCATGGATCATCAGGGAAAAATCAAATTCTACCGCATGTGAGTTCACAGTAGCCTACGAACAAAGCATCCAACCATCCCAGATCCGCTACTTTAAACAGCAATGGGCGGAATGGGAATGGAACCACGCATTGGGCTATGGATTGCGTGGCATAAACAAAAGGCACGCAGCAGAAGGGTTAAGTACACTCTACGGTGGTACAGATTAAAGCATGGTTACCCAAACACATAAACACATATAAACACACAGATGTCCACACATCTATTCACATATTTCTCAAATTCTCACGCTTCTGGAGCGCGCTTTCTCTCTCCCTCACTCGGTGACAAAACGCGGGTATTTCAAAAAGCTCTTTTGGTAAAGCACCTCCAGGAGAGAGCAGGAGGGGCTGGGTTGACTGTCCTTTTTCCTTCCTTTTTTTGTATTTCGTCAGCCACCGCTATAGTGTACGTTCGAGCCGCTATTTTCATTTGTATTTTGTCCTTAACCGTGAGAAATTGGGCAACCTTCAGATGATAAAGATGAAATTTGGGTACTTGACGTGAGAATTTAGCAGATAAACTCGGTGTTATTGGCCCTTGATTCCATTCTCCATCACTGCGCAACGTACACGCACTTACCTCCTACCTGTGTGCGAGTAAAAATGCAAACTGACACTCGCTATCAGGACCGTAGGAGATGCCATCGGGTGGCAGAGCAATTTAATCAAGGCCCTGGTTGTTGTTATCGATAAAAATAGGCATTACCTGTCAATCAGTAGCGTTGAAATGACAAGGAAACATTTCTGTGTGGCGTGATGTCGCTCTAGTGCAAAATTCTTTCAATGATCACAGACTAATGCCTCCTCTGCCTTCCTCTTCCTTGTCGACCTAAGTGAATTGTAGCCTTTCGCGCATTTGGGAGAAGAAAAGCACACATGCTATCCCAGGACGGTTGGGATCTTGCAAAAGTTGCCATTTCTTGGCTATCAAAAGCTAGTTATCGTGGTGATGCTACAAGGTTAGCACTTGCGATTAACGCTGCCGACCGTGGGCCAGTCCAAACACCGTTAATCAAGACGCTAGGTGACAGTGGTAGTGCGTGGGCGCATTTAAAGGTGTATAATGACAGAGTGTCTTAAAAATGAAGAAAACCAATGGATATTCTTAGATGCAGTAAAGAGCTAAGAAGCTCAGCCTCAAAAAGCACTAGAGTGGTGTAGTTACTTCAAAAACGACCTGCTGTGAGTATTTCAGTGACGTTCTCTGCCGAGGTGTTTTCCTGATCATGGTCCGACAGTCATTCTCTGGACGGCTCACACCTGTTGTGCAATGGCGCAAGTCGAAGTTTTCCTTGAAATGGGGAATAAGGGATAATCATATCACTCGGCACAGAGAATGCGAATCACAAAGTGGAATATCCAGCCGACAGCTTTACAGGTAGTAGCTGGACTGTGGAATGCATAAACGTAGCAGTGGAATACCAAATGGAAAAATGAATTCTATTTGCGCCGGATCCGGGTTAAATCTGAGCGTACTTTGCGGTCTCAGTTTAGTTCAACGGGCCATTTTAAATAGGAAACATCTGCAAGCACCCGAGACTAAAGCTATATTTTTCGATAGGTCATTTGCAGTCTGCGTGATTTGTGAAAGATTAGGCGCTTGAAGTAATTTAATTCATCGGTTTATGGCGTTTGAGAGTACCCACATCACTTACAAGACCCACAGTTGTAACTCAATAAATCATAAGTCCCCCAACTCACAGACTCTGTCTATGCTTGGGGTCATTGTTAATCTTGATTGTAACAGAGTTGACAAGATACACTGCTGACGTAGAGATTAAGCGCCTTCTCGTCGTAATGCCAATCAACTACGTAACCTTTTGTTTGCGGCTTGGGGGGCGGATTTAAGGCGAGAACTACACCTTACTGGCTGGTGTAGAAGAGCGAATTTAAAGTTTAAAACGATCGGTCTTGGTGGCAGGGCGTCCCGCTCATTTCTACACCTGGATTATAGCGCGACCTAGGCTTATGCAGGGTGTATGGGCCCAACTCATTCCACTTACAGATGCCATTTTGTGCACTTCAACAAAGCCACTGCTAGGTCTTCTAACCTTTCAGATTGTGTGGTACGTCTGTTTCCAAAGAAGCCGTCTAAATTACTAATTGGCTTTGAACAAGTGAAATGGTAACAATTATAAGGGTTAGTGAGCCAAATTTATGACCCTTCTGATTCGGCATTTCAAAGGCGTCGCGATGATGCAATCTGAGACAGATCTAATAACCTCAGCGCTCATCGCCACTTTGTCAACCGCGACGACAAGGCCTATGCCAATCACCAAAAGCTGATAAACACGAGAACAAAGAATGATCCTTACCGAATTAGTCGGCTTCACAGTGTGGAGAGGTGTTTTACTCGGTAAACAAAGGATCCACAGTCATTGAGGATAGATCCCTTTAAAAGGAAAATGTCTTCGCTTAGTGGAATAAAATTCCAAGAATGATGACTTTTGCTCTGACCAATCATCATCGTTTACTAGCAGTCACAGGAGAACCCGGAATATCGTCCTTGAACTAGCTCTGAATAAAACGACTGCGAACTCAGAATCAACTGAGTTTCCCAAAGTCAATGAACAATGACAACTTCACAAAAGTCACATGCACTCTACCGGCATATGACAACTGGTTGCACGAAACCAAGTTGCAACTGGATTGAGTCGAGGACAGAAGAAACGGGTACGAGGTAATCTTGATGTGAGGATAATTATATTTCTTTGACGTCATAACTTTTAAAAGAGCAATAGCAACATTTCGGAGAGTTCGAGAAGTATAGCCCAATTGAAGGCATCGCATCGCTTCCGCTTTTGTATTTACAGTTCCTCGATTTCGTAGCAATGAAGGTCATTCGAGTAAGTAAATTATTGGTGCATCGAGGAAGGAATTGGGTCCAAGCATATCAGTGCACTTATCTCAACCCAATTGGAAAAGATATAAACTTCTCTAGCAAAAGTGCATAGAGCTATATTTAACAGTCCTCAACTCCTCTCAGGTGGTTGCCAAGCCAAGGGGAGAGGGGCGATTCTCGTGTGTTCAGACTGGCATTGCCTTTGCGCGCTCACCTCTTGGCCTTCTTAGTTGGCAGAAGACATAGCACTGACGCGACTTTGTAAGAAGGGTGGAGTGGGCTTTCACCTCTTGCCTGTCGTCTGGAGGTGAAAGTCTAATGCGTTTACTAGCCCACTTTGCGATGCAGGCTAGAGTAATTCAAGTGTCAAGTGCTCCTGCCAGAACTGTCTGTATGGCACAGCGCAACTAAGAGCAGAGGAGCTCATCGAGGTAGCGGCTGGGGACATCGCTGATGTGAAATGGCGAATGGATTTGGAACGCTTTAGACAATATAAAGAGCCACTTATTTGTGGTCTTAATGGGAAAAATGTGTTTAATCCATATAATTCGATTTTTGGAGGGCCCTACTCGAGGTGATGGGTAATGCGTTGGACAGTAGAGCTTCTAAAGTGAACCGACCACCAAAGCCCAGGTGATTCAACACTCTAGTGTGACATCAGATTTTCATCATATCAAAACAGTTCTGCATATGCATGCCCATTACTTTGAAGTTCATTGACCTATTTGCAACGCAATTTTGTGCAATTGCAGTTATCTTCGACTGACGTCAAGCAAATTAGGTTCCAAATTTCAAAAATGTAAAATTATTTTTAAACGCGTATTCAGCACTAAGGGCAAGCATAAATGGTTATTCCTGCGGATTAATTTATGCCGGGATCAGTTTTACATACGAGAATTACTCTTTACGCCAAATTCTTTGATTACGATTTACATATTAAGGGTTTCGACGGCATGGAGGATCCATGATTACGTTGATCAAGCAAAAACAGACTTGTGGAGTAGGATATTTGGCAGCTTGTTTGGTCTTAATCCTTTGGTGCGTAGGAGCCAGGTCACACCAGAGGTCATTCGCAAAAGCTCACACACCTGCCAGTGTTTAACGGCCTTTTAACCTAAAACGTAGAGAAAGCTCCCATTTTATCAAGGCGAGAAAAAGGTCTCCTTCGAACTAGCCAATCGAAGCCAGTCCCGGCTTCCTCCACGACCCCATCTATTTAAGTAGTATGCACTGAAAAATCGTTCCCAACCGATGGTTGCATAAATGCACCAAAGAAGAATTAGTGCAAGCATTTTTGACAGGATAAAGGAGACAATAATGGAACATGGATTACTGCCACGTGTTAATTAAAATTGCATTATCCTAAGCAAATACAGCGACGCCAACGACGATGACAGCGTCACTTGACATGTGTACCCACCTGCGGTTTCAATGAGTCACTTATAGTAATCCCTCTCTTCACAACTCAAACAAACTTCAGGAGTGACATGAAAATTACTCTGTGCAATGTACTCTTAATAGTGAGGCAAATTCCTAACTTTTTCGTCGATAGAAACCGTTCAAAAGTAGTTATTGCATAGTGCTTCCTTTCATTTCCTTTTGACACGCTGTTCGCTACAACGGAGTTTGTGTTCACGTAAACGCCTTTAATGTTGGCTTAGAAAAGGGTATGAAACATTGTATTATGCCACTACTAAGGGTGGAGTTTCCATTTAAGTGGGTGTAAATTAAAAGGCTAGGGACCAATTGAGAGTTTTGTGGAAAACTTTAGTGTTACTCCATTTGTCTCTATCCTACAAACCTACCACACGCAACTGCCATTGGGCTGCCTGTCCAAAGGGGCAGCCTGTCAACATGTATGCTGTCTTTTGTGGAAGAACTTTCTTTGTTTATTTGTTTGTGCGCAGGATGCGCATTTGCCTTTTAGGCTTGTCATTGCCATACGCGCTGACAAATGGCATCGCCGCCAACACGCCAGCAAGCCTTACTGCATGCAGCAACAGAAAGAAGAAGACGAAGAAGAAGAAGAAGAAGAAGAAGAAGAAGAAGAAGAGAAGAAGAAGGGGAAGAATGAGAGAACGCAACACACACACAAATGTCAGGTCGGTGTTTTACCCGAAGTCAATGATTTATTTCTGTCGCAGAGTAATCGGTGGAAATAAGAGGAACGGGGATTATAGGAGAGCTTACCGATCTATATGCTACTAGCTCACCAAATCAGCAAGTGAGTTGATCGCATAGCGATGAGAACTACTAGCCCATAGCAATATCTGCTTCCTTTTTATAAACTTGTTTCCTATTTTGAAATACAGACATGCACTTCAATTGTAATCATTTTCAGATGCGCCCTTTGCAAAATCTATGGAGGATTTTTTGGAACGCTACATCACGATGACGACTACTTCAACTTAGTACGCAGGGATAATTAAATGTTCACTACCTAAAATGACATTAAAAGTGAGCTTCATGCCAGGCAATTCTTGTTAGGAGTGATTGCTACGCCGCACACACAGCTACTGACGCCACCGGCACATCGAAAGACATTTAACTTGGGTGGGACATGGCAGTTGGCTTTTGACATATACCTTACACAAAAAGGCGCACTCGCCGATCTTTAAAGCACTTCGATTAAAGTACACGTCTTCTTGTCATTATCAAATGGATGTCACCCACGACATACGACATCACTTGGTTACAAAGGAGGCATGATGCATCGATGGTATTTTAGAGCATTCTTTACTGTGAGTCGTGTAGGCGTTGCGCTTAGGTTCCTTAAAAGATTGCTATGTTATACCCACATTCCGTTTATATGGGGATGAAAAAGTCTGGTCACGACAAGGCTATATTAAGTTGGTTATCACCCTTGAAGCCTCTGCAACTTTGATCCATTTTAATAACAATAAATAGTTCACCAAGTCTTTCATTAAGCCAAGGCTTCTTGATAAAAGTCCAATTTTAAAAATCAGTTCCAATTAACTTACTCCTTTGATTGCCTTCAAAAGATATGCCTCAGTACTTCACCGATTATCCTTTCATTGAGGGAAAAATTAGTACCTATCTTCGGTAAAGTGCAGCCGATTCTAAATTTACCAGCAAACGATTAAATTGTGCTTTTGAGGGCACAGTAGGTTATCTTACTCCAGGGTGGTTGGGTGGGCTACCGCAGGTGGTTTACATGAATTGCCCACGAATTCTCAAAAGTTTTCACTAGTTCTCCAAAAAACACCTGAAACAAGAGTTATAACAGTGGGCAAGGGGTTTCAGCCTATCACAGAAATAAAGTAAAAATTGATTGGCGGAGTGTAGGGTTCATGAGCTGCGCTCCACAATAATCAATGCACCCTGTGAGCGGTCTTATCGATTACCTTTACTTCAAGGCCTGTCTGCAAGCCGTCGCACTCGAGCGCCGTACTAACTGAGCTAAAGCAGGAAGACTTAGCTTCCAGGGGAAATAACGTTTAAATTTTGGCAATTGCACTCACGCATGCCTGCTAAGTTGACCTGTTTGTGAGGTGGGAGGGTCCAACTCTTCAAATGGAATAAATTTCACCACTCGCGCAAATGCACACATGGATCATGAATTACACTTTTGTTGTTGACGTAATTTACATCTCCACGGTACTTTTAGCATTTATCTACGAGATCGACTTTTACGTTTATAAGATGTTTCCCTTGAGACTTAGTCTGACCCAAATTATTAACCGAAAACCACAATTTTCTGTAAAATAACGCTGCATAATTTTTGAAGACATAAAATGAGGAATTTAAAGCATCCTGTGACTCATTTTAATTGCATTTCTTTACCATATAATTTATTAACGGTTTTTTTTTCTTACAAGACATTTGCGTATGTCACCATAAAGTCTAAACAGCTGCCCTTTTTGTTTATTTTGTGATTTCTTCGAAGTTTATGGTAAAACTGCGCATAGTTTTCGATGATGCCAGCCTTTTTAGCAATAAAATTTAAACATACAATTCATATGGCATACTAACTGTATGTTTAACTCTTCGTTTTGGTTTGGCAGGCACTTAAGACTCCGGAAGGCATGGGGTTTGGGTTGTGCCAGTAGTCCCCTTCCCCAATGTGGGCCGACAGTACAAATTCTGCCGTTATGTTTTCTTTCGCCTTCAGTTCATTTTGCAATGTCACTTCATTTTCCCATTCATCAACTAAAACAGCGCCGTCCTTCGACCACCTTCAGAGCCCCCATTTGGCATGCTATACGTCACTTACAAATCACAATTAGTACGGCCTAGATTTTAAAATAACCTTAACCGTCAGGATTTTATTATTGGTCAAGCACTCTCCGCGGTGGTATTTTAAGAAATCTCAATTCAAAATCAGCTAATTACCATCGATGCTGTCAATTATCATGTCCCTTCCTCCTATTAAAGCCTCTGGGGAAGAGAAAGAGTTTTAAAATGGGATCATTTCCATTACTGACTGAAAGGTAAGGGGGTATCTGTGGTTTAGGAACTTTTCTACTGTTTTCTCTAGTCAATTACTACTGATATATGCTCATTATTTTGCAGATAGGTCCACTTGAGGGTCATTATATTTGTGCAACACTTTGACTGCTTGTTCAAATCTTCATTTTGTTTTCGCGGGAACCTTGCGACTCTCCGCCTTTGTACCGCCACTAAGCGGCAGGCATAAACTCTGAGTCCTTC
The DNA here is from genome assembly GCA_036345935.2 of Taenia hydatigena. Classification (NCBI taxonomy): domain Eukaryota; kingdom Metazoa; phylum Platyhelminthes; class Cestoda; order Cyclophyllidea; family Taeniidae; genus Taenia; species Taenia hydatigena. The sequence goes on from JADWOT020000003.1 coordinate 20,545,761, forward strand.
TGTGCGCCGGCAAAATATATTTTGTCCAAGTATAGTCTACAATCACCTTCATTGGAATCCCGAAGCGCCAAAAATGAATAGTTTTATTACTGCACCCTATTATCTTGGAGACAAAATAGTGGGGCGTTTAAATGAATCATTCTTGGCAAGTAGTGAATGCGGTCTTATCAATGCATATTTCACCAAACCTTCAAAGCTTCAATTATGAGGCATTGTTTTTTACTTTCAAGTGGTCAAATCATCAAAGCACTCCCGAAAGTTAAAGCTGGTCAATTCTGTTAACTCTTGATGGTGACTCAGGCCCCTTTTGTATCAAATAGAGCTGAGGCGAAAACACTTTTGGTCTACATTTCCTTTCCTTTTCTATCACGCAAGTAACAAAATTCACTCGCACTAGCTCTTTCAACGTAGGCCCGGTGTTTTTTTGGGCTGCCATTGTTTTGCCTTCAAAAAGTCCAAAGCTGTGACAAATGACCGGAGTCACATGGGAGGAAAAAGTGGGAAAATGAAGAAGGAGGAAAAGCAACTCTCCAATGTAGAGGAAGGGGGGAGATGGACTGACTGTCTGAGGTATTGTCAGTGTGAGGAGGAAGGGGAGCGTTTTAATTAGCGGGGATAAAAGAAAGATGGAGACGCACACACACACACACATAACATGGTCATATCTATCAAAGGCAAAGGCAGGTGATTTTATTGACAACTAAAATTTAACTTTAAAACCGGAACTCCCTCTTTTTACGATGCGGAGTAGTTATTTATTCAAGGATTATTGCAACACTTGGAGACACATTATAAAGCTACTCTCTGAAGTCTGCTACTCCCATCATCAAAGCACAGCCCTCACCCCAGTCTCATAAAACAAAAGATGCAAATAAGCAGTCCCGGCCTTCCAATGGAGAGCTGTTCTCACTTTCGTGGCGTCTAGGTGGCCACTCATCCAGAAGTCAGGCAAATAATGCAGAAGCTTCAGTAAATTTTAAGGCCGCCACAACTGTGCTCTCCATCGGCTTCACAAATTACTTGTGGGTTGTGACTGTAGTTTGGGTACTCTTAACCAATTGAGGCGGCCCAGCTGGTTACCAACTTTTACATCCGTTCACAGCGAGGGATAACTTCGACTTCAAACTGAGTGGACAAGTTGGATGAGTTAAGTTCGTCCTCGTTTTTCGTGCGATTTTCAAGGCAGCTGAACAAGAACGAAACCTTTTGAATGGCTATATCGTATCTCCTTCAGAGGTACGGAAACGGTGGCGATAATGTCTTGACTTAAAGGGTGGAACTGACGGTTTCTTTGAATAGCTTGCACAGTCATCAATGCCATTATGAGAATAATGTTAATGTCATGGATAATGTTATGGAAAGCTGTGCGCCCTTTCCTGGAAGCATGACCAGTCCCAAAAGAACTGAGTTACAACATATCAAGAGGAGTAGGTGGGTAGACCTTAATGGAGTCAGCGCCTTTGTAGGCTAAATAAATTGAGCTGGATTTGATTCTAATCTAGTTATTTATTGAGTAATGCTTGTTTCGATTGCTCATTTGAACAGGTGGGCTTTCGCAGTTTCCCGCTAGTCATCTATACCACTGTTAAAATTGGGCTTCAGGACTCTCTGCGACCCAAAAGTGATTACAACTTTTACTTACACGGTTTTTTGAGGAAGCTCTAGTAAAGGAACCATTAATTTTGGGAAATACAGGTTGTTCAAGGCAAATATTATGGCGGCTAGGCCACTGGATGCCGTGATTCTTCGTCTCAAAGTCAGATTGTTTAATCAAGTTAAAACACTTCGTCCCCTATGACAAAATGAAGTCAAATGGGTGAGCAAATGGTGGTCATGGGTGGTCAGGGTTCACGGAAGCAGTCAGGCCAAGTGAAATTTAACCTCATCAGGAGGTAGCACAATTTACGAGTGATCTGCTTCACACAACCGGTACGTAGGTGTGTGTGTGGTCCTTGCCTGTACAAGACGGCTTTCTCACGGGGCGAGTCGAGATGGGTGCATGAAAGGAGGGTTTTCGAGTCGCTATTGTAAAAGTGTATGACATTGTGCCATACTTGACTTAGTCGCGCCCTGCCATAAAGGCATGTCTTAAAAATTAATGTGAATAAAATTGTTTGGAAAATTAGTTTTGAAGGGAATACCTGTCACTTAGGATCGTCCCAACTATGCCAACCTGTTTCAAACGGATCCATTTAAGTGAGACAGCATCATCGTCAAATTTGGCTAATGAGGGATAAACAAATACCGTTGCTACTGGGATTTTGTTTTCACTCTCAAAATAGCAGTGGTAGAACATTTCAACCCAGATAACCAAGAACAGGTTAAGTGAAAAGTCACAGAGTAAAAAATGTTACCGTTCCACGCCATGGTGTTATTCTCAGGCCCAAAGATGGATGCGTTAGACATTATGCAGAAGTCGATTGTCATATGGTGGCATTCTGGTTTCGCCATCATCACCTTGACGCATCACTCATCATCATCATCACCTTCCGTGGAGGCTGAATCACGGAGATTGCGTGGGCAGAATGTCTATGTGCACACGCATACAGGGATCGAGTCTTGCGTGACAGGCGCTGTCACAAATGCATGTCACTATGACTTTGCCATTGTTTACCTTAATATATGGTCCCACAATCTCTTAGGAAGTTTACATAAATACGGGTTTTACCACCACTTAGTTATTTCGCCTTATTTAGAAGGTAATTCACTGACTATGGAATTGATGTGACTTTGTAAATGGAAATGCAATTATTTATTGCGCATTGAACTTGGAAATTTGCCGAGGACATTCACGAAGTATAGTTCAAATAACTGCCTTAGGCAGATACAATTGATGCGCTTTAATGTAAGGACATGGTTGCCCTCATTTTTCATCATTTAACCCCTTTGACAGTATTCTTAATAGAGGCAATAGTGATTAATGCTGAAGTCGGTAATAAAATTGACCAGAAAAGGAGATAGGGCAGATACAACGAAGAGTTGCTTTGGTTTATCGTTTTTAGACTGGAGGAGGTGGAAGTTAATTTCACTTGACCTTGTCACCGCCCAGGCGAGGTGACTATCAAAGCTGCCCATACGAAGGGGATAGCATGGCAGGACTGATTGATTGGTCAACCCAAACATTCCTCAGGTAAACTAAAAAGCGCCACTAATCCTAGGCTAAGTACGACTTATGATGCATGATCCGGTGCGGGCCCCGTTGTCATGCCGTGTGGATGTGAATGCGGACCCAGACCAGCAAATTGGATGCGAGGCTCGCATGGCGCTGGTGACCACCTCTTAAACCAAGCGTTTTTGCAAGACTAGACTAGACTAGACTGGGCTACGATTCCATGTTCGACAAACAAAAAAAACAAGTCATGAGAGGATAGTCGAAACAAAGAAATAGGAAACATTTTATTGTTTTTCCTACAACTGACCGAAAACAGAAATAATAGATGCTTGCAGGCAAAACACCGCGTAAGATAGGTTAGTGCAAGGCTACACCTCTATGAAATAGTGGATAAAAAGCTTGCGCAGAAACATTTTAGCACCGCAAAAAGAGGCGGAATATTTGAACGGCTAAATTACCAAGAGAACCGGCGCAATTAATCTCACTTTTCCGGAAAACTGATGGCCAGTAATGATAAGCAAATATTTACAAATTAGCGGTTTATGCCCCTAAAAATTCGATGGTTAATTTGAACTGCCTAGATAACTCAAAGGCCGAAGGAAACTTACGGTTTCCTTGGCGATTTGGACTACGAGATGAATAAATAAATAAATAACTATATAGACAAGACGAAATTTTAGGGGATTAAACGATCTTAAATTGGACCGGTCCCCAAGTGTTCCTAAACGTGACTTAGTCATGATCAGCAAAGAAACTTTTAATTTTTGTCACTATCAAGGAGTCATTTTTTACACTGGCACCTCAGACGGCCTAAAGCTCTCTAATTTGTTTCGGAATCTTTTTTTCAAATGAACTAATAACTGTTGCAGTGAATAACAGCATACTAATTTGTTTAAAAGTTAAATAAATTTAAGTCAAATTTATCAAACCACTAAGCAATCAAAAGAGCCACATATTTCCGCGCAGTGGATGGTAATAAAGTGTTAATCCTAGGCCATACGGATGGAGGACTTTTGCCATGTTTGTTGCGCGCGTCACACATATGTGACGCTTGGGTTTACTTACTTCATGCATGCATGCATGCACGGTCACACAAGCCGTGCCATAAACAAATTTTGTGAACATTTTTTTATTTTTTAAGGGATAATTGAGCTTGACCAAAAAGTAAGGAGCACCAGTACCATGTGGATGACCATGCCAACCTCTGAATACGTCAGAAATCCAGCGGATTACTCACTCAACCTTGGCTGATTAGTCTAAAAAACTCTAAAAAGACCAAAATACATAAATACGACGTAAAACGCCTTCATATGGTAACAGTGATTCGAGTCCGTTAATAAATGGATGATTAAATAACTTTTCCTCGTTTCCAAAAGTTTATTCGATCCTGTATCAAACTTCTCCTTTTGCATTTATGATCCGACAATGCATTTTAGTAATATATTTTTAAGATTTGTCTTCCTCTCTAAAACTTCAAGAGTTTGTGGCTACAAGGGTCTCGAAGGCATTTCAATCATCACCGCTAGACTCTATTCTCGCTCTAATCTGCTACACACTAGTAAGGTTTTTGTGACCACTTCAACTGCTGCTTGAAAATTAGGAAATGAAATCCTTGCCAAACCCATGACATTCCATAGACTACTTTTATCGCTTACTCCTCACTCATCTAGTTGTGACATATAACCTGGTGACACCAAATAACAACGATTTAATAGGCCTACTGGAGGAAGAAAATCCGATTGTCACCTATGTGTGACGCTAGCAGTAAGAATGTTAAAATTGATTCGGAGAGCACTGAGCAGAAATATTTCTATAAAAGACTCACTTCTGAGACAGTTGATAACCGGAAAAATGGACACAACAGAGCAGATTCTTCTGTGGTCGACTCATTTAGCTGTTCTAAAATAAACTAGCCTAGCAGGACTGTGCTGACCCAACCAAGTGGGCAAGATTGATTTGCTATTCTGTGAAATCTGACCTGCCACCGAGTCGTTATGTGTCAGAGATGAGGGAGATGGGACATTATTCATGCCGATTTCAACCTTCAAAAGGCGGTCATCGCTCCGAACCATTAATAATCTCTGTGAGGTTGCATTTGAGTCGGCCAAACACCCGTTTTGGCACTACCAACGTGAAGGCCCGTCACCACTTTTATCAGCCGAAACTATGAACTAATCGGGGCCGTGATCTACAGCATAGATCATGGCGATGGCGTCGTGCGGTGTGGTGCAGGGGGAAGGCTATGTCTAGCAGGCTAATAAATGCTCTCTGCATGATTCTGAAAGGCGACTTGGTTGCCGGTGATAGCACTCATTAAATGAATTATACCAAAGACATATTGGCACAGAAATGGGCCTGAATGTTAGGTCGACCGACAAGGAAGACTTATTTTACTTCTTCCTTCCCTCATTTCTCTTAATGGACTGTGTAGAAAGCCAACCCGTCGAGTTCAGATTTGAGTGTCTGCGACGGTATAGTGTGTGACGGAGTAGAATTTCGACTTTTGAGTTTGTAAATGGGAAGAACGCATTTCAAAGAATAAAAAATGTAATCCTCTTCCGCATGTTTACCAGGTTTAACACCTATTTTCTAGTCTCATATTTTTACCGACGCTTGTAAAATGACTGCGGCTTTGAGATTCGCTAATGCCACTGAACTTGCCTAAAACAAACTGATCGCCAGCTCTAGACGGATTTTTGAATATGTAAGCGTGCCTAAAAAACTATTATGCAACTTCATGAAAGGCTATTAGTCAAACACACACTGGATGAACGCACGCAAAAATGACTGCCGGGTCCGTAGGACGGGGAAATTAACTACAGTAGCGTCACTGAAGCGCTAAAACCATTCAATCAAGTGCAGTATCATTGAGAGGATGAGGTTCTCATCACTGCACCGTAAAAGCATCAAAATCCCCTGAGCAACTTTTCCTTCTTTCTGCTAAGCATCAACCGAAATATAATTTCAACAGAATTCTGATATAACTGAGCTTTCATCAAAATTCAGAGGATAGGCGGTATGCAGTCACTAAAACGATTGTCCCGCGTCCAAGGCAGTCTTTTATAACACCCCATTGCTTGATTTGGTTTGTATTGGAATCGCACGAACACTCCAATCCACTGCTGCCGCCTTCGGGCTTCTCAGCCGTAGGACGTACAAAATGGTCAATGTGCTGTTACCGGCATAGACATGAATGGAACGCCATACAGCCACGATGGTGACCTGACCGAGGAGTCAGCGTGGTTACACATAAAACTTAAGCATGAACATGAGAACTTAACGATATAGACGGAATCCTTAAAAATTGCTGGTCGACCACTTCTATTTGAGGCTGATCGCAGTCTCTGCCGCAGAATTATTCATGTATGGGCTATTTGTCACACTGGAACAGCAAATGCTCCCACCTCTTAAAGCAAGGTTGGGAAAGTGAGTTGCTCATCTCTTTTCCCTTTTTGCCTGCCGAAACCGGTGATTGGAATGGGAGGCAAGAGTAAACAGTAAATTATTATTCTTTCTAATAAACGGTTGACCTTCAAAAGTTGCGGAGCCACTTTGCCTGAAATTCGCACACGAAAAAGATCCAATCTTCTCGAGGGTGCGAAAGACTAGTTTATTTATGCCACTGCTCTGCAAGCTCAATCTATCGTTTGATTCAATGGTGGGGTGTCAATCACCTGTCATCTTAATCCCCTCTGTGTTCGGTTATTTTTCTCTCCCTCTCCAACATCCGAGCCAAGGGTTAAAACCTTAATCTACTCCACAGCCAAATTAACCTCGATCAAACTAACAACTTAGGAAAACTTCCCTAATGGTAATCAAATTGGGCAAAAAAGTTTATGTAGTTGATCAACTCATTCGATCAGCATAGTGGAAGACCTTCACTTGCCTCAAGGAGTACCGCTGCAAGTCTTCTTCAAGAAAACTTTTACCTCCAACTTAGGATGGAACCTCGAAATTGACACTGAAGATGTGAAAAAGGCATTGTTAAAGAACAGGGCTCAATTTTTAGCTTGCATGTAGGTTGGGAGGAGCGTTATGACATCACAATGATGATCCAAATCGTGAAGACTTAAGGGTTCGCGTAGTTGTGATTATTGTTTAAACGAATAACGCCTCACTACATTAGTCCTGGCGCCTCACGTCGGGAAGGGGGATAAATTTGCATTATGTCAAGCATGTGATTCGCTCTCTCCTTTATTCACTTGGCATTCATTACTACTGCAGACAGCATAGGGTGCACTGGATCAGATGGATTCATTTGGAAAATGGCGTTGACGAAAAAAAGCTCTATGAGGAATCTAAACCCGTCAGTCAACATGCCAGTCTGAGAAGGGAGGTTGTCATAACATCAGATTATGCCAACTATAGAGAATGCTTCCCCTCTGTAGAAACTTGATCCCGATTATGCATTACAAGGCTGGAATGATTGAGGAATGTGGACGTGGCCTTGCTAGGCCCTCTGTTGTGAGTTCCCCCAAATTCAGGCATCAGGAGAGGAAGACAACCCTCCACGGCGCTTAACGAGATCAGCACTTTGGTCATTTGGATCAAATTCGCTTACCACTGTCATGAATGCGGTATCCAGGGTCGTCCCTGAAGACTCAGTTAGACAAATTTGCATGAGAGATAATTTCATTGTAAAGCACAGAAATAGGCCTCCTGATGGTCATCAAAACCAAGTGCTGTTTTAATAATTTAGATGGTGAAGAATTTGATTAAGTGAGCAACCGTCAGATTTGATTTCTGGTGGGATGAAGACATGTCTCACGAATCACTGCAGTAATATAATTCCGGCTAATGACGGAAATCCTTTGACTTGCCCCAAATAGAGCCTTCCTGGTTAAAGGCGGGTCGATTTGGAGCCGTGAAGGGGAATGGATATTTATGGCTTTGCTCCCATTAAGTTTTCAAGATCTGAGGGCAGCGATAGGCCAAAACAATAAATCCCTGGCGCCACAGATAATTGGAAGACACAGGACCAAATGGCTCGCAAAATGTAGCCAAGAGGTGTGCGTGTGCGTGTGTGTGTGGAGATGTGGGGCAGGGGATTTTGGGGGACCAGCACTCTAATTAACAATGCATGAACGAAATATGCTTCATTTCACTTCTAAGAAGACCAGCAGCACAGATTTTAGAGACTATATATCATTAGAAAACTGAGACTTCCAGAAATAGGTTTAAAAGGGTAGAGCTTCTGCTCCATCCTCTGAATATGCATTAGCCTCCTCAATCCAAAAGTGAGTAAATTCCTGCCTCGTGTTCTGTTTTTGTGAAATTAATTCTCAACAGAGTTTAAAATAAAATTATTTCGTCGCAGTAAAAGTGAGTTCACTAGACAAGAAATGGCCTTCGTGACAGTGAAGAGTTAAGAAGTTTATATCCAAAAAACCCTTCGACTAACGGCAGGGCTTTTAACTTCCAAAAAACGAGAAGGTAATATTCGCCTTAAAGACGATGCGGGTGGGCCTTGAACTTGGTTGGGAAAAGTTGCTCTGCTTCCATTTCTAGTGAAATCAAACATCTACCCAAAGGGCAGTCGAGAGGTGCATTTGACTTGGTTGGCCGGAGTGCCTCAGATCAGGAGATGGAAGCGCAGATTTGGTAATTTGCTCATCCCTTGTGACTCATGTGGTGCTGCTTGCCTTGCGGTCGTTTTCTTTACTCTCTGTTACTGGCATTCTGCCTCGTGTGCATACGAGTTCCGGAGTCCATTCCTGCTGCTAGACGCAAATACAAAGCCCTCTGCCTCCGAAGCACCGCCACTTTTTCGCGTCGCTTTGACTCAACGAGCAAGGATTTCAGATGATGACCCTAGTGATTTTGTGCTCAGTGCCAAATGTATGGTAGAATTCCATTTCGCCTCTTTTTCCGCAATTTGTGCATAAGTTTCTTAGCGTGAATGACAAGTTTATTTTTTTGAGCCGGGATAATAGTCAGCCTGCCAGACAAAAGGCAGCTAAATAATGAAATCATACAGGACCGTCTTTTCGCTGTTACATCTGGAGATGCCAATTACGGAAAGCTTTTTGGTGTTCATATAATGATTTCAAGATCAAATGCTAATAGTTCCACCGAACAAACGTCTTACATGATCGTTGCTCCCCTTGAGAAGCTACAGTAATTAGTGTGTCGAATTTCCTCACTTTGTAAACATTGTCTGCAACGAGCCAAATCATTACAAATTGTATGGATAAAAACAAAAGGCATATCAAGTAGAACAGTTATTTATTCTATAGGAAGAGAAAATGGTTATGAATAAATTCAATTTTCACGGTTTGTCAAAACTATTCCCGAAACTTTTTGATAGCATATATTACAGGGTTTCTACACTGGACACTTAATGGCTGACATCAAAGAGATATAAAGGGTTTTGCAGTGGTGTCATTATTGAAAGGGTGGAGGAAGGGGCGGGGAGTTTCTCTAGAATGTGAATGTCTCTCGAAGGCTGCCCACCACTAACCCCGTCTTTATAAGGCGGCTGATCGTAAAAAATCTTTTTTTCCTCTTTTACGACACAGTCAGTGCCTTTGCGTGGGAGAGAAACATTCCTTATCTGCCTTTCCTACCTCTCATCCCTCGAAGATTTATGCAAATTGTGTCACCGTAGTGCCTATTGTCATCCTGTCCCTTCTCGCAACCGCTTTATAGCCCCTAATTATATGAGCGATTTAAACCTCCTCTCCTTTGAAGATGCATGTGTGCATGGGTGTGAGAATTTCGAGGCGCCTTTTCGCTCCCACGACTTTTGCGATTTGTCAGTACAACTTTTCCAGAGCTTGTGAGTCCTCGAGCGAAAACACATTAATGACGAGCATTTTGAAGAGAATGCCATTTCGTTTTTCACTTGTTTCTGGATTTTTGCAAAAGTCCATTTCCCTTCCCATATTCACTCGCAAAAGTATGGAAGGGGATTTCCCACCCGATCATATTTGCCTGTCCCAAAAGAAATCGACATTTAACATTAGCTCTTTCAATTGTGTCAGTCAAACAGCCTCTTGACCGACTGCCATCAAAATTAGCCAATCGAACATATCTCGTGTAATGCCTTCCCAAAAAACATTTTCCTTTTAATACTTAAAAAGAAGGTAGTCGTCCAGAAAAGAGTGTTTGTACAGCGTTTTTGTTTCCTCAATTATAAAGTGTCGAAGTGTTTCGAGGTTTCTTGAAATCAGGCCTGATAGAACTAGGAATAATCTTGACACAATATAGAAGTAATACCTCTAGAAAGAGGAAATACACAGACATCCAGAATAGGACTAGTGACCTATTTTATTTGGAGGATACTTGCAACAAGCCCCTTCATTCAGCACGAGTGATTGTGCGAGCGGCGCCGCATGGAGAAATGAGAAGCAGAGTGGCGTCACCATTTACCACATTGCGGACTTCGCCGGCGTCTCCCTTTGGCCCTTGGAGCCAGCGCACGCGGCGGATAACTGACGCCACCTACACACACAGCGCCACCACCGCTTGCCTCAAGGAGAGCGTGCTTTACGTGCTTCTTGAGACCACTGCAATCGCAGCAGAATGGATGGTATACAGAAACCTCATAGGAATCGTGATGCTACCTCTATGCAAATGGCACAAGTCCTTGCTCCTGCTTCCTGGACCATTGATCGCTGATCGAAATCAACGTCATTGCTAAACAGACTTTTGAGAATTGAAATAATTTAGTGGTTGTGAATACCATTTCTAGGGTCATCTTAATGGAACGTTATATGCAGTCAAACCAAATAGACTTTTGTGCGAATTAAAACAAGGGTTGCGTAAAGTGGATACCTTTGTCATCATACACTACCAAATAAATGATACCTTAGTATCTCAAATTCCCATCGATGATTAAAAGCTTACAAAAAATAAGCATATCACCACGATTAGTTCACCAAAGCCTTTCCATAATTCTTAAGTCGCGGGATCACATAGCACCCCAATAACTTTTGGCATCACTGTGCCGACTAAAAGACGGCGGAGTGTTGTGCTGTCTAGACCAAACCGTCGCGGTGCGTCATGTGATGTATTACCTGCCAGTGTCTGGTACACGGTAATTATTTCACCTCCGGAAATCCCATGTTGCATATCACCTAAGCACAGCACACAGCCATTCAAGCTCTCACTCAATCAATTCGTGAAGAGAAATAAAGCTGTTCCTAGGCTTAAAAATTTCTAGCACTAGAGACTAAATAAATGAGCTGATTTAGTCTAAATAAGTAGATGAATTCGTCTCAAAATGTCGAGAATGTGACCTCATTGGGAAGGTGGTCATGAATTGATAATAAAGCATCCTGTAGACTTTTATGTCCCTTAACAACATATTGCTGACGGAGTTGGAGAACAAACGATTTCGCTTTCTCGAGAGCTGAATCTGTGGGCTTTCTTAAACACAAGAACCTCAGAGCTCACATCGACCTTTAGCAATCAATGCAGTGCCAAATCTTGCGTAATGGCCAACAGTGGAGCGAGGTTAGGTTTGAAAGAATGAAAGTAATTTGAAAAATGGCTCACATTATTAAACCACGATCTAAGATCATGGCACTCCTATGGAAATCCAAAGACATACAAGTAGATCTGAAGTGAAACTTCGCCTAGTCCTCAGCATTTTCCCACAGCTCAGATAATGGGATCATCTGAAGCCCAAGTGTGCATCGGTAATGTCCTTCCATTGTAAGTTCATCGCATTCGTAATATGCGGGTCGCACGATCGCATTGCACCTCCACCCTTAAACAAAAACTCAAGTCTTTTATCGTAAAGGTCGTACTTTTGAGGTTATTCGTAGGAATTCCCTTGGTTAATTGATGGCATCAGGGTTTGAATTAAATATCACGGCTTGACAGTCACCTATTTTGCACTTTAAGGGTAGACCGTAAAATGCGTTCATTATATTAACTTTGGTTGTGTTAAGAACGTAGGATAGAAGTGTCCATCGCAGTTCACATTTGAGGGAACACGCATAATAAAGCTCGTGGGGAAGTACTTTTGCAACTCTGTGCGGTCGAATTGTGAGCGTTGCCTGCATTCTGCAAGTACTCGTTGCATGACCCCAAGTCGGTTATAAATAATCCACCAGAACAGGAGGCGTAGATAAATCACCCCACCAATTGAGGCGGTGAGCTTTGATCTGGCACATAAATTAGGTTTCCCGCGCTCTCGGCCCTCCCGCCGCTCGTGTGTGTGCGCACGCACGCACACCTCGGACACACGCCTAACCCAACACAAAATCACTCATTCATTCCTTCATTCCTTCATTCATTCATATGCATATTTTCAGCCCATTGCTGCTTGATGCTCCACATACTTGACACAGCCACGTAAATCTGCGGACGGGTCTGTGTGTGTGCAGGCGGCCCCTCACCCCACACCCCTTCCTTCACTTCATTTTAAATCCAGCCCTCAATCACCGATTTGAAGTACACAAATTACTTATGACACAACCTATTTTGTTTGCCCTACTTCACTTTGTTATGCCGCCCTCCGATTTGGGTCTACGAACAGTGCCGAGGCAAGGCCCCGGAAATGGTTTCGCTCCCTAAATCACTGTTTTTGGGGCGCCTGACCTAAAGCATACCATTTGGCTCCACCGGTAAACAAGGTGTGGTCGGTTATCGACTGAAGTATGTAGAAGCGTTGACACCTTATTAATATAAGGTGCAGATAGGCGATGATGAGGACATTCATGTCTGCGGCTGCAATTTGCATTAGATTAGCCCACACTTTAAGCTCATGCAAGGTAGATATTGGATTAAAAATAGCCGGCGATTTTATGGCACAGCCTTCACTAGCCTATTTCTCTTCTCACCGCCTATACATGCTTTTTACTGTCTGGCGCCTGTCAAAATCTCGGTAATGTTATCGGCGCTGCGATGAAAAGAATGATTCATTTGTCTCCAGGGTGCTCTTTGAAAAACTGGCCCTGCCTCGATTTACTTTGATCTGAAATGTGATCCCTTTTAACAAGAGATAGAAGTACATTTTCTGCTTAGACCAAAATGTCTTCGTATTTGCTGATGCCTATCAATCGGTGCGCATTTGCCATCTGATTGCTGCATCTCCATTCGGCCAAGCGACTCGGATAGTTCAAGAATTCCAAATCCGACTTCTACTTCACCATGACAGCCAGTTAAGTAATACATGAGGTCGGCTATGAATTTGTGCCCACGAATATTGCTGCGTGGCTTAGGCTGGGATAATAGCTTCGCCTTATGGGCAGACATTTCGGTTTTCTTCACTCACTTTGCACCTCTTGAGGTGGAAGGAATTTCCTAATTTATTTCATTATGGGTATCAAGACGCAGGAGACGGACATGTAGATGATAGGACCAGCTCATAAATTCGTCAAGTGAAGCACCTAAGTCGGGAGATTAGCCACCTGGCAACACACCTCGTCTCGTGTTTCAAAAGCCTTCAAATTTCACATTTTTTGCGTTATTAGTGGCTGTAAGGGTTGAAATTAGCTATTTGACAACAAATAATGTGAGGCATTTACTGGAGGGCTTCTAAAATTCAGAGGTAACTACGCGTCTCGATGATTTCTGAGGCAGCAGTATTCAAAGGAGGATGCTTTTTAGAAATAAGGCTTAATTCTGGAAGAGATTCTCTTATGGAAGACATTCTTCTTGGTAGCCGAAATCCTTAATGCAGCTATTTGCCAGCATGGCGCTATTTAATTATACTTAGGGTAATCACTCCTACGAGAGTGCTGTCAAGCCGCGCTCATCTTGCATCTGCCGCTGGTCTCAGCCCTGATGTGCGTTGATAATTATCCTGTCGCATGCTTTCGCAACGCCCACTAGGACAGCTTAGACACCACAATATGTTCCCCAGTGTCACTCGGTCTTAGGTCGCTAGTAGCCTCAGTTTCACACATAATCACCACCTTGTTGCACATGCTGAGACGCATAAGGCGTTGTATAAGACGCAAAACAACTTTATCACAACAGTGTAGAAGGAAGGACTGAATTGTTGGGACCATGGATGATCAGAGCCCCATGAATGGACAGACTAAATCACCGCGTTAACGAATCATCAGTGATAAAAAAATAGTCCTGTCAGTGGCTCCCATGGCCCAAAACACGACCATGATGACAAGGGCAACAGGTAGAGGTGGGGAAAGGAAAAAGGAAGGAAAGAAGGGAATCGCTCCCACACAACGGGCTTGTGAGATGTGCCCGTGTGTGTTTTCATAGACCATCAATCAAATCCAACAGTGGATTGCGTTGAGCGCTGGTTAGGGTCATGTGTGCCTCCCCTTTTAGCCCCTCTATCCAACTCCAGTTGTGTGTGTGTTGACTTAACCCGATTGGCGGATGTGCAGGGAATTGCCCAATATGGGTAAAAACTACAGATCAAAAAGTGTCTCATTTACCCATTTTCCGTTTATTTTATGCCTTTCGACATTCTGGTCAGTCCACGGTTCTGTCGCTTCGAATATAGTAAAGTAAATAAAACTTTCACTTCAAAGAGAGCGATCACTTGATCTGAATGCTGACTTGATGGGCTTAACATGTTGAGAGATGTGTCAAGAATTCCAAAAGGATTGATCAAACAGAATGTGGCAAACCGACGCACTGTTAATGCCACAAAGAGTGCCTGCCGTATTCAACTTCCAGGAGAATGCAGGCTTAAATTGTATACAAGAGTTGGACTGATCAGAAGAAAATGCGGAAATCCACGATCACCAGTGCTCTCCAGACGTCAGCACCGGATTTTGGATACCGAAGAGTGGACGCTACGACAGCTCATAGTAAAACTGCGCATTCAGTTGGCCTCGGCTACAAGACCCAAAATTTGCACACGGCTTAACATCTAGCTTTTGTGCGTAAACTTTTGCTACATTTCTGGCAGCAGCGCTGGTGATTATGATTTGGTGAACTTCAGGAAGTATCCATTCGTCGAAGCGCAAAAAGAGGTGATCTAGATAGCAAATGCGGTGATTAATTTCTGTAAAATGTAACTGCGCTCCTTTTCTTTGCTCGGAAGTAGTTTTGAGGTTATTCTTTCTTTAATAATACCAACTGATGGGATGTCAACTGCCTGTCGACCGCAATCACAGCTTATCGTTGCTGTTGTCAGTCTATTGTCCTTGAACACCGCATAACTCTTAGCACCATTCTCGCTGTAAATCAGTGGATGGGAGCAGAAAGTGATTTCAAAGTTGTGTTCCACCCAGTGTCCCGAAAGCTTGCAGGTATTTTAGTGTGAAGGAGGCCCTATTAGTAAATTGCAGAAGGCATGGCGAATCATAGAGACAGTGAGAACAAACCGGACTCATGAACGAAATCAAAATAGCGTTGTTAAAAGTAAAATCCAGACAGATTACTTCCTGTCCCTTTAGCGAAATTGGCCAATAATCTTACACTGTTTGGAATGTTTGTACGCTGAGATTCTCGTTATGGATTCACCCTATGGACGAAGCTTTCTGGTTTTAAATGCTCCAACTAACTCTCCTTGACCAACGCTTTACCAGATTAGTGAATTGCGTCAGCACAGACCAAATGGGCACATGTCATTTGTGTCATGGTATTTATTAGTCAATCACATGATGGGTAATTTGCAGTTATTATTAGGAATTGGTCATTCACAGCCCGTGTGCGGTTCTTAAGTCAATGGAAGCTTGGTACTGCGCTGTAGCGCTTGAACCATATTGAAGCCTGGTAATGTGGATTTGGCTTTATTGTCAATGGACGCGACGGCCAAGAAACCGGTAGCCGTAGGGGCAAGGCTCCGTGTCACCAGCGAAGGGCCAACTTAGTAAAAGGATCGTATAGACAGGCATAAAATTGAAACAAATATTCATCCATTACCTTGTCAGGGAGAAACCATGAACACTTCTTGCTAGATATTTTAGGGACCTTAATATTTGGTAGCATTACCAAATTTTGGATCAAACAGTGGTCAAGGCATGTAGTTGTAGGCAAGCTCTTTCTCGTTCCTATACATCCGCAATCTTTCTCCTAAATCTTCTTCCAATCTCCACTGGTTTATCGTTTTGACTCAGTGAATAAAATCAAAATTTTAACAAGAGTGAGTTAATGCAATGTATTTACTTCTTTTGCCTCTTGATGGGAAAATTTTGGTTACTTTTGATTGCTACTACTATTTGCAGTAGCATCACAACCGGTGGTGACGAGATTGCCGTGTGAAAGCAAACAAAATAGTTGAGAAAGAGGGCAAGCGAAAGCTGTATCCATAAATCGAGTTTGATTTGCTCCTTTCAAGAAGACGTTTGGCATCAGCAAGTGTCAAATAAGTTATTATTTTAAAAATGTTTGCTTCTAGTGTATCTATGTTGTATCCTCGAGTTACCGAAAAGTATTTCTTTAGAAGCCTTATCAGAGTCCAAATGGAACACAACGATTCTCCAACTTTGAATTTAAGGGCGACAGTAAACGGATAGGTCTATACGTACTCTTGACTTCTTGCTACAGAAAATTATATCCACTAAGCTGATCCTTTTGGCTTCTTAAGAGTCTTAAGAGTCCACATCAGTGGCATATAACCCAGCTCATGTCGGCCACGCTATCGGTCCACTGACCCATCTATACGTGAGTGATTAGTCCCATTCAGAAGTCAAGTGTCTAATAGCTCGGATGCCTTATTTTGCAGGCTAGGGAGCATGCAAAAACCTCATAGGAATAGCGCACTCATGTTAGGCACCCAATAGAAGGGCTTTCAAACCACTCCCACGACCATGTATGAGTGGCCACGAGCGTTAATAACATGAAAATTATTTGCGCCATAATCGCCTTATAAGGGGAATTATACGTAAAGAGCTATGCAAGTGTGTTAAATGGTCTTCAACAGTGACTGCAATGTTCTAGAAAGCTGGCAAATATGCCCCATCTAAAAGGTTTTATCTAAAATGAGAATTTAAAGAATACAATGTTTCCAACACTTTTTGGACAAGTAAGGGAGTTTAAGATATTAATTTTGTCAGAATTTTAACAAAAGGAGAGTTCCGTCGACTTGATGCAAGCATGAAGAAAAGTGGAAAGTACAGTTGGGCGAAGAGTACTGCGGTGCCCAACAGGTGAAGGAGACAAGGATTCATTTGTTCTTGTCTAGTCTAGTCGTGTCGCAAAGTGTCCCGCGTCCACCGATGGGCTGACTTCCTCCTGACTTGTGCTACCACGGCCGCCGCCGCCGCCGCTTCTGCCGCTGCTGCTGCGAGTACGATGAAATGAGACATTTATGGTCGTAGATGTAAATGTGCTACTTTTCACAGAGTAATATCCCCTTACGCTGAGAGATTATTGCCTGATTTAATCAACTTTTATTATGGGCCCGAGTGCGCGGACGTGGACGCGGACGCGGACGCACGCCCCACTGTGTCCTCTGCTGCCACCCCCTTGTCAAACCCCTAACCCACCCTCTTTCAGCCCGCGGCAAGAGCAGTGGCCGTAAAATGATGCCTTTGAAGTCTATCCTCTCCCCTCCTCTCGGCTTCAACGCACCTGTGAGTTTGGGAGCGCGCGGATGATAGCGCAGACTAGCATTATGCAATGCATTCTACACCGCGTGATGGATTTGGTGTAAAGATGGAATTGTTGAATCCGTGCTTCTACCCTCCCTTTCCCTACCCGGATTTGAGGCATCCCTGCGATTATTATTTCTTCAAACAATGCAAAGTACGTTTCAGCCATCCTGAAATATACCTGGGCGTTCACCAATTTTTACCACAATTGGAAACATGAGCATTCGTTGATTTGAGGAGTCCTTCTTGTAGACTAATCAATCAATAATCGATCAAATCCCCTACCTATAAATTAATCAATTTCCAATAGGTTCTGAGGCATTATGCAATCGCAACTGACCAGATAAATGAATACTTGATGTCAGATCAAATTACACATTCGTCAAACAAATGAGCCGCTATACTTAATCCAACTAGCAGTAGCATTTGATATCATACAGCGCCATTTTAAATGGGATTCACTGAATATTGCATTAAATGGGATTTCCTTGCTTTTAAGGCTAAGACTTCTGACTGCAACGCCATTTTTTTTAGCAAGCTGACGTCAGCATGAGAAAGATTTTGCGAAAATAATTTCACAGTGCGATTCAAGAGTGTTTACTCGGATTAAAAGTAATTATGAATAAAAAGCAGAGAAAACATTGAGTTAATTGAAAATGTCTCATTTCAGAGGATCACTCCGGTGTTGATCAAACTGGAAAACAAAGTGCCACTCCATTTTTACGGTAGAATGGTTAATTACCAACCTAGGAAGCGAATAATTATGCATGAAAGTAGACGGCATCATAAATCACCGACCATCCATTCCGAAAGCCGAGATCCCCAATTTTGCGTCAATTCACAAAACGGCGATTCTTCACAATGCCGTCTCAAGGCGAGAACGTGGGTTGTAATCTGTTTGTAGGGTGACTCACCTGAACTATTGATTATTGGGAATGTGAGTAGGATGACTTCACGTAATCGATAACGGCCCCGTGAAATTCAGTCACCTCAAAACGATTTTGAGTCTATAGCGCGTAAAAGCAGCGTTTTGATAGGCAAATTCCAGTAAAAGTAACCCTTAATGGTTTCCTTTAAACCATTTTCCACAAAAATTGCATATTTTATTGTCAGGGCAAATGTGGTGTTATTACAAAAGACGGAAATTCCACCCGTTTTGAGCACCTGCTGGTTGCAACTTTGTCGGACTAATTAAAAGTATTAAAACTGCAAAAAATAATTTCATAAGACATAAACTTTCGTGTTTATGGTGAGCAATCCTCCAGCTTTTTATTTGTCCGACACTAATTCCTAAATGCTCTCTCTCTCCCCAGCTATCATAAATTTCATTACCATATGGTGCTTTTGAAAAGCCCAGCAGCTCAAAGCTGAGCTTCCGACAATTCGAGAGAGTAGGGTTTTCAGACCAAACAAGATTCCTGTCACCAGAGTGATAGCATGAAATATGGGAAATTCAAAGCCGCTGAATTGAGGCTATAAATCACGTTGCCCACCCTCCCTTCCTCCTCTTACCCCTGTGGAATAAGTCCACATTTACCTAACTGCCTCGTACTGGTTGGGTCGTAAATATTTTCTTCTTTCTACTTTTGTGGGAATATTCAGAGATGCCCACTTGAAAAAGAGGACAATGGTTTGATAGGAAGGCTCAAAATCCGAACTATCCAAAGGTGACGCTTCTGTAATGAACCCGAGAAGGGAGATACATCTTTGAAATTGTGGTGCACATCGAGGAGAAGGGGGTGATGCATCAGCACTACTAATCAAGTGCGTCTTCGATGCGGGTCACAGGGGTCATTATTCAAGAACCAACTTGCATAGCGAGAGAAAGAGGAAGAGAGGTGAACAAATAAATTAAGCGTCCATCTACCCGCCCGCCTACCAGATAGCTGGCTGGCTAACTGACTAGCTAGATGGTGGGAGGGCTATGTAGGCAATTTCTGGTGCAGTAGCAGTAGCTTTTTCTCACTCTTTTTGCATTTTGTGAAATATTATTTTCTCACGCACGAGAATAGACCTGGCTCAACGTGGGACTTAGGAGTGAGGCGACCTCCCACGCTTCACCATCGTTCTACTTCTACTGCATCTGCCACTGCTGCCGATGTCGATGGCCGTTGGGAGACATCACCTCGTACTTTGCTCCCGCTTATGGGACGTATGTTTCTTGAAAAAAAAACACCGAAATGCACACCTTGAACCCTTATGCCTTGGATTATACCTCTTTTATTATTCGTTTTTGATCTTCGAAAAAGAAGTCTAAAGGCCTTTCATAGTCAAACCAGCATTAAATTCCTTCCAACAAATTTTCTACAGATCTCTGAAGCATGGAGATTCGAATCTCACATTGTTGTTCAGCTACCTAGAGGTGATAATAGAAATCTAGGCGTATCAATGCCCTCTAGACGTCGACGCCTGATACTGGATACCAGAGACCGGAGATCGGTCTCTACAGCGACTCGTAGCATACCTGCGCATCGCACAATCCACTGATTTGGCCTCGATCCCCGACGCCCGAGATTTACACACGACTATACATCTGGCTTTGTTGCGTAAATTTTTGCAACAATTCTGACAGCAGCGCTGCTGATGAAGATGGATAGGTGGAGGCAATCGCATGGCAAAACAAAAACGGAAAAATTTTTAGAAAGTGAAGGAGGCGGCAAAGTCTGATAAAGTGCAGCTACACATTTGCTTGCTTCAAGACTGCCGATCTGTCAGTCCAACTTCCGCCGTGCAATTTGAAGTCGCAAATTAAGGGTAAATTTGAATTAGAGGGAATCACAATTGCCGGTGATTTTGACAAAGCTATCAAATTGAAATACTATCAACTGTTTGCAGTCTTTAAAACTACTTTATTTTACTTCCCGAGAATGTAATAATACTTCCTAAATAAATGCTGCTTCAGTATTAGTAGGCGTCTCGAGGTAATGAGTGTCTGTTTCCTTCTGTCAATTACATTTTGGATCATTTGGAGACGCTTTTGTTAATGCGACGCTGTACATCCGAACGAACTTCGATTCTGGGGATGCTGAAATTATTGCTTCAGGATATTGTACTGTTCACTCCTGAGGTTAAAATGCAAAAAATTCAATGGCTCCACTTTGAGGAGAAAGGTGGATCGTATGAAGTAAAAGTGGTGAATTTGATAAATCGAGCCATTGTCATAAACTAGAACAGCCCTCAATCGTTACAGGAGCCTCGGACCAGCATTGTTTATTACTCCGTACTTTGTGAGTTGGCCTGAATCCTAAAGTGCCAACCGAGGGCATGATTGTCAAAGCTGAGCCTTGCTTTTACCTAATTCTGCTCCACCAAAGGCGCGGCCATCCATTGTTTGAAGCATTTCCACTTCACAATGCTGATTCATTTGTCAAGATTTATCTCCTCAGCTAGCAAATTGGCAATCAAAAGGCAATTCGGCTTCAGTTGCGAGTCAGACAGTTTTCTTTGACGTCAATTACGAACGGGTTTCAGAAATAATTAATTCTCCATTCTCCGAGGCGGGAGGTGATTACTTGGTAAGTAAATACGCTGTGACTGTTCGAACAAACAAAGCTGGTAGAGCATCAAAAAAACGGAAAACGTGCGTTTTGACAGCAAGTGGATGACAGGCGACCAAATAAGAATAAATGCTATTCAGTCGTCCTGTTTTTTTATTCATTCACTATAAAACATCGTTAGGACTGCGTTGTGAGTAGTATGGGAGGTCAAGCTCAGACTGAACAAGTAATTAATAATTGCGGGAGAGGTAGGTGGTGTTGGAGGGGGTGGAGGAGAAGGACTGTCTCAAAGCGCAGCCAACTGTCACACATCAACATCGACAGATGCAGAAGTAATTCCCTTCTGTCGCTTCCTCTGTCCCCGTGTGAGTGAGTACAAGGTGATGAGGAGCAGAGCACAACTGCAACTCAGTGATGATGGACTTGGGCGTGGGGTGGAGGGCGAAGGGGGAGGGGAAAGCAGAAGTAACGAGATTGAGAAGACTTGGCTGTGAGAAATGTAGCCTGTCATCGCTGTTGACAGGCAGACAGGCAGGCAGTCAGGCTGGCAGCGACAGTGATGCATGACGGATAAGTAGTAGAGGTAATAATAATGATAACGATAAATTAAGAGACGAATGATTTATTAATTGGTGTGAAGCAGTGATACGACTGTTTAAATGAATATACCAATGCTTTACCCTTTAAAATAATTAGCTGCAAGCACTGTCTGAGCCTACACTTCAGAAAGGTTCCTCTAATTTATGCGTGGCCCGATTTTAATGCTCAAATAAGTAAATTTTTGGTAACTGAAGACCACAAACCTTTCTTCTAATGCTCTATCCATTCATTCCCTGGGAAGAGGGGTCCCGCACTTTGCTTCACATTGTCTAGTAATGATGCATTACTAGTAACTTCGAGAAGTTTGCAGCGGTCTGAGGCATACATGCTTCTAGACTCGACTTCGGTCTCCAAAACAGACGGTTCACTTGGAATTGGGATTAGCAAAATTGCTTTTTAGAACGAAACTGTTACCTCGAACCGGTGCTTAGCGCCTTGCACACGCATTCATATCGCATCCAATGGTAAATTGAACACCCCACTCGTTGATGCTTCCCAGCTGGTGTCTGCCCACTTCCCCTGTAGTTGTTTCCACTGCGAGACATAGGGAAAAGGGCAAACTCTGCCCACCGCGTTTCGTCACCAAAAGTGGCTATAGAAAGGCTCAGGCTAAAGAGACGGGGCGTGCCGGTCATGATTTGTTTTAAGTGGGAACCTGTGGGGTTTGGGTAAACAAAGAAAGCGATAGTTGATTTATGATGTTGTGTACAGTGAGGCTTTTAAAGTTGTGGTTGGATTAGAAAATGCGCTTTGTAAGGAAAGGGGATTTTGTAGCAGAGGGGAGGAAATTCTACTTTATTTTGAATTTAATAGTTTCGTTTCCACTCTTATCAAGAATGCCTGCTGTAACTACGTAATCTATTGGAACTCGCTACGAAAGTGGAGCGATATCTTTGGCTTGATAAAATTCTACAGATTCTTTTGAATGATTGAAATTGGCGTAAGAAGTTTGGAAACTAAAATTCTACTAGAGAGCTTAAAGAGGGTTTTTTATCACTACCAGCCAAAAAGGGTTCCAAACTGGCGTTAGTCGTGTAAACCTGCGGATCCAAATTACCCATGACACTCCAATTAATGATGCTGTAAATATTTTGGCTTTAAGTGGAGGATTTTATCGGACCGTGTCTACTCACTCATTAGGGCAGTGCCTTCACCGTCCTCAAGCTCATTATCACCTGGACAAGGTTCCATATCAACATCAAGGGCTTTACTGGTCCAAAAAACGCAATCACTGCCCCGAGGAAGGTTTTTTTAAGAGCAGAAATATGATCATCCTGAATGAGTTTTCCTGACGATTCCTCTTGTCTTATTACTTTAATGTGGGAATAAAAAAACGTATTACTTGTGGTTAAATACTCTAACCACCTCACAATCGGCTTTCAAAATGTGTATTTTATCAAAATGCGCTTTTGAAAATCCGGGAGCAATGCCAGGATTGAACCCTCAGCTGTGTCAGTCAATCAGAATGGAGAAGAATAAGACCGAAGAGTAAAAAGTTAAATGCGTTCTTTAAAGCTCACCATAAAAGTAATGCAAATGCCTGCATTAAACCTCCACGTCCATACACAAGTCGCTTACTAGAAATTCTTTAGGTACACGGCAAGGTCATGCTTAAGGTTTAGCAGGAAATGGCGTATTCCCGTGTGATCTCGCTTGAGGCCTGGAACTAATGCCACCGATAGTTGAAATGAAGTGCTTCGACTCCTCCTTCGGGCAAGGTGGCATGCTAGTAAATATGCTGGGTGGACTGCCTTCAGCGCAATTGCTTACAGTAACAATCAAGCCATAGGAAGGAGCATAGGTCGCCAATGGCATGATCTATCTGCACATAATTTTTGAAGCTAGCTTAGTGTGAAGGACTGTTGCTTAAGAATGCTTTGTATTGAGGCCGGCAGACCAGACTACTCTTGTTCCAATTCACTGATGTCTTGAGTCACATTCTGAACGCTCCTCAATCCATTTTTCGTAGTAGTCTTAGCGCCTGGGCGTGGAGAAGGCTGTAGGCTGTCAATAATGAACCCGAAAATGTTCATTTCAAGGGTGGTACAGCTAATAGAATAAGGCTTCCTAATGTAAGCGCAAAGTTACAGATCTGTCGTTCGATTAGCACGTTCGTTATTCCAGTTTTAAATGTAAAAGTGCTGGTTTTGAACAAAGCGGCGTCTGCAGACCATTGCAGTTGATGATATGTTGTTCGGAGAGAGCAGATGGCTATTGTAACACAGTAAGGGCGTCTAGGTAGCAGCCTCGCTATGTTGATGGGATGATAGTTTTAAGCCACTGGAGGGACACTTGGAATGGCATCACAAAATCTTGATGCTTTAAATGCTGGCTCTATCGACCGCTTCTGAGATCTGTATAAAAAATCCAAATAAGGTCAAGTACCACCTTTTATTCCTTTGCCGGATGATGGAGCAGATTCAATGGCAGTTCTAGTGGCTGAGCCTGAATTCGAACGAAAATTTTTAAGATTATTAAGGTTTACAGAACCAGCATCTGAAGCTATTCATTAGAACATTAGAGGCAGCAACTTTGTGTTGATTGCCTTTTTAAATTTTAAACCAGAGAGCCATCCAACGTGTGGTAGTGGTTGTTCCACTAAGTAAGCCTTAAGGGATGAGGGAAGCTCGCACAACTGTCGCACCACCCGAGAGTGACCTTCACGAAGACCTTTTGGTGCTTCGACACCCTCCATCTATGCCGTTGAAATGATTGCGTCTTACGTCCATTGTCAACGCGACCACATCTGAATTTGTAACAAATATCCACATTACCAGTCAAGTGAAAAGGTGAGAGTTGAGGATTGGAGAGAAACAATGTGACTTTGAATTGTAACGTACAGCGAGAGTTACCAAAATTTGACACAACTGTCACTACTGTCAATGTCACAGATTATAGTCGTCCTAACTTCGACATCGTTTTACGCTCCTTACAAATAGCACATATAGATGCTGTCTTATGTAAGGCTTCAACTGCACAAGAGCACTGCCACACGGAGATGAGAACATGCCGCGTGCGCCAATTGTGTGGGAAGCAAAAGTGAGGCCTCGGACACCCAAATGAGTAAAAGATTGTGATGATTTCTTCTGAATCAACATAATTACCACCACCACAAAAGTTTTACCTGAAGCACATTACATCCTTGCAGTCCGATAATTCCCATTTCCCCATCTAAAAAAATTCATTTGATTTTTATGTCATTTCGTTTATGCAAAGACTCGACTGTAGGGAAGCGCAACAACCACGAGACCCCATTTTTCATCCATTTACTCTAGCAGCCACAATTTAATCTTAGAATGGCTTAAATTCGTCTTGAAGTACCACCAGTTGCTTTTAACTGACATTTGATGTTGAGTTGTTGGGAGAAATTGGACTGTTGAGCATACAATCGCCAAAGTGTCTATCACTAACTCATTGGTGGTGCGAGTAAGTTCCACTTTTTGGTTTGCTTCTGCACAAAGACTATGACACGAATAGGTAGGGATTTGGCAAATTCTTTTCCTTTGTTTTATGTGTGGACATTTTTAAGGTGGACGAATGTAAATGGAATGGCTAATCGACTAAGTATCGGCATTAGCTCCTCTTTTCCATCCATTAAGCCAGTGTCTTGGAAGGATTGGCCTCATATCCGTAAATACTCTATGGTAAAGTTGGCTGGGATGGTGTTGTGATTATTCAAACATCCTGATCTCTTGAGAGTGAGAATAAATTATGGAGATCTCAGAGTATAAGTCAGGTTTATATAATGATTCACTATAACGAGAGTGGGTTTAGCGACTTGTCAACAAACATTAAGTTGATTTTTTCTTGATGTAGATTGGAACGGTTATTCACAATTGCTTCACCTGAGCTGAGCACAAGTTGGTGACATGCATAAGTCAAGCGTAAGTGAGCCAGATGGGTAGATTGCTTTTAACTACCGTGATTAATAATGTTGCGACCTGAACTCAATGGCTGGCATTGACGTGGCCCACTCAGTGTGAATCAAAGCCAGTGACCGTTGGCAAGGTGACCTGAAGTTAAAAAGTAACGGGCCAGTATTGCATCGATAAAGCCATCATTATCGTTGTTGATACGTACGGCTGTCAAGGTTGTCATTGCAGCAATGGAAGACATGACAAGTATGACAATTTAAATTTGTGTGTGTTTACTTTTTGGTTGTATTTACGTCTACCCCCGCCCGTCCATCTACTCAACTCTCACTTAGCCTGTATGTGTAGGAGTTCGCTCTAAAACGAAGTAAGAGAAGTGATTGGGAATTTGGAAGGAAATTCTAAACGATTTGACTAAGGTAGACACATTAAAGACAATCTAAATACAGCTCCACTATCATCACTCTGTACAGTCTTCCGTAGTTGTGGCACCTAACGACAAAAAAGAGGTACCGAGGCCTATGGCGACAGTTCCTGTCAAAGGCCTATCTAATTGCGACAAGCAAGCAGGGGTGTCGTCTACTTTTTTCACCACCTCCACAGAGACTAATCATTATGCAATGAGTGATCGTAAACAGTGGTGAGATCATTTGACAGACATTACAATAGTGGGGACCTGCGTTCATGTGGTTCTCCTATCTTCTCGTAATTGCAAGTGATTGATGGAGATACGAGGAAGTTGGTATGTAGTAAAGGTTGGATTTTTCCGTCTCCTGCGAATCAAATTTGTTTACTGTCCCCATGTCCCTCACCACATGGATAATAATAACGCTTTCACGGATGACTTGGGCGCTGTATGACAGGGTGGTCAAGGTGTCCCCTCTCCGCTTCTTGTGCCATCGTGTGTGGGATTGGAGAAAGTGTCAAACCCTTTTCTTTCTTCTCCCTCCTTTTTTGGACAAAAGTATGCACACAAGAAGGTTTCCTCCCAGCCCTATAGTATCTTGCATTGAGCCACGATGGTCCATTTTCATGCACAAATAAGTTTTATGCCAAATTTACTGCCTGTCTGGTGAAATGGGAAGCAAAAGAAACCAACAATGAGCATTGCTGAGAGGCACAAAAGGAGAAAGAATCGATGTTTATCCATTTACAGTATTCGGATTTACTGCTCTGGTCATTTCATATGGCGGATTTTTTAAGACAGTGTGCTTGTATGGCAGAGAAGCTTCCAAATAAGGTAACTCAGTAATCAAATCTGTGGAATGGAGCATGAAATATGATGGTACACAATATCCAAAATACCAACAACCTTTACAGCTTATGACATGCAGGAAGGTCGAGTTGTTGATGAATCCCACCATTTAGAGAGGGATTCTGACGTTTGGGTCACCACTAAAGATTTAACTGGAGCCCGGAAGAATTGAAGCGCACTGAAGGTTAGAAGCGCGTCGAAGGGTGCAGAGACTAATAAAGGGTGGCATGAGCATGAATGTGTGGCGCCAATGTCAAGGAAACTAAAAGGCTGGCATGGTTGCAAAGGTAGTCAAAACAAACATTCTTCTTCCTCACAAGAGAGCGTAAACAGTCAAATCATAAGTGGATAGGAAGGCTGACGAGTGTCGTTTAGCACCACGCATGCTTAAAACAAAGTGTCGAGGAGAGAGTCGACAACTTCATCGTACCATCTGTGTCAATTAACTTTGTGTAAAAAAAGTACCCACACAGACAACTGGTGCCACTAGGGCCCTACGTCTGTCGCTGTTGGCTAGATTCAACAAGACGTGGACTCTGTCCGTCACCTCACCTGCTTCGCCTCGACTTCGTTTTTTCCCTTTCGCCAAGACAAGGGATGGCTAAGCTGACTACATGCACTCCTGAAGGATTTTCAACCGCTTCTCATTCTTCTACGTCTCATTTACAGGCGCTGCCAACTCCAACCATTTAGCCGAAGTGAAAGTTGGTCACTTGAATCCCTGTCTCAATCACAAAGATGCGCCAAAGGCTAAAACTGACGAAGCACATCTTTCTTCAACTCTAAAGATCCAAATTAATAAATTATGTTCCTTTTCCTGTAAAACAACATGGCAGTGTTACGTCCCACACTCCTTGCTATGGCTTCTGCAAGAGAGGTATTACTAAAGTGAGTCTAATGAAAAAATAAAATGAAATGCTGCGTTGTTGGCTAAGACATCTGTGTAGTGAGAATGCACACACTCCACTAAACTTAGAGCTGCCATAAATCATGGCATTGGTGGGCTTAGTACCCACATCCAACTATTCTGTGAACTCCGCAAATGTGCTTACTTCGGTTTTGTAAATTAGTCCCAGGTTTCTTTAGTGATGCCTGGTGGACGTGATTGTATCCGCTTGGACGTCCGCAGTTCTCCGCACCCTTCTTGTCACAATCCTCCCCCTATGTAGTAGTAGTAGTAGTAGTAAATAATGTGATCATACCACACCCACACACTTTCCGTCCACGAAACTCACTTCGTGACAAGGATGCACTTGCCCACAGATTTGACAGCCACCTCTACCGTTGAGTGACATTTTCTCCGCGATGGTTCAAGAACAGCCCACTTGACAGTCAGAATTTTTTAGCGTAATACGCTCACACACGGTTAATTGCCTCTGCCACTGTCTTAAGTGTCGATTAATGGATAGCTAATTGCTGAATTTCTCTCGAATTCTGCATAACGTCATCTTTCATTTGGTGTGCGCTGATAAACAGGTATTTTCTTAGTTTCAGCGTTTCCCAGAGTTGGCTAATCAATTCGCTTGAATGACACTGGGCCAATGACAGTTGATTTGCCGGTGATAGTGAAGACTAGTCTCAATCGGTGAAAGTTAAAGTTATCATCGCGTAATTCAAAAAAAACGCACAATAGTAGGCAGGGGAAGAAGCTCCACGCCACATAAGAATACGGCAAAGTAACAAGAGAAAAGGACAGTTTCTAACTATGACGGGGACCTCTCGTACTGTTGACACGCATAGTACAGTGGCTCCCCGCCTGCGTCGACGCAGCCAGTAAAGGCGGGAGGCCTCTCAATGAGAAAAAAAATGGAATGTGCTTTGTTCTTATTTTGATGTCAACCAGCTCTGTGCGTCATTTTCAAAGCAATTATTCGTGATTGAATTTCATTGCAATTTCTCCCTTCGATACTCTGGGTAGTAGGTTTGGCTAAGCAACTAACGATTAACCATTGCCTTAGTTTGGAGCCCAGGCTTCAAAACGAATGCAATTCTGCCATTTGTACTAGCAAATTGAGATGTATGCTTGATCTTCTTAGTAAGTCGGTTGATCACGGAAGGCAGAGTGATCGCGGAGGTGAGGAATAGACTGTTCTCAGTAAGCGGTAGCTTCACTTAACTTTGAACATAGTCGAAAGGATTTGGTGATCATTATTTGACTATTTCAGACACATCGGAGTGACTTTGATTTTATGGGAGTCTGAGGCCTGCGGAAAAATTTTTTCAAAACCTTTTCTTGGAAAAAAAAGGCCATCGTTATGCAGGCGTGAGTGCTCATAAAAAGTTACGAACTCGAAGTTTTACGGTTATGAGGGTTTTGTAGGGCAGAAAGCCCTACTAAACTGGACCATGGTGAGGTGAAGTGGAGGAAGATGAGAATTTTATTTCAATGATGATGGTCACGACAAAGACCACGAGGACGACTCGGAGGATTGGTTCAGTCATTTCCACTCCCAGAAAGGTAGGGCGTTAATAATCGCCTCAGATTTAGCAAGCTGGGCACTCAGAGGCTGCACCTTGTCGTTAATCATGACGAGGAAAGCGTCTGAATCTGGCCCTTAAAAAGCAAAAAGGAGCTAGGGGAGGGAGGGCTTAGACACTAATTAATATCAGTATCGGCTAGTCACAGTGATTGATTGCAGCGTCGCGGTGGAAATGAAAAATTGTGCTTTCTCCGAATTGCGAATTTCAGGAATAGTAACAGTAATCATGTGGGATCTTCCTAGCGCTCCTGTTGCTAATGTTGTTGTTCGCCTTTCCATCAATCAAAGGTTCCCCTGGTGACCTCTTTGGCTAATGAACAAACCTACAAGCCAGTTAGCCAGCTGGCCAGGCCGTGGGCAGCTTTCGCGGCATCAGTTACTGTCACCATTGTTGGATCACACGTACAAAGAGAGGATAATCGCATCTCCGCCGCTCCCTTGCCCTTACTTGCTACTTTTGTGTTTGTTTTGACAGCTTCAGCTTCCATCAGAGAGGAGAGGGAGAGGAGGCGGTTGCTGTAGTAGCGGCGGCTTCCTTTGATCATCGTCTCGGGAGCCATAAATAAGGCAGTGATAAATGAGTATGCGCGAGTGGTTTTGTGGCGGTGTATTTGATGAGCCCCACTAGCTAACCATCCGACTAACTAACAGGCTGCTTTGCTCGGCCATTTGTGGCCGGACAAATTCGGTGGGTCGTGTGTGTGTGTGTGTGTGTGTGTGTGTGTGTGTGTGCGAGCGTGTACCGGCGGTCTGGCAAGAGTCGGTAATGCCTCTTACCCACCCCCTACGGCCTCCACTTCTCCCATCTCCTAATGGATTCCACCAGGCTCTTGCCGCAATTTCGTGACCACAGGGCCTGCCCATCAGACTCATCCCAGTGGAATCGTCGAGACCTGTGCTATTGACATAAAAGTGAAAACCATGTTATCCATATCAAATCGCTTAAATCAGCCAAAGCCGCTGTCACTGCTGCAGCTGCGCATTTTCAGTTCTACAGCCTTGTTCCTTTCGAAGCTCATACTCACACCTTTACAAAGGGTTAGGAAACGGTGAGATGGTCAGATGATCTTCTTTTTTTTAATAAGACACACATTTTAGGCCCAAACAATTCTGTCGCTTTGGTACAAGTGTAACAGTAGAAAAAATAATGCTTTAGCCGTTTTATTTGAATGATGGTCCACTTTAAATGACATGTCATTTGTGGATTTACCTATGTAGTTAGAACCCGTTGAACACAGGGTGGCAACCTTGCATGCTCATGACATTGTTAAATTTTTCGTGACAGTATGTAAATTGTGCGAGGAATCATAGCGTCGTTAATCACAAATTTAGTGTGAAGGGCTCTATCACAGATTGATTCCAAGGTTGGTATAGCTTGCTATCATGGAAGAGTCTTTCCTTCTTGGATAGCAAGAAAAGTTCCTGAGTTGAATGCCCCTTGGCCAAAGCGTCAGCCAACTTGAGCAATAAGTCCTTCAAGAGTGTGTAGGTGGGATTGTCTCACATCACTGCAATGGTGACCATCCTATCTCTCTGACGTGAATTGACGAGGCGATCTATTCGCGAGATCACGAGCCATTGCTCTTGCGACCTATTGAACAAGCCTTCTAAAAAAGCCGCATTTTTACTAAGATTCCACAGAGGTTATGAAATTTTGCCGGCGCTAATCTCCTATTGCTTGTCTTATTTGTTCTTGAATGATAGATTTCACAAAAAAAACTGTAATTTAATCAGTGATGACTAAAACCTTGAAGTATGGCCTGTGTTTTGAGAATGAATCCTAAGTAGACTGAAGTAGATTGATAAATTTTGTACCAAGGTGGATTAAGGTTAAACTTCCAATTCGTCACCGTCCATTGATTGGATTGGGGTCAATCATGAAAAGGGCAAATTGTTCACCAATTTCACTTGACAGACACACCAAATAGATGATGATGAAACTATACTTTAGATGCAGTATCACAATTTATAATTTCGCCAGTTTTAGTCATATGACAACAGTAAATCTTCAATGATGGACAGAAAGACATTCAAAGCCAAATCGCATTAAGGTTTTCGAGCCTTTTAAGATAAGGAACCCGAGGTTTTTTAAGAGGACATTCATACAATTCAAAAGAGACCTGCACTGCCTTCATTTGGCTTCACATTTAACGCTGATCTCTGAAGCGCTCTTTTGTTTTCGTGTTTTTAGATGACGGTGTTGTAACTGGGACAGTACTACATGTTTTTCGTGTAAACACTGAGTCTTAGAAGCCTCATTACGCTCGCCCGTTATTTGTTTATCTGAGACTACAGGTCAAGCGTGTCTGACCTTACTTATATTGGTTTGTGGGACCTAGTTACATCAAATCATCCTGTAAACAGATCTGAGACTTTGTGCATCCCTTCCTTCCTTCCTTTCTTCCTTCCTAGCACCAAGTGATTGAATAACTGTAATCGGCGTCACATTGCATTAATAAAGCACTGGTGTCAGTAGAACTAGGCGAGACATGTGTTGAACAGGTTTCAGGAAGGGGGGTTTCGCCGCGAAGATCTTCAGACTTGCAGTTTTCCTTAAACCATCACAGTAGCTTTAACATTCAGTACAATGTGATTGCATTTGCAAAGCACGAAAATCTCCACTTTGCAGTAACCACAACAACATCAGCAATGGGCGGGAGGGAGGAAGGGAGGAGGCATCATTCATTCACTATCTTATCACAGACTGGGCAGAAAAAACACTTCTCTCATTGAGAGTGCTGTTATTGCCCCTACCCGCCCATTCCATCTCCCACCTAGCCCCTAGCCTCAAAGGGGTGGTTCATGTTGCGGGCTTGAGCTCACCAGGTGGGGAGGGGGGCACTGCGTGTCCTCCTAATTAGTCGCTCCATCGCCATGGTAAGTGGTTTTACTTTCAGTAGAGGTCACGCAAACTGCTGGCTGTGGGATGGTTGTGGGATAATGGGACATTAATAGATGTCCGCATCCCTCCACCCGCCGCCCAGCCGTTATGCAGGGCTTTTTTGATGTCGCAGACATGATGGCTGGGCACTGCACAGGTCCCGTTCTTTTTCCTTAACCCTGATTACTGAAAAACGAAAGAAGGAGAGAGTACGAGAGGCAATAATGGACTTGAAAAAGGTGTGAATAAGCCGTGTTAATTGCCGTCTTGGCGATTAGTTAATTAACGTCTAGACAAACGCCTTTAGAACCTATCCTTAATGGTGCGAGTCACTTTAATCGCCTCAATTAAATAAGTGAGTCGAGATCTTAAACATCCAGGACTAGATTAAGCCCCCTAACTAATGCAATTGCATAAATTGTCCATTAGATTACTCCTGTCCAACTAACACTGAATTCGTCCATCGCTTTTGAAGCGACTGAACCGAAGCATGCCAGAATCATCGATCTAAAGAATCCGGTAACAAACTATCATAGGTAAAAGTATTACCGAGTGTTCAGCAGCATGCGCTAACCGCCAAAATTTGACCCAGGATGCAGCCAGCGGATGAGGGATTGCCGCCCCGACCACGACTACCACTACTACCACCGCTAAGCTACCTCAAGGACCGGCCCAGTGACAGGTGGTGGGAGGGTCTGGCATCATTTCGTTATACCACTCTCCTGCCGATGGCATGATTGCCTGTCAAATGTTGACCATCGTCCATCCCCTATTGGATGACTAAGCTGATGAACTCTACTTGACTCTCTTTAGCCATTGCTTGATGCAGGCAGGTGTCTGCCATTTTTCCTCCAAGTTAGACATGTTTTGAATTAATTCATTGGAAATGCAAGATCTAGAGGTCGTAATTCGAGGTGCCTAAGGAATGAAGACGTGTTTAATACCCTCCACTGCTTCACCCCTAAAATAAATGCGGTTTAATTAGCTAAGAGACTCCGCATTGTGGAAGGAAAGTTATTTTCGCATTGATAATAGCCTGGAAACGCTAGAGTGGCTCTTAGTGAATGGGAAAAGTCAAAGTTGGTGACCCAAACAACGGATAAATGCAAGATGGGATAGGCTAGGGTCTCTCATCGCTATGTAAATAAGGAAAAATACCTCTGCGGGAAGTCCACCAATCTTCACATCATGGCAGTGGATTAAAGCACCGAAGTATTCTACGTCACTTACGCACAGTTCCAACTCACCCCCAACGCAGACGAGTGCAATCACTTGAGACTTGATGAAGCAGTGGCAGAAGGCTCTGGGCTTACTGGCGTAGTTAGCTACTTGAGCCTCCTCAGCTTCTCACAATTCGGTTTTCACACGCGTCGGATGGCTTGAGCCTCTGATCACGCCACTCAGGCGCCACTAGCCGCTCACCGCCTCTGTAAGAAGGCAACACTAATTTTCCTGACCGCTTTTGCCTTTGTGATAGTTTCACATTTTAATTTTTATTTTTTTGATGATTCGAGTGATTTGCATTCCTATTTCGAAGAGCTTATGTATGTGGGACCGAGCCAAGCACACAAGGTGCTTAGAGTAGTAGTAATCCCTGAGATACAGTGGGGCCTTATAAGATGGACCTCTTCCGTGCACGCAGTCATGCGCCATCAGTGGGAAGGAGGCCTTCAATGGCCCAAATGGTGGCACGCCGCTGAGGCGGATTCGCATACACTTCAAGTCGGCTTAGCTAGAACCAAACAAACGCACACGCCGAGGGTTGATTTATGGAAGGCCCTGCAGTACTTTACCTCTCATGTGTCTGCGTGTCACTATTGCTAGAGAATGACAACCACTTTCACGCTACAGAAAATTCCAAGTGATACCCGCTTTCGGGTGCACCGTCACCACCGTTCCGTACTGGTGTTGCACCAATCGTTAGCTTAATGAATGCTTCAAAAGGCGTTAAAACCATCAAGGCTACGAGCTACTGTGCGTCCATCTTTTGAATCAGAAGGGGCTTCCCAATCTCCTTCAGGATCATCTTCTCCTACAACATCCTAGGAGACTAGATATGACTCGAGACCTTAATGTTTTGCCATCAAAACTGAGGAGAGTTAACAGGACATATGGAATACCTCCTTACTTTTCTATAAGATTCCGATGCTCCGCTCATCGAAGCTCTAAAGAGTTTCACTTAGGTGTGTCAGCAGAGCTTTACTTCTTCCCTTGAAGGCTGCAAGATCTAGACGTGGATATCCGAGGATTTCTTCCTACAAAATTACTCCTTACATGCTGCTCACTAGCGCTCCTGATCTGAGTTTTTGCTAAGTGCGTATGGAGTTACCCTGAGATCAATCGCAGCGAGCGCTACCACAGTCCAGTTGTCAAGACTGGTAATGGTTAATACGAATGATAGCCTCCTGTACTCGCTTTAGAAGCCCCTTGACGATTGGTTAAGGCTTAAGAAAGTAGTCTCTGCCGTAAAAAGGAGAAGGTAATGCGAATCCTGTTCGATGATAATGGGTCGGTCTGTAATGCTCTGAGATACTTGTCAAACGGTATATATAGTTCCGAGGATTTGTCGGTTTCTATGGATTGTAGCACCTTTGAGCCGTGTTTCATGGATCCCTCTTCTTTGAAAGGTGGCAATAAATCTTTCACTTTGGTGCGGCTTACCACACCTTTCTCTGAGTCTTCCTCATAGAAAATGGCTCCAAAAATTTAGTTTCATTTTATTACGCGGAATAGAACAACTGATCATCTACCTTGCTTACCGTTTAAATTTTCTCAATATTTTTAAGAAGTGACTTTGATAGCCACCTATTATTTGTAACCGAACCGAATTCTCCGCATGAGGAACCCGGATAAAATGGCACTCTCTCATACGATACATGGTTAAAATAAAAGCTACTTAGGATTTAGTTCAAATTGCCAAAATGTTTCAAAAGCTTCTTAACTGTAAACCTAAGGATGCTAGAGATAGATAAACGAACCATTTAACTTAAGGAGCAGATTTTGGACGCCAATGGCCGTTTAGGAAGACCGATCTGCTTCCAGTAAATTTGCTGGTTTTGAAACTCCACAACACAGGATCGCATGACATCAGTCAGAAATGTTTACTCCAAATTGCCTAATAGCTAACACAAAGACATCAAAAGTGGTGCGAAAGAAATGGAAACATAGGCATGGTCAATCTAAAATTCGGGCAATCGCTTTGCTCTCGGCTTGTAGGTACCCTGTGAACTCCACACACCGGTGGTCATCGTTTTTATCATGCCTTTCTCTGCTGACATAGTGAAGAGGAAATAAAGGTCCTAACAGTTGCTATTTATGTTAGGCCTTTCAATTAGGGCATGCCTAGCCCCTTTGGCAAGGGTGAAATGCTAACGTGCTTTTCTACTTATAAGTTCATCAGTAGACAAGTTGCTTTATCAATACCTAAGAGGAGGATTGTGGTACATGGTTGGGAAAACGCAATGGAATCGGTTTTAGACGTTTTAAAAGGACTAGAATCGATTTCATTTAGCTTATACAGGAAGAACTTTGTAAAAGAGCCCCAGTTTGAGTTGTGAAAGAGGCCACATAGCCAAATCTGATTGGCACATAGAATTGGTAAGCATCCACTTCTGAGGTCTTCAAAACGAAGCAAGTGCGGCTTCAAATCAAATATTGTTTAAGTGCACATTTGTGATCACCCAAAAATAATACTATTTGGACCCGTATTATTCAAAGACCAGGTTGATTTGAATGGCTAACTGTAAGAAATGAAATGGCCCATTGAAATTGTTATCGCTATGCATCAACGCGTTCAATCTCGCACGAAGCCCAGGCCAAGCTACTTCGATTGACAGCCCGAAAGCCCTTCCGCACGCTTACAACTCAATTATAGCCAGAAACATGTCTCAACATCTCCAAGGGAGACTCAGGGGCTATAGTTACAAGTCCTTTTCGGAGACTGAAACCAAAACTCTTCGTGCTCATCCACTAGCTAATCACATTTTCGCGTCTCCAAGTGCCTTGTTGACGTTTTAAGCAATCTGAACTACGTCAGGTTTTACTAAAAAAGCACGTTTATGACGCAAAGGAGCTCTACGACCGATAAAAATAGGAAAACTTCGATCTGCAAAGAATCTCTTGTGACGATATCTCGAACCGTCTCTTCTGCTGCATCGCTGATTACATGAAAGTTGCCTAAATTTAACGTAACTCAACTACAGTCCAACACACAGGAAAGATCAGAACTAAGCGTACTTTTGGAGGCCGAACACTGCATACTCAAATCCTCAATCACTCCAAACCACCGTTATTATTTTCTCTTTATCCCAGGTAGCCAACTAACATCAAAACTCGAGAACAGAGAGGAACCGATCCTACACGACTCATCGATAGCTCACAAAGCAGTGGATAGAGTAGTCGAAATCCCCTCGTGTAGCACTGTCTTTTCATCCTTACGTTGGACAGACGTTTCAGATCCGAATTCGAGAGCATGCACGACAATGCTATACATGTAGGCAGTAGTTGGGGAGTCTATCTTGCATAGCAAATCGGTTATTGGTACAGCCAAATACCAAAAAGGGGGTCGTGTACAGACAGAGGGTGGAGAAAACAAGGAAAGAATTAGTAAGAGTATCTCTCATACAGCGCACTGGTTGTAGTTAGTAGTATTGACGAGGCGCACGCCGCACATGGCGCAGATTCCCTTCTTAAAGGCGCAGGATTGGCAATAGTGCGCTTCTGGCTGGTGTACGCTCTGTCCACAGATGCGACATTTACGAAAGGCCTTCGAGTAGGGGTTGTACCTGCCCTTCTTTGCCGTCAGCAGTTTGTTCTCATTTAGCCGACGCGGTCCTTTCACCGCTGCAGCTCGTGAACCCGCCTTCCAGGGGTCGGGTGTCGCGATCTTCACCAACTTTTTCTCGCCTAAGTCGAATGATTACCAAGGAAAATAACTGCCTATCACCCAAAATATTGACAGAAAGAAGCAAATGGATAATAGAAGCATAAAACAGCGTGAATAATGTGCCTCTCAAGTGACATCATGCATGAGACGATAACACTGATATATGATTGTGCAAATGGGAATTGTAAAAATATGCGGAGAATAGGGAGCCAGTGAAACCTTACAGTACAGTCACAACAAAAACCGAAAAACAACTTACATTTTTCACACACCATCTGCTGAAGGAAAGAAATAAATATGCTGAGGACTTTGAGTCAAAAAATCAAGATAATATAGTGAAGTAATATCAAATAAATCCCCTTGAAATAACCACTTCTAGAAACGCATTCGAAGGAAGGGACATATTTATGCAAACTTCAAATTCAGAAAAAGGTTTACAAAGCTAGCAACGAAAAAACTAGCAGCCTGGAAAGCACAACGTCAGCTATCGTAAATGACTTACTTTTCGTGTAAAAATAGAGGACGAAGTAATGTAGCGCAATAGAAAGCCGCCCCGCTGAAAACTAAAACATCTCAGAGTCAAGAGGACAGTTGGTGCAAGTAAAAGACATAATGCCTATACTCCTTTTAACAACAAGGTATGAATCAACCAGCAAAATCATTGCTGCAAAGACACGAAATGTCGAAAATAAAACACGACACTGTGCAATGGGTAAGCGAAAAGCAAGCCACTGTCAAATAAAGTAAAAAACATTCAAGGCATAAAGCACGAATGATTGAACCGTACGTGGAGAGCCCACCTCTTCGACTAGCAAAGCCAATTCAGAGGACTTCGTACGCCTACAAATCTTGTGTTAGTGAATTGAGAATTCAAACAAATCAGTCGGTCAAAAGTTTAACTCTTATTATTTACGCTTCCAACACATGAATCCGGCAAGTGAGCTGCTGATGGGACTGCTAGAATGTGATCAATTTCCAGGGCACATAGCCCAAAATAAAGTAAACCTTATTTGTTATTTAAATTTTCGCCACATTTTAACAAAAGTAGCTAAATGTATACAGAATTCGTTTAAAAATTAGTAATGATTTAATTAGTAAACCTGGTCATCTTGGGCCAGTTTTAATATGCCGCAAACTGATTTGGCATTGGCAAATTATTTAATAATTGAAATTTTAGTGAATCGCTTTAATACGCTTCAGAAGTTCAAGGATCAAAAACTTCATTAAGCCAAAGTGAATTTGATCTTGTTATCCATTGTAAATGTAGACCTATCTTTTGTTTATTGAAACATAAGCGGCCGGGTAGTACACAGACTTATCAGGTGAAGGCCATACTTGGTGTCGTTCCACAAATTGATGTAGTGGTCTCTGCTTTTCGTTGATTTTGCCATGGAAAGCGTACGTTTGCGATTGCCTTGGTCATTCTTTTGCTAGGAATTAGACGAATTTAACGATGAGACCTTTGGGGAGGCTGAGATCGGTATGTCATCACTGGCTCTGCTGATTTCTAGGTGATTGGGAATTGGAGCATGAAAAATTCGTAATGGAATATGATGCCGATAAACTTCCGCCCAGTCCCTGTGAAATTCCAAAGATCTGGGAAACAACAGACCTTTCGGATTTCTGGTCAGCTGGAGATCTGGATGTTTCCCAATCCTATGACTCGGTAATTCTATTTCTTTCCGAAATCATCGTTCATGTTAGGTTTTGAACCTTGAAGAGTCCGTGGACAAGCTCGTTCGTGAGGATGAGTTGGAAGATCCCGCTATTTTGAATATCTCAAAATATGGTCCAGACGCTCCGGCACGGCAGACAATTCCAGTTGCTCCGGCTATTAATCCGAGCTATATTTGGGGAACAGGGTTTCCTCAAAATAACCTCCACAACAATCAAATCAAGAATCACGGTTCCTCTAGATTTGATCCGTTGTTGGACTTACTGTCCCAACAGTTGAGCTTAGACCTTACCGTGTCGGGTAATCGGAAGGTGGTTCAGAGCCAAACTTTAGAACAATCTGTTGACAATTCACTGGATGTAAAGCTTCTTTCTGGCCATCCTGAATGCTACAAGAAGGAAGTGGTATGCACACTTATTAACAACCTAGATTCTCTTTGGTCTCATAACTTGGTACAGTCTCGTCTATACCTATCAATAGCAATCTGATCTTGGCGTTCCAAATGCTCCCGTGCAGCCACCTCCACTGCAGAAGGTACAGCCACTTCTGGGAATGGCAACGCTTCCACCGGAACAACTCCAAAAACTTTTACTCAGCTATAAAAGCGCGGTTCCTCCTCAACAGCATTTTTTCCCGAAGTATGTAGCCCTTCTTTGAATACTTTTTTATCAATGATTCGGTTGCGTTTTTATTTCCCTCTCCTTTAGCAAAATGCCTCTCAACATGCCCCTGCAGAGGCTTCAGCCGACGCAGTCTCGAAGTGGCCTCCTCGTGGTTCCACCAGGTCCACCCATGCCTTATTCCCGCTTTGCAGCTCCCCCTCCACCACTCTTATCCTCTTTGACTCCCCTGAACTCCTCTAGTCACCTTCAGAAGCCCTTTCCAGTGCCTCCAAAGGTCTCTTTCCTATCTCCAATGCAGCAGCTGCAATCGCAGCACCAGTTTTTCCCTCAATTTCCGCGTCCTTCGCCACTCGATCCGTCCCGATTGCCTGAAATTCTCTCTGCTCGTATCGAGGCAGAACAGCCTGACAAGGCATCCTTTGATCCGCGTTTCGGCGCCTGGATGAGTCCTCAAGATCAACTCCTCGTTCTAAACTGTCAAATTCGATCGCTGAATGTCAGTAACCCTTATGTAGAGGTAAGCTTTTGCTCTCGGTTGTTGGTTAATTTCGGAGTGGTGCTTTGAAGCGGTTTTTTCCACTCCTTTCCGCAGATCTTGGTATCGATTGCGCAGATTGTGTAAGTCTTATAGAGTCTTACATTTCGGAGTTTCGAGCACCGATGTTTGGGAATCGGATTTTGTCTATCCAGCATGTTGATTTGTAGGTCCATATTCCTTTTTTTGAATAATCGTGTCATTTGAGAAGGGTGTCCAAGACAAACTGAAACTTTTGAGTTTGAAATAGCAAAAGACAACTTTTCAAGGGGTGCAAAATGCGTTTACCCCTCGACTGCCCCCTACCATGATTAGTGTATCGTTTCAGTGTTTACCCATTGCAGAGAAGGCAGATTCGGCATAGAATGTTTCGCCAGTATTCCTGAACCGCTTTAGGATCGCCCGATTCCCCTTGTCATCAGAACTATGATGCCGACCTCTGCATGGTTGCAGAGCGAAATGATGTACCCTAGTTTTGTCACGCGTGAGGACGCGACCTAGGAACTTTCGGCCCTGTCGAAACGCTCAGACCACGTCCAGCAGCTTTGCGTTGGTCGTTTTCACAAGTATTTACCTCGTGTAATCTTATGATGGGTCGATTATGCGTCAATCAGGTATTCCTTGCGCTGGCGGTATGCTAATAGTGGTGCTTTGAATATTTAGAACATTTATACCGGGCAGACATTCGCAGATTATGCGACTTTTTACAGGAACAGCCGGTCATCATTGCATGGTGTTGTGTGAAGACACTACTCCTGATTGATAGTATCTGGCCCATTGTAACAGCTTTACAACTAAAGGTTAATTCTCAGTTCTACCTGGCCGCCTCTTACACCATGTTCCCTCCAGATGTTAGTTTGGTATGCGGATAAGTGTCCACTCAAATGGGTGGAGCAAATGATCATGTGATTCATCCTAGATCACATCTAAGGAAACCGTTCCAACTTCTATTATTACTAAAAGCGTGGCGACAGCTACTCTTTGGGATCGTTCCAACTGTAACTTGGACGTTGCTGCAGGTCTCTTAGCTTTCACTGAAGTCCCTTATGGGTGTTTGGGAAGTCTTGGATTTTGTATCGTGTCTTTTGATTCATTGACCTTTGTTTCTCAATTATGAGGGTTGGAAATTGAAGAGCTGTCGTGAGTAAATTAGCCTCCCCTTTGTACATGACCTGGCTTAGGGGTGTTAACGCGAAGCGCATTGTGTATTGGCCATAGAATCTCTTAATTCTGCAGCAGATTAATATGGCGGTCGCTGGAGCCCTGGCTAGCACCGAAATTTTTTGAAAGGTGAGCGGAGGTTGAATGTGTTTATCTCGTATCCTCAGTTCTTAAAGTATTCAGAAATTACGAATTCTTTAGTTTAAATAATCAGGCTACCTAATTCAGGTATCGCTTTTTTAATAAAAAGTATCAAATATATTTCACAAGTAACCAATTCTCTATGGCTGTATAACTTTGTAGACTTAAAAGGTGAATTTTAATGTACCAGTCAGTCATGGTCTTTGCTAAGCAATTAGCTTACTGATGCATTTGTGATGAACTTACCCGCACCAAGTGGTCCTGAGGTATCTTCGTTTCGTAAACTCTCCCAATGGAAGTAACACAGTTGCCTCTAAAGTCATGCACGTGCGGTGCTAAGCTTTGCTTGTTTACGCCTTCACGTCAAACACGTGTGACACGTGCTCTTTGTGAGTTTGTGGTATCTATGATTGCACCTTATACTCCACAGTCAGTCTGGCAGTGCAAGTGTTTGTGTCATGCATTTGAATGATAGGACACCTGAGCTGTGGTAGTTGACTCTTCTCTGAAAATCTGGCGGCGGAAGTATTAAGAATCTGGGTTGGGCGGACTTGGTCATATTATAAGCGGTAGGAGGCATCAACGATAGATCCATGCCTTTGGCAGAGTTGGCAAATGCCCTTTTTTCTCGATACCTCCAGGACTATTACTTCGCAGTGAAGTTTCTGCGCTTGACGACGAAGTTGCGCGAGGCCAAATTGGCGGAAACTGGGTTGCCTTCGCGAGTGCCGCCGCCCTACGCTAGCATCCCGGCACCCGTTACCTCTACGCAGCTGCTTAGTCCCGACCATCCGCATCGCATTGCGCTACGCTGCCGCTTCATCATCGCCCTTGTGCGTCGCCGACGTCCTCCGCCCTCCTCTTCAACCGTCACCGCCGTTGCTTCTACTCCCACGGAGTCAAAGAATCCGGCGGGGGATGCATCCAACGGCCAGCTGGTGGCGGCGGTCGTGCTACCTCAGGCACTACCAGCAGTGACGACTACGCCAACGACTCAAGTGTCGGAGACGGGTCCTTACTCCACCCAGCTTGGACGTCCAACTAAATCCAACGTAAATGCTCAGCGTATTATAGCCGATTTGTCAGTTGCGACAGCGCTGGACGAGGAACAGAAAGAACACTTTAAAACGGAGGTTTGTTGCTCTATTCTTCACTCACCTCAAAGAGCTTAATGCATATTTTGGCCTGCACATCGCACTCTGCACTTGCTCATTATCGCTCCTGGATGACTGTAATAGCACGAACTTGTGGATCCCAGATAGATCGTTCGATTTGAAAACAATTAATGGACAGACACTGGGTGCTCATGGTCTGGGGAGTAGTTACTGACTTGATCAAATCTGAGTAGTAATTGGCTTGATATTCGACTAGTGTGACACCTAAAATTTGGTGATCGGTTTCGCCGATAGTGAGCATGCTAAGGGCTATTTGGGAAAGCTGCAGAGGGTGCTGATAAAACGGATCCCACAGATCGACAAGTTATTTGAGATCGGCCCTTTCTCAAAGCTAGCGTTTACACGTTTGCAGGTTTTTTTATCTTTATTAAGGCCCTAATTCGCTGTTAATCTTAGCAGCAGTGGATTAAGATGGGTGAAGTTAAAATAGGTTTTGCTACCTTATAAGTAGCAACAATCGAGCTTCGAGTGAACACCTCTAACATTCACCTTGCTGGCATTTTTCTTACTATATCATTGAAGACGCATTGCTGCATTTTTTTCGCTTCCAAGCTGAAGTCCGGTTTTTGTTTATAACCACGGGCAGTCTTGTAGCGCATCGGCTTGGCGGTATAGGCAGAGCTTCATTCTGCCTGTATGTG
Organism: Taenia hydatigena; assembly: GCA_036345935.2. NCBI lineage: Eukaryota > Metazoa > Platyhelminthes > Cestoda > Cyclophyllidea > Taeniidae > Taenia > Taenia hydatigena. Next base: position 20,588,759 of record JADWOT020000003.1, read on the forward strand.
GAGCTAATTTCACTAACCCTGAGCAGTTGGTGTAGTCAGAAACGCAGTTAAAAGCCAGTTTTATTCTACTTCAACTACACATGTAGAAGCGTCGATCTGTTGGTATTGAATTTGTAACAAAATAACAGTAACAATCGCAACGTTTTACTCACTAATAACGTAGACGAATTTTTCCAATCAAAGAGCTTAAAGTTGACTTTGGAAACTTGAAAGGTTAAGGTTTTAAATCCTAGTTACAGTAGCGTATAAGGCACTTTTGAAATGCTGCTGAAAGTGGGAGAGCTCACTCCAATCAATGAGTAGGGCTTGGGTACAGCTTGCTTATCACCACTTCAGAGGTCTGAAAGACTGACTATACTTCTGCACTATAGGCGGAAGAGGTAGCATCGATACTAAAGGTGGCGAACAAGACACCGACGAAGAAGACGTCTGAGGAGTCCTCACCACGATCTGCGCATCACCAGGCCGTGATCGACCAGCGCCGACGCTTGGCTGTGCTTGCTCGCATCGAGCGTCTCTACGCCACTGTGCTCAACATTGACGAGACGAATGTCTCGCTGGCGCGCATTTTCGTTCGAAATGATGAGTGAGTTATACAAGTAGGGATTCAATGTTCTCTCATCCAATCAAACGGCGTTAACATCCGTTTCTCCCCTTCATTAGGTCTCGTCACCTAATGGGGCATAGACTGAACCTCCTGAAGGTCTTGCACCGCGATCTCTTCATTGTCAAACATAATTCCTCTGATCTGCCAGTTACTGCTGTGGGCAACAATGGCACTGATGTCTCAGCCTCTGCGATGTCGGTTACTCGCCATTTGGCTGTGGAAATCTTCGAGGTACCGAAAGGTGTTCGGCTCTTTCCCCTCATTCTTCGCTTCCTCTTTCCTGTAAGTTATTGGTTCCTGCCGATTTTTTGTATCTACTTCCTGTTTTACGAAATGTACATTTATTTTCATGCTTTCCTGCGGGAAATGTAGAGCACTTTGGATCAGGGGTGGAGGAAGGTTGTTCATGGCTCTGAATTTAGGCCTTAATTTATGTCTATCGGGGTTTTTTAGCAGAGCTTTAAATAATTAAACCAATTTTCGAGTTGAATCAATACAGTATGACACAAACCACAACCTGAGGCCTCAATGATCGTCGATGTGTTTGAGGATTTTAGTCAGTTACGCGATCTCTGAGTGGAAGCAAAAGTATTGAGTAGCTGTTAGTTATGTAGCAATTAGCAACACTGCATTCCAACGATTGGTCGCTATCCTTTGAGCTCTGAAGGATAAGAGTCCTAAAGGAAATTGTGAAATGGCTGAGTACCTAGCAGCAGAACCCCATGCTATCAGCATAGAGGTCGAATAGGCTATTTCAAGGGTTCAATGCGAAATCTTTCCCTCTTATATGTTAGTTTATCGGATTGTTCAATAGTATTGGGCTGAACCAGGCAGCTGTATGAATTCGACTACTTGGACCAGACGTATGCTGGAACAAAAATTGGTGTTTTGGAAGCTCTAGTCTCTCCTGTTTTCACGGCGTGGAGATGATCTGTACCACCGCGTTATCTTGTCAAATAAAAAGATCATTATTTAAATCAAGGATTTATTCAGAATTCGCGTGCCCTCAAAAAAGACTTGGTGAGATCTGTGTCGAGTTCAGCGCTGTGCTGGCCTTCCACTTCTTGAGTTCTGGTTGTAGTCGGTGAGGGTCTGGCGCAAAAATTGGTGTGAAATAACGAGTGAACTGTTCGATATTTCTACCAAGATGTATTGCACAAGCAACGCTATTGTTCACTCATTTCTCCACCACATTTTACACTGGTCACCATGCCCTTCAGACATCAAACCTCTCTCTGTAACTTTCTTGCCTCAGATCTTTCAGGCGTTGGGGACTCGTGCTCAAGATAGACAAACTACGTCATCGATGGCTCAAATGCATGCCTATTTGAGACAACAATTTAAGTCTTCAAATCGAAGTAGAGCCGTCACGTAACTTTCTGGCGTATCGTAAATCTTCCAGAGAGGGGAGATTTGCGAAACTTGGAAGTAGAGGTGATTTTCACACCGCTCATCCCATTGATAGAAACGTTGAATCGTGGGACCAAATGTACACTGTTGACAAATATCTTCTCTATCGGTTTACAAACCACATGAAACTTTACTCCCGTGGTTGCAGAATTTTTCATTACTTTTACTGTCTGCAGGAGGATCGCCAATTCTGTATAGCCGAGTTCATCTCCAAGTTTGCTAGGATCAGCAGTTCCATCAAAGCGGGTATTGACACTGTGAGTTGTCAGCATCCTTTTTTCGTGCCTACAAAGTCATCAGTTATTCTCCCACCTTGATGCTGTTATTCTAGTACGCACAAATGCTGTACGCTCCATGCCGCGATGCAATCTACAAGGGAGCTGAAACCTCACCAACCTTTATCTCCTCCTGTCTGCAACTGCCCCTCTCCAACTCTGCCACCGCCTTCTCCTCGGATGCTCTTATCGAGGGCGAACTGGAGCCCAACGCGGTCGCCATGTTCTCCTCTAGGGTAGCCTTTCATTCCATCGCTTCCTCTGATCTCTTGTCTATTCCGGTTTTCACCGCTAACTCTCATATTTTCTCACTTCAGCTGGGTGTCTCCCTTTTCCTTTGCCTCTTGGATGCGTGCGCACGCAACTCGCAGAGGGACGATCCTACTTTATTGTGAGTTCTACGTCTTGATCGAATTCTGCATATTTATGAGCTCTCCCTTTACTCCGGCGCAATTTTTGTTTCAAAAGTGTGGAGGGTTTGTTGCACTTACGCCTCCATTATTCGGCAGTAACCTTCTTCAGGGAAGGCATCATCGTTTTTTTTTACTTCCGTTCTCGCGAGTCGGATTCAGGGTTCTCTCTCCATTCTCCGCGAATTTGGCTGTAGCCTACTGGGCGCCCAATTTACTCTGTGGTTAATAAACCATTATGGTCGCTTCTAAGCTTTACAATGCATAAGTCTTTGCTTCCGGCATACCGTCTGCTCAGATTTGTCTCCACAAACAGTCATCTTGCGAAGCAGAATTTATCACCGCTTTAAACATGGAAACGTAGTGCTCGAGTCGACCCGTGATAAATTCTGGTCTGTCTTGTTGACTTCTACTTCATTGTGACGACACACGATGTTACCGACTCCACTCCGTCCTGTCATCACATCAACTTCACAATCGGCCCTATCTTAAGGCGGTGGTAGCTCTAATACGTCTACCGAGCTACAAGGGCGGCCAGTCAGCACTTTCACTTTTAATCAATATTCACTACCGTCCTTCTTCTTGTTCCCCTCTTTTCAGACGCAAAGATGGAAATTAGTAAAGTTGTTAATGTTCCTCCCATTTGATTATTCATTTGGAACACAAAAATTGTTTCAACGGTACTAACTAACTACTTTTAAATACATTAGGGCTGGATTAAAATTCACATGAATATTCGAGTGTCAGGTGGTCGTGCAGCAAATTCCAACGAAGAATGCCATCTGTTTGTACGGTAGCTTGATGGTCTAAGAAATAGGAGTGATCTAGGGTCGGTTTTCGTAATTTCGGTGCTGTTTAATGTACCTCCCGTGGCGATAAGTTTAGATGCGGCCTAACGTGACTCAAATAGGCAATCGTATCTTTCACATCACTTCAAAGTCATCTCAGCTATTTAATAGTTGCTGCCAAATCACATGCAAGATTGCTGTGCACTGTTCGATTGATTGGGCTTACTTTGGGTTCGTTAATTTTACTCGAAATTCCCGAACATGCCAAAAGGAATTTAAACTATTCAACAAACTGGAATGTGCACTTGTCGAGTGACTTTTCATTCCACTAAAGCAGCTTCATAGCATTTCTATTCCACAGCTGTTCTGCCTTGGCACCATCTTTTCAACACTGCTCATCCTTTTATCTGGGTCCTGATGAAATACCACGAGCGTGGGAATAGTATCCTTTCTTCACGCAACTCTTACATCATTAACACCACGAAATGGCTCCGTAATGAATATATTCAAGCTTGGGATCGCTTCAGTTGTTGACAGTCTTATTTAATGTAGCCTTGAAAACTTTCTTTGTGGGTCTGCGTGGAACTAGCCATATCCAGTGTGCGCCTTTGTTTGTGGCATGCAGGTTTGGTAACCAAATAGGGAAGTCGAGCCGATTGTCATTCTTTATCAAATTTACTTGCCGTCGTCTCCGGTGTGAATCCGTCGTTAACGGAAGTGATAATAACGAAGCGCCATCGAAACCTGATGGGTCCATGTAGTCTTTTATAATTCTTTTCCATGAGTAGGCGTAATCTATTCGAAGTTTGAAGGCGAAGTGAACTGATTTTCAAGCTGCGAATGAGGGTTATGGGTAGAAGTGTGGTCTGTGCTTTTATTTGAAGCTCCCTCTCCTTTCACCAAAAGATAATGACATTCTTGTATCCTCCCCAGCTGCGAGCTCTTTGTGTACGCCTGTCGCATAGTGGGTGAACGAGAGCAACAGCGACAAGGGGAGCTGCCTACTCCGCTGGAGCGGTTTACCCACTTCGCCCAGCTGGACCCGCGCTGTTTGATGCCTTTGCGCCTGGCGGAGGCATATGAACGTAAAGCTTTGGTGCCCTGTGGCACCGCCCTCCGTCAGCTCGCTATCCGACTGCATCCCATCAATGCCGCTGCGGTGCCGATCACGCTGCCCCAGTTCACTCGACCCCCACCAGCACCGGCGCCGGCGCCGGCGCTTACGAGTCCACAGCCTCAGCTGCATCCCCTCAAGGGCCTCTCACTGGCATGATTTGGTAGTGAGTTCCCGATTCGGTTATTAGTCTCGCTTTATAATACGATTCTCCTTGGTCTGACTTTGTAAAATAAATACTGCTCTGCGTTGATTAAGTGATTAGCCTATAAGGGTTCGTAAGAGTTTGTAAGTCGTTCCGTCAGTCCCTAGGTCTTCGCTGAGTTTTAAAATTTAAATTCGGTTGAGACTTGGATTTTTGTTGTCATGACCCAGCGCGATCTACAATCTGTCATCTGTTGGATTTTTTATTTGTGGATTTGCTTACTATTGGGATTTTGTAATTATGAGTTCATTTGGCGCCTCTTCACTTATAAATGGACTCCACTGCCTTTGGCTGGCCTTAACCAACTGGACAGCAATGCTGAGTTCTTCCGATGTCCGTGCTCCTGGTGATTGGGATACTTATTGCTTGGTTGGTCGAAATTTCTTTTGCATTGAATTCGCACTTGTGGGTTTCGTTGATTCTGGGGTACTCCTGATTGATTAACCAAGTTATTTTTCCTCTAGTAATCGGAAGCAGAAGTTCTTAACTGGTTGGGTAGTTATCTGACCGTTTTGACTGGGAAATCAACGCATTGTTGATTTGACTATGTTCCGCTCGCTAGATTGGCTGAAGGGTCGTAAATTGGAAGCAGGGCTCCTTTTCTCAATTTGTCTGTGCTGCAAAAACGTAGGAGAAGATTCTTACTCTTGGTTTGGCGGGCTGGTCAGTCCTAGCCCTTTGCACTAGATTCACTGCTCTTGCTTTTTTCACGCAATCCCGCCTCGTCTGCTCCAAGGTCTAGTTGGAACGTTGAGATAGCATCGATACCCTTTTTCCATCAGTCATTTTGAAGTCTGCATGAGTGTGTGACTGAATTGCGTCGGTTATCTCCTCACCCGTTCCATCAAGGGAGTGCAAGACCTTGAGGAAAGAGCTTTACTGTTTTCGATTCGTGCAGTGAAACCCAAGTGCGTCTCCATCTTATTTTCTATTGGTAGGCAGTTTTTGGGCCGTTCATCGCTCATGATTTGCGTTGATCTTCGGTTACCTTATTGCCTTTTTAACGTGCGAAACAGGTCTTAAAATAAAACGTACTTTTTCATTGTAAATATGGGCTTCGTTTTTGTTAACCGCTTAACATAATATCCGGTCGCAATTTTTTGTGGAGAACGTTGAATTGGCCGTTGAAAGCATTTTCCATGGGGCAATTTAGATTTCTTTCTTGACTCGAGTTGATTTGGTTTCACGCTCTCTTTTATGCTCTGGCAGATGGCCTATAAAGGCCACTTCTTCTCTCGGAGCATTGCGACACGAAAGCGATTGTAAAAACCTTATTCACAGTCCTATTCCTTCACTCATGAAGTGAATTGTGAAGACTGTGGGGGAGAAGTCAGAGTCCTTCATTGAGCACCTTTTTACTTCATGGGAGTAATGGTGCATTTACTTATCTCCGTAAATATAAAACTGACTAATTTTTTCGAGCAGTTTGGGTTGTTTTTTTTGGTCGAGGATAGATTGTGTGCTCCAAGCAGGCGTTAGGTTTGCGCCCAAGAAATTAGGATTCCGTCGTCATCCTGCCGATCCCGTTCACCGAGGTCACAGGAACCGTTGCTTGACCTCGCTTTAAATCAAAACAAATTGGACGGTTGATCGGGTGCTTTCCACCTTAACAGTAGATCGGAGTAAATCGGGACTATTCTTTAAATGAAAGCTCGTGTCGATACCCAGCCTTTGACACAGATGGCGGTCCTGGGTTTGCGTGAATTGTACAGCGCGTTAAGGTCACCAAATGAGCGACAGCTGGTCTACTGGACATGAAACAGTTGTTTGAGCGATTCCCGCCCTAACATTGGGAACTCGGAGTCCCATGGAGTCTTGGTCACCTTCACTTTGACGTTTTCAGTATGACAGCGGTTTGGTGGTTATTGTGCAAACCAAAAAGACAACCACAACTACTGCATATTACTCAACCATGAAGTTGGTATTAGAGGCACTGTATTCTTTTGGGCCTTCTGTTAAGATATTGATAGTCGAGAAAAATCGACGTCTTTCGTATGTGCCCATTGATATGGAATTTGTGTTTATTATTCCGAATGACGCGATATTGGAGATGACAGTAGTAGTATAGTTGATGCTTCACCTTTCTTGAGGTAGCACGATAAAGTTAGGGTTTAATTTAATCCATTCTGATCTACAATTGCACCATATGCTGGCAACGGTTGGTTTGGTCCACGTGATTCGCGACCTCGGTTGAGTGGTTGTAGAATTTCACTCTACTCACTGTTAATAAGTAACTCTACGTGTCTTCGTTACTTTTAGACCAACTGCGAGGCGTGCGCTGGCGACCAATCAGTTGCCTATCGCCGTCGTCCTCGTGTAAACCTGCTTTGCCGCATGTTTGCATGTCCACCAGAACCACTCATCCTTGCACCCCTACTTACGTACTCTGTAGTCTCATGTGTACACTTCAGAACTTCTCCCCGGCTTTCAATCCCTCTCCATCTGTCCTCCCTCACCAAACAACGCGATTGCGATGATGACGATTACGAACGTGTTTACTGTTACTACTCTTATCCCTGTCTTCTTTTTTCTACTTATCGTCACACTCTCCTTCCTCCATTTATGGCTCGTCTTAACGATAAATCGTTCTATTGCTCCCCCCTCCTTACGACCTATTCTCAAAGTTGCGTGTGCATATTTACACCAAAGCCATCCTCACTCCTAATGACCGTTTCGACGTTTTTTCAGTCCCTTGTGCTTTTTCCTCCTCTTATTGGCCCGTAAAATCTGCGAGTCCAACTACAGAGCCATACATGAAGGCATTATATGACGGATTTAAGGGAAGGGGACTTGGGAAGTTATTGATGGTAGCGATAGAAGTAGAGCTCTTTTTCACTGTTCTGAGAGGTCGTAAGGGTCCGTGCACTTCAGAGTATAATTTTAAACGAAACTTGTCGTCCAGCCCTCTTTTCGCAGGGCATCAGCATTGGTGATGCATGCGATCTCGATTTCACGCCGCTGCAGTGTTCCCCACACTTCTTAAGGGCTTAACCCACATGGTGGTTGGGTCGTAGTGCTTTTGTGAGGATGCAAAAGACTGATGCGATAAGTGTTGTTGTCCAACCTTGGGGAACTGAAAAGACTTTCAAGAGGTTCTCTTGAGCTCGTATCCTTTGACATTGTGTCGTTCAGGAAATTGGGTAAGGGGTGATGCTTTTGTCCCTCCAACAAGGAGCTATGGTAGCAGCAATCGAGGCAAAGCGATAGCTCCGCCGTATTTATGGACAAAAGAATTCTGGGACATAAATAGTTAATTCACAGGGCTCCTGTTTTGTCATTGGAAGCTTTCCGTGACAAAAATTTAAAAAGACTTTTCTCCGCTTGGGAATCGGTTGTTTTTGTGATTGTCTTTTGGGGACTTTGAGCGAATCTAGGAATGGAATGCACATACATGGCTGTAATGCCGTCTACAGAGTGCATCAAGTTCAGCATACTCTCCCTCCTTTAAATTGATTGACCGGATGGATGCTGTGCTTGAAAAATTACTGATATTCTGACAGAGCCGAGGGACAATATCTCTACGCACGTATTTAGCGAAGGCGTTGTAAACATTTCCAACGTGTTGTCTTGGCTGGACCAACTAATACTGACAGATTATTGTCGTGTCAGTGAATGCCAGTTGCGGTAGATGACTAAATTTTCTCCACCGTCATCGTAAGCAGCAGGCATGGCAGCCCCTTGTTCAGCCGTTTTAGCACGAACTATTAAATTTTTTGCCCGGTATGAATTTTACCAGCCATTCAGAAGCTTTTTTCGTTTAAAATGATAGTCAGGATTATTTCAAAGTTGCGGTTAAATGGTAACTGCCTCATTGCGCCGCTGCTTCTGATATTTACGGTCGGTACTAATCACAAAGCATGTTGCGAGTTCTGCGTTGTTAATTACACCTTCTCCCCTACCTGTCTTTTGTCCGCAAATGGCTGGAGCTTTAAGCATCGTGCATATCAAGTTCCTTCCGGACGGGAAACTGGTGCTACCTGACGATGAAGACGGAAATGTCGATGCTAGAACATTCAACCGCGAGTGGGGAATGAAATCCTCCCGTTGAAGTAAGAAACAAGGACTAGTCACTTCGTACGAATTGTAGGGGCTGCAGCATTGAGTTTCTGTTGCTTAACTGCATTATCATCCCAAATGCCCACTTTGGGTGAATAAGAAAGCCTAGTGGGGGATTGAAATGAGCAGAATGCTTACTCAACGACTAAATCTGTGACAAAATTATTTTTCATTACTGGTATCCTCAACCAGTCCTTTGATCACAAATAACTGTCGTAATCTACTGTCACTAGTATGATTGTAAGTGACCGCGACAAAATCAGTACAAATAAGGATCGGTCGGTTGCCCTTACTTTCTGCGAGCGTCATCACCGAGGGCGATTCCAATGAAATCATGTCCTCTTAAATGCACTGATCTTCTTGGACACTGTTACTTTTTTCGGTCAGTGTTTTGCTGTTTCAAAATTTTGCGCCTACTTTGCTCTGCTTACCTGGCCAAAAGTGGTGGTATCCGTTTGGACAAGCGCTAATTTTAGCTACGCTGTATCCAAAACAAACAGACCCCTTTTCATGATCTCCTGCCCATGTTTGCGCTCCTCACGCCTTGAGGTCAGGTGGTCATCGAAAACGGCGTTCTCCTCTTCCCTTTTCGAAGCTATTCCTGAGGTTGAAGTTGAGGCGGCCAATGAAAGCAGCAAATCAGATAAAACGGGAGGGAATAGGAACATTAAAAGGAAGCCGTGATCACATGGCTGATGGAGAAACTCACGCCTCATCATAGCCGATCCCACCACTCCATTAGCAGCTGGATAGATAATGATGTCACTTTTAGTTTCACATGACAACGTATTCCACCCACAAAGCTGAATCTCTATTGTTTGGATTAGTCAGCAGTGAGACGGCAAGCCAAGTTTTAACTTCCAATGCCTCATTACCCTACTAATTTTGTGCAAACACCCCCTCGTGTCGACTGTTCGCCACATGGATTTCATTGCATTTAATCCAGTTGGGAGTGGAGTTTTAATACTGCCGACTGGTGATTTGTGGTTTTTTCGGGCCCAAAGCCTAGGGTTATCACTGTACGTCGGGAGGACATGCTAAGGCGAGTGGAGTCGGAGTAGCAGAGTTAAAGTTTAGGGTCATACCCTCTCTGTGCCTAGCAGATGCTAAAATACACCTCCAATGTGGTTCAGTCCCCATCACTGTGCTTCGACTCGTGCATCATGCGTTGAATTCGTAGCCACTAGTGCCAAAAACGCCGAATGGATCACCGCGGAGCGCGATTCAAGGAGCCGATCCGGATGAAGGTGCACTAGAAGGTCAAAAACGTACTGAATGCGTCAGAAGGTGAGTTTGGTGTTCCGATGCCAACTTGCTTAACCGGGTTCGACAATTTTCGGGTCACGATTCTAATGAAACCGGGTTTAGTCCAGCAAATTATGTTGAATTTTCTTACCAGCAGCGCTTAGCTCCTCCCAATTTGGACACGCTGAATGCTCCGATTTCATACTTTCTCCGATTTCCGCCAACTATTTGTCAAGGGAGATTGTGGTAATGCAGGGTAGGCTCGTGTATACAAAAAAACCCCTAAAGATGTGGTTAACGGAAAAAAGCTTCCACCACTTTCCTCCGCCTAAAGTGTTGACCAAATTTTGTTGGTTGAGAAAAGGAGACTTGATGACAACTCAGTGGTAATGAACTCGGCTTATTGCAGTCCACTAGTCCACATTTGCATTAAACTGTCGTAAACTAGGAAAACCATATTCCCACTATCACAGCGCGAGCACGAAGTCTGCGAGCCTCTTGGTACTTCAACCCTCACTTGATTATGAACCCAAGTGGTGGAAAGTGGTTTCACAACAAGGCATCCAGCAGACAAACTTCTTCACTAGCACAACCGCTCCTCAAGATGGGATGATCTGAACCAGGACTGGTCGTACACTCGTTGTCAGCGCAAAGCAATCGGCCTTACTACACTGCACCGCGATGAGAGTTAAAATGACTACCGCCCCTCACTGGTGCAAATTGTGGCCCCGAGGTCGGCGAAACGCTCTTCCCCTCCATCAAAGGGCTGACGAACCCAACAAAGCCAGATTTGGGGGGAACAAAGGTGGCTACAGTTCGAATCACTACCGGCGCCCCTGTAATAAACAGGCGAAAGCATCCGCCTCTCCTACATTCCATTTTGGATAACTGGGAACTTGTGATAATCTATCTGGCACTCTAACATTCGTTTCAGTAAGATTTACCCTGTAAGATCAGCAATAAAAAAACGTTCTAAGGCTACCATTTGACATGAGATACAACAAAAAAGTACCATTTCGTTTCTGTGCATTCCGACAAACCAAGTGGCGGCTGGCCTGCCAAGCTGTGGTTGCCTTTCTAGATAGATGAAAAAAGCGAGAGCTTGACATAACGCAGCAACTAGAAAGCCACTTCCCTTTTCCAATTGATTTTAAATCCTCCAAAAAAAGTGTTTAATGGTCGCCTAAACTGCGCAGGCTAGCGCGACGCCGACCAGGCAGCCCTCGGCGCTGTCGCGTGTGCACGCGCGCGTGGCCACATTGATTCGCCTCCTATTTGCGCTACCAGTCCTCCTATGCGCCATGCTGATTGGTTTGCAGTCTCATCGGATTTTCACACCCATTGGTTCTTGAGATTGGTATGCTTGTGCGCGTGCGTGTGTGAACACAAGGTCGCCTATTTTTCTCGCATGCAGCATAGGCGCGGTGGCATACGTACACGGGTCGGCCAAGTCGGGAATTAGCATACGGATACAAGCAATAGTAGGCGTTTGGGAGGGCGCTTAGCACTCCTCACGTAGTGATGCCACACCGATCCTCCAGCTCTGAGAGTGGAAGTAACAGAAGACGAAGATGGCAATGGAGATGTCTTACCTGTCTCGGTTGCACCGCTCGGTGCACTGGGGAAGTGAGCTTATTCCATGCTATTGCACAGGGGGACTCAGAGGAGTTGGAGCGGTGTCTACAATCTCCCCAGACTTCCCCTATTCTACTTACAGTGCGACGTGGACATCCAAACAAAGTGCTAGGCACCTTCTTTCAGGAATGCTCGCCTGCCATTTGGGCTGTCGAGTGTCGTCAATGGCACTTGCTTCCTCTTCTTTCTCACTACGGATATGATATTAATCGTCCTCAAATTTGCCGTCGATGGACATGCTTCTGTCGCAATCAACTCCGTCCTAACAACTCCCCATACAGGCGTCTATGGACTAGGGGTCAGTATACCTACCAATCCGTTCTGGATTACTTCTTCGCGAGCGTTTATGAACGTATTGGTGAGTTTGAGGATATCCCGCTGCTCCAGGGCCCTGATATTCAAGAAAATCCTCTCGAACCACTCCTCTCTCATGCCAGTGAGCTTCTCTCCCATGGGGTGGATGTTCACCGTATCGATTCCATCATTGTCTTTAACTCCTTGGCCGGGTCTTTCGATCGATACATGTGTCACTACTTCGACGCAAGTGATAACATACTTCCCGACATCCCCCAAAGAGCTGATGCTTTCGTGGAACTGGAAGTGCTTCAGCATCTCATTGAGAACGGATTCTCAGAGTTTGAATTCATGGAGTACGTCAGTCCCAACACCAATTGGTTTGGAATCCTTATCTGCCTCCTCGCCCATCCACGTCTCCCCAAAATCATTGAGGTAAATCGACCCGTCCCCCCTGTCCTTCGCTCCGCTGCTCTCCTCTTAATCAATCTTCTCGTCTGGCGACACTCAGTCCCTACCTCTGCCGACCTTCAAGACTGCATGAATAACCTACGACTTAGAAAGACTTATATTCGACGCTACGCTGACCAGCGGAATGTTTTTACCGCTCGAGTCGCGAGTATAATTAGAGAAAGCGATAGCCTGCTTCGTTCGCCTCCCACTCTTGGTCTCCTTGCCAGAAACCGGATTCGTGGACTCTTGGGGGGCAGGAACTTCAAAGCGAAGGTGGCGAGTTTAGGACTACCACAAAACCTCGCCACTTTTCTTGCTTTGGTTGGCGCCGAACATATGGCATGGATTAGAACGCCACCGTTCGTTGTTGCAGTGGCCACTGGGAAGTTGACCTTTGCTTCGTTTGAGGAACTGGAGGGGTTGAGCGATGAGCTAAGCTCTTCGTTATCACCGCTGCGGCCGCCACTGCTACCCCCAATCGAACAACCACCTCCATCTCTGCCTCTCCTCCCCTTTGTTACCGAGGCGGTCGAATCCGATTCGCCGGTGAGATGCGGGACATTGAAACGACGCGCCTCCGCGTGTCCGCGCACTAACCGACTGCAGCCGATGACGGGTCCCGTGCTCCGCCTCCAGCGATCGATGACGGCCGTGGTGCGCGGACCCCGACCCAGCTCTGCGCCTCTGTTAAAGGTCACCCAGCGATTGCAGTTGTCTGTGCGGTGATCCTTCTCCCTAGCTTCGTGTCCCCATCCTCCGGGTTTTTTCTACGTACTTGAATCTGTAAATGGGAGTGTGTGTGTGTTTGAGCGAGTGTATGGTCGGTAGTTTTTTATACTTGAACACAGAAACCTTCAATTTTGAAGGCGATATACTCCCTTGTCTTGCTGTGTTAGTGTTACTTTTTGTGGTAATGATCACGATTATGTGTTCTATTTTTGCAAATATGTATTGGGTGTATTTACTCCTGCTTTCTTTTACGACAGAAAATAAAGATTGATGAACGTGTTGACAGGAGTCTCATGAGAATTGATGCCACTTTTGTTTCTTGTTTCAAATTCGAGTCACGGAGCATTGAATGTGTTCGTTTTGGTGCAGTGAGTTTTGTCTCGTTATGGACTGATAATAATTTTCATATTTGTAGTAGAACAATCGTTGCTAATCATCATAACATTTTACTATTCCAGAATTGAAGTAGTTGAACCTAAAGTTTTGCTAGCAACGCTTTTTCGTCTGCTTTCGGCTCTTCCTATTTGCGTGATGTGTTGGCTCTGACTTCTCTAATTTCCCCAAACGGAACACTAAACTACGATTTCGTGTTTGTCTCTTTGGGTAAATTTGCTCAAAAATGGATGTAGTGCCACTTGAAGTGCATTACCTTCCTGTTTGAAGCATATTCGTTACCGAGTTTTTTGCTCAGGCATCAACAAAACGTCAACTTCACATGCAATAGCAAAAACGTTGAATTTGGCACTAACTAATGCGATTCAAACTTTATGCTTTCGATTTTGTGGTGCTAGAGTATCTCAGAAGCATCAACGGGAAATTTTACGCACTTTTTGGTTAGTTAGTGTTGTGGAAAATTTTCCTCAGTAAAATTTGGCACTGTAAAGGCTCACTGCGGTTTGGTTAGGCCTAGTTTTTGAGAGTATTTAGTCATGGGACTCAATGCTGTTGTCTGGGCATTCCGTCAGAAGGCCTATTTGAATTCGTTGTCTCCTTGCTGACCGTTGCAGGTCTGCCAATTTTGGCTCAGGAAATGCCCAACCTCAGACGCCAAATTGACTTCCACTCCACGTCCATAAGACAGAAGTGGGGCCGAGAGGCATTAGGCGTTTCTGCGTTCATGCAAATGGACAATGCATGCATAATGGAGTAGATCGCTATGCTCACTTTCTCCACTTCTTCATTAGTTGTTTCGGTAAATACAAGACTCAGGATGGTTGCATTGAAGTGTCCGCCCTCTTGTCATGGATGTATGGAGGGAGTGGTGGATTGTTGATAGAAAGGGCATAAACGGAACCTAGCAACACGAAGACGTCATAGCAGTAAAAGTATGTCTCTGCTATTACAGCGTTCGTCAAGGCGACGAGTATTGCTGCCAATTGTTGCAACAGCAAATTTATTCCCTTGCATGGGTGAGATGCCAGGCTGGAGAGATTGTGTAAATGAAAGGGAGAGCTACTCAGCCTCACCCGTCTTTTGGACTTCATTCTTGTGATTCTGCAGTTCTATGTCTTCCTGGGAGTTGTAACACCGAGACAGGAACAAAGAGGATACAACGAGGAGGCTATCCATATCACTAGTGGTATTCAGCGTCATAGATTTGGCTGGGGTTCCAGAGCCTCGCTGTCCTCGCATCGGGGAGGGAATGATTTTGAATGTATTGCCAGAGTATGGCTTGTGCGCTAATCGTCTTTCAATAGGACTAGTCCACAATGTCTACGCGGTGTGTACACAGTCAAAACCAACAGCAACATCCGCCTAAAATTCTGAGCCAATTGCGTTCTCACCAAGCCGGTTTCTCCGAGGGCTTGAACTCTTCTGCTTCGTACTTTGTGATGCACTTTGTCAAATAAAGTGACCTCAATTAAACGAAGTGGAAGGTCAATTTTTGGAATAACTCGAAGTGGCTATCTGCAGCATTACGAAAAGAACTGTTTGAAGCCATAGCACTTTACACTTTTTCGTTTTTTTCCAACATAAACTCAGGTTTCGGATCGACTTGGCTGTAAAGACGATTCCGCATGCGTTAACTTTTAACGATCTTGCGTCTTAAAGCAAACAACAGGGAGTTTTGACGCATAACTGTTTTTCCCACTAAATACCTAAACAACTTAGTGACGTGCATTGCGCCATCAAGCGCTCTTTCTAAGGTAGCAGTCGATCCACACAAAGGCGGCATCCGTTGACGTCATCTGGCGCCTCTTCAGAAGGAAACGCTTTTGGACGAGTTTCCCCTCCACTAAAGGCCATCCACCAACTCCGGTGCCAGACCTAAGCCATGCCCACTAGACGAGGTTTGTCTCCACCCTGATCAGTGATAACTGGCTCTGCCAATAAATCAAGCCCCGAAGGCACTTACAGTTGTGACATTTATGGGCGTGCAGAGGGGGTCTGGCTGTGGTCCAGACGAACGTCGAAATCATGAGGAACTGATTTTTATTGCCACCAAATAGTTCTGGCATGGTTACCTTGTGCTTGTGAATGCCCATATCCCTGATGGACCCGGGCTGAGTATTCAAGGCTTCATCTCTAATAGAGGTGAATACCTGCTGCCATCTTTCTACTAATCATAGCGCTGATTGTATAAATTTAACAGACTCGCTTTCCACCTCCACCTGTGCCAGAATGCTCCCTTTCTGAGCGAATTTAGACGTGTTAAATTTATTGTTGTGTAGTGAAACGATGCTTTCCAAGTGCGTATGTCACAAAGCAGGCCTTTCGAGCCTTCTAGAATCTGGTCGAGTCCTTTGCTAAGCCTTAAAGATGCCACAAATGATGAACTGTGAGACTTGGGTTCGTACTTACTGATGTGAAAACTGTCATTTTGCCTCAGCTGTAAATAAATATTTCCCATCAACATTTGAACAGCAAGAGTGGATGTGGTACAGTCGCTTTCACGCCCTGAAATTGGAATGTGGCAAGGGAGAAGGGAAATGATTTAGCAGACCATGTCTAAAATTGTCTTAAACAGTTGAAGTGAAAAACAAATTTTGTTCGTACGTTCTGAAGGACAACACCGTCACTGGCATCAAGTTTTCTCCAGCTGATTTTATTTCCCTTATTTCGCTGGATCATATACCGGTGGGGTTCTCTTTAAGTCTTGGCCTATCATTTCTAACAGACCGTTACAATAACGGTATCCTCCGCTTTTAAAATAAATTTTCCATGGCATTCGGGGGAACGAGGAGAGAGAGGCTTCTTTCCAGCTTCCAATTTGGAAAATTACTCGAACAATAACGCCTTCCTGTCCCCACAATCGGGAAGCAGTAGTCTCCTTAAACGGAAATGTCATGAATGACCCTGTTGAACCTCAAAACGATGCTATTACCAAAGGCAGCTAAAAGACCGATTTGAATGCCGAGTAGTAGAAACCGAAAGCGGATAATTCCTGCACTCCCGAAGTCGTTGTGCTGAGCCACGAGGGCACAGAAGAATTGGAAGACCAGTGGTAGAGGTGAAGTGGATAATTTGCCCATTCACTGCCTCTCATGTCATTCGTGTGTCCACGTTGGGGTGGCCGATTGGGAGCGTCAAAACAAGTGTAACCTCCACCCACTGTTCCTCAACTGCATCCGTGCCTTGGAATGCTACACATGTCTTCATGCACTTCAATTAATCATTTCATTTAAGGGTTTTGTTCCTTTAATTTAACCTCCATAGTACCATTCTAAGCCGAATTTGTGGTTCTTCTGCAGTAGTCCCTCTAAAGGACTTAGGATTTTACGACCAAAGGGTGGAAATTTCCAATTAAATAAGGAGAAGAAACAAAGTAAGCCATGGGAGTTAAAACCAAGCCAGTTGTGAATCAATGAATCCCTTTTGACAAGAGAGCATTAGTCTCCCTGTAGGACGGTTAACACGCATATTCTGGCGCCTGAATCGGAGAGCAACGGTCTAGCCCTCCTTGTTGGAATAGAGGAGAGAAAGGCGCTAGGCAAACATAAGCTGTCAGGGCTTTTATCGCAGTGCTCGCTATGTTTACCCACAATATCCAATCATTTTCCACTCCACATGCATCAAGCCTAAGTGGCACACAGTAAGCCACCTACTTTTACCGCATGGTTGATTGCTGGGCTGTAGATGGGATGGCCAATTTATAAAGGGAAAAGTAAGTGCAAATTTGCATAAGTGTGCTAGTTGACGACAATAAGTCCCAAGCAGTGTGCGGTTAAAATTGTTTGCTGCCTTGTAAACGCATCACCCTGAATAACAACGCTCCCGCCCCTAGATGACTGAACAAGACACGGTACTTTTGTGTGAGGAGGGCATTCCGTCTTTTTGATTCACGGTTTTGTGAATTTAGTCAACAATCTCCCGACCCTTCCAGACTAGTGTGTCTCCTAGGACCTGAACAGATGAATAGAGCTTCATTTCTTGTTCGATACCGAATTGACTCTCCTCACTCACTCCCACATCCGGTCGGTTGCGAGGTGTCCAGCCCATTAAGAGTCGTAGAAACAAGTGGAAGTCGTCAGGACCTGGTAAATGGGACCCATTGTCAACTGGTTTGGTGGATATCCGGCTCGAACATTGCACCGGTTTTCAAACTCTGATGGGCAAATGACTTCAAATTCGTGTATCTATCAGCCAAATGGCAGTGAGAAAATCTCACTCCACGGGTTTGCATCAGATTCTCAGAGAAGTTGCTGCTTCAACTTCATTTTTTGTGTGCTTTTTTACTCAATTTAATTACCTTCTAGTGTGCGTTTGCGTGTGAATTCACATTAAAAGCCTTTTTTATGCTCACTGCACGGATTCTCTGAGCTTTTCCCACTTTGCTTCCTCCGAATTGGGGCGCTGAGAGCGTTAATCTGCATTTCTCGGCATTTTGTCACGTGATGCCTCAACCGAATTCCGTCATTTTTTTATGTATAATGACAAAAAACACGTGGTTAACATACATTTTGGTTAAATAACGAAGGCATTTCCTTTCGGCGCCTAAATGACGATTAACAGGCGTCAAACGGTCGACTTTGTGGAGGGACAGTGGAGTAGTGGGAGGAGGGGACAAAATGAGTCCCTCTGCGTCCTCTCCGATGACGCAAACTGTTCCATCTGCTTCAGTTCCATTTGGCGTCACGAGAGACATTAGGCATTCGCTTCTCACGATCCACCGCCAACATCACAGGAACTGCATCAAGGTGGCAAAACGTTTTTACTGCGCATTTTATTAGAAACGTCTGACCTCGCTCTCGGATCAAGTGATTGACGGTCTTAAGACCAATGACGAAGGTTGGAGAAGGGGAGATAGTGCAATTCCAGTGAATGCAATCTATTCAAGGCTTGGCCTAAGCTGAATCCTCTGCTACTCTCAGCTCAAAAAGGCAATCCGACATCACGACGACTAGCTAGTTAAGGACCTAGTGAAAGATCTGCTACTTGAGAGCAGACAAAAGCACGACTTTTTTATCATTTTCTTTTCCAAAAAAGGGCGGTAGTTTCCTTTTCACGCGATTATTGAAACGCAATTTACTCGCCCAAGTAGACTTGAGTCACGTGATTCAATCGCCATTAATGGAGGAGTGAATGCATAACCAGCCCCAAAACTTCCTTCCTTCCTACGCCTATATGCTGAGTGAAAGTGGACTTTTGGAGGCGGAACACAATGTCATCCACACCCATGGAATTTCAAGCATCAAAAACTGAGTCATGTGGTGTGGTCTTAAAAATTAGGCACTGGGCAAATGGGAAGAGAGGGCTACGGATTGAGTAAAGTACGTAACGAGCTCCAGTACAGAGCCAATGCAGCAGTTTTTATTACCGGCTAAAGCAACACTTTTTTCCCTCCGGATGCGCCAAAATTACAGAATAAGGTCCAACTAAATGAAACGAAAGCCAAGCTGAACTGTGCTTCTGAGACTTGAACTTGTCACGGTTTCAGTGAATGGATCAAAAACCTCGCTTCATTTGGCGGGTGGTGATGGTGGCGACCGACAGATTTCAAGCAAATACAACAGATTTTCACCACTTGGAGCGTAAAAATGAGGACTCATGCAAGATAAATAAGAGTGTTTGGCTAATCTACCTCAAAGTGCCATCGCACAAATCTAAGTTCTCACATGGTGGATATTTGACTGATCTGGAAAACCCAACTGCAATGCACACCAAGGTATACGATGAACTTTAATTCTAGCATAATTTCTCACTGACTTCATCAAATGGTTTGAGTCTTTTTCAGGAATTTTCCGAACGGAATTATCAAAATAGCGCTGTTTTTACCTTATAAATGAATTCCAGCAGCTGTCTGAAGCCATTCATAGCTGGACGAGAATCAAAGTGATGCGAGATGTCTTAAAGGTGAAGTTGAGTCCAAATTCACATTATCGGCGTAGGAGACGACTGGGATTACAGGAAATGATTGAAGGTAGTGTTTTCACAAGACGAAAAGGCTCCCCAAACAGATCGATAAATTCGAAGGACTTATCTTGATGATAGTGAAGTGATTTCTGACTGCACTTAGTTGCAGCTATTCTTGGTGATTGCACCTTGCTCAGAACGATCAGAACATTGAGAAGATGCAAACCGGCTCGCCTCAAAGGACCCAACCTGGTACTTAACAACTGTTTGAACGTCGAGGCACCATAGCGTCTCAGACCCCATATCCCACACTGGGTGCCACAAAACTTACCCATACGAAGATCTCATAGCAGACTGCACTCGGAGTGGAAAGTAGAAAAGTTAGAAATGGATGATGGAGGGGAAAACACTGCCTCACCTCACCTTTCTACTGCCTAATCGCTTGATGGCATTTCTTTCGGTGACGATCACTCCCCCTACCCGTTACACAATGCCACATCCGGTGGAATAGACAAATGGGGAGATGGTAGATGGAGACGTGATAGCAATACAGGTAGGTGAGTAGATAGAAATGTAGCAAATGGAGGCGTTTAGAGAAGTGTCGACTGCAACAACTACAGACATCCACTCAGCCGGATTCCCACTTCACCATTGGATGCAGTCGTGGCATTCATGCTTCCACACATCTATCCCTTCATGCCTTTAGGAATGAACACCAACTACGAAACCTTAGACTTCTGAAGCAGCCACAAACCAATGGCACTTATCATTCCGTCCCCCTCGTTGTAGTGCCCCAAAGTAGCATAACCATTGCCGTTCCTCCTCAAACGAAACGCAAAACCGACACAGCGAAAAAATCAGCTTTTCTTGTTTGTCATCGAGTCAGGAAGGGAAGGGATGTAACACCCACACATGTATACACATAATTATCACAAGGCGCTGGGTAGTGGTAACAACAGTGGTGTGGAAGACACCGAGGGCGAGCAAACTGACGGTCGGAGGAATCAGCGACCTTTGCGGAGAGTGGCAGGGGTGGCAGAAGGAGGGGACGACCCTCCATCCACGGGGGGGAAAGTGCCACTTGAAAAGTACGGGGCAGCGTCCTTCACCAGGAGGGTGTGACACATGTCGCAGACGTGCGCGGGACGCGAACGGGCACCGGAGGGAGGGATCACCTTAGTTAGGCAGGCCCGACAGAAGATGGCGCCGCAGTGACGACAATTCTGTTTTACCATGCCAGCCTCAAAGAGGCGCTTGCAGCCCGGGCACTGCACCACGTCCTCTGGATCCTGCCAACGAACTTCTTGGGTTTGCTCCCGCTGACGCTCCAATTGGATCTTCAAAGTTGGGAGAAGAAGAAGAAGCAACAATGGAATGACATCAACTTCAATAACACTCAGTTTGGAGTGCATTGGCATTTCGCTAGCCTCAGTTCGCAACGAAAACGTGAAAATTGAGCCAATGCAAAAATATCTACAGAAAATCTGCCATCGTATGGGCTACAGTTCACGCGAATATGGTCATGATAGTCAAGGTTTCAACCTTCGTAATGAAAAAAAGATTTACACATTAATAATCATCTTCTCGCATTAACCTTCGGGTAACTTGAGTAAACCGTGTGAACGCGAAGAGCGCCGAGGTCGACTACTGAAACAATACGAAGGCCATGTGTCTCAGTTATTATATTACCCCACCTCTCGGAAATAGGTCCTCGCAACGGTAACATGAGCTACTACCACGCTGCTAGTGTTCAAGTCATTCCGCAACCTATTTGTATACATGATGCACTCGTTGTAAAGGAATACTTAACAAAGGAATCGTCAATGAAGCTCAAAAAGGGGACACAACTCCGAATGCATCGTAATCAACGATATGATTTAACTGACTTAGGGATCAAACATTTTAACATCTTGCCCCAAAACCAACGTGTGACTTGAGATGATAAACTTGAAGCAATTATTATTGAAAAACAGATTATGCCATAACGGTTAACGCAGAAGGATGAGCGTGAGGAACGTCGAGAACAACGCTTACAAGGGGGGAAGGAGGAAGAGACGGGAGCAGTGAACTAAGCAAAAGAAAATAATGTGTCTCAGTTCCTATCCAGAATGAAACACCTTATAAAGTCACCAACCAGGAATCATACAGCAGGATGAATACTTGGGCAGAAATGAGACGCACCTGGAGGTGTTGGGAGAGGCGCACAAAGTCTAAGGAGACCTTTTCGGTGTTCTCCAGGTCGGCCTGCATGTGAGACACGCGATTTCGCAGTTGGGCAACCTCATCGCGAGCGCGTTGCAGCGCTTTGTCCTTCTCCACCACCTCCGCCTACAGGTCAGCGCACCGGAGGAGAGTGAGTAGGCTGATCATTAGCTGGTAACTTCATGGAAGAACTACTTACAAAGCAATAGTTTGGTGATGGTTATTTTAGTGGGTTCCGCGACCCATTGTTACAAATTAAAGATAGTGGATGTTGTATTTTGTTCTCGTTGATGGAAGTGCACAACAGCCTTCCTAAGTACAACTGTGATTAATTGCTTATTCAGTTCTCAAGGAATACCTGAAAGTTATGCCCAAGAGAACCCCCTCAAAATGAGGAAACATTTAGAGGAACTTGCAATGAAATAACAAGCTTTTAAGAATATCTCCTCTAAGGCAAGTCAAAGGACACTAAAGATTAATTATAAACACTCGATATTTGAGCATATCCTGAGTCGGAATGTGGATTGATGTGATGAAGAGTAAAAGAACCCCAGACACTCGCAAGTGGACTTAATTCAACCGATGTGAAGAAAAATGCATTGCCAAGGAGATGAACACGCAGATAAGAAATGGAGCAACTTTTGAGGATTAAAAGCTGAAAAGTCCCCCTTGAAATCAGGGAACATGCAGGAAACCTGAAGTTAATTTACAATACCCTCCCCAAGCACCTCTTCTACTTTGAGAAGACAACACAATCAGAATGTTAAGAATACGAAAAACTAAGTACGACAAAGTCGTTGGAATTTACCGGATCGAAAAGAGAATAATGACAAACCAAAACCAACAGAAAGAGATACGCTAGTTTTTCGAGTAACGGTCGACTAGTGCCGACGTAAAGGTTTTCTCAAATTCCCCACTGTCACCGAGCCGACGACCAAAACTCCGGGCGAAGAACAGCGGAAACACTGAAAAAGTGGACTCATTATCAGGCGATAAGTTCATAAAAGTGTCAATCTCGGCAAATTCGTCCTTCCATCCCTCTTTCTCCCCTCAGATCGGCATACGAATGTCGAGAATAAGCGTAGAAACCTGCCGCAGAAGGGTACAGCAAGTGACAGGTAAGGGTTGGTGGGGAAGTGAGGCACTATGCAAGCCTTCTACATCGTCCCACTTTTCCTCTCAGTCAGGATACACTGAGTGGCATGTTACTCAACGAAAATGCTTGGGGGCACACATCTCTGCAACTACCACAAGGTGTTGTTGACCGTTGCTGATTTTGACACTGCAACAGCGCATAACAGTTTGCGGCAAAATTTGTCTGATTTTTAGCCTAATAAACTTGTGTATGTTTACAGTTCATCAACTCTTACATTGGTGGCAGCACAGAGAACTGTTCCTTTGAGACGATCCGATGAATGGGATATTCATTACGCTCTAAACTACAACGAATTGAAGGCTCCTATCCACTGCTGTTAACGCTGTAACATACTGAATAATGTTACTTGTTTTAATTGATGTTAATCGACATGATTTCTCAGCATGCATTCAACTTCGGTCGCGTCTGTACCAATAGAAGGGGACTTGAATCCCCATCTCTCTGATATTGCAAATGTTGTGTTGATGGAACCATCCCTTTACGACGGTGGGAATGAACGTGGTAGAATCACCTTCAACTGACGCTCTGCGAAATGTCCCCATCGAATTGGATGAGTTGCCTATTACAACAAAAAGGAACAACATAGAAAATAAACCACGGAGAGTTAGAACAGGGCGCCAAACTGAAAAGCCGTTCTGCTACCATAAAAGTAGCATAGGTTAGGGAAGCGGAAACGAATTTTACTTTGAAACGTTCAGCAGCACTTGTCATTCTTAAATTCGTGTATCTTTGTGCTTTTTGGAGGTTCTCACTGAGCACACCCACAGCGAAGCGTCGTTCAGCCTTCGGGTCTATTTTCATGATGAAATGCTCTACACAATCGGATAACAAAGAATCTAGAGTAGGGTTTCCAACGAAACTCAAAGAAAAGTGTTTTGGCACAACTGAATACCATAGAGAAATCCAACAGCTGAGAATTCTAAATCTGTCACTCCTAATCTTTTATTCAATGCTAGAAATACTAGAACTAGGAACAGATTGGAGAAAACAACGAAGAAAAAGTGACTGGACAATAAATCTCCGCCAGAATTAGAAATACCTATTTCACGATAAAGGGTAAGGGCTTAGTTTTCAAGAGTCTCCCCGCCGAATGCAGCACAAACCATTACAAGACGAGAGCAAAACCTTACTACTGAAATTTGATCAGTAGGCAATCAGTGCCGGAAAAGCTCACCTGCAGTCGTTTGACCTCGGCGGAGGCGCGTTCCGTTGCCCGTTCAATGGTTTGTTTGGAGGTCTCGAAATTGCGTGTCAACTCAGCGATATGTTCATTGGCGTCTCGCGTACGTGAGTGAAGCAGTTCCTCTATTTTGATGCGCTTCCACCGCTCCTCGTTTAACCGGTCCCGATTGGTAGCTGTCTCTGCATCTAGACGGTTGCGCAAGTGCTCACAGGCCACACTAAAAAACCCGACAAATAGGGGCTATTTGAAAGAACATTGCCGTGTAATTTGGTGAATGGATGGAGGCAAGTTGGGAATGGGTAGAAAGATGGCGGATTATTAGAGTGTCAATGGAGGGGTGGATTGATCCTGAAGGGATTATTGGAGCCAAGATGGTTTGACGAATCAGGATGAGAGTAGACCAAAAACTGACTCACGCAGTGGAGAGCAGCTCCTCACGCATCTGCAGAGCGTAGAGTTCCAAATCCTCTTTCGATGAGGGCAGATCTATAGGCGCAGACATTTCAGCCGCGGCATCATGCCTCTTCCTCAACAGGGTGCGGTAGTGCTCCTCCACCTCCGAGAGTTCCATTTGAGCACTTGCCCTCTCCTGTTCCAGTCGCGAAAACTCCGACTCTGTTGAACGACGGTACTCCTGGAGTAATACATGGGCACCATTAGGTCGTTACCACCTACGGAGAGCGAGTGGAGAGAAATGTTCTGTCCCTCAAGTCGACACGACCTTAACTACCAACTTGGTCGAACGCCCTGAGTGGGTGTAAGGCTAATGGAATTTTTTCAGGACTCCATCAATGAATCGACAGCATTTCTGCAACACGAAAATAGTTCTATTTTAAGCGTGTGTTCGAATATTCGGCCCTTCCCTGTCCATTGAAATTCGACTATCAGGCCCGTAGGGTGGAGGTATGCTACTAACCCTTTTCATTTTCACACTTGAGTGCTGTATGACACCCTTGGGGAGTAACTCAGCCGCTAATATGATTGCAGAATCAGCAATCTTCGAAAAAACAGCAGCAGTGCCAACTTCACTGGCTCGATGGAGAGACCAACCTTCCCAAATAAATCGTCTACTAGGGCTCGCCGAGCAAATTTAATACCCAGCACAGACATTAAAAGAGCCACTAGGAGGCATGCAAATGCGGAGAAGAATGACACCAGTGAGAATAGCAAACCTTACTGCAAAGCGAATTTGTCACCACAGCAAAATAGAAGGTGAGTCAATTCATTCGGTAATAGTTGTTTTGCCAGAAAAAAAACGCGAGGACTTCTGATCAGAGTTATGTTGTCATGTTCGCCGCCAGTGTCACACGTGTGTGATGTGTACTCCGTAGCACTTTTTGACATCTGGTTGCGCCAAATTATGCCTCAAAAAGATTGGGTGAGATTGGAGCAGTCTAACTATAATTATCAGCTTTCTCAGACTGGAACAGCTGCCAAATTGGCCAGTTAGGTAGTGCAAGTGTTAGTGTCACAGAGAAATAGAGATGCTAGAAACTGATGTTTTGGCTGCTGAATGTTCGATTAAGGTGTGTCCAGTTTAGTCGCCTCAAGTCGTGGCGAAAGACTTGGCAAAAGTGATCAAATACCGACCGATAGGCGAGTTAGTTAGTTTGTGAGTGTTCTAATAAATGGGGCAGTTTTCGAGTCCAGTTCCTGCCTGTAATTTTTGTAGCTATCTTTGTATGACCACCTAAGACTCGGGGTTGCTGCTTACTCGGAAGCACCCTTATTTCATATTTCGGTTCGATAGCTTTGTACGGCGCGATTTTACATGTTACAGCACTTGAAAGTTGCCAAATAATAGTCAATGAAGACATTTGCCTTTAGAATTTAATCGAGACGGAACCAAAATTGAGAATACTGTACTGCTTTGATCAGCCTCCGAATACTTTTATATAAAAGGCATAAACGCTGGCCACATTTGAACCGATAAGTTCCATGAAATCATCAAAGGAATAAGAAGAATAGCAGACGAGGATTCCAGGTGGTACAAGAAACCAGTTGGCGTCAAAATGGGAATAGCGTTAGGAATTGTGGGTCCGCATTTCAAAAAAAAGATAGGTGCCATTTCTGCAATAAAAAAGTACCCTGAGGCTTGGTAACAATCCGGCCAGTTTTAAATGGCCACAAGGAAGTTGAGGGCCAAAGAGCAACCCAAGAAACAGAAACGGCGAGGACAGTGTGAGAGATAAAAAATCGCAGTCTACCGATAAGAGAAATGAGTAAATGAATTTGCATTTTTTAATTTATTCCTAAGAACTCATTGCACAAATCGCCTTAAACCAACTACATCTTTAACATCTTTAAAAACATTGCAACTGTTTTGATCGACGTCTCAAAGGTCATTTACTCCAGAGTACCCATGCGTTTGTAACCGCAGACCTAGCGAAGCTCTGGCTCGCACACCTTCACCAAAGAAGCAAAGATAGTCATCAATCTGGAAATATTTTTGAAAACTATAAAAGTCTGCCTCAGAGAAGACCTACAGAGGTACATCAACACAGAACTACTGATCTTCGATCAAAAGGAGTCAACAACGCACCCCTGTCAACACTTTCTAGCTCCTCGTAAGAATAAAAACCAAGAAACTCTAAACCAAATAATAGACCATCGAATGAAGCTCCATTTTGAAGGCAATCGAATTCCTAGGACTATCTACTCGACCAAAAGGAGAGAAAACAAACACACGGGTAAACATTTGAAGGGAAAAAGCCACATGAGCCTTGAGCGCGTGTGCACGTAGGTAGGTGCTGCCCTCAGAGTCACCCTCAAGGCAGGCAGTGAAAACGAGCCACTAGTGATACTGCAGACGATCAGTTGATCACACCTCTTACCAGTCAGGAGGAATGACAGTTCGATGGTGCTATATGCAAAAGAAAACGGACCCTGCTTCTTAAATCAGCCAGCCAGGACCGACTGCTTTAACATCAGTAAACAGAGCCTGAAAGTCATTGATGAGCCAAAGCCGTTAGACACCACTTCCCACTCACCAGATTCCGCATTGGGTTGATAATTAACGAACCTCTTACTTTGCAAATCAAGCGGCCAAGCAAATATGGGGAAATAGATGGCATTTTTTATCAGATCCAGCTACTGTAATGCCAGTGAGAGCGTGTTTTACCGCCGTAGTAGACACCTATATAACAACTACACCAAAGTGCACAATTTGATGTAGGTGCATTGGGAGACCAAGAGGTTTGAGTGGTTTATGAAATGAGACGATAGTAGCTTATTGCGCCTTGAAAAAACTGGTAAGATATCCACGCACTAGAAGGCATAGGCGGATGTGTACCGGTATACCAAAGTGATACACATCATCGCGTTTCCTATTACTCTCCACTTTCTATCACCCATTCAACAATGTGTCTGATGACTTAATATAAACCAAACTTTACATGAGCTCCAATTTGGAGCAGAAGGCACTTTTACACCCATCCTCCTACTGCATAACTTGCAGCAAGCTTACGACACGTTGTTAAATGAATCAAATCCTCTAGGACGCTGTCTGCAGCTTAAAGTAGTTCAGAACACAACGTCCTAGACAATCACATCAATGTACTGCGCTTTCGCTAGCCGCACTTTTGCTATCTAAAACGCCTTGGGTGTCAGGGTGAGGACTCGATTGATGAGGTAAAAAAAGTATCGATGCAAATCAAAGAAAGTTCGTATGTCTGACAAACGAAGAGATTTGATCGTGCTTGGAAAGGGCATTGGACGACTAGCCTAGCATTGGGAGGTAAGATAGGCGACGGCTTAGCAACCCTACTTACCAATGGTTTTTTTTGGGATTTTCCACCATTCTTCAAATCGGTATTGAGTAAAATAACACCGATGCTGCGGAGGTGGTACTGATTTATTCGTGGAAAAAAATGATGGTGCGCATATGGAGCTACAGCGTAAAATTTATCGGAGAACACTCTTAGTTGGATCAGTGCTTCTTCTGCGAGCTGCATTACCAATATATCACACTTCGGATCCAATCAACACCAAAAAGAGAAACGAAGTTATTTATGTGCCACCGCTTTACTAGGTGGAGTAGATAACAACAGTCTTGCAGAGGCAATGATAAAATCAAGCTTTTGAACCGGAGACGTTTGCACGGTTGCGAAATGAAAGACGTCGTTTTCTCTGAAGACCTCCATCCTCAAGACAGGATCGACCGTGAAAATTTTGACGAGGAGGATCGGTAATGATGTGGAGCTACGTGATGAAACGGATGACAATGACGCCAAGAATCGGATGGCAGCAGTAAGATTATCGCGAAAAAATTTTCTAAGTGAAGAAAGTTCTAAAAGCCCCAGATGAAAAAAAGAAAACTAGGGAGATTAGTATGACAGTCTAGCGACAGTCTTTGAAGCAAAATGCTTTCTTCCACCCCCTAAGACAGCAGAATATCGTCCCACAGATCAAAGAAACTACCACAATGCCTGTGACGACACTTGATCTGCCAACAGTGGAAGTAGCGAGAGGAAGAGACTTCCACTAACCTGATACTGCTTGAGCAGACTATCCAGTCGCTGACTCAACTGGCTGATTCGCTGCTCAAAGGAGGCTGTCTGTTCCTCAAAGAGGACCTTCTCAGCGCGGGCTCGAGTGTCCGTCTCTTCCATTGCCTTCTTCACCGTATGCAGATCCGCCACTGTTGCGCTCAACCGATTGCTCACCGACTGAACGAAGAGAAGCAGAACACATGACTTCATTTAAGCAGCTTCCCAATTTAGACCACTCCTACATCCCCGCCCCATCAAACTTCGAGGTGCTACTCCAAATCTGTTTTTTGGGAGACCAAATAAAGCGAAAGTTGATGAAACGAGCGTTACGCAATCACTCCGAACGGAAGGGAGAAGTATTGTAAAGGAAGGGGAATAGTGATGGGCATATGATTTAAATCATCCAGACTTTAAATCCCTATCGCTTGATTACGTAAAACCTTAGGCTAGAAGAATTAATGAAAAACATTTGATCGCTTTATTGCAACAGCCACTTATGGGACTATAGTCGGTAGAACAACTGAAAACATATGCCAGTAAAATTTACTAAAAGGTGAATCCGCTTTGAAATACAATCATTTCTCCAACAAAGGAAAAAACGCCAAAAATTGTGTCAGTTATTTTAGTGAATCGCAACAGTTTTGGTGAACTTAAGTTACACAGTTTATCAAACCGTTTCCAACAACACCTTGACACACTCCTTGGTGCATCTACTCTCAAAAGTGAACAAATTTAAAGCAAAGAGGCTTTCTGAATGACTGAATCAATAAATGTCAATACACTAGTTCCTGGACCTCCTTCTCCCAACAATAAAGAGATATTTGCGTAAGCGATACGGGAGAAGCTTTAAAGATCTAGCTCCTCTTTTTAGTGCCACGACTAGCAGAAAAAAATGTAACTCACCATGTAGTATTAGACCTCTCCCCCACGTTATTGCCAGCTTATGCATACTAAGAAGGAATTTCGAAGGCTTAAACCACAATTCTCCCAGTTCGAGACGATTTGTGGGTCAGTGGGACACAATGAGCTTGTATTTTACACCACCATATCTAGAAGATCTAGGACTCATCCCATTAAATCAACACACTAATCCTCAGCCCGAGAGGCTTATTGTATTGTTCAAAAGGCGACACTTGTGACGCTGAAAATGGAAGAGATTAACTACGCTGCAAGACGCAATACGGTTAACCGGGTAGCCATTGTGCAGCTCATGAGCTTCATAAACTACAATCACCAGCCAATTTCGCAGCTAGTTCCAAGGAAATCTCCAAGATTTAAACGTCTTGTCCCAAAGATTGACATCACTGATAGGTGTGAAGCAGCAGACTACATATCTGCTTGCCAACACTCGAATTTCCATTACCGTTACCACTCTCCCCCATAGTGGCATAAAAAAATTAAGAGCCCTCTTCCACCATATAGAATCACTCCAGACGAAATATTTCAGTACGAACACTCACAGCATACCACGTGCTCGCTCTGTGAGCTCGTGAACGCCTTAGCTCCACAACCCCAAAAGGCAAATAAGCCTCTCAAAAGTGGACAAGTCGCCACCGATGATAAAAGCAACGCTACAGATTAGATTTCAGCCCATGTGAGCATCGTAATAAGCAGCTCTCACAACTAAGTCGTAACTATTTTTAATTAAATTTTCTACAGCCTATCTTCGACAGACACGATTCAGCAGAAAAAAATGGTCGTAACTCAAAGTCTTCTGCCTACAGCCTCTCAAATCTCTTTGACATTTATGACCATGCATTCATCGAATCCAAAAAGGAACTTAAAGATTTAGTTGCCACACCTGATCCCAGCATTAGACGACGGATCCAACGTAGAAAAATCGGTATTAACTTCTTTTCCAAACATCTCCGACAGTCATCAGCACTCACTTCTGAATCAAAAAGGGCTGGTGTAAGCAATCCAATGGAACAGACGTCCACGACTTCAACTCCTACTTTTGAATCTTTCCTAACGTATGCATCCGAAAACTTTAACTTCCAATCCGCATTAACGTAACAAATTTTCGATTACTGGATCTTGAATTTCCACCACCGCCATCACCCATTCCCATTGTAATAGCAATGATGATGTTATCCCTTCATACATCACTAGTAACAGAGATGCTTAAAACTCGCCGTGTGTTCTATCTGGAGACTCTGTAATCGCTCCTCCAACCGTTGACAACCCTCACAGGCGGTAGTGGCCACTTCGCCATCGGTACAAGCGTGCGATTTTTCCGTTTCTGACTCCTCAACCTCGGACTCGGAAGGAGGAGCGTGGTCGAGAGAAAGGCGTCCCAGTGACGCTGTCGCGGAAGACATGGGCTCAGGAGAACAAAGTGCTGATCGTGTCCGACGTGGGGGCGTAGGGGGTACACGCTCCACTCCTACCTCTGTGTCGGAGCCAACTGACGAGGAGGACGTGGAAGGAGGAGCTGACAGTAAAGAGGTGAGAATTGGGTTGGAAGTGATTATCTACGTTATCCCACAACATGTTAGAACAGGATTTCCGCTGGTCTCAGAGAAGACAAATAAGATGCACAAAGGTTATGCATTACATTCACAATGCAATAACTAGGGAGAAGTCAAAGATGATGACCTAGCCAATGCTAAAGCTCGTGAGAAAACCATGTTAAACATCCTGGCTAGAGCAGCTTACGTGATTCCGGTGGATTCATTTTAGCATTCCTTAAAGCCTGTCAAAGCGTATCCTAAAACAATGAGAATCAGGATTGGCTGAGAAGCTCAATAAAAAAAACAATTCTGAAGTTCATATTTTGCTTGCCGTACAGGTAAAGTGAATGACCGGCTTTAATAAGTTAGCATATTGAAAGTTCTAATTTCACGGTATGGCACGTAAGTAATGCCGCCATTAATCCCTTAAGAACTGAGGCAGCATCTGAAAAACATCGGTTCCCTAGGTGCACTAGACCTTAAGCAATCGAGCTTCGGAGACAACTGCTCATTTCTGGGTAGGTAAAGCCTGACTGAAAGTGGAGAAATTATGCTTTGCGGTGTGGGAATGTAGCAGTTGATTGACGTGCATTCAGAGGTTATTCAAAAACCATTAAGGAAAATGGGGTATGCGTTGAAAACATAAGAAAGCTGAAGGCCGAGGCCAAAGCTAATTTAATTAATAACTACTTTGAAGCGCCTGCATGGGAAAAAGATCTCTACATTCACCATAACTACAACAAACTAATCGAAGGAAAGCGATAAAGTTACACACCACCACATAACGAACTGCGCAACCAAACACTAGCAAATCACCTTGAGCGCCCTACTCGTCTTAATCACTCAGATCAAAAGTATTTGAAATTAAAGTGAGAGCTTCAAAACCAAAGTAAGGACTACTTTTTTCGCATTACTATATTGATCTAAGTGTGCTATTAGGCACCTAAACAGATATTTATGTGTAGGAGACCAACCTATTTTTGATATGCGCGATTCATAGAATAATTTCATTAAAAAATCCCATATCAATAATGGTATATCCTTAGTTGGCAAAAAAAGCATTTGCAAATACTTGTGCGCTGCTATAAAATGGTCTAAGCTATCTGAAAAGTCTATATAAGTATTATCCAAACCAGTT
This sequence comes from Taenia hydatigena, assembly GCA_036345935.2. Taxonomy (NCBI): domain Eukaryota; kingdom Metazoa; phylum Platyhelminthes; class Cestoda; order Cyclophyllidea; family Taeniidae; genus Taenia; species Taenia hydatigena. Next base: position 20,620,896 of record JADWOT020000003.1, read on the forward strand.
CTATGACTAGATTGTACTTATTAATATAGAGCGCTCGAAGAATAAAACGCATTTAAAAAATGCACATCAGATGTGAGCACAGAACATTATGATTCACCGTAATGCTTTGTTATGCCTGCCGGTTTCAGTTTCGGGACGTAGGTGGCCGTATTACTCTAGTTGCGTGGGCTGGCCTCCAGGTCGTGCCAGCAGCCCCTTTTCCTCTGCTCATTAAATATATGTATATTCTACCTTGGCATTGTGCCTTCTTCTGCCTTCGGGGAAGTCCTGGGGCTCTACATCCACCGCCTAGTTAGCTTCCTTAGCTCTACATTTGAATGTTTAGACGGTTAATTCTCCACAGTCTGCTTTTCTTCTCCTGTCGAAGGACGAAGCTGTAGACTTCTGACTCTATTCTATTTGTATTTAGTTGCAATACGTTAGTTGTTGGTTTTACTCTTGGTTTTTCTATGGGGATAGTAGCGTCCCAAGGCTACCTTGAAGACAAAAGAGAGCAAAATACCAGAACAGAATATGTATATATATATGCAACAGACAGAGGAAAATGAGCTGCCGGTATGGCCCGGAGGCCATCTACGCGGCTAAGCAAATATGGCCATCTCTATGACCCTGTCCAAAATCAGCAGTTCAAACAAACAAAGTATCACAGGGATAAATAGCGTGGTTCGCCATTGCAACTAACCCCGGCAAGCTAGCCCTTGGTGTAGCGTCCCGAGGCTTCCTCGAAGGCAAGAGAAGGCAGAATGCTAGAGTAGAATATGTCAATATTCAACGGACAGAGGGAAATAAGTTGCTGGCATGGCCCGGAGCCTACTCAGCTATGGCAACGCAGCAATGGATCATACCACTAGCCTCAAGCTTAGCTGTAATTCACCATCTCATTATTACACCAGAGTGCATGTAAAAGGTTCCTCCTCCCTCCTTCCACCCTTACTATTAGAGGTTTGAGTACTCGATGATAACTTCTTATGGGTTAAAGAGAAGATATACAGGGATCCAGTAGAAGGGTTCAATACGGAGATGTGTCGCTCTCTGGAGGGGAACCAAGCTACCCTGCGGCCAGGTTCAAAATTGCTTTCTCGGCCCTGGCCTAAAAAGCGCATTTGAAGAATATAAGCATTATGAGGATATCTTTGGTGGTCGCAATATTCGCTGCCTCAGCACGGCGAGTTCTTACGGTTTTAGGGAAGGATCGGTGAGCTGCCGAATGACGACAAAGAAGTGCATATTTTAAAAGTAACAATTCCATGACCAATTACTGAGGGCTTAATTTTCCGTGAATTGCACCTATGTTCGGTGCCATGGCTCTTGAACCATGTCAGGAGCCTCAGCCTTACTCTGTATTAATAACTAATTTTTTGGCTATGCCACTGAAGATCTTACTAATTTAAATAAGACTTGAGTATCCGCAGTGGCTAAAAATAAATACTAGCTTCATTGGAAAGTTTCACGGCTTAAGCATTAAGAATTCACATCGTACTCTTGCACAAACAATCCAAAATGTGGCGGTACCCACTGCTTGACAGGAATGAATCAATGACATGGACAATGGGATTAGAAAATCAACAGAATTCCTTAATACTGTCAGATCCAGAACATTAGGCACTCTTTTAAAGTCATTAAAGCATCATCAAAATGTGAAACATTATAATTTTGTTTTGAAAGGTTCCAAAAGATTAACTTTTTACAACAAGAATAGCTTGTGAAAATTTACTCATGAGCTGAATAAAATAAATCAGAGTTTAATTTGATAAATTTTTTGGCCATGGGTCACAGATATGTTTCCGTCTGCATGGCATTTGTTTTAACCCCTAAGTCTCGTGCCTGCTCCCCTACGCATCGTCACGTGCGTGTGGTTTGCTTATATGATGTAACCATCGTATCTGCGTGCATGCAGGCAACTCTTTGCTAGATAGTATCTGACTTACGCATATTGTTTTTAATTGCTCTCTAGAATTCAAATATGGTCAAAAAGTCTGAGGATTTGTTACCCCTGGTCATGTAGATGAGGTGAGTTCTTGATGAAAATCTTGAGCCGATGTAGCTGACTCGTGACTCTTAAATGATAGGTCTGATGTTTTCTCTATCTCTATCGCTATTCTTTTTGTAGGTTCCTCGCACTCAATGTTCTCATTTCCTCTCGAACGAGTTGGCAGGGCTATCAATCGCACTGGTATGGCTTAATGTTGATCTCTAAGCCTCGCGTTTGGTATCTGGCAGAGTTGATTGCAACACTGCTTCGTAACAACGCAAAACTGATGTTTGACATCGTTTGTGTTTGGGTTTCAAACACATGGAAGGCCAAACAACACTGCTATCACGACTTTTAAACCTTGACCATGTTATTGAAGCTCTTGTTGTCCTCGCTTTCAGGTGAACGGTGCACTCGTGGGGACGGTTTAAGGTGAGATAAATGATGTGACTCCCGTTTACATGAACTCATGATGGTCAAGCTCAACAGGACTGATTGCGCTTATAAACTTAGTGGGGTTATTTTTCCTATTGTAGACTGACGATTGGGACTGTATTACTTACTTCTGCTTTGTAAGCGAGTTAGTGAGGATTCTTTATGTGTTTACTTTGTCCTTAATGCTTTTTTTCCCACGAATGACGGGTCTCGTAATCACTGAGGTGTTTTGGCTAGGTTGTATCGGGTCGTTTGGAGGTATTGGGTGCGATGTAACCTTGGGGAGCCCGGTGTGCTGTCTTTGGTAGGTCGTGAGGTTTGCACTTCGTGGTTTAGCGTTGGCGGGTGTTATGGTTGCGAGTACCTCCAAGCGGGGGGACGTCGTCCCGACGTTGGTGGCTTGGGTGGCTCGCTGGTTCCGCCTTTTTTGGAGGATTGTCCTGGGGGTGATTAATGAATCTAGGTCTTTGTGGTGCCTGGTACGTGGGAGCTTGGGGGGGGGGGGGGGGGGGGGTCTCTGCGCTCTCAAGTTTTGTTTGGGGCTTGGGATTGTGGGTAGGGCTGGGAGCTCATTTCTGGCGGTGGGTCGGTGCGATGGATTCTGCGCTTGACGCCGTGCAGGATTGCGGCTGGTGTGCACAGTCCTGGCTGCCTGCTTTCCGGGTGCGGGGGTTGGCGTACTTTCGCCTTGGTGGTTGCTGGGGCGACCCTGCTGGTCAGCCTTTTTGGTTCCGCCCACCTCAGTCGGGTTGGAATGCGCATGCGGATATTGCGACTTGCCGTGGTGGCCCTTTCTGGTCCAAGGATCTTAGGAACGTCGTTCAAGCTTTGGGTGTTATTGGATTCTAACTGAGGGGAGGGGTGGCGTTCTGGGAAAACCGTGGAAGTTTGGTACTCTGTCTCATTATAGATGCGATTCTATTTGCGCGTGAGCCATAAAGCCAAGCACATATGAGAGAGGTTTGCATAAGCTTGAGAAAGTCCTTTTTTGAATTCTGACTCATCCCCTTGCTGAAAGCTCAAGCGGGCAGTTCCTCCTCAGTCTGGCATGACGTTCACCACTCTCTTGCCTTCAGACGATGGATGGGTACGCCGGGAGCGAGTCGTGAGGATTGGTCAGATTCATCCGCCAAAGAAGGGTAAGCCAATCAATGCACCTGGAGCATAATCGTCAACTTTTATGATCCCACTAAGTAGCAGGTTGTAGCGTTGCAAAAAAATAATTTGGGAGTACATTACAGAAAAATGTTTTTTTTTTGCTTCATTGATGATTTTTGCGATCTCATTTGTCGCAAAAATCAGTCCATCAATTCTCAAAGCGGCCTCGTGCGTTTAACACTGGTTGGCAGGGCAGGAGACGGGTAATATGCATGTGCCACTGACGCCCTGTCAATCTGAATCGATTTCATTAAAAAATAGCCTTAAAGCCTGATCGCTCGACCCAACGCCTGTGGATCTTAATGTCGCAAGATTTTGCACGTTTCATACTGAACGGAAATTGTCGAGGGTGCCTAAAATGCATTTGTTTATAAAATCACACCAATCGCTTCTGGCTGTACCGAATTTAAAGGCGTGTTTTTGCTTGCACAGTTCAAACCACCTCAACCTCGTTCCATGCTGCCACTGTCAAACCAACTAAACTGTGTGGTAGCCGTTGATTTGTCGCAGGCCGGGAATTTCACCAATCATTCAGTTGCTTTCAGAGCCAACAGTTGAATAAGGTAACGCCTCCCGGCTCTAAGTTGCAGAAAACTCAACTATTGAACCGAGACAAAGAGGCTGACGTTGCTTTAACTGTCTGTTCTTGTGCACGTCTGCTTCCAATGAGAACGTTGTATACCTAGTCCAATGTTGTAGTTACCCAGCAATTTTCATTTCCACATTTTTTCATTTAACCTGTTGAGGAATAGCAGAATGTAAAAGACAGCTTTTGTTGTTATCGTTGGGCTCCCCATAATTCCAAGGTACTAAACTGCTGGAAGTGCTTGACGAGGAAGTTGGCCCCATGCTCTCGAAGCGGGAAGATAAAATCCAATTAAAGAGTAATTTCAGGTGCGTAGGACTTAGCAATGGAGAAAACAAATCTATCTGGCTAAAACAATGAGAGATCTTCAGTAGCACAGGGAACAATTTCAAGCAATAGCTAGTCCGACAAGTTAAGGTTAGTAAGGTTTCAAAAATTGCAGTTAATTCATGAACAAAGACGACAATAATTTGCCGAAGTGACACTCTGAATTTTGAGCTTTTAACCACCGGACTAAAAGAGGGTTTTCCATATCTGACTGTCATAGTGGTGCTAGGTCATGCAGAGCCGCATCGAGGGTCTGCCAACAGCAATACCCCAGCAGGGGCGATGAGCCATCGACGTCCGCCCAAAACATTTCCAAGACATGGGCCAATTGGTGAGGTGAGTCAGCGCCTCCTAACTTTGTCTTGGTCACCATGGTTCGACTGACTGACTGACTGGGCTGGACTGAAGTCCATTCCCGTAGCCGAAGTTGCCCGACCCAGAAACGTTTAATTTTCAATACCTTGATCGTTCCTAAGTCACTTGAACGCCATGAATGCGATCCAGCGCAAATGAATAAAAGTGAAGGATGTTTGGCGTTCGCAAAAAGAGTACGAGTTGACTCACTTATTAACACCTGAAGTGGACCTCTAACTACAGCAAACTGGCATGGATGACTAGGTGAGTGCACAGAAGCGGCAAAGCCGTTCTGCAAATCGGCCAGAATCAAGAGTGCTTAAGCGTTTGATGCGGATACTAATAGGCTAACAACCCTGTGGATACGCACACAGAGGCGCAAATGCCAGCAGATGAAGGCGGAGGTAGAGGTGGCGACAAATGTGTTTATGCACGCATGTGAACTTTCTCTCCTCAAAAGGGCAGATACATGTCCTTACTGGAGAACCAATAGAGTCCCTCTGATAAGGTTATTAAAACTCCATTTCAGAAGAGAGAAGCAGCTGCACTTTATTGCATATTGTTGCTTAACCATGGCGCGATTTGTATATGTGACGATGTCCCATTTCAAGGCAATAAACCTTGTTCGCAGATAAGCGATGCCAACTGGTCGAAGTAACATGGGAGGCGCTGTAAATACTAGCGAAGGAGATCCAAAATTCTCACACATTATCAGCAGCACAGTTGCGAGTGGGAACAGAATATCATATTACATGCGCAATCCCTGAGGAGGTCAACTATGCTCAAATTGTAACCATAGTGAGCAAAAGTTGTCACAATCAGGTAGTACCTCCCCAGTGAAGCGAGAAGGGCAACGGTGCCAACAGGCGCGAAACCAGAGCTAGCAGCCGGCCCGCATTTCAGTTTAGACACAATCCACCCGAAGAAGCTGAAAAACTTGAGTTCAATCGCAGATCCAACAGATGAGACTATTCATGACGCTTAAGGTTTTACCGCTGAAAATAAATTAGCAGCATTGTTACGACGTTGTTTACGTAAACAGACGAGCCAACCAATCAGAGGGCGGTTGACGCAAGCACGCGCGCACACAATCAATGTCAAACAGGTCCGGCGCCTGACGCACGCAAGCCAACCGTGGGTGAGGTGGCTGCCAGATTGTTCCTGGGGGGATAGGACACGTCAAAACCTACCGCGGGTAGTAACACGAACTTCCCAACAGAATGAGCCCTTAACCGGGCACAACCGCCATTTATTCGCTGCACCCATGACCGGAGCCAAAGAGCTTACTACCCCTGTTAGAGAATGCATGCGGAGACGACTGAGACCAACAAAATAAAAAAGAGAGGAATCACGACCAGGTTAAACAAGGTCGGGGGAAGCGACAAGAGCCCCATCACAAAGACGATTACACAAGGCCAATACTCAAGAGTACGATAAAATTTTATTGGAAAACATTTTTCAAAATATATAATTCAGACGTTTGCCTGGATAAGTTCCCTAATGCTAGCCTCATTGGCCCCGACGACACGACCAAGTTCATTCCCATTCTTAAACACAACCAAAGTAGGCATAGCGGTAACTCGGTACTTCTCCGCGACATCCTGAAATTGAAGGTTTCGTTGAATGCACCGGAAGGGAGCAAAAAAACAATACACAACTGAACATACCTGACACTCATCTACGTCAACCTTTACAAAGACAACGTTTTCATTCTCCTTTGCCATTGCGTCTAATTTTGGAGCAAGCGCCTTACAGGGACCGCACCAAGTCGCAAAGAAATCACAAACGAGAAGTTTGTCTTCCTTAATAGCTGCCTCGAGCGCCTGAAGAGGTGAACCAAAAAATGAGGAAATATTTTACGAAATGCAGGACTCGCTGACAAAGAAATAAGGAATAGCTTAAACACTGTAGATTTACGGGTGTTCTCAATGTGGAAGATGTTTATTAGTGAAAGGCAACCGCTGGGAACGAGGAGGCAAAAAAGTATCATTAAACATAACAACAAACTGGAAATTTGGCATGAAACAGGACGAATCAGGCACGCACATCACCATCCACCTTCTTAATGACTGCCTCCTCCGACATCCCGAGGAAACTGAATGGAGTGACTCTTTGAAACGTGCAACAGGAAGCTCTGTTAAAGGACTTCAAGGCCATTAGAGCATTGATAGTGATTTTATTTATTAAGGCTTTCACTATCAAATCGTGCAAATAAATTAGGCGCGATTTATATTTTAATTTTGGCAGCCTCATAGATAACAAATGTGTGCAACTGATAAAGTCATGAATAAACGCAAATAAGCCATATCATACGTAGGTTCTACATACGAATACTGAGCTATAGATAACCATAATATCTGTTAACTTGCATTTCGGCTTCTCGCACTTCACATCCTTTACTTTACGCAGCTACGATTTGTTCTAAAGATTATCCATAAATTGAGCGCCACATTTGAGTTAGGATAAAGCTACAATAAAACGAGAACCCGACCTCACTCCAACGGAAATGCGGTTGTGCGTCATGCTAATGTCTCATTGGATACTTTTATCCTTTTCTTAAATTAACTTATTAAAATCTCAAATAAACACAATCCCATGCGAGCCGGGACATGGTGAAGGTGATGAACAGCTCTACAGGGTCCAGCGTCCTGATAGCTGGAGGGCTCCCCGTGGCAGACACAGGAAATCAAATGTCACTAGAAAGCCCATACACGCCAGCATAACCCACACCGATCCAGGAAAAACAGCTGCAGGGTACCATGGACTCCAGATCGCTCTCATAGCGATCCACATGGCTCCACACAAAACAAATCCATGATCGACCCAACACTAGTTTTGTTGAATGTACCTTCCAGGCGAGCCGGGAGGACAATCTGAATCTTATACCGGAGGAGCGGGTTGATCCCCTTAACACAGATGGCTGAACCACTGACTCCCTTATATGCGCCATCTAACCACCGTTTTGTCTAACGCAAAAAGGGTCCAAGAACATCTGACCCTCTCAGGCTAGAAGAAAAAGAAGAAACTCCTGCAATTTGGCCCGCCTATTGGGACACCCAAAACCCTCACATTTCCACAAAACGCAAAGAGCTGATGACTACAAACAGGCTGATGGGTGAACTAGGCCTTCCCCACTGAAAAGCCGTTAGGACACACAAATAGACGACGAGGACGAAAACTTATGTATTAACAATAATATCGGACAAAGTGGTACAAAAATATGAACAAATGCACTATGCTAAAGGTGGCAACGGCAGCAGCCTAGGCAGCCAACTTGCGTCGACTACCGATTTGGTGAGGACGCACATCGCCACCGGCCTTTGTGGGACGCAACGCTGCCGAAGCTGAAGCGGAAGAGGAAGTGGAAGGCGTGTGCCGTGTCACCGTGGAGACACCGTCCACGAATTTTGTCTTGAAGAGAACGTTGGCATTGTTGAACATTCCGTCCTTAAGCGACACCACTATAAACTGGCAAAAGGAGGAGGCATATATATGCAGGTATGCAGTAGAGGATGATCGAGTGCACCGGAAGGGCCTACCTGAGCATTATTGAAGTGGTTCTTGATCAACTGGCCGATATTCTGGGTATGTGAGAGATCTAGCGCAGCATCTACCTCGTCCAGAATGTAGATGGGTGCGGGCTTGAAGAGCAGCAGGGCCAGGATCAGCGCTAGAGCCACCAACGATCTGGGAAGTTGCGTAGGCGGGTTGACGGACATTCAGCACATCATGGCAACTTTGTTAATTATGAACTCTCCTCTTACAGAGCCAGTGATCACGATCAGTCAAATTTAAGAATTTGAGTGGAAGGCATTACCGGCATATTTTGACCCTAGAGAGGGCTAAATGTAGCCGTAGCCTTTGTCGGATGAATTGCTGCCTCAAAACCATCGCATCAAAGTGAGATGCAATTAGAAAAAAAGGACTACTCAGAACCCCAAGGAGATCAGAATTGGAAAAAAGGGGAATCGACAAACCTCTGCCCCCCGGAGAGTTCACTCAGTGATTCTTTCCAGGTGTCGCCAAACGCTACACGGAACTGTAGACCCTCTAGTATGGTCTGTCCTTCTGGGGGAACAAGTTGGGCACGACTGCCAGGGAGGAGGGAGGAGAAAATGCTGCTGAACTCCGCGTTCACCTTCTCATAAGCTGCACGCAGCACCTGTTCTTTGCGCGCGTCCAGGTCATCAATGACAGCTTGGATCTTGAGCTTGTCCGCCAGCACAATTTCGCGACGGCGCAGAAGGTCAGCGTACTGTTCCTCCGCGGTGCCCAGCATATTCATTGCGCGCATGTTCACTGTACGACTCAACTTGTCGCGTCGCTCGCTCAGCTGAGCCACGCGTCGACGAGCCTCACCGGGATCCCGCTTGCCAAAATCGAAGGGCCCGTTGGCCACACCGAAGTGGTGACGCTCCTCCGCTATCCACGAGTTCGATTCCACCATTTGTGCAAGCTGGTGAGGGATCCACGTTAAGTATTACGTTTGTGCACACAAAGATGAGTTGAAGACTATAATGGTAGCCCTGAAGCAATTTCAATCGAGTGCTGACTTTAAGCATAGCTTCACAAAAAGTATAAGCCAAAATATTTACAAAAAAAAATTATTTCGAGAGCAAACTTGATTGATGAATTACAATTTAACACGGATGCACAGAGGCTAGTCAGCGGGATTGACAAGACTAAAGCGAATCAAAGTAGTGCTTCGAGGCAATAAAGCATAAAGGGCTTCCTACCTATTCAAATTTTGAAAATTATGAGAACTTTGATGAAGCTCAATGACTAAATCTAAAAGTTGTCGCATAATATGTGAATAAGATTTCAGGGGAACTGACTGACAATAAATGAGGGGGTGGATTCTACAGTTCGAGGAGGTAGCACGACATAGGGGAGTGGAGAAGGAGAGACGGAGGGCATACCTTGATGGTGGCCTCTTTGCTCTCCTTGCTGTGGATATCGACGTCATGGGTAAGACGATCAATTTCGCAGATAGTGGCAGAAATAGCCTCTTTGAGGCGCCCAGCATCATTTTTAGCCGTTTGGATGGCTGTGGCGACAGCGTCCGCAAGTCGCTGCTGCTCCTCCACCCGCGCCCGCGCAACCTCCAGCGCCACCTTCGCGGCCTCCAACTGCTTCCCTGTGGTTTCCACTGCCGCCTCGGCATTCGCCACCTCGCCGCGACTCAGCTCTGTCGAAGACTAGGTTCGATCGTGATAAAAAAGTTGAAATTTTCACTCGTTTACGAGATAATCCAGCGTATAGAATTTAGAAGAGATTCAGAATGCCAGACACGAAAGCAAAAACGGGAGAATGGATGCAAGTCGAGGGGGGAACCAATCTAAATTTTGAAAAATATCGCATTAATCTTTGAAATGACTGTTTAAAGACGGAGAGCATTATTTCCAACCCAATCGGATGTTCAATCCGATTATATGTATACAACGGTAACTATTAATAATAAATTCCGTCATGAAAGAATAAGAACGACTACGAGACTACTTAGGAATCACAAAAAACTTAAAATTCACACAAAGCAGCAAAGTAATCCTAAAAGCCTAAAAATCCGAAAAAAGCCAAATTCTTTGTGAGAAGTTAAGTCAGTCGGTGGAAAAAGGCCCCACTCTCAAGAAGACAGCCCAAAACCTAAAACTGCAAGGCCCATCCAGAAAATCATCAAGAATATCAAGTATTCAAGTAGGTTAAAATTATCCACGAGGGAGAGAAATCGTAGGCGCATTTATGGAATTTAGGAGAATAAAACGGATTCTCGCAGCAACAAGCAAACCGTCGATCAACAGATCGAATCACGGGACCGCACATAATAATCTTCAAAAAGAAGAGAACAAAGTTTATACCCCTCGGCTGAAGTGGATGCATGAAGGCGACATGCGGAGGAGGATGGTAAAAGGACTACTAGAGAAATGGTGAGCACCGTATTTAAACAAGTCCAACACTGCATAAAAATGGCAATGCCATGGAAGACGTCATGGCAAAGGAAGGAATAAAGAAGCTGAAAGATAACAGTAATAAGTTCATCAAGAGAAAAGAACTAATTCAATGGAGAACAAATGAAAAACTATCTAATTCTGAGGGGTGGCTATGTATCCAAAAACGGACTTCAAGAATGACCAAAAGTAACTAGAGTAACCATTGAGAGGTCTGTTGTTGAAGAGAGTGGAAATATCACATTCAAGAAATTCGGAAAAACCTCAGAAAAGAAAAATATGGCTGAGGCGATGCTTCGGCATCAATAATTAGGGCGAAATTTCAATAGAGTTAAACAGGGTACTGAAGAATGCCTAGGAAAACATTCAGGAAGAATTTCAAAGACAACCATATAAAAACGTAGAGAGCTGTAAAGCCGTCCCAATAATCTATTTGAGGCACGAAAGACGGTAATAAGAAAAAACTTGATTATTGAAAAAAACCACCAACTTAATCGAACGAGTGTAGAGAGCTCAAAAAGGAGGGCATACCTTTATCTGCTCCAACTCACGAGCCAGTTCGTCGGCCTCAAGACGAAGAGTTTCCTTAAGACGCTGTTTCTGTCGTAGCGCCTCCTCTGCCGCGTCGGCACGCTTCCGGGCGGCACAAACCACGGCCTCCGCCTCGCGCAGTGCCCGCGCCTCCTCCTCTTGCGCGTGCTCCACGCGCCACTGCGCCTCCTCCGCCGCTTTCGTTGCTTCCGCCAAACGCGTGGCACCGCGCTTCAGCGACTCGCCTACCTCCGCTATCGGGAGTGGGAAAAAAATAGCAAATAAACACT